>JABXJD010000032.1:2040000-2710000 GCA_013375575.1 Percina caprodes | reverse complement strand
AACAAGTCCAGGATTGTCTACCAGCTCTGTGTTGATTTCAGTCACTTCCCCTGCCAGTGGTGAATATAGCTCACTGGCAGCCTTTACGCTTTCCAAGGCACCAAACTCCTCTAACAGACAGACAGACAATGAGAGATACTGCTGGACTCAATAACTTTCAAAAACCTGCAGTTTATTTCATGCCCTTACCCAATGGTTCAAGTCTTTGGCCAACTTCCGGGAGTCCACAGTACACCACATCACCTAATGCTTCCTAAAATAAAAGAAGAAACTGTATGAATTATATAAAATTGAGTACAAGCTGTAATCCATGAGTGTGTTAGATGTAATGCTGTATTTTGAAATGTTTAAGGCTGTCTATTTTCTATATTTGCAAATTGTCAACAAATCCCATTAAAAGTCAGCCTATCAACACTTCCCCAGCCTGTCCAGTCAATTTGTTTCCACTAAAGACAAACATCTTTAAAAACAGGTCACAAATATATAGATTAAAACTATATACAGACAATTCTAACTAGGATTAATTCATTGTTGGTTTTAGTCTTTTCTTTAAGTTTGTTGACATATAGAATTTCAGACTTATTCTTTAAGTCTACCGTCCTTAACTTATACACAACCTGGAATTGATGTACCTACGGATGAAGACAATTTCAGGTGTGTCAAGTTATCTTAAAATAAGTGTTACAATAATTGAGTGTTTAAGTTGGAGACTAAATACGTTGTCCTAGGCCATCAGAAATGACTGTGCTATTAAGATCTTTTCTATAATACTATATTCTATAAGTCTCTATAGTAGCTATATATTTTGGGCTACTTTACAAAGGCAGGTAAAATGTCCTAAAGGTAATATCAGGGCTGCGGTACTTAGCATTATGGTCTTGAACAGGATTTAATTTGCTCTGGACTCTGTCTTGACTTGGAATCAAGTGGACCTGGTCTTGGACTCGATTAAATTGGTCTTTAATACAGCCCTTGATAATGGAATCCATATACAGTATAAACTGGCTGAAGCTATTGTCTGCTACACCCAAGTGAACTAGTGGGAAATGGCTGATTTTTAAATATGAAGCCCTTATGAGACCTGAGGGCGTGTTCACACCTGGAAAAATCCAAGCGTACCAAATTGCATCATTACTAATCAGCCAAAAACGTCCAGTCCTCTTATTGGTCGGATATGTCTGGGGGCGGGAGCAAGAAAGTACATACAGGAATGTATGGAGGTCCTGTGTTCTGGTCTAGTGGTCAAACCAGCTCATTTCACTAAAATGATCAGACACTGTTTTGCAAGAGACAGTACTACATCTGCTCTAGTCACTGAGACTTAGCTCTGCCGGCATCTGTTTCCAATTTTAGCAGCAGCTGGTTGACCACGGAGATACAAGTAAAGGACGGCAAGCTTGACCAGTCTATTTCGGTGATAGAAACCCCGCAAGCAGCTACAGTTTGCTGCTCTGCTGCATCACAAACTGCTAAACAGACCTGACTACAGGAGACATTAGCTCAGACTGGCGTAGTATGTATACTTGGTGTGGTTTGAGTACGGATCATGTTCACACCTGCCCAAACAAACTGCACCAACGGGGCAAACTAACCAAACTAAACTGCTGTGAAAACGCCCTCAAAATGCGCAAGATACTCTACTAAACTGATGTGCGATGGGAAAGCAATAATCTAGACTTCAAGCCTACGTACACATTATGTAGGGTGGTACACTCATGTGTGGACCTCCCAGTTTCAACACTCACTCTGCTGAAGAAAATGTCTGTGCAACATTATTGGTATTTATCAAATGTGTTCATGTTTGAATGATAACACCTGTAGGAAATATGCTTTGATTAATATACCTGTGCACAGCATGTCTCATTTACTGCTTCTAAATAACCGCTTATAGACAAAATGTTCCCTTTAGAGACTGTAGAAAACAAGATAAGGACACTATGGAGTTGTTGAAGACGTTTCAGACAAACTTTTTTTTTTTTTTTAAGAGTTTTAGAGGACTTCGGGAAAACCTACTTGTCATTCTTAAACTAATTTATTTATAACTTTAACACCCCATGAAGACAAGGACCCAATCCCAAAGTCTTGCACGTTCTTGCAAAATTCATAAGGGTTTAAGATTGTCCCAATGTTGGATTTCTAAGGCTGTGAGTCTGCATCGATGCAGTGTCAGCAACATCTTTGTTATTAATGTAGCCAAGGTTACATTTGATCTTGTGAAGTGCTGTCCCAATCCCTTTAATATCCATATCTCACACACCACACAGTGTTTTTAACCATATGTTCATAGCATTGGAAAAAAAAATTTCATCAAAACATCATTTAACATTCATGTCACTTCCTGTGGGAATCAGAGGTGGGAAACTCAGGCTAAATTTTGTTTAAACAGTTTTCCAGTTGGTAACACGTTGACAACTGATGTTTAATGTAGGCAACTTTGGTTCACTGAAAATATTTCAATGACAAACTTTTTATTGTGGATAAACACCTCTGCCAAGAAACATACAAACATAACATGTTTCAAATTATTCATAAATAGGCCTATGTATAAAAAAAAAAAACATTATCTCTGTCCTTTCCCGTTTGTTGTCCTGCAGATAACAAACGTGTCGATGTGCTGTTTGTATGCTCGCATAACAGCAGCAAATCTTTGTTATTGTGGCCTCCATGTTTTCACACTCCTGAGGCTTGTACTACAAAGCAAGATTTGGCGTTTAGGAGGTATCTTCAACCCAGGGTTAAATCGCCGTGGTAACTTATGCTGAACACCTAACCTGGTTGGTAGCACTGCCTACTGACCAATCAATACTCGATTTACAACAGCTTCACCATTCGAGAGAGCAACGGAGGGAATTACATATTTGCCATTTGTATTTTACAATGATAAAAGTACTGAATATTTAAATGGAGTCTAGTAGGTTTGGATATGGTGGTTTTTCCCTTAAATTAATAAACATAAAAACATTCAAATGTTGGCTGAGTGAGTTTAGCCTACGGGCTTTCATATAGTCTTCAGGTCTCACTCTGGGATTGGGCCTATTAGTAGCCTGATGCCTATAAAAGCACATCAGTGTTAACTATAGTGATTTGTTTTCTTTACAGCTTGCTCATTTGTTTTACAAGGCTATTTCATTTACAGTTCACCTTTCGAGAGTGGGTACAACACATGGTCCAAGTTCTGCTCAGAGTTAACATTCCCAACCAGGAAAACAACGCCTACAAGTATAGCAATTGATTTTCTAAAAGCTGCATTAACACCAAAGACAAAAGACACCTGCTTTCATTCAAAGCTTCAAACATCTAAAGGTAAGTAACTGCCTTCCCTTGCAATTTTCTGGACAACACTGCTGTTTGACATTAATCAATTGTCTCAAACAAAGGTCATAAAACAGTAAAATTAGCTTGTTCATTATAGTACAGGTGCTGTAGGTGAGGACAATGTACAGTATTGAACTAAAAACATTAGCATATCACTATTTTTTGTAAACCTCTGAACCAAGTGTGTCATAAATCAAATGATTAGTAAGAAAATCCAACAACCTACCTGGGCATAATTGCTGATACCAACTATGCCAATTCCACCTTCCACTCGCACCCACTCATGCTTATCTGTGAACTTTAGGGCTGCGGAGAAAACAAGGGAATAATTTAGCTTGGAACAAATTAATTTGTGAGTCAACAACATGAAGCTGTATGAATTGTGAATATAAATTGGCTCTTGCAATGATAAAAAATAAAACACTTGTACAATATACCAAGAGAAGCTCACCAGCTTAAACCAAGGCACATCATTTGGATGTCCAAAGAACATATCATTGTACTATGGACCAAAGCTGAAGAGCAGGCTGTTTCTTATGCAACACCATGTGCTGTCAATTATAAATAATCTGTAGTTTACTGGTTGCAATGAGACAACCAAAAAAAAAATTAACTTGTCAAACATGAGCATTATGCAGATACAGTTTTAGATGCTGACCGACAGTGTTGACAGAAAAAGGGTTGAGTCAGATCTGAAATAAAAAAAAATGAAATAAAATAAAAAATAAAAACTGCTGTCATGCTGTCATCTTTACGATACCCCGAGGGAAGAATCACAATGCCTCAACAATTCCCAGTGTCGGCATCAGACCATGCAGAAAAATACAGGTTTGAACCAGATTGTGCAAGAGCGGAATATTCCTGCTATAAAAGAGCGGAAGTAATGTTTTTTTTCTAATTATTAAAATGCGTTAGAGACTAACATTTCACAGGGAGGAAGAATGATGAAGGAAAGCAACTAGAAGAAAAAATTGTTGAAATGTATAAACCACATGTAGGCTACAATTCATCACTGTTTATCAGGATCATGTGTGTTTAATAAGCTACTTGGTGCACGAGACGTAGGTAATTTGTTGTTTGCAGTCAATAATTGCCAACCCAATTTGCAGCTCGTGGTCTGACTGCCAGTCAATGACAAAAAAATAAAGATTCGGTTCATACTTTAACAACACTTAAGTTGCAAAGTTTTTGTAGGCTACCTGACAGCCAACTCAGAGTTAAAAACAAACTTTTAGCCGACCTCCCTGTCGCATTCCTCTGCTCCGTTGTGGGGAAAGTAACGTTAGCACCATAGATAGCACAAACTGCGTGAGTTGTCTATGGTTGTTTCGCCCATTACAGATAGACAGGAATGTGTGACCAGCCCGCATGTTACATTACAGCTCTTTCGGACAGCCATGTTAATGTATTTTGGGGTTTCTTTGTTTTTACCTGTGGAAAGGGCCGAGGTCGTGCTGAGTATCCGCGGAGAGTCGCTCCTCCACAGCAGCCGACTCGCAGAAACCAGCGCTGCCGATGAGAGCTGAGGCAGTCTGGGAGAAAAGTTTGCTGAGAGGCACCGCAGCGCTACTTTCATCGCCATCTTCAGTATGCGTGTCCAATATCCAGTCTTGTCGTTCACTTGCACTTACACTTGACCGCGGGAGCGCGCACCATCCCACTGCTTGCGGGATCCCGCTGGGAGGCAGGAACACAGGGTAGGTGGGTGGATGGTAGATCAGCTCGAGTGTAAAAATAAATAAATATAATAGATATTGCTTTTTCACTTAATCATTGTTTATCATAACAAATGAGCAGTGGCGGAAGACGGTTTTAAATCTTTATCAACTGCACAAATACTCCATTACAAATATAAACGTTAGCCTACTACCTTAAAAGTACAAAAAGGACTTAAATACCAAAAATAAAAGAAACTCCCCATTCAAACTGTTTAATTTTTATCTTCTTATCTATGTTTTCATTAAAATATTACTAGGCTACTGCATGATCATGTGAAAACTAATATCATCTTGTGGGTGGTCGACAGAAATGGCAAAGTATACCCGTACTCAAGTAGGCCTACAGATACTTTTGTTAAAAAAAAATACTCAGGTAAAAGTAAAAATACTGATTCAACTTAATTAATCAAGTACAAAAAGTAGGCTACAGGCTTGGAAATTTACCTAAGTATTAAAGTAAAAGTAGCCTTGGGAATGACAACCATTTTTTATGCAAAGCTCGACCACACACGTTACTAGAGTGCAAGCTGAGTTACTTCAGTAGACATTGGACAAAAAGGCTCTTTATATGCCATTGCCTACACTTTAAATGGATGTCTGCCAGTAGGCCTAAAACATCACGATTATTGTGGCAGAGACTGGGACTGAGATTCTGCCTGAGAAGCAAGATATGAATTAAATTGTGAATATGTAAGAATTCACAAATCCTGTTTCTCTTTTTTAATCTTCCCCTTAACATTTAAATAAATATACAAGTATGTGTGCTCAGTTATGGCTTCTGGAAAGAAAATAAAGGATAAAATATGAACTACTAAACAGACAATTAAGAAGTTATCCATACTTTTAGAGTTACAACTAACAACCACTAGATCGCAGCTTGAATGAATGAACTGACAGCTAGTAATTATCTCTAAACATGAAGTGCCAATGTGTCGCCCTCCATACAATGTGCTAACACTACCACCATCAAGCCGCAATGATTTGCCACGCATGAATGGCGCCAAATCTGTCAAATTGTCTTGTAGTGGTGCGTCAAGTGCAACACTTACCTAAAGGATTATTAGGAACACCTGTTCAATTTCTCATTAATGCAATTATCTAATCAACCAATCACATGGCAGTTGCTTCAATGCATTTAGGGGTGTGGTCCTGGTCAAGACAATCTCCTGAACTCCAAACTGAATGTCAGAATGGGAAAGAAAGGTGATTTAAGCAATTCCGAGCGTGGCATGGTTGTTGGTGCCAGGCGGGCCAGTCTCAGTATTTCACAATCGTCTCAGTTACTGGGATTTTCACGCACAACCATTTCTAGGGTTTACAAAGAATAATGTGAAAAGGGAAAAACATCCAGTATGCAGCAGTCCTGTGGGCGAAAATGCCTTGTTGATGCTAGAGGTCAGAGGATATTTGACTGAAATAACCACTCATTACAACCAAGGTATGCAGCAAAGCATTTGTGAAGCCACAACACGCACAACCTTGAGGCGGATGGGCTACAACAGCAGAAGACCCCGCCGGGTACCACTCATCTCCACTATAAATAGGAAAAAGTGGCTACAATTGGGAAGAGCTCACCAAAATTGGACAGTTGAAGACTGGAAAAATGTTGCCTGGACAGACCACAATCATCACAAGAGAGCAAACGTTGATTCATATGCACTTTATTCAGACATACCCATGTTTAAACGTTTTGGCAGAGCAATACATAATGCATGGAGTCTAGCTTGAAAAGTCTCAGAGATCGAATATAAGCATACCTGGTAAAATCAAATGAATATACTTACAATATTAGAGATTCTTGAGCTTTGTTATATGATGTATCTAGTCTGTATTTGGTAGCCAGAATAAAGCACCCCTTTATCTCAAAGTATATTCAAAAATATTATCCAAGTTTGCATAGAACAGCAGATCACACGACTTGCTGATCAAACACCATTGATTTACTGTCTAGATGACTCTAAGGATTAAAATGTCTCCTTACATCAAACAAGGCGGACGCAGCAAATATGATGGCAAAAGTGTAAGAATTACAAAAGAAAAAAAAAGAAGCATTCATTATTGTTTACCAGCCAACCATATGACTGAGAAGATGATTTCCCTTCCCCAGCATGTATCAAACATTTGACAGACTAACATTAACAAAACACTAAACCTGTAGAGTCCACTGATGACCAAAGTGAGGTAAAAGCTCCTACTTCATACAGACTCCTGCACAGATCTGATAGTGGGAGAGGTCAGAGATCATGTCATGTCATTAGACGGAGGTGCCCTCTGTGGGCGCTGATGTCTTATTGTCGTCGGGCTTCATGGCTGGGAAAAGCAACACCTCCTGTGAAAGAACAAAACTGTCAGAGGTTTTTCTCCTTCAGCATGAACATAAAAGAAGACGACTCCTCTTGAGATGCACTAGAGGAAGGCACCATGTGGTCACACATACTACATGTTCTTATTTTACTGTAATTTGTTACTTTGAAAATGTCTTTTTATAATTATGGTTTTGTAATTCATTTTTTCACACCATTTTCCTGAAGGAAATATTAAACACTTAATCATTTTAGGCTCTTAACGGTACATTAATGTTGCCATCAGACTATAGGCAAGAATTACATGGAAAAGAGAGGTGAAAGCATGGCTGCTAAGTAAATAACTGATACATTTTACAATTGTGTTCTTTCACGTAACATTGGAAATGAAATTACAGACAAATATTATCATCATATACTAATATGTTTTCTAATTGTGAACATGCGGACTATAAGAGTGTACTCGGTTCACAGCACTAATGATGGGAAAACTGACAGCACTAAATAATTGTTCAGTTTAGAAAGTGATTTTTAGGTAAACATAATTTTGGGTCGACATCTGGAGAAATCACTTTTTTCAATTAATCTTACTGAACAGATTTCTTTTTGACACCGTCAAAGTCCAGGAACCATTTCATTGGCAACCAGCGCGTGACGCTGGGGGTGGAAAGTTTATTTAAATGTGGCCTAATTGGTTCAGCTTGTGTTGCGCACAGCAAGGTCACAGGTTTTTTTGGGCGTGGTTAAGCATAACGTGGTAAGATTAAAAGAAGAGCTATTATTTTGTTTAAACTCTTGGACAACAAGTTATTCATTGGCAACAAATCGAACAATCAAAGGAACAAATGTCCGCCAACATTGATTCTAAACATTAACACACTGCCCGATGTTAACCAGAGCGGGGATTTGCAGTGATTAGCAAGGCTTTCTTATTGCGCAAACAAAAATTATGTTTACATTCAGTGTTACTAACCAAAAAGCATTGTGTGTACCCCATAGGTCTAACAAACAAGCAAGCTACACTGCAACAGATCTTTCCAAGTATTTAAATCCTGCATTGTTAAGATCGATGTTTACTAGCTTGCCTCTTCTTATCTTGTTTTGTTGTGAATTACAACTACCTGTGGATCAGTATAAAAGTGTGAAACCATTAGCACTTGCATGCATGTGAATCTTTGTGAGACAAACCACTCATAGAAAAACAGTTCCATAGCACTAAAAGTTAAAAGTCCACAGGAAACAAATCAATCCTCCTAATGATCGTTTTGGAAGACAGCCACAAACAATCTAATTTGTCATTGACTTAAAAATGGGCACATCTGCTTGCATCATGATTCGTACGACAGCTTTACCTTGATGTTGTTGGAGTCAGTGAGGAACATGGTGAGGCGATCGATGCCCATCCCCCAGCCGGCAGTCGGTGGCAGTCCATATTCCAGAGCTGTGCAGAAGGTCTCATCAACGAACATGGCTTCATCATCACCCTCAGCTTTGGCCTGAAAAAGATCCCACTCAAATTATTAACATGCACCAATATACCAACTTTCACTGCAACAGTAAAAAAAATAGATAAAATAAGAAACGTTTATGCTTGTATACAAACCATGGCTTGCTGCGCAAAAAGTTGTCTCTGTCTTATTGGATCATTCAACTCAGTGTAAGCATTGCAGATTTCCTTCTTCATCACAAAGAGCTCGAAACGCTCCGTTAGGCCTTTCTCTGATCTGTGCCTGTAACAATTGAGGATGTTTGAGTATGAACCTGGGCATTGACATTTTTAAAAGGATAAATATGAGGTTGAAATAAGTCCTTTCTCACCATTTTGCTAAGGGACTCATGATTTGAGGGTGATCACAGATGAATGTGGGGTTGATACAGGTGACCTCGAGGAAATCTCCAACCAACTGTGGGGGGAAAAAAGTAATTAGCGACAGACCTTAAAATATAACAATTGAAAAAAGCAATTAAGCGTTCATCCAATGGAGAGGTTTATCAATACAGAACCTTGTCAAGGAGGCGGGCAGTGGTTCGGGGTTGAGGACATTCAACTCCTTTCTGTGTACAAAGCTTGTCAAAGAATGCACGCGTCTCTGAAGGCAAATGAGTAAAAGGGAAATATAAAGAGAACTCAGAAATGAGCTTTGAAATAAGGAAATAGCATGATGAATAAACTCTACATTTGTGATAGAAACAACAGAGAGAAAAAAAATTAGCAATGCCGTTTATCTAAATGGAGACAAAAAGACATTTTAAAAGCAATTGTCTTCTCACGTAAAGTTCATTTGAACAGATTCTCACCATCACTGTCGTAGCTGGTAGCAGGCGGGAACTTCACGCCCATAATCTTCTCCAGGTCGTGTGTCATGCTTACTCTTCTGAATGGCGGCGTGAAGTCAATCTCACAGGCCTGTCCCTCCGGACCATCAGGGTGGTAGGTCACCTTGTATCCTCCAGTGATGTGCTTCACCATTCCTAAAGCCGAGAGGACAGCATAGTGTTTCTGCTAAGAATACTGACAACTTGTTTCGGTTTATTTTAGCGTTATCTGTAACTAATGTTGGGTGGAATTAGCAGGCTAACTTCATTAGCTAAATAACATTAACGTTAGCCAGCGGCCGCAGCAGGTGCAGCTCGGTCCCTCTACGTTGACAGCCCCGGAGATGGACAACCTGATTAGCCATCTCCCAATGTCCACTGCTGCCTCAGCAGGAAGTCAAACAGACGGACCGCAGGCTTTTTGCTGCTGATTGCCCGCTGAGTCGGGCATTGCTGTTTTGTTCTATGGTGTCATAGCAATGTCGACGACTCGCAGCGGTGGTGCGACTCCATAACAAGCACTAACTATCAAATTGTTTTTTTTATACATGGTTGAAATTAGGATTCAAGTCTGCCAATCTTCCTGACAATGGTATTTGTTTGCAATGTGAGAACAAGGCTGAGAGGAATGCCACTTGACAAGATGGCTCCCCTCATGGCATGCTCCGCACTGATAGCAATTTTGACAGCCCTGCAAATGTTTTTTAGTTTCATTTTCAGTGTGCATGACGGCTCATTGAGGTGTGGCAGTTTACAGGGAAGGCTCAGTTGTTTTATTACATTTGAAAATCAGTATTTTGAAAAACACCTGTAGCAAAGGGAATCTCCTTAGAGTGCCAAAAATAGGTAGGCAAGTAAAATGTATTAATAAAGCGCTTTTCAGACTTGAGTCACAAAGTTCTTTACAGGGGTATAACACAAAATCCAATATATAATGAGACATGATACACAATCAGTATTCCATAATAATACTAATAGTGCAGAACAACTACATACCAGTCAACCAAACGCCTGTCTAAACAGGTACATCTTTATCTGATGGGTTGAGGAATGAGACTCTGTATATGGGCGCACGCTCTACCAGGTGAGCTACCCAGGCAACCAGCTATCTTTCTATTAACTACTTCTCACTATGTTCACTATGTGTTTTCACTTACCTGAGAGTAGTTTCTCTGTGATTTCCATCAAGTCATGGTAATCAGCATATGCCATGTAGAATTCACAAGTGGTGAACTCTGGATTGTGAGTGAGATCGATGCCTTCATTCCTGAACTGACGACCAATCTCATACACTCTATCTATTCCACCAACCACAAGCATCTGTGGTAAAGATATGATGTGCAGTGTTAATATATCTCCACAGGCCACGCTCCTGGTAGTGATTGGTTACCAAGAAGGACAGCTCTTAAAAGTGATGGGTGACTGAAAAGCATATTACCTTGTGGTAGAGCTCAGGCGCAATCCTCATGTACAGGTTCATATCCAGCTCATTGTGGTAAGTAACAAATGGACGGGCCACTGCTCCACCAGGAATAACGTTCATCATTGGTGTCTCAATCTAAAGTAACAACAAACATGATTCAGCAAACTAGCTTACGCTGACTAATAACTGCCTTAAATGTGGAACACATTTACAAACTGGAGCATTATAAAATCCTTATTTTTGTATAAATTAAAGTGTAAATTTGTGTAAACAATTTTTCTACTCAAACTTCAAACTTAAGCTATACATTTAATTAATTAGTTGTGTGACGTCAACCCCTATGTCTCATCACACTACAGATACCAATTCGTACCTCCA
The DNA here is from genome assembly GCA_013375575.1 of Percina caprodes. Taxonomy (NCBI): domain Eukaryota; kingdom Metazoa; phylum Chordata; class Actinopteri; order Perciformes; family Percidae; genus Percina; species Percina caprodes. Next base: position 2,698,547 of record JABXJD010000032.1, on the reverse strand, counting down.
AAAAGCCCAGCTGATCCAGGAAGCTGCGCAGGTATGTGATGATTTTGGAGCGAGTTATAAACTTTTGCCTCACGTAGTCATTGAGAATCAAATCCAAGTATCGTTGGCGGAATCGTGTTTCCTTTAAAAGAAATTACAGTGGTGAGAAAAAAAAATACTTCAACATTGGTTATTGCCTTTTGTAATGACTGGTCACTTTGTCTTCCCATCAACACAGGCTACTGTGAACATAATTGAGTAAAATTAACATTGCTTTAACACTGAAAAGCTTTACAGTTTTCCAATTTGAGACACTGCAACTGGGGCTGGCTTATAATAAAAACAAAACACTAATATTAGAGCTGCACGATTATGGCCTAAATGCTAATCACGATTATTTTGATCAATATTGTGATCACGATTAATTATCACAATTATCTGTTGATTTTAACCAAAACATTTTATTGTCACATAGCCTGTTTAGAATTGCTTTCACAACAATATTATGCTACATTCTTATTATGTTGAAGTTGTATGTTGTATAGAGATACAGCTGCAACACATTAAAATTAAATTAGCTATCTGAAATAAATAGCATAGGATTTTTTTTTTTTTTTTTTTATGTATCTCTGAGAAAGCTCCTTTACTTATTTTCAACAATAACTGATTAAAAGAGCTAGGGAGAGAAGGGGAGTGCAATGGACGCTACTCACAGAGTGACGGCTGACTCATTATGAATGGGTCCAGCACGGGTCAAATGGGGGTCAACAGAGTTACACACGTCGTGTGTATGAAATGTCTGTATCGTCACTGCGCTGCATTTTTATGAACTATGATATTCTGGCCATGGGTCACATCTCTTGCAGGTGCAGCAGGCTCCGTTTCACAAGCTATTACTCTACCAACTGAACTTAGTTGATTCAATAACTTCTTTGCTTCTTTGTGTTTTTCGCGATAGCAGAGTTACCAGCGGAAACACTGGTACAAATACAGGTTTGCCTCTCATGCTTAACAATATACAGCTGTATTCAAACTGTAGACAAATGTCAGAAATGTGCACCAGCACCACTGTTACTCCATCGTCTGTGACCGTCTACGTCTAGAAACTAAGCTGCGCGGAACAACTCGGATTGGCACATGATCAGACAGTGGTTTACGGAGCCGTAGACTGGACAAAAACGGAGCATTCTATGAAATGACACATTTAAAAATAATTGCTCGATCACGCAAATTTGATCGTGGGAAGTCAAAATCATGATCATGATTAAAATTTGATTAATTGTGCAGCCCTAACTAATATAAACAAAAAGCAGAGGGGATTTTGAACTGATATCAAAATCAGTTCTGCTAAATTCTTATTTCTCTGGTGAGAGTCATGTGTCCTAACAGCACAGTTTCTGAAAAGACCACAAATCTTCAAGTAAACATTGTACCAGATAAACTGGAATCTTCCTTCAGGCACATATCAAATGTTCTCAGTGAAACTTTGACTAGTCGTAGCAGAAACACTTCCAACATCAATTATATCTCTATTCCACTGTAGGAGTGCCAGTGAGCCATGCAAACAGGGTGGCATATACAATGACAATGATATACTTGTCACGTAGACTTAATAAATAATCCTTTGACTGTGTGTAGTCCACTCTCCCTTCAAAATGTGGTATTTGCCGTAACTGATTTAGTGTCTTTTTGAGAAAAAGGGACAAAAGTGCAGGGCATCTCTCACTAACTGAGTGTCTATTCATGATGAGCATTACCTTGTCTTTGAGGCCAAAGTGGAGGTGAGGCAACATGTGCAAACATGGTGATAGTAGGGTCATCTCGATGGGTATGATGCTCAGCTCCCCTTTTTTTGTCTTCCCTGGGTTACCACGAACACCGATAATATCACCGCGCCGCAGTTTGTTGTTGATGGCTACAAAAGCCTCCTCAGACTTGTAGCTCCTGACAGAGTGAAAGAAGATCACTCACTGCACTCTCAATTAACCACATAATGAAAAACAAATAGTTAGAGGTGCGATGATATACCAAATTACATTTCACAACACAAAAATGTGATATCTGACTGAAATAATCACATAATCTTGATGAGGAGTAAGTTTTCCTCCACACCCTCTTTTCTGCTCCACACCCAGTATAATCATAACTTGTAAAACAACTTCACCAAACCATGCCACTCTGTACAAACTCTGTACTAATCTCCATCCGTTTGCAGTCATGATGCCTCTAAATATAAGTACAAATCAGATTTATTTTTTACCAAGGCTATCATTCTGTACCTTGAGTTCGCCATGACTTGCAACTTGACGCCTTCACCTCGCAGGTCGTAGAAAATCAGCTTGGCACCAGAAGCCCTCTTTGCATGGACGCGACCTGTTAAATTATATATCAAGTTTAACAGGTAATCTACTGATGGATTACAATGCACATATAAAATGGAAAATATGTTTAATATCATAAAATATTCCTGGTACCTGACACATTGAGAACAACATCAGTCAGCTGGTCTCCAGATTGTAGATTATTGTATTTTTCGATGTACTCTGTAAGTGACAAGTCTACATGATACTTGTGAGGGTAGGGGTCCTCTGCTGTGCCCTTCAGGTCCTCAATGGCCTGGGTGCGGATCTTGTAATATTGCTATGTTAGAGAGAAAGAAATTATTGTATTTATACAAAAATACATACAAAAATGAAGGGTGTAATAAGTAAAAAATAAGATATATGATCACATGAATCTCTCACATTTGGGTCAAGTGTCTCCTCATCCAACCCACAGGCATTTTGTGCCGCCTGGTCATTGGATTCCTGGTTTTGCACCACCTGCTCTTTGACTTTGGCTTCTTTCTCAGCCGCCTTCTTTTCGGCTTTCATTCGTCTCTTCAGCTCACTGACGAGTAAAAAAGGAGCAATCAAAGCTGAGTCAAAGGTTAGACATTTATTTATAATATTTATATTTTATATGTAGAAGTTTTCTGTCAATGATGCAACTACAACTGAAGTTGCATGGATGTTCCAACTGCTTAACAAAACGTAACAACTGCACACAAATATACAATTTCCCACATTGCATGTTTTATGCTATTCTGGTGTTTACTTTTTTTTTTTTTTTTAAACAAGGCCACGGCATAATCAACTACTAATAGAGACAAACACTAATGTGGAAAGGGAAAGAGGACCTCCTTTTCTCTGATGACAAAAGGTTGGTTGTTTTTCTCCTTGAAATGGAAAAGCCACCAACCTTTTGTCACCTCTCCATCGGATCCCATAAATTTGAGCAGGGACTGCAGTTGTACATGGGGGTCCACATTTTAACCACTGTCCCCTGACCCCAAATGCTTGGCACAGCTGCTGCCTGGCTGCCCTGACCAGACACAGCATGCTGAGCTACCACAGTCAGCAGACAGACCTGAAAAAAATAGACATATATACAAAGACAGTGTAGCTTCCAGCGTATGCAGTAGAGGCTGTCTTTGGCCCACCAGGGTAAATTATACTTGAATAATATAACTGTACTTGTCTGCACCAGGACCCTCGCCAGATCACAAATCCAGTCAATAAGGTAAAAACACTTTAGTAAGGTTAACTGAATCAGATTAGGTTTACTTTTACTTTTGGTTAGCTAGGGGTATGTTAGAGATAGTAATATAACGTAGCAAGATCGAAGAACAACCAGTTAGCATGATTTAAGAATTGTTCAGACGCCTTTATACCTCTAAAATGCATAATAAAGTACTTTGCTGGAGAAACGCTACATTAAATATACCATACATTAAAACCAATCTCTGACACAAGGAAACGAAACCACACGATTTTGTGGACACGACCAATGTGTAGAGGTAATTTATTTGATAAAATTGTGGATCTTGTAGTTTTATTTATTAGTAAAGGCACTATTGCGATTGGCTTCAGCTCATGTCCAGGACTACAACTACCAAGAGACACAAACGAACTGAATCTTGGGATCTGTAGGCTTGTGGTATCACCATATGGAGCCCTCACTTCGCTATTACCGTTTGACCGGATGCACACGATGAACAACATTGCATAGCCAAACTAAAACGGTCATAACTGCTAAAATAACAAATTGTTGGAGGACAACAACACTGCGTTAAGGGTTGATAATGGTTAAAATGCGATGGAATAAAAGATTAAGCTCACTTTTTGCTGAGTTTTTCTCCTTCTACCGCTGTAACGTCAGCCATGTTGTAAATGCTGCTGTCAGAAAGATCAACCAACGCGCATGCACCGCAGAAACGCGAGAACTTGATGGTGCGTTTAGTTGAATGTTGGAAATCAGAAGACTGAAAATAGAGAAGAAAAATACTTCACACAATACAAGTATATCCCATAGACAGTATAAGAAATCGACAGTGTGAGACCAATGAAGTCTATTAGAAGCACTTTTCTGTTGAGGGCTGAGAGTTACTTTTTTTGTCTTCAAAGAACTTTATTATTCAAGTACAGATATAGACCGTTAATATACAGTCTATGACAGATACACTGTGCAGCCTCCAACTGAGTATGAAGACGTAGATGTGACGTGACCAACCTATCTGAAAGTTGTAAGGCTTCTGGTAGCTGTGCCAAGAGAAATCTCAGTCATTCCGAATCTTGCAGAGACGGAGAACGTAGTTATATGTAATAACATAGGCAAAGGCTAATTATAGCTAACTAAAATTCTAGTTAACATATAGTAAATAAACCTAAACAGCTAATGTAAATTGAAACTACCTGCGAGCTTATCCTGTATTGTTAGGTAATTCCTCTACTATGATTCAAGATTCACGATACAAAAAGCTTTATTGTCTGTTGCCATGTTAGAAAATGTTCTTTTGATCGAAGGCAGAGTGTGTGATGTGTCAGTAGCATACTTATGTATCAATAGCTTGAGTCCGTTGCTGCTGCAGGTGATCTCATTTGTAAAATGGAGATTGGACAGGTGGCAACACACAGACCAGTGGCACTCCGGTGTTTAAAATAGTGTTGGTGGATTTCAACCCATTTATCCTCACATGCTGTGATCTGTCCTTTAAAAACTCCTTAATCCAGAGTATCAGAGTTGGGTTAATTTGCAGCTGTTTTTATTGAACGCAGATGATAAATCCATAAATAAGATCCTGTCAAAGAAGTTGGGAGAGTCAAGGTGTCTTGTTACAGTGTCCAAAAGAATCAGGCTGGCGTACCTCGCTTTGATTTATAAGCAACTGTAGTGGGTCCAAGCTCTGTCCGACCATGGTGATGAGTTCATCTGCAACAACTCTCACCATGCATTTGCAGAAGATGGAGGTATGCAACAGTATGTTGCGTTGTTATAACACAATCGTTAGCCTATTTTTACAAAAAACATCTGCTACGGAGCCATAACGTGAGACACAAGGTAGTGGGGCCTTTTATACATGGTCATGTTTCTTTAGAAATAAACAATGGACAAATAGAGTTTTTAAACGCTTCAGATTTAAAGTGATGTCAAAGTGACGTCAAAAATGAATGGCAGTCAATGGAATGCTAACGGCGGGTGAGTGCTGGGCAGCATCAAAATGGCGCCATAGGAGCTATGCGTCGTGGAGGCTGGTTTACCCCCTTGGTATATCCACAAAAAACTTTATGGATCATAGAGACTGCAATTCTCACTATTACCACGAAAGCAGCATGCCTTTTATTAAGTGGTGGGGCGGGAAATATGTAGGCTTACTATTCCTCCTCTGCAGATGGTGAGAGGGTCACTAAAAACGCTATTTACCTCCAAGGACTTTGAAATATTACAGTTAAATCTGTTTCTGGCAAAACTGTGCTGTACAAAAGTCCTGGTCAACAGGAAATTTTGACCTGACTAAAATTGAATGCCTGATAGAAGTGTTAGATGGACTGTCGGATGACTGACTGCAGTCTTCCTTTAAATCAGTTAATAGAGCCCCTTTCTACATTACATTGCATGTATTTAGCAGATGCTTATATCCAAAGCGACTTACAATAAGTGCATTCAACCGCAAGAATCATGCAAGTACATCAACTAGGCCTACATCAAATGTGCTGCTAATTAAAGTGACAATAGAGATAATAAGAGATAGAGAATTTTTTTTTTCTTTTTTAATATTAGTTTATTGACCAAGTTGCAGTCTGAACAGATGAGTTCTTAGTCCGTAACAGAAGATGTGAAAGGTTTCTACAATCCTGATGTCTATCGGTAGTTTGCTGAGGGGCCAGGACAGCAAACAGTCTAGATTTAGTAGTAGTAAGAGTAGTATTATAGAAAAATGTAGGCCTAAAGCCACTCATTTGGTTGAACCATAGACTGATCATAATGTACTTTATATGCTCGACAACAGTAGCCATTTACAATCTATGGGTTTAACACAAGGAATAAATTGAATGTGTGAATAATACGTTTTAAACAGGGCACATACTGTAGCCTACTAAGTTGTATGTGTGGATAGTAGCGTAGTTAAGGAGCCAGAGGGGATGTTCTCATGATGCAGCTGTTAGCATAACAGTCTTCATTTGGTTTTCAATTTAAAGTTCATCCTTTTTTCAGGTCAAAGCTTGGTTAAGGTGCTTTCTTAGTGTTGCACAAGGACTAGTAATATATTGGTAAAAGCTTTATTATTTCTTTTATTCTGTTAATCACAAATAAGCATGTGAAGCATTTCACATTCTGTGGGAAATGGGAACACGTCTCAACACACTGAAATCTTGTAGTAAAGAAATTATATTTTCATTAGTCCCTGCATTACGTCATAATACAGGGATGACTTAAAAAAAAAGTTTTCTGTTAACTCTTCGCTGAAGCCTTAACAAAGGCAGAATTTGCAGGCCTAAAGCTTTTGGTGGTTCTAAAAGCAAGATAAGTCAAAGGGATAACACCTGGACAAGGGACATTTGCTGCAGTCTGTTGAAACACCCTTTACATGTTTAAATCATTTTTAGGAGTTTGACATAAGTGTGTGCACTTCTGTGTAAACTACACTCACCGGCCACTTTATTAGGTACCCCATGCTAGTAACGGGTTGGACCCCCTTTTGCCTTCAGAACTGCCTCAATTCTTCGTGGCATAGATTCAACAAGGTGCTGGAAGCATTCCTCAGGGAGTTTGGTCCATATTGACATGATGGCATCACACAGTTGCCGCAGATTTGTCGGCTGCACATCCATGATGCGAATCTCCCGTTCCACCACATCCCAAAGATGCTCTATTGGGTTGAGATCTGGTGACTGTGGAGGCCATTTGAGTACAGCGAACTCATTGTCATGTTCAAGAAACCAGTCTGTGATGATTCCAGCTTTATGACATGGCGCATTATCCTGCTGAAAGTAGCCATCAGAAGTTGGGTACATTATGGTCATAAAGGGATGGACATGGTCAGCAACAATACTCAGGTAGGCTGTGGCGTTGCAACGATGCTCAATTGGTACCAAGGGGCCCAAGAGTGCCAAGAAAATATTCCCACACCATGACACCACCACCACCAGCCTGAACCGTTGATACAAGGCAGGATGGATCCATGCTTTCATGTTGTAGACGCCAAATTCTGACCCTACCATCCGACTGTCGCAGCAGAAATCGAGACTCATCAGACCAGGCAACGTTTTCCAATCTTCTATTGTCCAATTTCGATGAGCTTGTGCAAATTGTAGTCTCAGTTTCCTGTTCTTAGCTGAAAGGAGTGGCACCCGATGTGGTCTTCTGCTGCTGTAGCCCATCTGCCTCAAAGTTCGACGTACTGTGCGTTCAGAGATGCTCTTCTGCCCACCTTGGTTGTAACGGGTGGTTATTTGAGTCACTGTTGCCCTTCTATCAGCTCGAACCAGTCTGGCCATTCTCCTCTGACCTCTGGCATCAACAAGGCATTTCCGCCCACAGAACTGCCGCTCACTGGATGTTTTTTCTTTTTCGGACCATTCTCTGTAAACCCTAGAAATGGTTGTGCGTGAAAATCCCAGTAGATTAGCAGTTTCTGAAATACTCAGACCAGCCCTTCTGGCACCAACAATCATGCCACGTTCAAAGTCACTCAAATCACCTTTCTTCCCCATACTGATGCTCGGTTTGAACTGCAGGAGATTCTCTTGACCATGTCTACATGCCTAAATGCACTGAGTTGCCGCCATGTGATTGGCTGCTTAGAAATTAAGTGTTAACGAGCAGTTGGACAGGTGTACCTAATAAAGTGGCCGGTGAGTGTATATTACTATGAAAAAATACCGCCAACATTAGTCGGTCCAATAACCATGCCTGTCTAGACTCAGAATTTATGTATGTAGATTTGGAAGCAACTTAATGAAAGTTAAGTGTATTTTTTTGGCGGAACATGGATGATTCACACACATCTTCAACCCGGCTGCACAGACGATCTAAACAATAACCAGAGTTTCACGGTGGGCCCCCAAGATTAGTGTCAATTCAGTATGCAACGAAATGTCTGCCCTTCTCTTCCTGAGTTATGGCTTTGTATAATAGCCAGGAAAGTGTTTTTGCAGGATAATATGATGTCACAGTCAACCTTTGACATTTTGGATGTAAAATGTCATTGCTTCATTATTTTATCCTCTGTGCCAAATTTGAAGAAATTCCCTCCATGGGGTCCTGAGATAAACAGTGTTCACAAGAATGGGATGGACAGACAACCACAAAATATAATGCCTTCAGCCATGGCTCCTCCCGCAGTCAAGTATTCTTCTGCAGTGACTTAGAATTAAAAAAAATGAAAAAAGCTCAAATTGACCTAAGATTTAAAGTATATATGTTTAATATAGATAGCAGCAAGTTTACAGAAACGTAATAGCAACGGAATGAAAAAAGCCCAACTAAAGCAAAATCTAAAGAAAAGTCCCCCCCCCGAGGGTAAGAATTTGACAGTTGTTCACATGGTTAGAAACAAAAATGAAAACATTCCCCCTATTTCCAGGATTAAAAATATGCTGTTTACTAAAAGAGTGACAAGTTAAAGAAGTAACAGAAATGTTGAGAATGGATTTTGGAAAAATAATAATACCAGACATTTTACAAATAACATGAAAATGTATGTTTTGCAGAATTTTTAATTGCTCTAAATTATAGGACAAAACAATTCTAGTATGCATTGAAAAATTTGCATTTGTTTACTGATTAAAAGATTTACAAAATCAGTTTCAGGCGGCACACAAAGCATCAGAAAATATTTCAACAAGCAACATAAATAATAGAAAGAACATCTATTTTGGTTTCTACTTTATGCTATTTAGAAAAATATATATTAAAAAAGTAACAGACCTACATTTACAGTATATTAGCTGCATAGCAGTTTCAGGGAAGATGTATCTGCATCTACGTTGTATAACATAAATACAATGATACTTCAGTACAAACTAGTTGGATGCATGACAGAAATTGCACAACACAACCACATTTATCTGGTCACTGTTGTTGAGCATTTAAAGTACATTTAAAGTTGTTTGGCTTAAAACATTTTAGTTAATGAGGACTAATCATCACTGGCAGAACCAGGGGTATCAAACAGGCAACAATGGTAAAACATCCATCTGGTCGCTACTACATTTCCTCAAGATACATGTATATTTTCTATTAGTGTCTAAAGTGACATTTTAGAAACAAAAATAACACCATTGACAGCAGATTTAATTTGTTGATATTAAATAAATGGCTATTGTAATATTAAAAGAAACCCAATTGTTCTATTGCAAGAAACAGAGAAAGTTTGAGTCTGTAGGAAATATGAGAACTTTTATCAACAATCTCCCTCTTTTCCATATACAGTTAGTAGTGACTCTATAATGAGTCACACTTTTACATGTTTCTGATCTCCAGTTACATTGGAAACACACAAATGAGGAAACTGTAATTTCAAGAAAGTAATTACCTCCCCAGTATGTGTACAAAAGAGCATTTTGGATCTACGTGAGACATTTACAGCCATACTGTATAATCACATTCAGTTCTACTGTATATATTTATAGTAAAAACATTGACATTTATTTGCCCTGCTTTGAAGGATTTCTAATTTTAATAAATGTTTTAACTGTTTGAATGTTCAACTATTTGGTAAAAAAGGATTACAGGGCCAGCAATTCAATTATAAGCCTTGGACAAACACATGATATGTACATGGAGGCATATATTATAATAAAAACACTAACTGTGCACAGCAATGTGCATAATATTCATAGTGTACAAATAACTTTACTGCCTGTTTCAAAGGCATCACCACCATCATCACAAGGTGCTAGTATCAGCAGGTGTGGGGGGCGCCAGATCACATTGCTGTCATCAATTTAGTTAGAATATATCTGAACATAGCTGATTACGGTAAACTATTTAGATAATAAACAACACACAAATAAATTAAATATGCTTCTCTGAAGAGAGGCACATGTACTACACAGATTTTATATGTACTACACAGATTTTTATACATATCTATCTCAAAAGATCTAAACTTAAAATAAACAAAAACGAATGAAATCATAAATACTCAACACTGGAAATTTTAGTTCTTCTATTTCACAATTTGAAGAAGGCCAATCACAGATAGCTCTTTTCTCCAAAGTCAGGTTTCCTTCAGGAGTAGGGTCCCTTTAAAAAAACAACTCATAACCACTCAAACTGACACGCCGTAATGACTCACATTATCCAAGTCAACATTATCTCCACCGTAAAACAATAGCTGTTTCTGACTTAAAAGTGTATAAAATGTAAAAGGTGTTTATGTGTTTCTAACAAACAAAACAAGGCAAGGACTGAGGCATAAAACGGAGCTAATTCCGTCATCATCAGAGACCAGCCCCTTGTTCATGCATACACTTAGTAAAACTAAACATGACACAAACAGTTTTTGCCAGAAAAAAAATCACAACAAACAGAAAAGTGTGGCAGTAGGACATCGTTATAATGAAATAATCTTAAAAGGAATTATAAAAAGGAAATAAAAGCTTATGAGCCATAAAACTGGCCTGTCATCAGGATGTATGCAAAGCAAGATCTGAGTCAAACTTTGGTCCTGAGGCCACTAGCCAACTGCTGGATGAGATGTATAATGTTGTGTACAGTTGAGCCAGCAAACAGTTGCTTCTCCTCAACATTCACTAAATCCATAAAATTACTAAAACTGGTAAAAACAAAAAAAGGCTTTTTTCTAGCTTGTTTAAGAGTACTATTCTAGTTCATGCGTGCCTGACGCAGAATGATGCCGTTAAAATGACACTAAAACACATAATAATAATAATAATAATAATAATAATAATATTACATTCTGCTCCCTCTACTGTAGATGTGTTTGAATAAAGGTACTGCATATGTCAACTGAAGTGATATTAACTGAATAAAAACGACTCAATCGTCTTGTCTCGATCTAACTTACTAACTAACTCATTTCCTAATTTCTCCAGATTTCTTAGCTGGTTTTCAGGAATAAATAATGTATTAGGTTTGGGAATGAAAAGTTGTAACAGCATGTTAATACAAAATGTATCTTCTTCACTGTAAACAATGAGAAAGAGGCGGCCCTACAAAACAACCCACCACCTCTTGTGGGACTGTACTGTACCCTTGTTGAGTAAAGTGGTCACAAAGAACAGCATCATAACGTGCTGAATATATATGTAAAAGCCTCCGCCAATATTTATTTTTCTACCGCCACACTTTCTTAAAAGATTCACCCCTTTAATGAATTAAAAGGAGAATCGGTTATAAAAAAGTACCAAACTGACATAGTTTGGTTTTGATGAATACAGACTAAATGTTAGCCGGAACATGTTTGCTTACTGATATCATAAAGTGCTATCTGTACACTGTGGTGGAGATGTTAAAGTATCTTGTACTGAAAGATATGTTTCACAGCTGGAAGTGACCATCTTCACAGCACTGTCCCACCAACAGCAAAAATATTCTTTTACAGGCAACAAAATGCCACATTACCAATTACATTACATTCGTGAAACACCTACTGAGCACTGTTTCCTTCTATGTCATATTATTAATTAAAATATACCTTGTGGGCTACCAGAGACAGCTTGAGTATATTGATATATTATGTATTGTTATAATCAGCACATACAAAATAAAGACTCTTGTTTGTGACTACACATCAGATTAGTGTTGAACACTTTCCTACTTTTCTTCTACCTCTCATTTCTCTGCCCTATCTCCAACCCGCTTTCTTTCAATACACTTTCTGCACTGAAAATAATTTCAAACCATGTCAACAGTGGCTACATTCCACATCTTGGATGTGTTCAACCATACTGAACCTTCCAGCTACACCGCACACTTCACCTTCCACACCACAAAAATACAAAAGAATATTAAAAGGAACACGATTCATGGAAGCCACTAAACACTCTGGAGAAACCTTTAGAAAACACCACGACAACCGAAAGACGCTGCAGATAAAATCACTATCTACAGATACACACACAACTTCACAAGTTAATGAAAAACAAGACCACTAAGTTACTGTTTTTTCAGAGGAAAAGTTGAAGGAAAGCACCAAATGCGGCTTTTCTCAAAGAACAGTAATGACAAGTTGTCTGTTCTTGCCTGGATCTCATTTTGCTCGTTTGTTACAATGAGGAGTCAGTCAGTCATAAAGTTAATAGGACACATTCGCTTTCTAAGCCAGCCCACTCAGCCAAGAAATCCAAAACCAAATTCCTGGTTCACTGTCAGGATATTAATTTGTCCTTAAAAATGAGATAACATATATTATCCATGCCACTCTGGAGAGTATTCATGAGGAGGAAGAGACTTGTCTCAAACTTCATGATGCAAGACAAATTTACAATTTTTTTACTGCATGGGCTTAACAACAGACAATAGTTAAGACTTTTTTGTCTATATTTTACAATTATTCCACATATCAAAATAAAAGACAATTCATGAACCTGCATAAAGGTTAGTATGAACGGGTTAAGTTGCTGCCTGAGTCCTGCAGACTGACCAGCAGGTCATCAATTTTCTCCATATTTTGAGAGGCACTCATCCTGTTCTGCACAGGTCGAGACTGAGACAGGGACTGGCTGAGCAGGGACTGGATGTGTGCGTCACTCTCTCTTTGGTTCTGACCAGATTGGCTGATGGCAATAATCTGATCTGACAGCGTGTTTCCAGGAGTGTTCATCAGCTGGCCACATTCTGCAAGGAAGGAATAGAATGAGTTTAAAAACCTCAGACTTATAAGTTTGTAATGCAAGTCTAACATTCATTATAATGTTCAATAGCCATTTCGTTTTTTGAACATTTATTAAAACAAGATCCTTGACAGAGAGTCTCACACATCATGGTACAAAAACAGATAGTATTGACATGCACTTATATACACAAGAGTCAACATTCTGCTACGGACACACAAGATGTGAGAGATTACTTTCCTAATTGCAAGAGTCCAGTTCTAATTCTATTCATTTGCCATATATTGTATGACAGGCGACCACCACTCTAAATAAATTTTGCTGTTATATTTTTCAATAGCCATTGATTTGCACTTTTCATATGCACACATACTTTCATGTTCAACTGTAGTTCAGTCAGATAAAATATGAGTACAATAACTTCAAGTGTATGGTTGAACACATCCAAGATGTGGAATGTAGCCACTGTTGACGTGGTTTGAAATTATTTTGAGTACAATAATTTCAAGTGCACTGAAATTATATGGAACGACAATTAGTTTAAGACTACTGTGGGTGAATTTAAAGACTATGGCTAAACTTAACACAATAAAAAGTATTTATTTTCAACTAGCAGCATGTCTTATGTATGCAAAACATGATTTTATTTTTTATGTTTTAAACCTCTTGTCTAAAATGTTTACGTGGTTATCAGTTTTAACAGTGGATATTGTAAGATATCACTATATGGGTCCACTCAGAGACAATAAGCCATAATATTACAGTGATTTCATAGCCATTGACATGGTTATCAAGCCATTAAGTTACAATTACAAATTATTAGCAATGAATTACAAATAATAATAATAATACACTTATTTATATGGATCAGATTAAATAGACTAAAAGAACTCATACATTATCTCCATGACAACTGAGCAACTCCATTCACTGAGGAAGGCCACAAGATGTGGCTGAAAGCTTCAGAAAGTCAATGAACATTCTGATGGTAATTGTAATCATTTATAGTAAGAATAAATAATTATCTAAATCAATTATGACATTGGTAAATTAAAGTTTTTTGGGGAATTAAAAGGGGATTTCCTTTTTTTACTGGTTGTGCCTAGATTTCCCGTGTAGTTAGTTTTCTTTCCCATTTGACAACTCTGCTTTCCTTTATGTGGTGCGAGGAACTTTTTCAATTTGCTGAGGGTGTTCACAAAAGTTCTCATCTGCTATCAGTCAGTTTTGTAGATGGACCATGTAACATTTGCCATCTGCACTTGTTGGCATGCATTAACACTACCTCAAACGGTTTAACGGTGTGTACCTGAGTAATACATTTCTTACCATTCTCAATCCCAAAAAGGAAGAGGCCAGGTTGTTGAGGCTGACTGGGCTGATTAATGCTTCCACTGACAGCAGTCTGAAACAGAGTCCCTGGCTGTTGAACAGGAGAGGAGGTGGTCGTCTGGTGGTTTGCCACGCCGTTCTGTGAGACAAACATGGCTGACTGTGCGAGCTCCTGAGCCGCCAGTCCCCCCTGCAGGGAAGCCATGTTAGACTGAGGCATAAAAAGGCCCACAGGCTGCTCCTGCCGGTTGTTTGAGCTGCTGCCAAGCTGCATTGGCTGTTGCTCCTGAAACATGACTTGCTGTCGTTGATCGGTGGGGTTCCCTAAGGCCATGGGCTCAGAGCGATCCTGCTGGTTTACTGTCACCATGCTGGCCTGGGAAAAGAGCAGAGAGGGGTTTTGAGGCTCTTGAGAAACTAGACTGCTGCTGGTCAGCGGTGGCATCTGGCCCTGGCTGCTGAACAGGAGGTTAGAGGCCTGATCTGGAGTGGACAGGGGGTTGTTGCAGAACAGTAGGCCAGCTTGCTGTTGCTGCTGCTGGCCTGGAGAGAGTGTGTTTGCAGATGGATGTGGGGCGATGTTCTGAAACAGGGAAGCCTGCTGGGTCGGCTGTGTGTGGGGCTGAGGCTGGGAGGGCTGCTGCTGCTCCATAGGGCTTCTTTGTTGGATGGGGGAGAGCTGTGTTTGAGCCTGAAATACTGATTGTGGTTCAGGGGTAGGTGTTTGTAGAGCACTAAGGAAGGCCAGCTGCTGCTGCTGTTGCTGTTGCTGTTGTTGTTGTTGTTGTTGTTGCTGTTGTTGCTGTTGTTGTTGAGCACTACTGGTTGTGAGCTGAGAGGGTAGGGATGACTGAGGGAGGAAAAGTCCCGGGGTTGAGGGCCGTTGGTCCGGAGACTGTAGTACTGTCATGGTGTTTTGGAAGAGAGCGGCCTGGACCTGCTCCTGAGAGGCTTCCTGAAACAACCCCCCTTGTGGATCTTGTGTTTCAGCCAAAGAACTGGGATTGTGGAACATGGGTGGTGAAGGGTGTGAGGGGGTCTGCTGGAGGAAGTTGGTCTGAATAGAGAGCAGGTCACTCGCCTGCTGAAATAGAGCTGCTTGTTGCTGTTGCTGCTGCTGCTGTTGTTGATGCTGCTGCTGTTGGGCCTGTTGGAAAAGAGTCCCCTGGTTTGGCACCACTCCTTGTGATGAGCCCTGCTCTGCGTTCTTGCCCTGAGGATCATCCTGAAACATGCCACACTGCATCTGTATCTGTGACTGAAACAGCTGCTGCTGTAAATTCTCCAAAACCTGCTGCTGTTGCTGCTGCTGCTGCTGTTGCAGCTGTTGTTGCTGGATGTGTTGCTGCTGAATTTGCTGTTTTTGGATCTGTTGTTGGTGCTGCATGTGGTGTTGTTGGTGTTTGGCCATTGCGTTGTCAGACTGAAGTGGTAAGTTACAGAACCCTTTGGCTTTAAGTTGCCTCACTGCCTCCTCCAGCTGGGCTACTTCGTCTGGGGGGAACATCGGCAGTTGCTGCTGTTGTGGCGTAGGTTCTCCACACAGCCTCCCCACAGCTCCAGAGCTGCTGCCGGGCCTCTCCTGTCCGAGGCCCTCTCTGGGCTCCAGAAGGAACTGTTGTGATCCCTGCTGGAGCAGTGAGTCAGCAGGCACAGAGAAAGAACTGGCGGCTGCCATGTCCTGCTTCTGGATAGTGCTTAAGGGCTCTGTGTTGAGAAAAACAGGTGCCTGGCCTTTGTCAGGGTCACCTGCAGGCTGAGACAAGTTGTTGGAGAATGGTCTGCTTTCATTAAGATGTCCTGCAGACATGTCTGCGTTCTGCTGGGCTGGACACAGGTCCCCAGTCTGCTATAAACACAAAACAAAAGATAATTTTTATTTTTTATTTTGTTGACAGTTTTGTTGTGTTATATGAGCCAAATAAAATTTTACTGAACATTTATTTAATTTGAAATATCAACTGACTTCAATCCAATTTAAATAGTTTTCACTATGTAAAAGTTAAATAATGAGGCCTGAGATTACAGACCAATATATCACCTTAAATACACCAGAAGATTGGAGGTTGCTGGTGACCTCCATCGGAGTGACATCCTCTCTCTTTACTAAAGGCAACATAGAAGGCATCAAGGCAGCATCTAGAACTGTAGAAGCAAGACCAAGTAATACATTAACTCTTATTCAGCCATACAGAGAAGTGAGTTAAAATGTACAGTATATTAAAACATGAACCGCTTTCAAATGGGAGGCTACAATCGTGGGCATGGAGAATAGTTAACAAAGGGAAAATAACCTTTAATTTGCTCTTCAAATGAGCAAGTCTTCACTGGAGAAGGTGCCTCTTTCTTTACAGGAACATCAGTTTTTGCTACAAGGGCAAACACATCGACAGATTATTATCTCTATGAGCTCACAACATTAGAAAACCGATGTAAACATAAAGCACAATAACAGTTTAGTTACTCTGATGATCACAACTTTCCAAGTTTTGTATCAAGTGGCATTAAGGATTTACAATGACAAAAAGTGCTTAGGAAAGAGGGTCCATGAATGTGAATGACCCTGGATTTGTGTCATTTAGAAATGGGCTGGGTATAGTGCTCTTGTAAGAAATTGCAAATGATTGCCAGTATTTTCTCTGATCCAACTAAACTGTAGATGGTGGTGTTCTCAAGTTGTTAACCTGGGTGAGCCAGCTGTGGTGTTAGCCAGTAAATCTAAAAAGTACTTTGTAAATAATGACCTCAGAATCAGAAGTAACAAAAGAGACAGATGAAGTGAAACTTATGATATATTAAACAAACTGAAATTGACTGAAACAAACCTGAATCTGGTGTGTAGGTAAAAGGCTGAACATCATGGGATCTCCCAGCATTCGTCACCACACAGATTCCCACACACACTGAAGAGGTGATGGCTTGGTTCTGGTACGGAGGAACCTTCACTATCAAGTGATTCTATGGAGGTGATCATTCAAAAAAAGAATGAATACTACAGTAGGTTTAAATGCACGTATCTAATCTGAGATATCTAGTCTGAAGTTGATTAAAACATAGTGAATTGAATATTGAGGAGCAATATTTCGATGAACAGGTCATCATCACAAGGATAGTGGTGAAGTGATACACATTTCGGTGACTGCAGGAGGTTATACTATAAATGTGTGCACCTGACTGGAGGTAGAAAAAGAATGAGCAGATTGGGTTTCCTCAGTTATAAAAGATTTGTCTTATACATTTACAGTGAAATCTCTAAGGTTTGAGCATGAAACACACTTACTTTTTACACATCTGGATCTTAAAATGTTCATCAGTTAAGCTGATAATGTAGTTAATATCTCTGGGACATTCTTACTTAGTAATTGGGCCAACCATGTGTGGCCATAACTATAAAATGACAGAGGCAATAGCTGTATCCCTCAATTAAGTTTAAATTCCACCTATCAACAGCTGGGGGCGGTAAAGCTTCATAAAATGCCTCAAAAAAGAGCAGAAAAGAAGACCACCAGCAAACCTATTCAGTGCTGGTTTAAAAAAAAAAACTAAAACTTTTGTTTTTGAGTTAGGAAATGCATGTTTGCTAGGCCTTGCAGATACACATCATTCATTTCAGTCAGAAACAATACATGTAAACAAAACTGCTTGTTTGCAAGAAAACTAACTTTGCAGTGTACCTTTAACAAAAACCCAAATCCATTGAGTTCAACACAAGAACCTTTTTCTATTAGCTGGACATTCATCAACCCATCTTCTGACCATTTTGTTTACAAGAGCAAAGGTTTAAACGGGACTGTTGAGACACACTCAGTAGGAATGTAATTAGGTCAGAACACAATGAGACCACTCAAACCTTTGAACCAGCAGCCATTTAAGATGATTACATCTAAAGCCCCATACAAATCTGAAACGGCTGCTTCTATCTACTCAGCTGATTAGTAACTGGCATTAATCATTCAGTCCAAAATCTAACACAAGTGCAATTACATTTTACCTGGTGAAACAGCTCTTTGTCAATTTCAGCCTCCGCCTTCCATGATTTATCATCTAGAACAGACAGAAGATGCAGCATGTTTACTGGAGAAAATGTATAATGCATGAACCCAAAATATCCATGGATAATCATATTCTTATTCATATTCTTACCAGAGACATTCTCCTGAAATATGACTTTAGTGTCTTTAAGAAAGTTTTTGCCAATGATAAAGACTTCTTCTCCACCCCTCACTGAACAGCTGTGTAGTGACTTCTTCAGGATCTCCGGCACTCCTGCAGGCTGAGCTGCAATCAGAGCAAATATAAACAGTTTTAATAAGAATCACTTTTATTCATTTTGACCAAAACATACCCAGGTTTTTATAAAACAAACAAAAGAAACAGATTGGTTTATTTTCACCCATATTTGATGATGTCTATAATGCCTCAAAGTAATTTATTTTAAGCTAAATGGTTAAACTACAGGTTTGTGCTGGATATGCTATTTATAAAATTTCACTAAATCGCCACAAAAAAGGATTAAACAGCCGCTGCAAAAAAAAAAAAACTGTTGCAACTATCTTGTAGTTTATATTATATTATTATGTCTCCCCAACAGCCTGCAATTTGATACGTAACATTTTACAACTAATAGGGCAGTCGGAGATCACAGACCTCGCAATGTTAACAAAAGTGAAAAATTATTTTTCACTTTCAATAATTTGTGTATCTGCCCCGTGATTCTGATCTGCTCCAAAAATCTAATTAGTTCTACCTTGGCCCAACTACACCCTTTCACCAAGTTTCATAAAAATCAGGACAATAGATTTTCTGTAATCTGACAGACAGACAAACCAAACTGAAAACATAACCTCCTTAGCAAAGGCAACTTAGACTTTTGTGAATGCAATTCTGAACTTTTTAATTATTTCTAAGGCCTTTTTTAGGAACCCAAATGTAATGCTTCCACAGAGACAAACACAAGGAGACTGACTTACTACACAGGATTGGAGATGATGGAGTCTGTAGTGTGAGCACTGATCCATCTGGACGGGGGATGTTTACCCTAAACACCAGCCGTGCACGTGTGCTCTTCTTCTTCGATCCAGCCACACCAATGCGAGCCTCAACATCAGCATTACGTAGCTTCAAGATCCCAACACAGTCCACCCTGCACAGAGAGATGATGTTAACCTGGAAAACTTGCAGTTTGAACATCAACTTTATGCTGGAAAGACAAGAAAGTCCATGGTGCTCAGGAAGTTCAGTCAAATGTTTAAAAGTGCTCTTTGGGGTTGGGTATTCAATTAAATATTCTTTATACCCACTTCAGGGTGTGAAGAGGGCTGCCTGTGCCATTATTCATGGTTTCTTCTCTCTATGTCTTTTACAGTTTCTATTATGAAATAGCCAGTAAAATAAAGGCTTTTTAAATAATTTTGAAGACAAGTGCCTTGGATTTCCCTTTTTTTCCAACAACTTTACATTGTTTGCTAAACTAGCAGCTTTTTACAACACCAGATGCTTCATTGTGTCATTACAATAACTGATTGCCCTAAAGGGATCAAAGTAAAGTATTAATCCATTACTCAATCGCTTTATTAAGCAAATGGTTTGAATGGAATGTGAAGTACTACTGGGCACATCAAATCAACACTTGCTTTGTTTGTTTAATATAATAAAATTAAATTCTTTATTGGAGTAGTATTTACCAGAAAAACAATTCAATTTCAATCTTAAGAAAGTACATACGCTAGTGTCATGTTGGTGCTTGGATCAAGGTACACCTCGATGACAGTTGTGCCATCAATGTCCACCTCTTTGCAGGCTGTGGTGTTGCGGCCGGTCACCTTGCAAGCTTGGTAAAAACCATGAGGCTTAACACGGCCAGTGTCGTTGCCCACAAACACCTGCAAAACCACTGGCTCATTTACTCCCTCCAGCTGTGTACGTAAAAACAAAAGACAAGCAGTAGATGCATTTTATAACATGTTTTATAAAGATGCTTCCCTACCTGCCCAGCAGATGCTCTCAGAGTATAGCCCAGTGTAGTGCATGCTGGCATCTTCTCATCAAGCAATTAAGCCTAATTAAACCTTCTTGTGCAATCTAGTCCGCCTTTTAAAAGCCAACCTGTGTATGTTATCTTCAGCTGTTACCTACTGTTTCTGACTTCAATGCCCGTTAATTGCATCTGGGTCCACCTGCTCTTAACAAACCTGGACAGTACAAACAGTGACTGATCCAGTGGAACTCACACTGCTCTGTGCTAACAATGACAAACAATCAGTATTAAGTCCATAGGGGGGGAAATCAATCTTGATTGGTGCATCCCTACAGAGCATAAGCCTCTGCAGAAAAAGAGTTTTTCCACTTTTTGACACAATTGTAACTCTTCCATCTTGAACATATTTCACTTTTGTTTTTGCTTCACTGATCCTGTGGCCCCAAAAATAGCAAATCTTACACAGACAAAGTCACACACACAGACAAGCACATAGTCTCACACACACAGAAAAGCACAGTCTCACACACAGACAAGCACAGTCTCACACTCACACTCACACTTCAAAGCCTCTGGCAATCACCTAATCTTTAACTTAACCTCAAAAGCACGCTATGGCAGAAAAGTCAAAGCAGTGACCACAGAGTTAGTTATGGAGGTTGTCAGGGATTTAACAGTTACCTTTACAGTAGGGAAGCCCTGCTGAGTGCGGTCCTTCACTGACCCTCTGCTGCCTTCAGTCAGATAGCGGGCTCGGTGCTGAGTCTCAGGCTGGACGAGGATCTTCACCTCCTTCCCCTCACTCTTCTGTGGGTATTGCATCGATAAAGTTCCTCCTTTCTGGTTAGTTTTCTGAGGATCATCAGAGCTGCAACAAACACCAGTTTGACAAAGACATCAGTAGATTACTTCTAATTCCAACATTCTATTATTTCAGTTGGTGCAACCTAGCTGACATTTTCCAATATATATATCTATATATCTATATCTATATATATCTATATAGATATCTAGATCTATATATATATATATTGTGGAACTTGCTTTAACGGATTATGGACCCTGTCCGTATTTGTTCACAGCCCCCCCCCCATGCTCTGAGTAAAACAGAGTTAACAGGCCCTCCATTAGCTAAGCATATTCTATCCCAAGCTCTTAAAGCATTCAGAGTTATCTGTTTATTTAATCTGCTCTGCTTATCCTAGGTCTCTGAGAGAGGCTCTGTGAATCACTGTGGCTGACCATTGTTTGTACTTCAGTATCCTGCCCCGCCTTCTCTCTGATCTAACCGCTCTTCTTCAGTCAAAGTGTGGTGAGAAATTTAGAGCCAGAGTAGTTTGTGGAAGATTTCTATCTGTTGTGCTGTGTAATTTCCTGATACTACCTATTCTGACAGTTAGGATGAGAGCTGTATGAGATTATCCACAAGGGCCTTTCAGACAATAGTAACACAGAATAAAGTACCTACTTAAGCATTTAACTGTGCAACTACCACCTGGAAAATATTAAATGAATAAAAAGTAAATTAAACTACTCAGTCTAGTTCCTACATTAAGTGGTGTCATTGTTTTCTTTGTAAAATCACAGAAACGATTACATGATTGTGAAAATAGTTGGTAATTAATTTTCTGTCAATCGACTAATTGTTGCAGCTCACGAATATCTTTTGGAAGAATGGTGTTCATTCCTTCAGTAAAGCTTCAGAGACGTAACATTTTACCTGAAAGCCGTAGTGTGTAGTTACTGTATTAGCCATGAGGAATTCTAAGCAGTGACAACAACAATGGAGCATCAACATGATGCAAGCCTTTGGTGATCGCACCCCCACCCCTTCTCCACGCAGTTGCTAACACGGAGGATTGAAAAACATGATGGAAGAGGGAATTATCTTGTAACTTTAGTGTACTTTTATATTAACGAACATCTGTTATATTCAAGCCATTGCCAAATGAGTTGATTCAAAGCTAATTAAGACTATCAGTTCCACAAAACTCTCTCTGTATTTCTCAGTATGGCTATGTTTACAAAATGGTGCCGTCCGGCGACTTTCACACGCAGAAGCTCGAGTGATGCGTTTTACATCACCGTTGACAATGAACAACAGCAACGGTCAAAGAGGAGACAAAAGAGTACATAAAAACTACAAGATAATTACCTCTTCTGAAGAGCCCCTCATGTTTTTTAATTCACTGTTTCCTCCTTCAGCTAGTAGCAATTGGTGGGGGTGGGGGTTGTGCACGACCACCGAAGGCTTTATTATGTGGACAGTGTTGTTGTCTTTACTTAGAATTCCTCATGGGGGCAACAGAAACTATGTACCATAGCTTCAAGAACCCTAATGTTGTTTATTCCTTTAATTCCTCACCCATCTGCACATGACCTTTGACAACTTCATGAGATGTAAAAGGGCATGACGTGGACATTACAGTCTAAAAGGGCAAACTCAGTTGTATTTA
Organism: Percina caprodes; assembly: GCA_013375575.1. Lineage (NCBI taxonomy): Eukaryota > Metazoa > Chordata > Actinopteri > Perciformes > Percidae > Percina > Percina caprodes. The sequence goes on along the minus strand of JABXJD010000032.1, from coordinate 2,675,682 downwards.
AAACTAACTACATTGACAGGTTGCACAAACCTTCCTTTTGATCCAGTCTTGTTGTCAGGACCAAGCTGTGACAGGACAAAGTGTGGACCTTTGGCACTGTCAGCATCAAACATGTCCATGCTAGCTTCTCCTGCAGGCACAGACTTAGGACCAGGTCTTTGCCGAGGGGTACGTTTGCGGGACTTTCGTGGCACCTCTGTGTTGTCATTGTAAGAGACGGTGCTCATGATACTGAAGTTGGAGAGAGAGTCTTCCATCCAGATGCTGTTACTCTGCTCTGAGTCCAGGGACGTTTCATCCTGGCAGGACATCTGGCTGTCATCAAACAGGTCTTGTGGAGGTGGAGAGATGTTAAGTATGGTGCGGCGCTTAGATGGGGTCATCTGGTGATGTGGCTGGGCCTCCTGGGATGTTATGCCTCTTCCTCCTCCTAGCTCACTGTTGCCCCTACTGCATTTACCATTCCTACCTTCTGCTCCAACAACATCTGGAACCGCTCTGCTGCTCCTGGTGTCCTCCAGGTCAACATTGGCGCTGTGAACTGGGTTCTGTGCACTGGCTGAAGCACTGGAATGCATGGTGGGGCTGGAAGAGTTGGGAAAAGCACTTCGGGGGCCTTCCATGGTCATTGAGGAGGACATGGCATCTACAGTGCAAATAATTAGACAGTGAATAAAGGCCTCTCAACCAGTGTTGGCTAGCAGTCCGATTTAAGCAGCAAAATTTGTTCATGATTATTTATTTTTTTGTTGTGTGTGTGTGTGTGTGTGTGTGTGTGTGTGTGTGTGTGTGTGTGTGTGTGTGTGTGTGTGTGTGTGTGTGTGTGTGTGTAAATGTAAAAGTATGTGAAGCGCAGTATAGGTTTGGCTAAAAAGGGGCCAAAGAAGAGATGAGGTGAGCTGTCCCCATTATTGAAAAAAATGTGATAAGACTTAAAATGCTTGGGAATAAACTAACTTGCAACTAAAACAACTTATTTATCATTGTTATTATTAGCATTTTGTTCATGTTCAACTGAAAAAAGTTGCCAAAATGAAGAGGGAAGTCCAAAATAGTACTATGTACAATATGATGCATGCCAATTATTGGAGCTTTTACTTTGAATTTTTCATTTTCTCTTGCTACAAAAGTATATTTAGGTTGGGACTGAACGTAGCCACAGAGACAAAATAAACAAGCTTCTGACCTATGAAGCAGAGAACTGCAGACCATTTATATGCAGACACTCCCTGCTTCAGAGGGAACTTCCTGAAATATAAAAATGAGACAGCGAATGAGCGATGAGAGCTGAACAGTATTCAGATTTGTTTTTTAAAGAATAATGACACAGGGTATTTTGTTTGTCAAAACATGTTGCTCCAGCATGCTGACATACACTGTAATTTTAAAAGCATTCAAATAGTTACAACGAACTAGATGAAGAATGGGGAAAAGTCTGGTTAAGTTGCAGATAGTGAAAAGGAGTTAGACGGCTGTTAACATTCTGGATTGTTTGGTGATTTAGCTTGCAAAACACACAAAAAGAATGGAGGTATTGTGATTTGAGCAAGTATCAGAACACAAAGACATATACTAAAAACATACAATAGCAACCCAAACGTATGACCAAATAGATGTTGAGAGGTGGGTTATTATGAATGTTTACCATATATTATACCCAATGCATGAAACATGAAAAATAGAGAAAGATTTTAAAGCAAAAACTGTGCCGCAAATAAAAATCAAATCATTATAACACTGTACTGCTAAATACTGCAATAATACATGTGTTCACTGTGAAGTCTGTTTGTAGAAACATCTTTTTGAAACCAAAAAATAAACACAGAAAAAGCTGGATGATGTTATTGGCAGTTTTCTATTAAACTTACAGTCCCATGTAAAGTAAAATATACTTCACCTTACTCCTCTTACAGATACATTTTCCACCAGGCCAGAGTGATGCAAATGGCTTTAATGGAGCACTGAAGTCCATGGATTTACTGAAACTTACTGTAAAGCCTTGGCGTTTAATGAGGAGCAGAGCAACACAGCTACAGTGAAGCACACTCTAAATGTAAGTCACTTTTTACTTTTAACTGTTCTTCTGATGGCCATATACAGTAAATGCTATATTTCAAAACATTTTCTGAAACCATTTATGTAAAGCCAATGACAAGGGTGTAGACCTCCTTTTTTCTTTCTACTTCTTCCAGTGCTTTTTAATAATAGATCACATCCACTTTACTGTTTTATCACTGCCCTTAACAGTTCATAATTTCTCTTTAATTATTTGCGATTTGGGTAAGTGGGCAGTTAGCTTCAAACAACAATGTTAAAAACAACTGACAAGACCAGAAACCTTGGTGTAGTCATGGACTCTGACCTGAATTTTACAGCCACATTAGTACAAATACAAAGTCAGCCTATTACTACATTAAGAATATATCAAGGCTTAAACGATTTATGTGTGGAAAAACTTGTCCATGCTTTTATCTTCAGTAGACTTGACTACTGTAACGGTGTCTTTACAGGTCTCCCTGAAAAAAAAATCAATCAGACAACTGCAGATGATTCAGAACACTGCGGTTTGAATTCACAATAAGACCAAGAAAGTGGATCAAATCACTCCAGTTCTCAAGTCTTTACACTGGCTTCCCGTGCCTCAAATAATTGATTTTAAAATACTTTTGCTAGTTTATAAATCACTAAACAGTTTAGGGCCAAAATACATTTCTGATCTTCTACTACACTATGACCCCCTCCAGACCTCTCAGGTCATCTGGGACAGGTCTGCTTTCTGTCCCCAGAGTAGGAACTAAACAGGGGGAAGCAGCGTTTAGTTTCTATACTCCTCATTTCTGGAACAAACTACCAGAAAACTGCAGATCTGCTGCAACTCTCAGTCAGGCTGGAGACCTTTCTTTTTGATGTTGCCTTTCTTGAAATGGGTGTTCATTTCTTTAATTTTTTAATTTCTTATACTGCACTGTAACTTTTATTCTTGTGTTTTATTGGTTTATTTTTTTTAACTGTTTTTGTGTAAAGCACTTTGAATTGCCCTGTTGCTGAAATGTGCTATACAAATAACGCTGCCTTGCCTTGGTCCAAAAAAGGTTTTGTGTTTGGACACCACTATGTATTAAGAGAATGCACAATGAAAATGTGCAGGGTCAAAGGAAAAGCAAAGAAATGTGATGCAGCAGTAGTGTATCTGACAGAAGCACAGGGTTGGATTTCTAAGAACTAAATATGACTGTTTAAATATACTTCAAAGCTGTATGTGTCCTCTGTTGTATATGCACTGTACACTCATATTGTTTTGTTCTTTTGCAATGTTTAATGTCAGCACAAAACCTGACAAATTTCAACTGCTCCTTTTAGTGAAACATATAACTTTTTCCAATGACTGGTGAAAGTTGTGTTTAAATGACTGATCATGACACTTCCAACAAAACATCCGATTCATCTTTAATGCACCAAACAAACTGTTTTAAAAGTGACAATTTTCCATCTGACCACACTGCAAGCTAAATGATCATGATGCCATTTCTAAAAGGACAAAAACTGGCCACAGCTTAAAATTGTGGTATCTTAATTTCTCATTTCTCTGCCAATAGGATTTTCTTCTGTGTATAACAGCAATAGCTCCACCTTGGAAGTGCAAAGTGGTCAACAAAGTGATTACAGCCACTCAAAGCTTCCTAATTCTCTAAAAAAAAAAGTATTTTGTGCCGAGTTTGCAACACTTATAAAATAATGAGCTCTGTTTGGCTTTCTCATTATCGGGTTCCGTGTACGGTTTAAACCATTAATCTATTTTAATGACCCACATTTTAACGCTGTTGCTGCAAGAGACTCCAACATACAACAGATCACAAGTATTCACAACAACAATCCCACTGACACAATATTTCACAAGCAGGGACAGATAGATGGCATGTTCAGCTGATTTAACTCCAATGCTGCAAGTTCCTTTTTAAGCAGTTTTATTTTTATTTATTTTTTTGGCCTGACGTGGGGATTACAGAGCAGCAGGCTGGTTGTCTGACAGGCTTTTCTGTCATGAGCAGAAGTTTATTTGTCTATGGATACAGACTGTTACATAAGTTGTGTTTTCTGGGGAGGGGCATGATCAGTCCTGCTCGCAGAGGAGAAATAAAGCAGGATCCTACCTGATGCTAGAGCAGCTGAAGGGGGAGGCCCTGCCTCTCCGCCGCTCTTTTGACTCATGACTTTTGGGCTCTGCTGAGTGGTGGAAGGCAACTGTAGCTCTCTGGGAAGAAGGTCATACGCTGATTCTGTTGAGAGAAGAGGAAAAAAAAAAAGGGATGATAAGGTGACGTATTAATAGGGTTGTGAATCGTAAAATGAGAACCACGCTTCACACTTGAATGAGCCAATGACAAAGTTGTTGAAGACATGAAACATGAAAATTACATGACTCCCTGTTGTATTGAGTCATGCTGTTCTCAGAAATACTCAGTGTTACACAGTGTTGGCAACCAACCTGATAAATGACAAGGAGCTATGTAGCCTTAGTTCTAATGCCAAATGGATTGACGTCTTTATTACTACCAACCTCTCTTTGCAGCTGGCTGCACATAAAGAATCAACCTACACTGTTCCCTGTCCTCTACATATGGTGGAATTAATTAAAATAAGAAACAAAAGCCCAGTGCACAATTAGTTTGTTGATAGACTCAGAAAACCAAGAGGAATTAAAAAACTGACAGAGTGGGAATAAATATGAAGTGGCCTTTTTATGATGATGATTTTGATCAGGACTTTTACTTTGAAATTTCATCTTTACTTGCTGGGTAAAACTAGTTGCTGCATTGATTTAGCATTGCGCTTCTGTAACATTGTCGGACTCACAATGGACAGTAAAAAAAGGAGCAAAATTGATGCAGCGATACCAGAGAGTCTTTTCTAATGTTTTAAAACAAACAATCCACCGGTTAATCAAAGATGAATCAGCATATTAATTGGAGATGAAAATAATCAATAGTTTGTAACATATGTCCTCTCATAAGATTGTCTAAAATGGTAACTCTGGGCTCTGAGTCATGTTGGGGAAGACCAAACCAAATGGAAAAAAGCACAAAATGATGAGATTACTGAGGTAAAAGCAAAAGCTGTAACATACCGAATCTACAGCACATCTCATAACAAACGGGCTGCAGGGTCGTACAAAGACTTTTTCTCTCCTCTCTGTACCTCCCTCAGGGCCAACAGGACATTTGAAGGGGAGAAAGCCTTGGGTCAACAGCATGGTAGCACTTTTACTAGCAGCCTGATTCATCATCCAAATATTATGGTATGAACTAAGAGCGGCCATTACAGTCGCCTGACTCTCTTCTCTGCCAACTGCCAGCTTTAATTACTTGCAGCTGAGTCCCAGGGTTTGGTGTGTATATCAGATACTTAACCCTCCCATTGTTACCACTCGCTGTGTACAATAGACAAACCTGGGACATACTGAAACCAGCCCATGCCTCTTCATTCCCAAAGCCCTCCAGTCTCTTACAGCTCACTTTAGAAGAGCAGGGAATGCTGGTTCCCAGAAAGGGAGCTTAAATCTGGACTCAGCAAACTCTTATAACTCACACTGAACCACACGTACGTACAGGATTCTAGTGTGGTTTTGCTGGTTATTTGCTAAGTTCTCCAAACATAATCACACACACACACACACACATCCCCCACCACCTCCACAAACACACTTTCTCTGCCCCTGCCTTTACACTTTAACTCTAGAGTCTTCTTGGGGCTCACTGGCTGACTGCACATGCAGCAACATGTGTTCTGAGTGAGCAGCAGGACTTCCAGTAAACAGATTGCCAACCGCACAGACAGAAAATATGTACTCTTCTCTCAGAGCAGTGGTCCCAAATCACTGGCTAGCCTGTTCAAAGTGTTTCCACAGTCCCTTGACATTTTTAAAGACTGGGGGAAAAATTGCATTTTGTGGCATTTTTGTTTCTTCATTTGCAGACAGCCCCTTTCACACAGGAGAATATTTGAAAACTAAAAAAGGTCAGCCTCGTTAGCTGGGAAGGAAACTGTACAAACTCACACAGCACGTGTTGTTTTGATTTTAACATAAGACTGCAGTCATATTGTGCAGACCTCTCACCACTGAGGAAAACCTTTAATTTGCTGTGCATCTGTGATCATCATCATAACAGATTAAAGCCTGAACAAAAATATTCACACTGACAGACTCACTACTCATGCTATTAATACATGTTGCTAAATATCAACTGAATTAAAAAGTGGCTACCTTCATTAACTGTTTCACAAATGTAGTTTCCACTCACATTCAATGTAAACAGAAGGATAAATAAACCACATACCCCTAACATCCTGAAATCCTGCATAAAGATATATTTTTGCACTTTATACCCTGACCATACTTTGTGATATGTTTATATGGTAAGTAGTGCAAGCTAAAGGTGAAAAAAAGAAAGCACTCACCATGTGAATGGCAGGACTTACACTCCCATTCATTTCTCTCACATTCCTGCTGCTTGCTCTTACTAGCCCTGGCACCTGGGGCGTGGCACTGGCTTTTTGGCTGAGTGACTGATTTAACTCCCCTTCTGTCCCCCTCCTCCACTCCACCTACCGCTTTCCCTGTCTTGTTTACTGTGCTCCCAGACCCTTTTCTGTACTTAAACTTGTTCTACAGGTTAGTGGTATTATGATGTGGAATCCTGTCAAGCAGAAATGAAGCAATAGATTAACCTACTTATGCGTTGAAAAATTCAGGCTACTGTGATTTACAAGGAAGACTTATTGAACTTGGTGGAATAAGATTAAACGAAAGTGATGGGGAAGATACAATTAAGCTCAACATATTTGGAGATAATTCTAAGCAGTGGAGGAAAAAAAGAAACCGTGAAGGGGGTGGCACCTGCAGCAGCAAACCATGTACAACAACCCTGAAATGTTTACAGCCAAGCCTACATGAAGGCTGCCTGGGACTCCATAGCAACTCAGATCAGGAGACAAGTCTTCTGAGCGTTTGCATCTCTTGTGAGATAATGTGGAGCAAATCAGAAAATAAAATCCAAACTCAAGTGAAGAACTGAGTATTGTCATTCGCTATGCAGGATATTACATGAACAACATTAAAACATTGTGGCAAAAATCTAAATCATCTGTTAAATGTCCCTACATATTATCTTATTTGACACCACTCATCACTAACAGATTACACTACAGCTAATATTCTTTATGATATGAGGACATTTATGTTGACACTGTACTTTATGTTCACACTCCACTAAAATAGCATTTGTACAATCCATTATTTTAGCAACATAAACTTTTTAACCTAATCTTACTTTTAACCTAACCTCACTTTAATTATACTTAATGCTTTTATTTCTTGCACTTTAGCTATGTTACACACATTGACTCACTCTTTTCTTACTCTTATTTTTACCTTGAATTTGACTGTGAGCCACTGTAACTGAAGAATTTCCCTGAGGGGATCAATAAAGTATGCTGATATCATACTTAATTGATGCATACTTTTCTTAATCTAATGCAAGAATCAGATCAGTGTATGATAGATCACAACTATATCTTTAATATTAATAAACAATCAAGTCACTGAACGGGGAAATATCTTTACATGGTATGAATATCATTATTAGAGCAGTTATTCAACTGCAAAATGGCCTGCTTTGGTCAATTATTCTTAAATGATTAAATATAAGGGATCCTTATCATCGTTTGTTTACACTATATTTTTATGTTTAAAATTAATATTGGCTGATACATTTTTAAACTCTCAAATATTATTTATCATGATATGTGATAACTATCGCCTAGAGCTTTATATACTGCAATATGGTGAAATAGGCCTAACTTATTTTTGTTTTCCTGGTTTTAAATGCTGCATTAAGGGACCCAGACTTGAGTTCGTCTTCGAGTGGACTTACTATGTCAAAAGGCTTTTGAGTGTGCATGTTTTCTGTGACTACAAATAGTCATCCCCAAAATGCCAGCCAATTAAATCAACATACTTCAATATTGAGGTTTTTTTTGGTGACACTTCCAATAAAAGTAAACTAAATATCAAAAATACCTCTCTGAATAATAAAATACAGTTCAACAACAACACAAACTGCAGCTCATGTGTTTAACACCTCAATAAAAACTGAATATTATAACCTTTATGTAGGATTTATTGCATGAGTTATCACTAGATGTACCTAAAAATAAACAGGCAACTAAGTCTACATTTACAAGCTGTACAAACTTGTCAAAGAAATATGCGTACTATACTGTGAAAGTGGCGTGACAACATGATGAACATAAATAGATGAGAAGGTAGGGTGAGTATGTGCGATGAAGTGAAAACATCCAGTTGTGGTCAGCATTCTATTTCTTTAATGACAGGCGGCAGATGGGAATTAAAGGCCACATGCAAGAAAAGCCAAATCCTGTGGCAACTTGCAACAGCACTGATACACTGAAACATACTGACGTAGGAAAATTGCAGGTTATGTGGTGAGATGTCATTAATGTTTGACCTGCCTGCAATGCTTCTAACACTTCCTGATTTTGTTAAAACATCCACCGATATCAAATTTTCTTCCAGCTCTCATTAATAAATATTGTGTTAACCTACACATACCTTGCTCATTTGTTAATATTGACATGAGTGATTGATATTCCACACATTCATTCATGTATTTCATCCTGACAATTCATTAATTTAGATATGAGCTGTGAACCCTTGTCATACAGTGTTTGTGATCAATATTTCATTATCATCATCATGGTCACAAATAATGAGTTACATGGAAGTGTGGAAAGTTTTATATAATTTTACTGTTGAATACAGATAAAGGCTGGTGGAGTCATAACTTGAGTAATAAATAGAGCTCTAAATACAGTATACTGCATTTTTTTGCTCCACATAAACTAATACATTGCTTCATAACAAAATATCAGCTACAAAGGGAACCCAGGTCACATAACGTTTATTTTGACTGCAAAGCCTGTCACTTATAAATGCCAAATGACGGGCATGATGACTCAAATATGGTAAAAGAAAAAGTCTACAGTGATAATCTACAGCTAAACTATATATCCACGGCGATCCACTTTCAAAATTGCTCCGGTGCTGCCGTAAATTCTGCGGATGTCTGTTACCTTCCAGTTTCTTTGTGTTTTAATTTTAAACTCTGGTGGATTTATGAGGACTATGGTTAACTGCTCCTCAGATCTCTGCAGGGTAAATCCAGCAAGGACAGCTGCTAGACTATCTGTCCAATCTGAGTTTTCGAATGTACACGTTCCACCAAAACAAGTTCCTTTCCGAGGCAATTTTGCGGCAGCACCGTGGAGGAAGGTTTGGCAAAAGGGAGACTAGTCTACAGCATACTGCACAATATCATCCATAATAACTGGAGGTGTCATTGTTTCATTAACCACTTACTGCATTCAAGGATCATCATGACACCACCATTATATTGGATCAAATGTTCTCCTGATGAAGAAACTGATGACAATTGCCACACTAGAGCAGAGAGGATGTGTGAAATCCCAGTTGTACCTGTTAAATAGCTACAGCAGTATGAAAACCGCACATTTCATCATTTAACAGAAATTTTTGCAAAGATGAGAATGATCACAAGTCTATATTATTGTAATATTAAAAACTATTTATTGCAGACTTAAATGAACATAATATCTATATGACCATAAGCTAATTTTTCAACCTTGAGCATCTTTCTAGTCTTAAAAGAGAATTCCGGTCAATTCCAACACGTAGCTCTGTTGTTTGTAGATTTGGAGTGCTGTCAGTAGAGAGAAAAACGAAAACAATCGGTGCTGCCTACACCGTGTTATCCTCCTGCTAGAGTTAGCACCCAACAAGCTTAAACAGGGCAAGTTTTAAACATGTTTTTAGCTTCTAAACATGTTCAAAATGTCATTAAAAGTGCCTACCCATGTGCAGTGATTCCTTCAGAGTGAACACAGTGAATCTGACTGCTGTAGATGTGAAAGAAATGCATGAAAGTTCTGCTAATTCAACTATGTTTAGTTCCTGTGTTGATACTGCAAAGAGCGCCTAGGGGCCGTCTACAAACTACAACACAGAAAAGAGATACACAATATCAATTCATAGTCCCTGTAGAAGGTCTATCTGCAAATTTACAGAGGACCTGGTCCAAGCTACACCTCAGCCTACAATTTAGGGTATGGAAAAACCAAAGCAAAGAATGGCTGTCTTTTGGCTGTAGTTGAAGTTTGCTTCTCTTAAAAATATGTGCTCATACTGTAGCAGCTATAGTGAAGAATTTGTGGCTGCAGCTTTAAATGACGTCAATCCCAAATGAAAAGACAAATGTAAACATTTTCTATTTTGCCTAATGATTCCAGAAATCCTTAATAATCTTTAAGTTCTGACATCTTTTTGAAAAAGTCCCACGTTATATTCCTTCAACACAGTCATTTGAAAAAGTAAAAAGTCTGCAAGGCTTCAATCAGGCTTAGTCATTTTTGTCACACCAGGCTCAGAGTTTGTGGCACGTAGCTCTTTCATTCAGCTAATCCTGAAGTGACCAGGAACGACCTCCAGGCATCAGTTTACAGAAATTGCTTTCAACACACACCCACCACTATCCTAACTTTACAAAAGAGCTCACTGAAGCTCCTGTGAGGGCCAAACCACCCGACTACAGGTCAGATTTGAAAACAAAGTGGGTTGTTAGTTGTATTTAATGTCCTCACAGCAGGGCAATTGGATTAATGTGTGTTATTTGGGATTGAATTCAATTGGGAAGATATAGTCAAACTGACTGAGAATAATCTCTCTCTACGTGTAACACATCTGCCTTTGGCTCCGTGTTTATCAGTGGACTCAAAGAGATGAAACAGACACTGAGCTTAACATGAAAGCGTGACATCAAAAAGCAGAGGAATTCAAGCTATTTACAGAAGACAATACACACACACACACACACACACACACACACACAAAAATGCCATGCTTCAGAGATCTCAGGAAAACCATGCTGAGGCAACAGGAAGAGCCTTTAGCTGCAGCACACACACGGACAGTGTGACATCACCAAGCTGCCATGCTAACCGCATTTGGTCTAAGCCTGGAATCACAGCAAAATATAATTTATAAGTTGCTTATAGTCTGTAAAATAGTCAGTTTTAATTTTTTTATTTAGTTTATTTCCATTTCATGCCAAACATTTGGCCCAACCCACAAGGGATTACAAGACACCACTATATTTCAAAACAGCCAGCCTGGTTCTGTCCAAAGGCAATAAAATCCTCTACCAACACCTTTAGAACTAACTAATTAAACGTGTTAAATCTTGTTTGTTTAATCTGTATCCAGGCAACTAGCTGAGACTCTGTGAATTTACTATACTCTGCACGTGGCTCCCCACGTAAAATTGCTGTTTTTACACTTTTTTATTTAAAGATGTTTTTTTTTGTTTTAGCTTTAGCATTGTTGTTAGAAAACATAGTATTTCAAACTTAGCATGTTTCCTTAATATTTGATGATGCATTGTGGTGACAGTACATATATTATATATTGCACCTTTAAAGACTCCAGTCTAGCACCTACAGTTGTACTCATAAGTTTACATACCCATGTTGAAGTTGACTAAAAAGAGGAATAAAAAAAAAAAAAAAATCATCTTTTGGAAATTGATCTTAATGCCTTAATTAAAAAAAATAAATAGGAAAAATCCAACCTTTAAGGACACCAATTTTCTATGTGAGTGAATAATATATCATACATAAATAAATGTTCTTCCTTAAAATACAAGGGGCATAAGTATACACACTCCTATTTTAAAGGCCAGTTATTTCATGGATCCTGATGATCCTCTCTCAATGCAAATCAAACCAGCTGAAGGGTTTGTGATGATATGGGCCTATTTAATTTAATTTTTATGTAATTTAATTTTTTATTTAAAAGGTATTAAAGGGTTTATCAGGATGCATATTGTCCTGGATCCATCAAATAACTGGCCTTTAAAAATAAAAATGTGCCTGCCTCTATGGGAATTTAACATAGGGGTGTGTATACTTATGCCCCTTGTATTTTAAGGTAGACCATTTATTTATTTACGATACATTATTCATTTACAGAGAAAATTGGTGTCCTTTAAGGTTGGATTTTTCCAATTTTTTTAAATTAAGGCTTTAAGTCCTTTTTTATAATTCTTAATTTTAGTCAACTTTAGCATTTAGAGTATGTAAACATGAGCAATGCATCTCCAATCACAGTGAGCAGGATCTAAAAATAGCTTGTGGCATCGCGGAGGTCTTGTTTTGGAAATCTTTCAGATAGAAGCTGTTGACTCTACTGATAAGAAAGTACGAATAAACATCTAAATCAGCTGGCACTAAATCAACATTTATTGTAGACTGGGAAGGTCTGTGGTGTCTCGAGTTACTCAGAAATTCACAATAGAACAGTGTAAGAATGTAGGACTAGAAACCACATTCTGTAAACAAAAGCCATTCAAAAACAAACAAAAAAAAGCAGCGGGCTCAGCATAACCTTAACCTGCTCCTTCATTTCCCAAGTTTAATTCTTTAAGACTTGCCATTTTCCAGATTTCTTACAATGTGTCCTTCCAGAACTAGACTGAGCCTACGTCTTCAGACGTTAATTACTTAAGAGGATTTGGAATAAAGTCTACAGTAAATTTGGAATGTCCACTGATTAGTCAGGAAAAACGACAACAGACTGGGGAAAAGGTGATAAAGAATCAGCAAATGCCATGACCACAAAACTGAATTACGTTGTTCTGGCCTTTACTGAAAAATAGGAAGAACTCATTTTTGGGTCCCCAAAGGTAGATTTCGGTGAGATTCCTGATACTACCGAATCAAATAAGGGTCATTAACATTTTGAGCTTGTAAAATGATGTTCAGATGTAGAATTATTTTGTGAATGTGTAAAAATGTTTTGGGCACAGACATACTTTGCACATGCTTAATGCATGCGTTAAAAGGTTTTGTAGCTGTAGAATTATTTTGTGCAATTAAAATTTGTTGGGGAACATTTTCAACAGTGAGGTTTCACAAAGTCTGAGTGATGGACACTAATTTCCGGTGTCCCTGAAGTTACCAGCACAAACGTTGACCCTGTTTTTACTCCTGAGCTAATGAGCACGTTGCACACTGGCCATCCAATTAGAGAAGTCAAACTGTCCAATCAGGGGGAAAAAGGTTTTGTTTACTTCGTCCATCTGGAGCATGTTGGAGTCAACATGGAAGCACCTGGGCTGATTTTTCTGGGACACAGGTATTGCCCCAGGAAGTGCACTGGGCTTTGAAGCAAATTGAACACAGTGGCCAAACTGTGGAAGTCAACTCCTGTTCCATCACGTTTTTTACTCTAGCCCAAAGACACTTTGTCCCATTGACTTCAGGTGGGTTAATTACACGTGTTAGCACGGAACTTGCCAAGCTTTACATCATAGTTAACTAGCTATATCACACTGCTGTGCGTGCATCTCAGAGTTCCTAATTTGCATATTTATATGTTTTTGTGGTCTTTGCTAATCTCTCAGCAGCTTCAGTCTGTTGGCTAACGTTTGTTGTTGTTGTTGTGCTATTTGAACAATAAACTTTCATGTTAATCTTAACAGCTGTTTCCCAACATAATGCAGCCTGCACTTGGCGTGGCTAACTGTTACTGCAGTTAGCAATACAGCTACAGTCCGGTTTGGAGTCTGGCTGTAATCGGCACCCTCTAGAGAAGTTGTTATGCCCAGCTGCACTGTGTTTAATGTAGCTTCATTGAAGTATCATCTCATGTTTAATCCTTGAAACACATTCAATTCAATTTGATTTATAGTATCAAATCATAACAGAAGTTATCTCAAGACACTTTACAGATAGAGTAGGTCTAGACCACACTCTGATTTACAAAGCCCCAACTATTCTAGTAAATCCCCCAAGAGCAAGCAACTAGTGTAAGCAAATAGTGCGACTGTAGTAAAGAAAAACTCCCTTTTAGGAAGAAACCTCAAACAATAATAGTCACAATAAAGATAATGGAACAGTGACTACAAATGGTAGTTGTAGCAGGGCATTGCAGGGTGTAGCGTGGCATGGTACATTGTAGTGCAAACACTGTAATGTAACATTAATTACCAAACTATGTGATCATGTAAGAGGTTTGATACATTAGAATTATTGCTAAAATTATTAGTTATATAATTATAACTATAGTTATTATAGTAAGTGCATGATGAAAAATTTTACTCCATCTGTTTTGGGGTAATGGGTGTTCATGTTATGACGCTCTGAACTATCCAGACATTTAAGCTTTCAGTTTGCTGAGCTGTCTTCATCACCTTTAACTGCGATTGGCACAGCTGTTTCAGAGCAATGAGACCAGTAATGTTACTGGTTGAGAGTGTATTTTATAATTACCACGCACGCTAATCACATACATTAACCAACATAGAAATTGTGCATAGAAATGCCCACACAGTCCCTGTGCCACAACCTTGCATTTGTTATTCAAATTTTAACCAAAGTGCCAAATTTTAAACTGAGCATGCAATGCATACATTTGCCTCTGCCACGATTTTCTTTTGCTTTGACTTTCTTCTGATTGGATGATCAGTGGGCATTGTGCTGATTAGCTAGTCAGCTCATTCTGACATTACACCAAATGACTTTTCAAGCAATTCCACTGTTGCAGATTAATTTCCAATACTCATCATCTCAATCATTTCGTGTAAGATAGTCATAAAACTCAGTCCGAGTCAGTCTTCTTCCAGTCTTGACATTATGACAAAATCAAACGTGTTTGATATTATGGTAATTTTTCAGTCTTGGTAGTAAAGTTAAATCATGTGAACATAAGCTAAGTTTCCATCCACTTGTCAATCAAATTATCTGAAGTTGGGTAAAAAAACTCATGCGAATAAAGCTGGTGAAAACGGCTTTGAAGCGAATAAAAACCTGTGCGTAATGACGTCACATGCTGATCAAATTGGTATATCAAATTGATTTGAGACATTTTAAAGTGTTTCCATTCATTTTCGCACTGAATCGCACAACATTCAAGCAAACATTTGCAAACAACACATTGCTATAAGGATGCAGATGCAACTTGCCTTTTATTTTCCCTCTGGCACCGCTGCGAGACAACTGTTTTTTGAGATATGTCTTTCTGTTTGAGTGCTTTCCATTTACTCCGGAGGACATCACACGGCTTGTCATAACTTTTCTTGGCCAATTTCTTCCAGTGTCCTGAGAAATTAAATTCAAAAAGTCTCTTGTCTCCTCGTCCTTCCACTTACATCTGTCTTTGTTGACACCCATCATGTGTGCAAACTGAGCGGAAATACTGGGCGGAAATTAACTAAAACGTAATCGCACTTCATCATTTATTTGGCATATAATATTTTCATCAGCGTTTATCCCATAAGCCGTATATATCGATTAAGAGAAAATCCGATGAGACCGAAGATATTTCCTTTGAGTCGATATTCATGATATTCCATAAAGTTTTACTGTTTCCATAAGACATTTTTCATTCGATATCACTTAATTCGGATAAAAAAACGTGGATGGAAACATAGCTATAGTCAACAACCAATAGGTGTGCTCCCTCCAGCACCAAACAGGAAGCAGCAACACCTAGAGCCAGTGTTGTTTATGGTTGATGGTGATGCGCTAAGCTAAACACTAAAGAGGGACAGTTGCCGATTTTTAACCATTGTGAAGTGTGTCGTCCAACAGGAGATTTACAGGCGGGTACTGCCGCCATTCATCTGCATGTACTGCAGAACCGAAAATCGGCAAACTCCTTTAAGTTACCAGCTAAAGCTAGCAGTAGCTAGTAGGTGAGACAAAGATCTCGGAGATTAAATGTAATAAGATTTCTCCTCGAGGTAAAAAGTATATCGCAATATAAGTACACAACTGCAGAGCAGCAGCCTTGACATTAGCATAGAAAATCCCCCACCCGTTCTCCAATCTGAGTTTAGTCTCTCTCTCGCTCTCTCTCTCGCTCTCTCTCTCTCTCGCTCTCTCTTTCCTTTTTAAAATGACTAGGGAAGCGGACAGAAAAACCTTACTACTAAAAAAAAAACTTTACTTTTAATGATATTAAACAAAGACAAATGCTCATAAATTTATATTAGAGTGGCCTACTTCCTTGTTTAGTGCTGTAATTAATACAATGCAGAGGAGAAGAAAAGAGCATCCATCTTCACAAAATCTGGGAACATCAAGGAGCATCTGATTGGAAGACCTTAGTGTTTTGACAGGTGTGGTTGGATGTAAAAGCTGTGATAAATAAGAAGGCAACAAATCTTAAAATCAATCCTGAAACGGACAGGAAGCCAGAGGAAGGAGGCTGAAACTGGGGTTGTGTTTGGAACTCGTAGCTTGTAACTAGGGTGGCCAGATCCGTGGTTTTCACGTGGCATTGGGCTACTTTTAAAGTGTTTGTGTAATTTTTTTGTTCACTGGTTGGGTAACAAAAAAGGTAACCCTAACCCTAACAGATATTATTAATGATAATATAATGTATCTAATTACACAAGGTAGGACCTAGGTGAAATAACTTTAGGGAAAAAAGCTTTTTAATGCTTGTAAACTAAACATGTATGGTGTTACTTTGTAAATATTACAATACATTTGTAATGCTTTTGGACTTTAAAAGCAGTGTAAGGGTTAGTGTAGTCTATAGCCACGACGTTCCACTGATCAAGTAAAAATGTAAAACATGTATAACATACAGCTTCTGTTAAGGACTTTTTATTGCTCAAAACACCACTGCAGCAATGGATAAAAAAGGGACATAAGTGATGACAATTATCTACATAAATGTATTTAAAGCTATTAAAGAGAGACCCAGTTCACCTTGACTTGTCCTGAAGCAACAGATTCCACTGTGTGGGCAGGACAACTTGACAAGGTTAAAAGGACCATAATGTAGGCGGGAGCTAAGCAGACCTCTAGTAGCCATTAAATGTTTATATACCAAAATCAATTCTATCCATCAATTTGTCAGTGTGCAATAGTGATCTAGTTTCAGGGTTGAGTTCTTTTAACTTTTCAATGAGTGTCAATTAATTTTTTACCAACAGGAGCTAACTGTTAGAGTCGTCCTCAAACCTTTCTCACACTATTTGTACGTTTTAGGTTCAGTATTAATACAAAATCGCATACAGGAGTTTTTTGCATAGAAAATAGTTTTTTGCTATCTTTCAAATTATTTTGATAATTTATGCTTTGGTTTGTAGAAACAAAACGTCCCACCTGTTGCTGATTGGCTGGAATAGTGTTGTTTGTTTTCTGTTATGTGCACACCTTTCTTTGTTTTTGCATTTACACAGCCAACACATGAATGAATGAGTTCTACAAGTGTGTATATATATATATATATATATATATATATATATATATATATATATATATATATATATATATATATATATATATATATATATATATATATATATATATAGAAAGTGCCGCTACCGTGCAGTTACAGTAATTCCCCAGCTACAATGACGTTACAAAGACTCCGAGATCACAGGTGCAAGACCTGAAAACACTGACCAATCAAACAGAATGGGCTTTTTGGAAGGAGGGCTTAAAGTCTGGTTGGTTTAGCAATTTCAGGGAGGTTTTATGTTGAGCAAAAACGATCTTACTTTTTAACAAAAAGGTTAATCTCTGTAGGTATGCATTCTATAATGTTGTCAGACAGAACGTTAATTGAAGGTGCGCAATTGCCCAATAACTTAAATAGTAGCATGTTTCGCCACTATTGACTGCAGCGGTTCGATCAGTCACTTAGACACAAAAACATAGGAAAATACGATCCAGGTTTTAAAAAATATAAATAAAAAAAACGAAGTTACCCTTTAAAGTGACAGTCGCCAAAATGGAGCATCTCAGAGGGTGAATACAGGCAGGCAGTATGAGAAAATAATGTTTTTTTAAACATTAAAGCATGTAAACATGTTCTAGTAGAACCCCAAAATACAAGTAAGGACCTTTAAAGTTTTGAGTGTGCATACATGAGACAGTTGGCTAGCGCCACCTGCAATGACACCTTCCTTTTTCTAAACAATAAAGTACCATAACGGTTATCACCTGACAAGTTAACAAAGAACGGATATAGGTGCTACTTTAACTCTACTTTAACCTTCCTCCTGGCCTCGGCCCTACCAGGCATACCTGTTTCTTGGCTGCCATGGTCCCACGTAATATTCCGTCTTTCCACGTCTGGGTGTTGCGACAGGCATGGAGAGAAAGAAGTGGTTGCTCCTTGCCTTGCTATGTTTTTCTTTTTCTTGGTCCTTATGTATTACTGGGGGCACCTACTACTGGAATGGCTACTCCGGTCCAGTGCCATGTGAATCACATAAGGGCATTTGCGCATCTGGCTGTTCACTTAATGTTGCATCATTCCCTTTGCCCATATTCTTCCCCTCTGACACTGTTGACTTGGTCTGCCTGTCCAGTATCATGACGTTATGGGACAAATTTACCACTATCTTGTGTGTTCCAAGACTCCAACTTTGGACGGAGAAGCAATAAA
Organism: Percina caprodes; assembly: GCA_013375575.1. Taxonomy (NCBI): domain Eukaryota; kingdom Metazoa; phylum Chordata; class Actinopteri; order Perciformes; family Percidae; genus Percina; species Percina caprodes. The sequence continues at coordinate 2,657,123 of JABXJD010000032.1, read as the reverse complement.
TTGTACAAGACATCACTTAGGCAACATTTTTTAATTGCTTTATTATTTATTGTTGATGTCAAGAAATGTGCAGCCCAACCCAGGCCCAGGCACCCCTATAAGCGTTAAAACCCTGGTCTGGTCTTGGTTTCTTTCATTTGAATGTGTGCAGTCTTGTTCCTAAAATGGACATGTTGCGTATCTGGGCTCACTGTACAGATGCTGTTGTATTTGTCTTGTCTGAAACCAGGTTAAGTAAATTGGTTTCAGATAAAGAAATCAATATTAGTGGTTATAATGTTTTAATAGTTTTTTTAATAGTCAATGTTTTGACCGCCCTAATAGAGGTGGGGGTGGAGCAATCTACATCAAAAACCAGTATCAAGTTAATGTACTGCTGTCAATATCATAAGTTAAACAGTTTGAATTTTTAGCCTGAAGTCTCGTTGGTTGATACAGGACATCTTCAGCTGTTAGCGGTGCTCTGCCCTCCTTAATGCAACTCCTTTCTGATTTTAACTCTAAGAAATTAGTAGCTTTTGGAGACCTTAATTGGAACTGTTTATAACCAGTATCTGATGATTTCGGAGCTTACTGTGATTCATTAAATCTCTTTCAGATTGTTGACAGTCCCACACAATCAAAATTTAAAAACCTGGAAAAATCATCGCTAATAGATGTGATTCTAACATTCCTCATAAGTACTCAACTGCTTCCATATTTGCAAATGACATCAGTAACCACTGTGCCGTCGCGACAGTTAGAAATACTAATACCTAAAACCAAACCACTCATTATGGTCAAGAATAATCTGAAGCACTTCTCAGAACAAGAATGCCTTCATGATTTATCTATGACTGGGAAACATTAATATCAGTGCAGATGTTAAAGTCCCTGGAACCTCTTTCATGAGGGATTTACCAATATAATCAATAAGTATGCTCCACTAAAGAAGTGCAAAGTCAAAGGCTGAAACAATGCTTGGTTTTCTACTGATTTAACAAATATCCTCCATAAGCGCAACGTGGGAAGGACAAAAGCCAGAAAATCTAATCAGAACTCTGACTGGCTGGTCTTCAGGCAACTGCGCAATGCATGTACTCTCACAATTAGAAAAAGCTAAAGCTGACAATTTTCTTTCTCTTAACCTGAATAATCCATTAAAATTTTGGAAAACCATCAAATCATTATCAGAAAATAGTAAAGGCCAGGGACTTGCTTCAAGCATTGTGATAAACTCTCAAAAAGTTACTGACAAGGCCAAAATGCTTGATTGTTTCAATGAACATTTCATTGCCTCAGGGTTTTTATTTGAGTCATTCAATCCTCAACATGAGTGTTCCTCTACAGTTGAGACTGTTGGTCTGGATCCTTCTAGTCAGTCTTTTAGTTTCACAGTTTCAGACCTCAAGCATTTGGACACAACAAAATCTGCAGGCCCTGATAAACTGGATCCCTACTTTTAAAGTTAGCAGCAAATTTTATTGCCGTGCCTTTAACTAATATTTTGAATCTGTGCTTGAACACAAATGTAATTTCTCCCATCTGGAAGTCAGCCTTTGTGGTTCCCCTGTTAAAAGGTGGTGACCCATCTATCTTAAATAACTACAGACCAATCTCTAAACTGTCATGTCCTGGTCAAGGTTCTAAAATTCCTTGTCTGTGATCAATTAAAGGATTTTTTTAACAGTAATAATGTTTTATCTGACTTCTAATCTGCTTTTAGAAAAAGGCATAGTACAACATTGGCATTGGTTTTAAATGACTTTATTGAATCCATAGACAACAAGCAGTGGGGCTGTCCCAAACCATTATTATTTAAACTATTAATCTAGCAATTAGTTCTTCAATTAGTCGACTAATGTAACGATTCATTTTTCAATTAACAATGATGGTCCCATTGCTTAATTATTAACAATTTACACTAAACTAATTTAAGGTTCAAATCTCTATTTTCTTAAAATTCAATCAAGTAAAATTAATTTGTAGTGCAACCTCAAGCCAGATGTAGGCTATCGATCCAACAACAAAATAAAGACACTTTCAAGAGGAATACAAAATAAAAACTAAAAGTAAACAAAGCAAGTGCAAAAAGAGTAGCCTGTATTTGATGTTTTAAACAGTTGTAGGTAAAAGAATGAATAAGCTCTTGTTTAAAATCCAAGCTTTTCTCCCTTTAATCTTCCAGTAAACAAAAATGCAATTTTAGCAACATATTAACTTTTCAAGTCACTTTCAGGAGGAATACACAAACTTAAAAATAAAACAGTAAAAAAGTGCAATTTTTCCTCTCTCCTTTCTAAAGGGAATTATGAGCCTGAACCCGATTTAAACCCGACACTGTTTTAATACGTGGGCCGTTATAGCTGACATTATGAAAAACTTGTGAGATATCTAAAACAATCTGGCCAGGTTGCGCAATTATCGAAGACAGTGCTACAGATGGGGGAGACGCAGCACTGTTTACCTCACGCTCAAGTCAATGCAGGACATACTGTATACTCGTGAGCTATGGGAGAAGCTGGAGAGGCATAGGTGAGCAGAACTATTTTTGTTTGTAGTTTTTTGCTGCCGTTATCCTGACTCATGGATCATTTTACAAAGTCTACAGGCTCCCATGTGTTGTTGGCACTAAGGGTAAAATACTGCCACACTTTAGAAGACCGTGTGCAAGCCTTTTCTCAACGTGTTGTTGCAAGGAATCCATAATTGCGCTGTTGCTGGAGGTAGCCATGTTATTTTTTAGACGCGATGCGTTGACGCAAATTATTTGTGTCGACGCATTTTCGTAATCAATGACATTGACTAGGTCAACAAATCGTCCCAGCGCTAACAAGCAGCATTGTGCAGCCTTTTTTATTGACCTAAGGCATTTGATACAGTGGACCACATAGTGCTTAAGCACAGACTGTTGGGCTGGACTTTCTTTTTTTTTTTTAAGATTTTTTTGGGAGCATTTTAGGCCTTTATTTGTATAGGACAGCTTAGACTTCAAAGGGTAGCACCGAAGAGTGAACCCTCTATACATGGGCGCTCACTCTACTAGGTGAGCTAACTAGGCACCCTGGGCTGGACTTTCTGAACGATCAGCTGGTTTGTTAATTACCTTACAGACAGAACTCAGTGTGTGCAGGCGGAGGGCAGTTAGAATAACAAAAGGCGTGCCTCAGGGGGTCAGTCTTGGGGCCACTTATCCTCTATATCAATAACATTGATCAAAAAGGTGTCTAAAGTAAAATTTAATTTTTATTCTGATGACAATGTACTGTATTGCTCAGCAACCACCGCAGATCAGGCCCTATCCCAGTTTCCACTTGCTTTTAACACGCTTCAACTGAATCTGTATGATTTAAAACTGTTTTAAATGCTGAAAAAACAAAAGTCATGCTTTTTTCAAACTCAAAATCCAATTCGAATCTGCCTTCAATCCTCACTTCCCAGGTTACGAAGATTGAATGGGTTTCCAAGTACAGATATCTTGGCATTTTAATAGATTAATCTTTCTTTTACCCTTCATATTCAGCAGCTAGCAAAAAGATTAAAACTTAAACTAGGGTTTTATTTCATAATCAAATTCTGCCTTTCATTCAAATGTAGAAAGAGGCTGGTTGCTGCCACTTTTAGGTCTATACTTGACTATGGTGATGTTTTATACATGCACGCTTTGTCTTAAAGTTTACATGCACTGGACACTGTTTACCATGAATCTCTGAGGTTCATCACTGGTCCTAAAGCTCGCCATTGTGAACTGTATGAACGTGTTGGAAGGCCTTCTCTATCAACCCAGAGACTTCAACACTGGCATATCTTTACATTCAAGGCTATTTTAGGTCTATTTCCATCCTACCTTCTGACCTATATCAGTGTAAATAGTATCAGACTTACAATCTTCGTTCCCAGGATCTTTTCCTGTCTGTCTGTTCCAAAGGTTAGAATTGAACTGGGGAAAAAAGGTGTTTAAGTATGCTGCTCCTTCTACATGGAACAAGTTACAGAAATCCATGAAACTTTTGAGAGGCTGTTGATTGACTTGGAGGTAACCACATCTGGCTGTATGTGTATTTGTCTAATGTTTAAGGATTGTCGTTGACTTTGAAGGATTTGCTGTTTCAGTTGTTTTATGTTTTTTGTGTTTTTGTGTATTTCATGTTTGGTTGTACTGCTGCCTGCCTTAGCCAGGATACTCTTGAAAAATAGATTTTTTTATCTAAATGAGTCTCTTCCTGGTTAAATAAAAGATATTAAAAAAAACTCTCAGTATCCAAACCCTTTAATGTCACCTCAATAAAGACAGTGAGAAAGAATACCAACAATGGCAGGATGCATGGGGAAATTGGCCAGTCCTGCTAGTCTGCCAAGGAAGCAGCAGATGACTCACTAAACAATTGAAAACACAGGATATTGACATACCACAACAGTTAGACTGTAGAATGGATTGTTTGACTACTTAATGTCAAAGTATTTAACATTCTTGAAGTTCATGAAATACCTCCCTGTATGATCTTCTATGAGGAGACCTTCTGATGTGACAGGTTATAAAAGTCAACAAAGACAATCTCATTCCCTACAAAAAACCAATACTGTTCGTAAATGTGGAACAGGTCTTTGAAACCATAAAGTGACGGTGGCTGTGTCTCAAAACATCCACTGCAGGGAAGAAAAGCCTAAAGGTATTTTTCATTCCTCCTAGTGAAAAAAAAGAGCTGATATCAAACCTGCAACGCAAATATCTTTACAGGTCCAAAATGTTGGACGTGAAACTTTCTTGGAAAACTTTCAACGTGCATAAAATTCATAAAAAATTAAAAAGTAAACCCCGTCAGCAGCTGTAGTTTAAAAAAAAGTACACATTAATTCCATTAGAGCATTAAATCCATTAGAGTTGGCTTATTAATTAATTAATTGATGGACAGAACATTAATCAGGTACTATTTTGATAATTGATTAACAGTTTAAGTAATTGTTTAAGCAAAAATGACAAACAATTCTAATATGTTTTTAATGTTTTGCTTTTCTATGTCTTAGATTATAGTAAATTATATTATACTTAGTTTTTTGGACTGTTGCAGTACTCAAAATTAAACACAACACATACAAGGTTTTCTGATCAGATGTACCCTATTGTCAGGAAGAAATCTTTTGCCTGTGCCTTCACACATTGCCAGGCCTATCTCCACAGCGTTGTGGAGTAAGTGTGGGCACTACTGCCTTTAAGTGTCAAAATAAAATAAGCACAGCAGAAACATCAATCGGTCGGACATCCGTGTTTAACTATACATCTTTAACCATTATAGTTACGGCTGCAAATGACAACAAATAAACATGTTTGCCGTATCTCTGTAATTCAAATCCACTGCCAGTTATCTACCCAAGAGTGATTAGCTATGTTTCCATCCACACGTTTTTATCCAAATTAAGGTATATCGAATGAAAAATGCTTTATGAAAAGAGTAAAATTCGATGGAATTTCGAATTCTCCAAGGAAATGCGTTCGGTCTCATCGGATTTTTCTTGATTGAAATACAAATTATGCAATAAACGTTGATGGAAATATTGTGAATTAATTAAAAAATTGTGAATTCTGAATCTCATTTCTCTATCTTACCCCTTACCCTAGGTTTTGCACGTTCACGTGAGACCTAGTGCTGTCCCAATTCTCTTTTTGATTTAGGATAGGGCTAAGACAAAGGGGTGTATACCCCTCCAAACCAAGTGAGGACGCGAGCTTACTTGTAAACAAGGGCTATTGTACAACAAGCAACAATGGATTCCACATCAACCTTAGAGACCCATAAATGTAAGTATTTTCGGCTTACATTTTTGATTTAAAACTTGTTTTGTGGTCTATACAGTCCTGTGCATATATACTTGCAACCATGATCTTAATTGAAACTTTTTAAAAATCGCTAGCTGCGTTGATTTGCACAACGGTCCACATTTCTCTGCCTTGAATGGACAGTTTTAACCATTTGCAGAGAATTTCATTTGATATCAGTGCACAACACTACTTGCTTTGGAGACATTGGTACATGTTTTTTACCGTCCTGTATCACACAGGAGGCAGGAGGACACCCGGCAGCTGATCCACTTTTGGGCTGAAAACAAGCAGAAGTTTCTTAAATCATGTGTTCATGTTGTACCCATTCATTATTGCATTGGTACTGCATTATTGTAATAATTTGTAATTAATTCCTGTTCATACACTCGTATATTGTTGTTTGTTATGATACAGGACACCGATGAAAGTGTGGGGGGGTTACTGGCCAACAGGCATCAGACTGGTCTGGAATATCAAAATAGCTGTAGTTAATATTTTTTTTTGTTTTACACATTTAAGTGCCTTTTTATGTGTGTGACATGTAAGTTATGGTTCTAAAAATAATGGTTCTGTAGTATAATACAATTTGTGTAATGTTTTTGCCAGTTATGTTTAATTTATTGGGCAATAAAGACTAAAGAATAAAGAATTTTTGTTAAATTGTTTTTCTGAACATCAATGACAGATATACAACACATCATGTGTTTGTATACACATATGTATTGCAAACAGACCTAAGTACTACACAGATAAGAACATCTGCACCACCAAAGTAAACAAAAAAGCAAATAAAATAACTATAAAATATGTAAATGCATGTGACCCACGCAATCGACATATAGACACACTTGCAGATCGCATCTTGAAAGTATGTGATCAATACTGTATGGTGATCCAAGTGGTGTGTCCCATTTCATAGGGGTATGTTTTCACCCTTAGCCCTTACCACTTGGTTTCAAGGGCTAGGGGTAAGGGGTAGGGGTAAGATGAAGAAATGGGATTCAGCCTAAGTTTTAGGTCATTTTATGGTTGCAACCCGCCACAAAACGAAGAAGTTTTAGTTCATTTCCGCCCAGTATTTCTGCTCTGTTTGCACACATGGCGAATGTCAACAAAGACAGATGTAAGTGGACGAACGAGGAGACAAGAGACTTTCTGAATTCAATTTATCAGGAACTCACGAAGGAAATGGCCAAAAAAGGTTACCCCAAGCCGTGGGACATCCTCTGGAGTAAATGGAAAGCACTCAAACTGCGAGATAGGTCTCAAAAAAAGAGTTGTCTTGCAGCGGTGCTAGAGGGTAAATAAAAGGCAAGTTGCATCTGCATCATCATAGCAATGTGTTGATAGTGTCGTTGTATTCTTATTATAATTTGTTGCAAACAGCTGGCACATAAGCACTACAACTTGTGCAACTGATATATTGATCATTTGTTGGTAGACGTGATCCACTTTGTCTAGAAAAACGTTGTTCTTAAATGGTGTGCAATTTAGTGCGAAAATGAATGGAATCACCTGAAAATGTCTAAAATCAATTCGATATGCCAATTTGATCACAAAACAGCATGTGACGTCATTACGCATAGGTTTTTATTCACTGTAAAGCTGAACTTCAGATAATTAAATTGACGGAAACTGAGCTAGTGTTGCGTGACCACAACGTCACAGTGATTCGGCCAATGTAGACTTGAGATGTCACTTGACTTTCTTTTTTGCTCCTGTCATAATTAATACAGCAGCTAGAGGACTTTGTCACTTGTAAACATGTAAACATATTTCGCTGGGGCACTTGCTGAATTGCTTAATGTTCTTGTTCTTCTTCTAGAAAATTGACATTAACTAGATTACTTGATAATAAAGACAATCTATTGTTTCAATTCTACATGTTTTTGCATGCACTTTGCATTATCTCGGCCAAGGAGGTTGTTTGCAGTTCTATAATTGCAACATAGAAGGATGATCCATGAGCTAATGAAAATAAACTATGTGTTACAGGTCAACTAGTGTCAATTTAAAGCTTATTATAAGACCTTACAATTAAATATTACCCAACCACAACATTCAGCCTACAAAACGAGTTGAATCAACAGCTCCTTGGCATAGTCTCAACAAAAACTGAATGTGATATGTTTCACAAAGGGAGGGCTTACTGTGAGGCTGGTATATTGAATAACATCAAGTTGATGTTCTGGTTTCTACCCATATAACATTTTTTGTCATTGCCACTGCTTCCTATATGCATGTAGGCAAATGTGCTTATGATCAATTACAGAAAAATGACAAAAATGTCTATAAAGAATTATAATAAATGACAATTCAATAGGTCACACTTTAGGTACAATCCTTTCTTTTGAGCCAGGCCATACCCTGGCAGTGTGTACCACGATGTGTACAGCCTATTTATGAGCTCCATAACTGCTGCTTCTCATCTGCAAATGGAAAGACTCCTGTCAGCCAAGACTCACTTAATATTTAATGGCTTAGTTCAGAATCATCTTGCTCTGGAGAAAAACACAAGGAGTTAATGTTAGATCTCACGAGTGCTTTGGGTTTTTCACAGAAGAGTGTGAGAAATCCTCCACAAGGTGATTGGAAGCAAAAGCATCAGGCATCATGGCCTGCTGCACTTCTCCTTTCAGCAAGGAAGACACTGTGGCAACACTAAACCAGCTAAATTGGAAAAATGCATCTTTAGGGTTCAAATTGCGAAGCGGTAGAAGCATTCTAGGTTTGTCTGTTATTATTATTATTATTATTATTATTATTATTATTATTATTTGTTGTCTGCCACGTTGGCTCAAATTCCCATGAGCTGGAATGGGGGAATAACTGGAAATGGTGTGCATGTGCTTCAATAGAAATATGAACCCAATCGGCCTTATGGTGGCGCTGTAATTAAGGCTTCAAAATGCAAACTTTGAAAGGCCATGCCACCCACACTGTAACTGATTGTTTTGAATATAACAGAAACTGTATTGCCTGGAAGATAAACAGCATGTTGTTCCACTTTGAGGTGTGAAACATTTTAACAGCTAACGCGTTTGTGGCTGGCTGTAAGCAAAGATCTGCTTCCATTTCATGAGCACAATTATCCTGCTAACCTAAAAAAGGCCAAGGAGACAAAAGTGTCTGTTGCAATTCTCATGAAAAGAGTGTGTCTGGCAGAGCAGAAAAACTAGGCAACATACTTTTAGTATTTTAGAGGTTTTATGGGTTTGCTGATAACTTAATTTCAAACTTCTTAAACCCAAGTTCATTGGATCTCCAGGAAACCAAGTGTGAAGTACATTGGATGAACGGTTCATGAGAACGCACGCACACGCACGAACGAATGCTTTTGTTTGATAGCATATCTCGTGTCTGCAAAAATGCCTTTTAAATGCCTTATTAAAAGGTGCCCTGTCACAAGTATTACTTTGTGGTAATTTCTTTTTTTGTGTAAAAGTGCCTTGGTTACCTTGTTTCAAGCCATCCTAGCGTGGTATAGAAAGCCTACAGAAAGACTCATCTTGATTTGTGCCAGTTCTCATTAATATTCAACAAGCTAAGCTGCTTGACTCTGATTGGCTAACAGACAGCCAATAAGAGCCTGGCTATCAGCATCCTTTACCCAGCGCAACTGGGAGAGCTCTTGAATAGTAATGAGCTCAGGCAACATGACATGAGACTGACCAGCTTTTGTAATTAGCCTGATTTCTCCGCTTATTTCTTTTCATAGGCTAGAGCTGACAGAGGAGGTAGCAGTTCATTTTCATATTCACGACACAACACATATGGACCTAACATATTTAAAAAATGCAAGTAAAAATGGTTTTGTGTGGCAGGGCAGCTTTAAGTTTCCTCTTAGCGAAATGCTCTGAGTGAATTTAAGCTGGACCTTTATTGTGAAGGGTAGGCACGAAAGAGCTAGCGTTATGGCAGCGCTTCCCCCCCCCATCCTTTATTGTGCAGTTGTTTAGTTTAATTCACAGTTTATTATTATCCAATGCTGTGCACACTGCTCAAAATTCTAAAACAAAGTTCACTGGAACCCCAGGAAACCAAGTGTGAAGTGCACACACACACACACACACACACACACACACACACACACCCCCCTAAGTTTTCAGTTCCAAAACAGCTGATTCGAGTAGGTTCAATCAACTCCAAGTAGGTTCACTCAGAGTTAAGCGCATGCACCGCCATTATAAAAAAGGCAGCATGAATGGAGCCATGATACTACGATTCACCATGTCAACAACCACAAACAAACTGGTCGGCGGAAATGCGCATGTGCCAATACAGCGAGATTGAACACGTATTCAGCATCTGCTGTAAAATAGTGAGAATTGGTGTAGTAAATTTCTGCTTGAGTCAATACATAAGCTCTAATATAATGTATTAATTTCATATTTAATCACAGGTAACCTATAATATTACTGGTGAAAACTGGAATGGTAGTAGGCTACACCTATCATTTCATTTAGGTGCAATCCTGCAGGTGAAAATGTAAACAACTACTACTACTACTAATCCCATTCTGAGGTTGCATTGCCAACAATAACATAATTATAATTTACAATAATTTATTTCTTTTTAATGTCTCTTACTGGTTTTTGTCCAGGGAACTGTACACAAATGTTTAAAACACGTTTCAGAGTGAGTCACATTCTTGTGACGGCGCTTTGCTACACAGTAGCTTTACTAATATGTTCTGCATCAACAATGTTGTACAGAAAACTGCCGAATGCAGAAAGAGTAATGCGGCACAAAGAATGTGCTGGGATGTAGAGCATGTCCACGATGGGTCATGTTAGTGATATGAGGACAGATAAGGTTATGCAGGCTACATAGCTGATAGACTGGGAAGAAAAACAATACCGCTCAAATAGGTAATTATCTGGAAATTAAAATACATCTATAATCGGGGCCTCAATATGATCTCCCGACAATGTTTACCTCCCTGCTAAATAATACAGCTTCTTCATCAAGGGATCGTCGACAAAAGGAAATGCCATGTTTGGAACACAAACGGTTTATAGTCTGCCTAACACAGTTAATAAACCAACACTGTTCATGCAGATAACAAACTGCCCTAAAATGTGCCTGATACAGACTGACTGAATGAATGAATGAATGAGGAAATGAATGAGCGCTGTGTCAGAAGGAGGAGACTGAGAGAAAAAAACCTGCTCTCAACCAGCTTAGCTCACATGCTCAGTTACCATAGTAACTGACTCTGAGGTTAAGTTACCACTCTTTCTGAAACGTGCTGGAGTTAACCCTCTCTCCCAGGTTTGATTAACTTCCCTTTCTGAAACAAAAAAACAGAGTTTACCTCATCTCAGGGTTTACAAACTCTGAGTTTTCACCTAATCTGCTTTCTGAAACAGACCCCAGGTTGGCGCAGTTTGTTTTTGTAGGTGTTTGTGGAGTGTGGACTGTGTGGACAGGCAGTTAGCGGATAGTGAGGAGATGTTTGCTGTATGTGACAAAAAATGTTGTAGCCCTAAAAAAATGTGTGACATCGCTTAGATCACCTTTAAGTCATGGTTTGTAGTTCAGTCTTTGTTTGATCCTTTGTTTTGTTATAGTAAGACTTTTGCGTTGCCTAAACCCAACCTGTTATAAGGAGTTGCCTTCAAGTTCCTGTTTTCTGCAGTCTCCTGCCTTTAGGTTTACCTGCTTCACTTAACCGTGAAACATATATTGATTTGATGTGGCCAAAACAAAGTCACAAGTGTGCGGTAATTGCCAGAGGTGGTGATATTTTGACCTTGGGCTGAGTAGTCTTTTTACTGGTTGGTTAGTGTATGATTAATCAAAGAGATTTAAAAGAAGTTAAGAAGGTGTGAGTCATTAATACATTTGTTTTTGTAAAGACGCACGCAGCCAAGTTTATTGGATCCCTAGGAAATCAAGTGTGAAGTACACTGGATGAATGGTTCAACGGAGAACGCACACCCACACACACCCCTAACATTGAATATACACAAAATGTATATCCAGTATCATTCAGGATTTACATTTGACTCATAAGTTGTTTAAGTAAATTACAATATTCCGCTTACTTTAACAGATATACTGTCGCTAGTTCATTAACAACTAATTTACTGTTGCATGACTATGTGACATCTAAATAGATATTGAAAGGAGACCAGATAAGCCAAAAAGGCTAGATGCCTGTCTGTAAAGTAGAAAGAATCAGTTACGTATCCAAAATCAAACAATTATCTAGCTATTCTTTAGATTAGTCAAAAGTCAGCTGTATGTAGCTTTGTTAAAATTTCAATAACATTACCATACTGTACTGAAATCTCTGGCTGGGTGATATGGCCAAGATTTTCATCTCAATGTAGGTCATTTCTTTTCCTGATTACAATATATCATTATAGCAGGTTTTCTAAAATAAATAGTCTAGGCTATATGAAATAACCATTTGGTAAAGCCTATTTTGTATACTATGAAATTACTATTTTTTTTATTTTATTAAGAACTTTAGTGTAATATAAACATAATGTGAAAGGAACAGAACGTAACGCATCGTCCAAATGACGTAATATGGCTGTAATGCAGAAAAAAAAGTATAACAGACATTGTTATATTGTTTTGACAATATTGTCATATCGCCCAACCTACTTGATGATGAAATATACTACAGTAGCAGGGAGTTTGAGGGTCCAGTACCCAACACTGGAAGTATTACTTCAGTTAAAATGCAGGTAAAGCTCCTGAGATCCTAAAAAAGTTATTGCGTCTGATTCTCGGCCTGGTCTTAGCACCAGTTTGAACAACAGAGTATCACACTACAACAACGCATTTTAGACAGAGGGTCCTGATGACGAACTTGACACAATATTATAAATATATAATAATACAATCAGAATTTAATAATAATAATACAACCCAAGTGCAGCATTAGACAACAGAGGAGCCTGAGGGTCAGAATCAAAGGGGAACATCAAGTTATCTAGATACATCTAGATTCACACAGTAGTAGTTTATCAGACAGATATCGATTTGACCCATTTTTAATGGGACTCATACTGGGGACTCATCCTCAGTTGCCTGTTGCATTATGCAAATGAATGTCAATATCGAGTCCGATCATGTGGTTTCTTCCTTTGGGACCAAGGGGGTAAGCCTCTCTTCACGAAGCGTAGCTCCTGTGGCGCCATTTTGATGCTAACGAGCCATCCCATGCCGTTAGATATCCATTGACTGCCATTCATTTTGAAGTCACTTTCACAGTGAAAAACTTTACATCTAAAGCGTTTAAAGACTTTGTGCATTGTTTATTTCTAAAGAAACACGACAATGTAAAAAAGGCCCCATAACCTTGTATCTCACATTATGGCTTTATAGCAGATGTAAAAATAGGCTAACAATTTTGTCATAAGTACGTGACTTACTATCGCATAGTAGAAGAATTACCGAACAGTTCAGGAAAATCTAGCAGGCAGTTTTGATTTACATTAGCTGGTTAGGTTTATTTACTAATGTTAACTAGCATTTTAGTTAGCAGCAATTAGCCTGTGCCTAGGTTATCTCCTAACATACTGTATACCTTTGCTCTCTGTCTCTGCAAGATTCGGAATGATTGAGATTTCTCTTGGCACAGCTACCAGAAGACTTACACGTCACGTCACATCTACTTCTTCAAGCTCAGTTGGAGGCTGCACAGTAACGCTCAGCTATCACCGGAAAAGTGCTTCTAATAGACTTCACTGGTCTTCGTCCAGAGCAACGAGATCTGTTGGTCCATTTCTTTAACTGTCTGTTTGTGACCCCTCCAACCAAAGCTATACCAATTCAACTGTCTGAAATTTGCAGAATAGGCCCGGGGTTGATAAACACGCAAAGACACTGTAAAAAATGCTCTGACTACACTACTTTCATTGATCTCAACTTTACAATACTGAGTAATGAGTTAAATGTTCAAAGCAGTAAGAGAAAATATATCTTCATATTTTCTGTTTCTGTCTGCAAAAGCACATTTATGAACTCTGAATACACTTTTTCTTATTTTTCAGATGTTTTCCCTCTATGTTATTTTTTCTTTCATCATCAGATATCAACAAGCTTTTAAGGCAATCAAGTATTTTTAAGCGCATGACGCTAAGTTTTCTTTACACAACAGAGTCAATATTAATAGAGTGCTATTTAAGCCCGGGTTTACACACAGAGCAGCCAGAGGGTTAATGATTAACCAGGTTTAGATGGGTGTCAATATGGAGGAAAAAAAACAATGTTGAGATCTGTGGTCTTACAATTGTTAACCGGGCTTGATAGAACTTATGGGAAAGCCACTACATTCTTCACCTTTGATGTGAAGCTGGTGGAAAGACATTTTATGACGTCCATTAACACGCTGTCCTTTACCAACCACAAAAAAAGTAGTATGACTAGTATTCCTATTCTGAGTGCCATTGTTAGTTTTTCCTTAGTATTCCCTGAACTACTCACATGCTAAAAATATGTATTCCTCATCATGTTTTAGCTGTCCACTAAAACCTTTCTGAAAAACAAAACACTATAAAAAGCTGCTACAATCTACTCTATATTATGTCCATAATAGAAAATAATTCCTTTTATCCAGGTGTGGGCTTTGACTTGTCAATACTGAGAATTTGAGGAGGTAAATGAAAGGGCAATCCCACAGACAAACAGGGACAGTTGGCCTTGTCGGCAAGATAAAAACTAACTTCACCACAAAAATTAACTATTGGTCAAGATCTCAAAAGGCATTTCAGCTGACCTATATGGTACACAAGAGATAAATAAAGTAAAACTCAATGCATCAATAAATAATAAAGTTAAAGACTAAAACTAAAACTTAAATAGCTTTATTTTATTTTGTTGCCAATGGATTGCAGTTGTTTTAAACCAGTATAGCACCCACACATGTGCAGTACAGCCCCACACATGCTCAATATAGCAGCGGTAGCAGGGAATTGATGCAACCTTAGAACTAGAAGCCTTATTGATTGTGATTCACTGGGTACCGGTGTCATATCCCTCATGTTGTCCTTGGTTCAAATTGACCCGTTTTCCTATATCAATGTTCTTTTAAATTACCCAAAATAAAATATTGATGCTCTTTGGCAAGTACAAATCTCTACTTTCATTAATTTTGGGAGGTCTTATTCAATTTTATAGCATTTGAAAAAAACATTTAAGTGGTTTTGAAATAGTATTGAGTAAAAAAATGACATATTCCAGTCTGTAATTATCCATCAAAATCCATTCCTTTAACTAATTTCTGCTTTTCTAACTCAAACATTAGGTATAATCTCCTATAAATGAGGTTTATTGACCATAAATTCCAAAAATAACTGTAAACTAAAGTTAATAACTTAGCGTTACGTAGTTTTAAAAAACGTAACAAAAAAGTTTAAAACATCAATAAAAAGCATAACAAAAGTGTTGATTTGAAAAAAAAGGGGGCACGTTGAATCCGTGGATGAGGCGCAGCCATACTGGGGTTAGCTAAGTCTGCTAACTTAATGGTGCAATATGTAATACTGACAGCTAGTGCTTAAAATAGTTACTGTAGTACTGATTGTAAATACTGGAGAGAGATGTCTCCCCTGCCCCCTCCTCCCCAGACTTGAAGTTTGCTAGACACTAATCAGACATTACTCCACAGCACAGCGGAGTGGCGAACACTTTACGGTGGGAACCGCTAAAATCAACAACCTTGCTGTCCTCTCCACCCAATGTACAGATACAGTTCCTCAGTTTAGAAGTATGGTGATAACCGCTAAAAATAACACTACCTTGCCTTCCTCTCCACCCAACTGAACATAGTTTGTCGTCTTAGAATTACGGCAATCGCTAAACACACTGCAGATTCACGGTGCTCTCTTCCCAATTTACAGCCCCTCTCTCTTGGCTTAAAATTACTTAGCGCGCTGGGTTTACGTTTTTACAGGTATATGTATACCTGGCAACCCGGCCTGGCTGTCAAACTGGGCAGCTGATAACACACAGGCCAAAACACAAACAGAAATTCCGTTATGCAACAGAAATTTAAAATAGAGAAAATACTGACAGTAGCAATGTTTTCAGAAAAGATAGTATTTCAACTTAGCATGTTTCCTTAATATCAGATGACACATTGGGGCATTTTTGGATTTGATAAAGTAAATATATCACATATTGGACCATTCCAATTGTTACACGACTGATTGAATCGCGCTTATAGTTAGATAAAGATGGGGGGGAAATACTGGGAACCAAGCAATCAGCCCTTTCTGAACAGGCACAAACTCCAAAACGGCACTGTACTAGTTTCCCAAATTACAAAACAGGTGGCGGTAAAGTCTTTACACAAAACACCTCATAAATTCTGACCTCATTGTAAAGTAGAGCCTCAACAAGTCATTAGTTTCCTGAATATACTGTATATCGTATTGGCACATATATCAGCCAATGAATAACATGAAACTGCAGCAGCTCATCTCATCCATGAGTACGGTTGGTGGGTGTAGTTAGTAGAAAGAAAATAGTTCCTACATTAAATTGCTTACAACAAGGTCTTTGGGTTATCTTGAGTAACCTATTACCAATATTGATTTATAAATAGTATGTATGTAAATATGTACGTTTGGGGTGAACTATCCCCTGAAGTTAATTTCTCCACTGTAATATATCTTGCTTTGTACAGCCTATATTTATTTGTTTATATTTATTTTTAATTAAAGAAAACAAAAAGGATCTCAGCTGATAGCTTAGCTGAAAACTCCAGTTGCTAGCTTGCTTTGCAAATTGTCATGATGGATGTATTGACTACCAATCTAGCCACTGTTAGCTAACTAAAATGATAAATACACCCGTTTTTCCACTGCTGGAATAATGCAAATGAGCATTTTCACATAAGGGTCTGAGTGGAAATTATTCAAAACTATTTTACAACAATAACCTTTTCTGTGACTAAGTATGCTGCAATACACCAATTATACACCTGCTCTCTAACCTGGATGCCAGCCGAACTTAACCCCGTCCACCACATTTGAGATCGGAAACTTCGGTCTGGACTTGATCCATTGTGGAGAAACTATGCTTGAACAAGGACCAATCAAATTGTCCGTGGGATGTATGTATGCTGCAAAGCCTGTAACATGGATGTAATATCATTAGCGTTTTCCAAACTGCAGGGGCTATCGGCTAGTAGCTAACATCAACGGTAGCTAGTAGTTGAGTTCTGTTGACAACTACGCTCAACATACGTCACAAACTCCGTTGCTCTGATTGGTTGTAGGTCTATCCAATTATATGCAGAGGCATTTTCTTTCCTGGTTTGTTTGAAACCATAGACAGTTAAAAAAATGGACCAACAGATCCTGTTGTTCTGGACGAAGACCAGTGAAGGAAAATAGAAGCACTTTTCCGGCGATGGCTAGGTGTTACTGCGCAGCCTTCAACTAAGCTCGACGACATAGTTGTGACGTGGGCAAAGTGTCTGAAAGTTGTAAGTCTTCTGGTAACTGTGCCAAGAGAAATCTCAATCATTCCAAACAGCAGAGACGGAGAGCGTAGGTATATGTTAGGAGATAAGATAGGCACAGGCTAATTACTGCTAACTAACATGCTCATTTGTTAGCCTATTTTTACAAAAATGTCTGCTATGGAGCCATAACGTGAGCAGGTGATGGCTTCGTAGCATTAAAATGGCTCTATGAGAGCTATGCTTAGAGAGGAGAAGCTTACCCCCTTGGTTGAAACACGCCCCATAATTACAGCCCAATGGAGCAGTACAGAATCTGAGTCTGATACTGCACTTATGAGTTTAGTCCAGTTAAATTATTCTACCTGAGGGTTGCCCGAGGCTCCCATACTAATGATGAAACTGTTTATGTTTATGGGCCCACTGGGGGCAGTGTAGTGCATGTGTGCTGCCTCTGGGGGGCAGTGCCACTAGTGGCCTATTCAAACCATAGACTTGTAGACTGTTCAAACAACACAGAAAATAGACAGCACTGCTATTTAGCTGGCAGAAGAAAAGCAAACTGGTCTGACCGGTGTGCATGCAACTGCTGAGGGCTTCAGTTAAAATGGTAGAAAGAACACTGCTTCACCTTGCCCCAAGAAACAAAATCAAGAGTAAAGCTATATTTATTTATTTATTTATTTATTTTTTTAACCCAGAGTAAACCAGAAGGACGCCATGGGCATCATTGTAACGTTACAGAGATTTAAAACCTTACTTTTATTAGCAGGCATGTGGCAGGAGTCAGTTTATAGATGAATGACACTGAGGGGGTTGAACGCCACATGGACAGTTACCATCAGGTAAGGATAGGTGGATAAGTTACGCACACATTCGCAAACTACAACTAGAGTAGACACTTAAACAGAGCGACAATACAGAAGTGAATACAAGAGCTGTTGTTACCTTTTGAGTACAAGGATCTTGGAGAATTCAGGTCGAGGTCCCCGCTGAAAAGGGAGATAAAGTCAGAGGGCATCGCAATCCCTCAGACTGAGGAAACCAGACACCCTCAAGTGAGATAATGTCACTCAACGAGATTATTTTCTCTCAGACTGTCACAAAAACCTTCGATATTGCGTTGAGACAACTGTAGTGACTAAGTTGGGCCTGTCTCCGCTGTCACTTGGCTCGTGAATAGCCCTCGGTCCGCCTACGACGCATGTTGTTGTGAACAGACTCCCCGAGCTGTTCACACCAGGAGCAACCATAGACAGTTAAAGAAAGGGAGCAACGCCCACATTGATGACGCAATACGTAAAAAACACGTCGGGATTCATTTATTTATGAGTAACGAGATAATTATGTGAGTTCTCTTAACAATCGGCAGCTGTTTATTTAATTTTTTTCCTTATTGTTTATTTTATCAGCATATCTTTTCTTTTTTATTTTCATTTATTTATTTTAAATAAACTATAGTTACATTTGTACAATAATACATGTGTCTGGCTGTCTGCTGAAAGATGCTTATATATTTATGGATTCTGTTCAATAATGAATAAAAAATATTTATGACTATGAGATGCGTGCAGTTTTGAATTTCATTTATATGGGAATGCCTTGTATTTATTTATCTCTAAACTATTGACTTCTGTATTATTACTCTACCTGTGCAAATTCCTACATCCAGTTAATTCAGTTTGAATCCATGCAAACTTTGTCTAGCACTTTGCTACACACAATTAGTAATCTTTGCATCAATGGTGCCACCGTTTGATGCATCTGTCTTTTTTTGCTCTTTTTCTTTTCAAGCACTGGTGTATTCAAGTGTCCTGGAACCTCCTCCCTATTTGCGTTGTCTCAGCCGACCCATCCATACTACCATACTGCCATTTGTTGCCACCTGACTTTTAA
Organism: Percina caprodes; assembly: GCA_013375575.1. Taxonomy (NCBI): domain Eukaryota; kingdom Metazoa; phylum Chordata; class Actinopteri; order Perciformes; family Percidae; genus Percina; species Percina caprodes. The sequence goes on along the minus strand of JABXJD010000032.1, from coordinate 2,638,002 downwards.
ATTTAGTTATTAATATCTCTTTGTGTTAATGTACTTAATGCACATACAACATCTGCACCTTGTAATTTAGATTTCAGAAATCACAGAACACAAAACAAACAGGATCAACACCAATGGTTAGCAGACAGCCCAAAAGTTGAGCACTAGAAACAGACTACACTGGCAATAATTGGATGACATTGATCATTTGACATACTTCATAACAGTAAATCAAACTCTTGATTAAATTTAAGCATCTAGCCATTCATCTACTCAATTTCCTTGCACATTAAAGCAAAAGGTGAATTACAGGAGCAACACACAGAAATGGTAAAAAGGCATTTGAAGGCACCTGGCATTAGATATCAAGTGTATACTAATGTTTATGGTTCACAGATGTACTGATCTTATTACACATTACTATCTATTTTAACTATATACTGTACATACAGTAACATTTTATCTTGTTGAATCTGATAACATCCGGAGGAAGTGGCAACATATAATGCCTAATGACTGTAGTTGTATCTCTTTTATTGTATGCATCCACCTTGTGTTTGTTGTCTAAGCGTAAGTTCTCAACATACCGTATGCATTTTACTAGTCATATGGAGTGATAACAAAAGCTTGGTCTTGTTTAATAACAAGCAACTATCATAGATTTGTCAGATTTATGCAAATACAATATTTCACTAGTATCCACAAATAATTACTTTATGGAATAAAAGCAAATTAGTCATACATAACATAACATAAATAACATAAGAATCCTCAGTTCCTACATTCTCTTAGTGTTTTAGCTTCTCCAAAAGAGTGACAGATCTGCAGCAGTAGACAGAAACACTAATAGACTTGCAAGGGCTAATATTCTGTCACAAAGAAACAAAAGCTAAAACTGAAGCAAAACATTTTGTGGCAGGATGTCAACCCTCTTACAGATCCACAGAAGAAATCGTTGGGAGTCCATTATTTGAAGCAGATGAAACAACTAGGCCCTCAGTGAGGCAGTCGCCACCTTGTTTCTTACATTTAAGTCCAAACAAACAGAAGAGTTTCATCAGCATCAGGTCCACAATCTCATCCTCTTCTGATGGCTGCAAGAACAGTGAGTAATACAGTATGCATCATTTAAGGAGTATCAAGTTATCAGTTATGGTAAGCTCTCACTTCTTCTACAACATGTGTACAATAATTTCAGACTCAGCATGGGTGAGTTACCTTGTGATAGATCTGCTCTTGACTGAATGCCACCAGAATGACAGAGATGAAGAGATTGAGCACCACAAAGGTCATGAACACAATGCAGGAGCCGATGAGGAAAGCTCCAAGCACAGGATTGTAATTCAGAACCTGAAGGATTGGGAGGAAGACACACACTGAAGAAAAGCCAGCTGTCATAATCTGCTGTGGTACAGTTAAAATAGTCTCATACTAACCTCTTCATAGTTAAAAATGCCAAGCTGTAGGCTGACCATGGTCTGTGCAGCATCCAGCAGTGTCCGATAGGAGTACAGCTTCCACCCATACATCAGGTTAGACTGAAAAGTAGAAAGTTATGTTATTAATAAAATTTATTTCACAAAGTATAGCTAAAATAGGGAGAAATGCAGTGAGCCGCATGTTGATGTTAAAGTGTGGGAAACTGCTCACAGCGATGGAATAGGCCAGAAACATGATGGTCATGACCAGCAGAAAGCCTGAGATATCAGTCCAGGCTCGCTGCAGGGTGGCTGTGATCATGTGCAGCTTTGGGTTCAGTCTCAGCAGGTGCCACAGTTTGACTGTAGCCAGCAGCACCAGGAAGGCAATCAGATACCCCAGCACTGCATCAGCCTTGGCCGTTTCATGGAAACTGGCGTATCTGGAGACAGAGCATCAGAGTACAGAGCCTTGTTTTTACAATCTATTAAAAAAATGTTTTAAATGGAGTATGGAAATAATAGTTGCCCCAGTAATGCTTTCTTGTTTATTGAAGTGAAATTTAATTCACATAACATATATGATGTGTTCGTATTCATTTCCAAAGGTTAAAATTAGGTATTTTCTCAGCGCATTTGTCAGATAACACTACCACTTACACAGTGTTTACTGTAAAAGCTGTTTGCAAACAACAATATTTCTCTCACACATATTCTGTATCAACCAAATTTTTCAGGTTTTTTGTCAGTGAGTGCTTACTATTAATTAGAACAGTTATTGCATGCTGGTGAAACAGTGAAAAAGGTATCTCCTGTACTGCAGAGAGGATGCGCTGGAATACAAGAGGGATGTAAACTAAAAAGATGTACAATACAGAGAAGTTGATGTACAGTAAAAACATAAATAAGCAAAGTGCACAATAAATGAGCAAAACCTGCTGTTCACACCAATGTTAAGCTAAAACCCTTATTGTATGGGACTTGTTATTCTTTTGCTTACTGGTCTTTGTTGTTTTGATAGTACTCTATGTCCCGCTTTCCCAGTAAAGTCCTCTTGATGAAGACAGACAGCGCGCTCCAGCTGAGGATGATAATTGCCAGTTCGAGCAGGTTCCACTTACTCTTGAAATAAGCCGATCTCTGCTGCTTAATCAGCTTTCCCTGTCAGGAGAGAAGTTTGTGTGAGAAGTTGTTATCACTAGTGATGTTAGTAGATTTTGAGGTGTAATGAATTCATACCTGGACAAACATGTAATAGATGATGAAGAGGAAGTAGATGGCTTCAGAGGCCATAACAAAAATATGAAGGCCACCGGTTGACTGGTAAAGACGCACACCCTGCAGCTCGCTGCGGAACTGGAAAGCTCCTGGAGGAAACACAAAGTATTCTTATAACAGTACATGTTCTGTGCAGCTCCAACACAGTAGCTGTACATAGATTACTTACCTATGGCTGTGGTCTCTAGCATGAGAGTGACAATGCAAAAGAGGTTGATGTTGGCATTGTACACAGTGAACTCAACAAAGACCGCTTGGGTGTACACATCAAACCAGGTGTTGTCATAAAGGTACTGAAGGGATCTACAAAGAGAACATGGTATGATTTGTAAATATTATACCTTAAAACACAATTCTCTCCTGATGTCAAGAAACAGCTAGTTCTGATGCAGAGGCCAACTGTGTGGCACACTTTTGTGTTGTACAACTGTCATTGCTGCACTAATTTAAGGCTTGAGTTTAAAGCAAATGAAAATACTTTACTAAATCTAAATATGTATTAATTAGCATTAATTTATATTGTTTACCATACAAATGTGAATTTAGTTTTTGCATGCATGTACAATAAATGCTGTCACCTGTCATCATGTGGAAGGCTGCAACTAACGCTTATGTTTGTTATCTAATTGTTTTGTATAAAAGCTATAGAATTCCTTATACTTAAGGAGCTGGAGCCTATAAATGCTTGACATCAATTTTCTGTCAATCAAACAATTGATTAGTAGACTAATTGTTTCATGTTTCATCATCTGTCATCATCTAATGAGACAATGTTAGTAGGCTCTTAATATTACATTGCCTACCTTCTAGAACTATGTAAATCTGGCCCCAGATCCACCACAAACCCTCCTCCTCTGTAGAGCATCACGCTGCCCCAGATAGGGAAAGCCCTCAGTTTACCCTGGGACTGGTACATCCATGGGCTGTGAAGGTTTAGCGAGGCGTTATCCCCTACAGAGCGGTTCCAGCCTGGACTGTAGGAGCCCATGTCCTCCAATTCCCACGAGTACAGAGCGTGACAGTTGTGCTGAGACTGCTGCATGGAGGGAGCCACAAGGCACGAGTTTTGATGCACCCTCACCTGGCGAAGACGAGCGTTACCCACCAGCTTGGAGTTTCCATCTGTGATGAATCCTGTGACAGATTATGAGGTAACAAGAACAAACACATTTGAAGGAAATATCAGTCAAAATGGTTGTTTTTATTGTTTATGTTTGCAGTTAAAACAGTCCATATTATTTGTCAATCCAAATAAATTGTAGCTTTGGTCACAACTAACTCCATACTTTGAACCACACTAGGCCTTTTTACACAATGTTACATACAGGCAATGTTTGAACAGATTATATACTTCACTACATAAATATACTGTTGATATAATGTAGTATAGTAAGGAACAAAGGCACAAATGAGAGTTTGATTTGAGGCATTTCAAAGTGATGTAATAAAATAAAAAACAGGGGATATTAGTAAATCTTTATATGTAGTCCAACATATATTATCATCTTCACAACTCTCAATATTTCATTGTCAGATCAAATTTGTAGTTGTTTTGGATTATCAATTGAATTAATTGGATTTCAATTATATTTTGGTTATTATTTCCTTGCATTTAAAAAATTAGCTTTACAATACAAGGACCAGACTGTCCATCAGGCACCCAAAGCCAAAAGGAACTGATATTATATTAGATACGTATTTATTTACCAAATGATGACGACTGAATCATTTGCATGTGTTTTCCATTTAGTTAATACAACACTTTTGCACATGCTAAAAGAGAGTCACTCGTTATAGCAAAAGCAGTTGTTGTTGGCCTTTAGGACATGGAGACCACTGACTTTCTGTGAAATGTACTTACTGACCTGGGTGCTCTCCAAACAAGTTGCTCAGCAGAGTTGTGTTCGCCCAGTTGAACACATCCTGAATACTCATACTGTCTGAGATCCCTTTGCTGAAGCTCTGTCGAATGTGTTGGGTCAGAAAGTAAGCGTTGGGATCTCTCTGACCATACGCCACCAGCAGCAACATCCACATAAATCCCATGTAGGCTTCATCACAAAACAAATATCACAAATCAACATAACATACTGTATCACATTGCTGCCTATGTTGTACCAAAGTGGTTCTCCTACCAAGAATCTCCCTTATGAGGGCGAAGACCTTCTGTTCTTTAATCATGTTGTTCTTTATCCTCTCGATGTCAGTGGGAGGTGGAGGCTGATAGAAACTACATGTGCTGTCTCTTCTTGCTGCGCGCACTGCATCAGGATCATCTGAGAAAGGGATATTGAACTACATACGTTTTGTTTTTTCCACACAAAACAATACAATAAAAATGGAGAAAAAAGGTACCTGTGTTTCTCAGACTCTCATCTATCTGAGGCTCTCCATACTCCTCCTGGTCAACATTCTTCAGAACAAGAGCAAAGAAAGCAGCAAAACCTAGAACCTGTGACCAAAGATTTATTAAAACTTCAATAATCAGAAGATCTCATGGCAATGAATGTATTATAAATACAGTATGTATATTCTGAAGTACTGGGAGGTACTGTACGTCAGTGGAGGACCCAGAAAGCCTTGCAAATGTTTATAAAGCAGTTTAATATATCTGATCATAAAAACTAAAATTATAAAAAATACTTAAAAAACAACAAAATATGTTTACAGCTGAATCAAAATAAAATTGTAATCATTTATTTATTTATCATTTTAAATGTCGTCTTAAGACATATTTTTATCACAGAGTTTATCCTCATTTTATTGTCTTTTGTCTCTTTAGTTTTTACTTTTAACTTTGGTTTTGAAAGGTGCTCTGTAAACAAATAATATTATTTAAATGAACACTGAAATTGTAATTGGCTTTAATGGGCCAAAAAGTTTGCAAACATGTTGTTGGATGTGACAAGAGTTGTCGATTGTATGCATGAACTTAGGGTTTTGCCATAAATGAATCTCGTCTTTAGAATCACATTGAAATTAAATTTCAAAAAAAGAATCACCCATTTAAAGCTGGCATGTCTTTAGGGTAATGCTTTGAGTTAGTACATCAGAAATATATCCTTAAGTACAGGAACATTTTAGTAAACACAAAAAAGACCGGACATTGGTTGGAAACGTCTGAAGCTAACTTATTGAATGACTTTCTAAACATTTGCAATGCTATCCATATTATCCCTGTATGAGCACTCGCCTTCAGAGGTTGAGTAATAAAGAGACTCTCGAAGAAGGAGACCACCATGGAGATAAGCCAGCCTATAGAGCGGTCTTTCCCATATGTCAGCCCATACATCATGGTGAAGTATCCTGACACACCGCTGGTTGCGATCACCAGTATCCAGCCAACAAACACAAACCACCACGGCAGCCCTCCTCGACTGCACTTCTTGGTGGAGTCTCTGGGGATGCTCTCTTCTGGACTGGGGCTGCGGTCCAGCTGGTCACCTTCCAGGCTGGACGAGGGAAGGTGGAACTCCAGAAGACCCTTCATTCCCTGAACTTGCTGCATGGCTCGGTTGTAGCTGTCTGGGTTTGGAAAACGAGAAGGTCCCAACAAACCAAGCTCCTTCTCAACATGACGCAGCTGCTTGTAGAGGTATCGACTGTTGTTGCTGCTCTTTTTCTGAAATTCCTCTGAAGTCTTCTCAGGGCTTGTCCACACACTGTTTTCTGTCCACGCAAAAAATCTGTATTACTCGGTCAGGATGCCAAATGCATTATGCCCATATTTATCATTCGGGGAAATTTCTTTTTTATAATAGAAAATAAACACAATTGTTACAATTCAAGAGCAATTACACTTTCCATTAAACATAATTTATTTTTCCTTCAGCAGGACTTCCTTCAAGGTTTTTGCATTAATTATTTTGTTTTTCAGTATGCAAATGAGACTACAGGTACTGTAGGCCATTATAAATCTAAAAACAATCTAAAAGGTATGGCCTATTGACAATATCACATATTACATCATCAGATTACTACAAGTTTCTGACTATCAGGAGAGTTTTCTTGACAACTGTTAGTTTTATGTAAAATGAAAGATACAGTTTGTCTTAAACCTTAATCCAATCTTTCAATTGATATTGAAGAAAATAATGATCCTTAATAATTTTTTATGTCAGCGTATCATAGACAAAATGCATCAAGCCAGTGCCATGAGGAAAACACTGCTGAAAAAATAAAGCCCGAAAAGACAGAGAGAAGATAAAATATGGTATATATCTTGTAAATTGCCATTATATTAATTCATTGCCTGAGTCATTGCCTGACCAAAGTCTGGTCCTCCAAATGGACCAACCAATAAAAAATGTAAAACACGTTATCAAGAGCGTTGTAAAACTTATGATGCTGTTTACCTTGTAGATTAACTGCACGTAAACTAAGAATCATCGAGCCATCCCTCTTGGAGGCGTCAGTGTAGAAGTCTCCAGCCGCACGGCTCTGCTGTCTAATAATGTCCTCCACCAGAGACAGCAGAGTGTTGATGTCCGCCTGCTGCCCAGGCCGGAGCTCCAAGTGAGGCAGTGGACTCTTCATGGCCTTTGAGAGTGACTGAGCAATTCTCCTTATGTCCTAATGGAGAAACCATGTTAAACACTTTAGACATATAACAATGACGTTATTATCGCTTTCAAAATGTTCCAAATCACTGATATGGATATGTTACCTCACCTTGATCACAGTGTCTGGTGTGATATCTTTCAGCTCTTTCTGAGGGGAAAGAGTCTGTGAGGGAGAAACTCGACCAGTCTTTCCCTGTTTGGATGTGTCTGTTTTGGACCCCCTCTCTCGGGGACGAGTGTTTCTGAAGATACTCACAATAAGGAGATTGATGGGAAACATGATAATTGAACTTTGAAGGCCAATCATAACCTGTTGCCAGGTGAACTCGATGTGACCTGCGAAGTATTTTAGAGCAAAGTGTTGTTTAAATGGATGTGAAGTTGCTCTTTTAATCAGACCTTATTTGTATTATTTTGGACACTCATCTAGCCACAAACCCTCAGCACGCTTGTCCCAGTTATACTCTATGCAAAAATTCAGTGTAAAAACCTTTACAAATATTTTTTCTTGTTTGCATGTTATTATAGAAAGCAGGCTAGTGCTCAATATTAGGGATAATCACATATTTTCTGTCTGTGTATGGGGGTCAATAGAGTTGTATTTGAACTAATTTGAAAGTATTCTATTGTATAGTAAAATAATCAAAATTTTACATCTTAATGACGTAATGTAGAGTCTTCAAAGCTTTGAAGCTTTACGTTTGTTACCTACCCAGGTCCATTGTCTGCTCAGAGGGGTCAGTGGGGATGCCCCAAAACATGATGCTGGTCAGCATGGTGCACAGCAGCAGGGAAAAACAGCAGGACACTCGCTGCACACGTGTGAACGTGCTACAGGGAGGCCGACTAATGACAGAAAACCAAATGTGGCCGTCCTGGAAATCCTTGGCTGTCTTCATGAAGAACAGGTTACTAGAAAGAAGTATTGGGGAGAAAAACAAACATTTTGATTTAGGAGCAATAACAAATTACGGATTCCTTGTTAATGTAACAGATCCATGGCCAGTCTTACCTAAACCTTTTCAAATCCATCTCTGTGGCTACTGGGAAGACCTTGTCCAGAGAGCACTCTCCTACATCTACAGCCAGCCAGGAGTTACACAGGAAGTGCCATTTCCGACCACTTTCCAGATCCTGCACCATTACTTTGTTGACATACCTGCATGTAACATCAATAGTTATCTTGTGTGCTTAAAGCAACAGTCCAAGCTACCTTTATGATTTAATTGTCTTTCGTGTCACATCACCATGTCCTGCCCTTTAACCCGTACCATGCAGGGTGTGCTCCCGAGTTGTCGTGCCACAGCCTGATGCTCTGCAGCTCTCCAAGCGAAAAGTGTGTGGTCAGCAGAAACATGTCCACCCCGCCCCTCTCAAACACTGGCTTCTCAGGGTCCGTCAGGTGGTGGGGATCACTTTCTCCCTCTGTGCCCAGCAGGGTTATCGTCACCTAAAACCAAAGAAGAGTTGTAGGCAATGTTGTCCAACAGAAGTGACAGGTTTTGTTTCTCTTAGTCTCCTCTGATATTTAACAGGCATTACTGACCTGAGATGATGTAGATGCACCATGCCGATGCCCTGTGCTGATGTTCAGCATATAATGATACTCAGCCAAGCGGTCATTATCCTCAAGCACTGTTATCTTGACCTACAAGTGAATGCAAAGACACATTTTTTTAAATATTAAATTCAATGACGTAAAGTTAATGCTATACAACTTAATGTCAAGTATATAAGATACACGAAGCAATGAAAAGCATTTAAGTCATAGACTGCTTAAAAATTTGAGTGTTTTGATGTGAGTGCATTTTGTAGTAGGTCAGAGCAAGTATTTACAGTAATACAAGTACTGGTACTTTACATGAGTATTTGAATATGAACAGGGATGCTGCAGTTTACACAGTACAGTGACATCTCAAAAGCAGAGTTTTTTTTGGGGTATTCTGCCGTGGTACTCATAATTTTACAATTTTATATAATATGTGTGAGCAACTACGTTTGAATTAGACTTTCCAGTTGGTCTGGCATTTCAAATCATCAATATAAAGTGTTACAGTGGTACTGAGAATTACCTTGGCGGAGTCCTGGATGTCTTTCCTGCGTGCCCACACAACCACCAGGAGATAAGCAGCAAAGATGGCCCCCACAAAACACACCACCACAGGATTGTTAGTAAATGTAGAAAAAAGTTCTGCAGTGCGTGACACATCCACCAAGTTTGGCATGACAAAGAAAGAGCTGCCAAAGAAAGTTAAGTGGTTACAGAGGCACTGGGTGACCAGAGGCGTGGTGAGCGGACCGACCTACAAAAAAAAGACAAAAACGGCCAGTCAAACTTGACAGCTCACTTTTCAAGGATGTATTGATGCAACCACTGTGGATGTGTGTTGTTATTTTTTAATCACCCTGCAGCCATCTTCACTCCAAGAAGACTCTGTTTCATTCCAGTATTTGCATTGGGCAGCGATGGAAATGACAGTGACAGTGGCATTGACAGATTTCACACCTGGCTCAACAATGGGCTTCATGACAAGGAAGTGCTCTCCAACTTCTCCTTTTCTATCTTTGGGACTCAGCACCCATGTGTATTTTTCCTCTGTGTTGACATATTCGTATAGAAAAACACACACATGGAGGTTTACATGTAAGTATCTAGCATACTCTCTAATCATGATGTCATTTTCAGACATATTATGTAGTATGTAAAAAAGAAATTAATTTGACCTTCTTTGGCATTCTCTAGAGGGATCTGAGTCTTGGCTACATAATTGACATCATTTGGATAATCTTTACATCCCAGGAATAGCATGAAGGAGATGTTTTCAGACGGCTCAATTTTCAGCACCAGTGTTACATCCGGAGATGGAACGTCAATTATTAATGTGCTGAAATTGGTCAGGTCCAGGACTGTGCTGTTCTCCTGCCCAACATCATGCCTGGGTAGGAGAATCTGAAAAACCAGAAGACACAGTAGTCTGAACAACCTACTAATGTGTTCAAAGTAAAGTAACTAAAAGTGCCTTTTAAAACAAATATTACCTCAATCTCATCAGGTAAATTCTCTACAGTAATGACAGTGCCGTTCACTCTGGTGAGAGAGACAGATCCTACAGTTCCTGTGATGTTTTCCTCCTTCCAAGAATACGGGTTCTTCTCAAAACTCATCATCTAGAAAGGGGGTAGACATACACTGATATATGTATATATACATAACAAATTGTGCAAAATTGTGACTCAGATTACTTTAAAGAAAGCAGACCCAACCTGTTAAGATATGGCCATTTTCTACACTTTTTTTTTTTTTTTTTTACAGACAATAGTCTTTTTCTTGTGGGTCCATAGTTGTCGTTGATATCAGATATTAATAATGTTTTGAGTTACAATCCTTCTCTGCACCTTATTTTATTTAGCTTTCTCAAAATTAATTGTATTGACCACAGAGAGTGCAAACATTTTAGGTAAGGAGGCAGAAATGTAACTGATCCAAATAAGAATATCATTATTTATGAGGAATAAACTAGTTTTTTTAACAGGTCCAGGCATTATGGATGTTCAATAAGGAGGTGCATACTGTCACACACATAAACGCAGACTTCTATGACTACAAAGTGTATAAACACATTATCATGACAAACATTGGCTGTATAAGCACATTTACACACTTACTCTAACATCCACTGGATCCTCTGGAGAGACAATATGAGCCGGCAGTGAGGGGAAGGAAAATCTGGATGAGCTGTTTTTCTGGACATTTATATCCTGCGTTTGCATCTTTTCTGGAGACACTCTGCAGTAATGAGAATCAGAATTATTTTAGTAATTTCAGAAAACCCTAGTTTATTCTTTAGTACATGCTCTAGCCCCTGTCAGTCATCACTTACCTGTTAACATACACACTGATCTGACCAGAATCAATGATGGCAGGTTCTCCATCCAGCTTTTTATTATTCAGCAAAGCACTTTGAACATTGCTTATTCCAGTAAGAAGAAAATCTGAGACTTTTTCCTGAGGAAAACAAATTAAAAGTTGTTAGCTATCTGGAAAAACAGATATTTAGCAATATCAGTCATAGCTTTTTCCTTACATTTGATGAGGCATTCAAAATATTACTGGCTGCTTCAACTATTGGTGTAGCTGCTTGCATGACTTCTCCGTCATCTCCGTCATCCTGATTAACACTGATAGTGTTGAGGAAGGAGCTTAGGTCTATCAACAATGAACCCGCTTCTTCCTGGAGAGAAAATGCAGCAACAGATGATCTGTGTCCAACTTTATCAATTAACTGATTTTTCTAAAAACAAAATTGATTTGCTTCTCAGTTCACTCAGGTTGGGAAAGGCAGTTAAAAAAATTCAAATAACTTTTAAATAACCTGGTCTGCATGTCGCTACAGATTTAACAGAGTGTAAAAATGAACAGGGAACACAGTCCATACTCACAAAGTTGAGTTGCACAACATTTTCTTTCCTTCTTCATTTGTTGTTTTGCAACATTAAATCAGACATTACCCTACACTTACAATGGTTGAAAACAAAGGACTGTCTGTACTGCATTTTCTTAACTTTCCTTGTAGATTCCTTTTTTAAAAGTAATTTGCAATTTTTTGATACTAATGGACTGATCTACTGTACTGTACTTGAGCAGCCAGACTGAGCTCGTCAGCGCGCTGGGTGAGTCCGGCCACAGCTCTGGCCGTCACTTGCACTTCCTGAGTTGTGTTGGTGGGTGAGTCCAGCAGAATTGTGGTCATTTTGGTCAGCATTTGCTTTCTGAGCTAAAAAAGACAGAAGTGCTGATTAACATCATGCAGTCTTCCACTCGGGCGCAGATGTAAACCTCACAACTATCACAGCAATATATTACTGAAATTTAAACATCGCCGGCATTCTGTTACCTTTGTCCTTGCATCCTTCTGATCTTGGCTGTCTTCAGTATTCAGCATATCAGAAACTGAAGAAAACATTTGTCCGAGTGTCTCCCCAGAGAGAAGACCCTGCTGCTCTAACTGACTCACAGTATCCTCCACTGCAGATTGGAGAGCCTCCACAGTTGTACTGGAGCTGCTTTTTCGTACCTTGAGGGACACAAACACAGTCACTCTGATTATTCAAAAAATTTACATGGAGAACCTGTTTCTGTAATCCTCCTTCTTGACACTGAAGATGTGTGTACTGTGTATATCTGTATGTTGCTATCTGTATGTCTCTGTGTATCGGCAGTGAAAACAAATCTCTCTATTTAAATCTGTATATACTGGTCGATGACATACCTGAGTGGAGACAGTTGTGGTGCTTTCTCATATTCATTTTTCACAGTCACTACAACAGACAAACTGTAATTGTTGTTCTTGTCACCGAGAGGCAAGTAGACCGATTTCACCTCATTTGCATTACTGCAGCGCAGATGTTTGCCTTGTGGACAAAAGAGAACATTTTGTAAAACTGTTGCAATTCATTCTTAATTATTTATCTGCATACAGGTGGCAGAATGGCCAAAGCATTGACATAAATAACAGGCACTAAATTCTAATTTCTAGGGCAAAGCGCATTCTTTTAAGGGTCAGCCATCATCATAAAACTCATCCAAAATTTGTTTTTTATATGCATCACTTTTAAAAGGACTCAAATATCCCCTCCAGACAGATTTTATGAAATAAAAAGTACTCTGCTGCTTTGAATAATTTTTTTGCGGGTGATATGGTTTGACAGCAAAAGAGCTCAATTAGCTAGTTAAAAAAAAATCCTAAAATTACTTCTAACCCTTGCATTGCACTAGTTATCCATTCTCAACGTTTGTGCAGTGCACTGGAAGTTTTCAAGTTTCCACATCACACTTGTGTGAGTTTCATACTGGACCTTTTGGCTTCTGAAGTAAAAAAAGTATGCTGGTACATCCACCTCTTAAACTGAGATTTAAGATAGACAGATAAGCAGCACAGATAACGTTCCACCTTCAGCAGATTAATGTGAAAACAGACGTCTAGTGTCAAACTCTGCACAATGAAGGTCAAACACCCAAGAGAAGTAACAATAAGCAAAATGCAATCTCGTTCTCACCAACCAAATTCAAAACTTTTCTTGCTCTGGGACACTTTTGTAACATGTATAAAATAACTAATTGACACACATTTTGATGTACCTTTTTCTCACTTCCCATCAACAAATTCTTTCTGCTTCCTTCTCTTTCTGTCCTTAAAGTGTACCTCATAACACGGTTTTTGTCTTATTAGTTTAAAAGTAAAGTTAAATCAAGAGGTAACAGTGCACATTCTCACCTGTGTCTGTTTTGAAGCAATACAAACAGCCTGTAGAGCAGAAAGAGCTTGCTTTGCAGGTGATGTCAAAAGCATCGAGAACTGTTCCTGACGGTGGAGAGACGCTACATGAAGGGGGTCTGGGCTCTGCAGGAGCATCAGTTGCAGCTGGTTCAGTTGGCTCTGCACCTGGTATTGGAAAAGTGTACTTGGCAAAACCTGGTACACTCTTTCCTGTAAAAAAAAGAAAAACAGCCAAAAGTTCGAAAAACTGTATTTCAGTTTAAGTGAAAAAAGAAGGAGAGTAAAATATAGTTTTTAATAAAGCACTGGGTTGCACATTGCCCAAACCTCTATTCATGCTACTATATCTAAAAATCTGCACTGCTGGAAAGAACATTATGACTGACTATGGAATAAAAAACCCACCATAAGCAATCACACTGATGTTGTGCAATGTATCCCTTGAAACTTTCAGATGTTGGCTATGTACAACATATTCAGTGTTGCCATCCTGCCTCTCAATAGGTGGCCTTCTTCCTGCTTTGGAGTAACATTTTTCGAGGTCATCCTGTGAAAAGATCATCAGTTAATAATTGACACGTTAATCTCTGACATCAAAGTTTAAAATCAAGTGCTGTTCCAGACTTACCGTCAAAGGTTTGAGGTCCTCAATATACCAAACAACATCTGGGCAGGTTGTCACACAGCTCAGTCTGAGCTTTACATGGTCGTTGACATTAATCGAAGCACAATCATGACAACTGCAAGAATTAAAGTAAATAAATAGCTGTACTTTTCAGTAGGCCTATTTATAAAATCTGCAAACACTCTGCAGAGTAATTACTGTTTAGGATATATGAGCATTTATTGTAAATTACCCCCTTTTACCTGATGGTGACATCTGTGAATTCTTTTGGAGCCACAGTGACGCACTTTGAAGCAGAAGCCAGATCAACCCATTCCCTAAACCAGGTTCTTCTCCTCACAGTTAAAGTGTAATTGAAAATATCAAAGGGATTTGGAAGGCAATCTTTTTCAATAACATGAGTTTCTTCCTTTGTTTTGTTTGTGCATTTGCAGTTTCCTTCTGTTTGGAAAGAAGCAGAAGTAGGGCTTTAAAATAGCTGGATACTGTTACCAGGTGGGTCATGTTTGATGTCAAATTCCCATCACAAATTCAGGATGAGACTAAAACCAGAACTCATAGTGTGCATGAAAAATGTCTCACTGTCACAAACACTGAGCATTAAAAAGCTTAACAGTTCTTAAAATGTTAATGTTTTGGATTGTCTGTGTTCTTCTAATTGTGTTCACGCCTTGTAATCACTATAATTAACTTTTAAAATGCTGACGGGTCAATTCATTATTGTACTTACCACATTTCCATTCAAATGTGAGTGCTTTGCTGGACAATGATTCAGTTCCAGTTATGCTCAGCGTGACACTTTGAGTGTAGTCAACCAAAGGGTCTGGAATAGCAGTTATTTTCAAGTCGTTTATACTAACACTACCTGTCTGAAGATGAAAACAAAGACATTATGCTGTAACAGAAACGAGCAAATACCTAAACATATGCTCAGATCATTTTTGTTTGATACCAATCTTTCACATACTGTGTTTCGATGTTTTTCTGGTGAGTAGTCAGAGTCATTCTGGCAAGCCCAAAGTATGTTTTCTAAGTCCACGTCCACTTCCGAGGCAGAGATGGCATTCACGGCTCGTATATTCACCTTCAACGGTCCTTTACCAAAAGAGTTTGTATTTAGGAGCATTGAGCACATATTTTAGATGTATTAGTATTATACACTATGCGTGATTGTTTTCATTTAATCATTTCAGCATGGCTTAAGTTGTATAGTACCTTTAAGTGGGCTGGAGAATGTATAAGCTTGTAAGCTGCCATTGAGAATGTGTCTGGTCTCGGAGAGTGTATCCCTGCCTCCAGTCAGATTAAAGAGAAGATCCACAGGGGCTCCTTTTTCCAACGAAACACCAATGGTGAGATCATTAGAGTCTGGACATGTGTCGTCTTCTGCTATCACCGAGGCCTGCAGGCCTTCAACGGGCTCCAGCAGACACAGCTCCAGATCAGTGGATACTGTGTGGGCTGTGACCCTGTTAGAGGCAGTTACAGTCAGGTTGTGGCAGCCATGTCCAAGCTTCTCCACCACACTTGCACTCAGTGTAATGTTGTGCGGTGTGATCCCTCTCTCCACTGATGATTTTGCAACCAAATGGCCTTCATGTTGAAATGTGTAGGAAACATTTGTACCTATTTACAGAAAAAAAAGGTAATCAAATAATTTTGCATTTTGGTGTGTTTTTTTAAAGCATGTATCACCTTGTGTTGGACCAACTCACCTGCCTCTACCATAACCTGGATCTGAAGAGGCCCACCATGAAGCGCATTGCATTTAGTGCCATCTGTTGACATATTACTGCTATAGCACTTAATGACACCAAACTCTCTAATGGGCTCTTGAATGGTAATGGCTTTCTGAGCTATAACATGCCAGTCACTGGTAGTGCACTCCACTCGAACCATGAAAACACCGGGGCGGCTGAATTTGTGCATCACAGTGCTCTCCATCCTGTGAGACAGTTAAAGTTATAGCTTAAATACAGTTACATGAATACACTGAATGAATAAAACATATCTATCTATCTATCTATCTATCTATCTATCTATCTATCTATCTATCTATCTATCTATCTATCTATCTATCTATCTATCTATACATATATACTATATATATATATATATATATATATATATATATATATATATATATATATCTGGTTGAATGCAAAGTCTTGCTCACTCTTCTGGGCTGTATGGATCAATGATGTGGCCATCTCCAGCATTCATTGTGCATGTGAGGTTTCCCTGAAAAGGATGAAGGAGCCACTTCACAGTGACGGTGACATTATCAAAGACAGCTGCCAGCTTACTCATCAACAAGTGGAGTCCTGAGAGGAAATCACATTGTTAATTTCAATCATGGAAACATTGCTTTAGATTGTCCAATCCACTCCATCTAATAATGACCTTCAGTATTATTTGAGACTCTATGTGTAGTGAAAGTGAAATCTGACCATGTTTGCAGCTGTACTCTACAGACATGTAACTTCCCAGCACAGGACATGGTTCACCAAAAGAGCTCAGATCCACTGGAGCCTGGCAAGCCTGCCGTCCGTGGCAATGGGCTGGAATGACACACAAATTAAGTAAATGATAATGTGTTGCAGAATGTGTTGCAGATATTTTCTGATTCAGAGGCCTTGGAAATATTGTGTTAGTAGGTTTAAAAAAGCATGACACTGTTCCATTTTTATCCTATTAAATATAAATAATTTTGCTGGTGTCTAAGGGTGTGATAGCTCTTTAAAGAGGTGTATTACAGTTTTTTTAGTCGCTTTGGTAAATTTCTCAGATAAGAATTGAAAGTTGCTCATTTCAGTAAGCAAGTTGCAAATGCTTTGGTACATCAATGCAAATCATTATGTACAATTCTCTGCTGTTTCCTACATTATCAATTACTTATGTTGATCAAAATGTATTATAATGGGTCTCTGTTGAATAGTCTCACACCCACAACATTTGGCATTAGTTCATAGCATAAGTCTTTACATGCAAAATGGTTGAACAAGTTGTTGCATAATTCTGTACATTTCCATTAGACTATTTTTCTAAATCTGTCCTGATTTGGTAAATGTCTCCCAGGTGAATGTTCACATTTCTACTTTTGTTTTTTTCGTTGTGCTATGCAGTGTTGTCTTTTCCATTCTGTATCGCAATGACATGGTCTGCAAACAAATTACAGAACAAACAGTAAAAGCGTAAATGTGAATCTTGTCCAGTCTCTTGCAATCAAACTCCCACATACACTAAGATGTAACTTACAATTTAAAATAATTGCCATCAAAACTTTAGCCATAGTTATATCAGAACATCCCTCCAGAGTACACTGTTATATTGACAACATGACTAAGCAATTTGACTGTCTGATCCGTACACAGTGACATAAGGACTTGTTGTTCTGATGGCACTGACATGTTCATTGACACAGATATTTACTTTTGAGAGATTAACTAAGAATTTTGAGCAAGAGACTGTCTTTTGCAGGTAATCCATGGTGTTTTGCTATTTAAATGAATTGTTTTGATAAATGCACTTACTGTTTTGACAATGTTGAGGATGATTCAAGAAATGTACCATTGTGACAATTGTTAAACTTTAACAATAAGGAGAAAAAACTAATTGTTTAGTAGTTGCATGAATTAATCCCTGACTGATATGAATGTGAATGTACATCTATTCAGCTCCTAGGAGGGGATATGTCAGATGTATTTTCTGGAAGTGTAATCCTTTTGTCTGCACTCACACGGCAATGATGTTTTTTGTGTTGGACACAAAGCATTAAACAAACATGTAGTTCGTGGTGATTTTAGTATCTGGCCAACAAAGCCAAATATGTTCCCATAGCTTTCACTGTAAATACACACATGTTCCACCAGGTTGCAAGTTGAATAAATATTTGTGCTGAGAAGTAACCTGATTTATTATACACATATGTTTGTGTTTCTCTATTATAGCCGCTAATACGTTTGCCGGCTCTCATTTTATATTTCATGTTAATGAAAAAATACTTTATGTAATTCGTAATACCTGTTACAGAATCTATCACATCTATCCAGCTGCACTCTTCCTGGGAGGATGTGGGTGAGGATATAAGTTTGGATCTGCAGTAGTGAATTGTTTTTCGACCATAGAAGCTGTCATCTATCTCTATGACTTGACCAGAACCGCATTGCAATGTTGCATTTTGGCCATCACATGCAATAGATCTCCCAGAATCTGAGAAGGAAAAAAAAAAATCAAGTATTTTTTAAGGGGAGAAAACACAACATAAGTTTAATGCTATTTGGTGATTTCTTTAAGGAGTGCATACCAAATTGGCAAATGAAGTTGAGTTCCTGGCTGCAGTTCTCTGCGGCTTCCCACTGGAAGCCGGAATGTCTCAGGATATGTCCACAGGCTGCCTGGGTTTCTGGCATGTTCACCCAGTTACTATAGCTGACATCTGAACCATCCAGCCACGCAAGGGAACCTGGGAAAGGACAAAAGAGCATTTATTTGATCAAACATTAATTTTGAATTCTGCTTATCATACAAAATGCTACACAAATCAACACAGATGTTAAACGTCGTCGGTCGTTTTGCTTATCTTTTGTTTTCATTTAGTTAATTTTTACAATGCCATTCAGGGATCATAAAAACAACAAAGCAATAGATTGAGCTGGTGACAGGGTGAATGAATGACAAGAAGCCTTTTGTAAGTTTAAATGAATGTGAAATATCTATCTCTCAATCCACCTGCTGCTTGGGGGAGATATCCAAATGTGACAGTTTTCTAACAAATGTCAGTAAACAAACACGTTACAGGTCTATATAATGGACATGCAAGCTGCCTAATGAGACAGCAGATAGATAATCTTTCTGTCTTTCTCACATTATTCTATATAATCTCAGATACATCAAATTTGTTACTCATATTCACTGCAAAGTACCTTAAAATGTACGGCTGTATGGAGAGAAATGTACTTTGTGTGATTTATGAATAATCTTCAGCACTTGTGACTCAACTGCATGACTTCTAATGGCTATATACATTAGAAGTCATCCAGTGTTTACGCAATGCCCACTCACCCTCGGTGGCAGCAGAGTCGAGTGTGAGGTTTGGAGCTGCAGGTGCCAGCCCAAGCCACCAGTCCATCTCTGGGTCCAGGTGCTTCTGGAGGAACTGCTGTGTTTCATCATTCAGGATGAAGGCTAGGTGTCCGCCACCTCGCTCACACCACCCCTGGGCACTGAGGAAAGATCGCTGCAGACCCAGAAACTCGTAGCAAGAGCCATCAAAACCCTCTTGGTTTTCTGGGCAGGATAGAGCCTCTGTATCCTCCTGAGCATAACAAGTGAGGAAGAGAACCATCAATGTCAGTGTGGGGAAAGTGGTGCTTTCCATCTCTGCATCTGCACACTGTTCAGACTCTCTGTTGTCATCATGTCTTTAAAGGGTAATGACGTCAGCAATTCTGACACTGGTCCGCACTCCGGATGATTTCTGAGATTAGGATTGCTTCCTTGATGGCTGTCCAGTATTTGTGTTTCCCCCATAATTCTTGTGCACAAACAAAAGCTCAGGCCTGTAGTGAAAAGGGACGAAAGCCCACTGTCAACAGTCACTGATTACACCTCTTCCTCCATTAATGTACATGTAAGTCTCCACAACCTGCAGAGTGAGATAAGCTTCTCATTCAGACTTGTTCCTTCATACCACGAAAATGTAAATTTGAATTTTAAAAGGAGCCTTCAACTTCCCATGGGCCTGTTGTCGTTCAGACTGATATGTAAGGTTAAAAACATTCTAATTAAAGATGGTGGCCTTTATTATGAAATAGGGTTAACTTTCATAATGTTTTAAAATGTTATTATGAGAAATCCCCCAGTATGGAAAGAGCAATAGACATTTTACATGGCAGACAGAACAAGGCTGTGTTACTAATAACATAATAATGACAGCATTTTATTTAGGTATGCCAGCTCCAACAGTCCCAAACCCAACGTTTAAACAGGAGCAAATGATAGGGAGTTCTTTGGGAGCTATAATTCACAGTGACAGTTTCACCTTTTGTCTCACTATAATACAGATTTCTTACAATCACATTCCATACATTATTGTATTTACCTTAATCATATATATATATATATATATATATATATATATATATATATATATATATATATATATATATATATATATATATATATATATAGTTTCCATTAATGGTTTGTGTAGCCTATAACTAAATTCACTTTTTTAAGCATATTTTTATGGGTGAAAATTATATATATAAAAAACACACACCAGTGTGTTGTGTGATTAGAAAAAAATATGCTTAAATATTGTATCTTATTGTTTTCTTTGTTATTTATTAGGTGGGCTATATGCATTTTTTATTATGACCGTCAAGGGAAAAAAAGCGACTCACAAGTACCGCCCCGGAAGACTGACGTCATATTACTGAGACGATGCTCTCGAGGACATGACTTGTCGAACAACCAGTGTGGATTTTATAAACGTCCTTTGATTAAACCATAGATAAACTGGCGCAATGTTGGCTTGTAAACGTAGCTTGATGGCCTCTGCTCTCCGGGTTCTTCGCAGTAATCAAGTAAATACACTTTAACGTTAACAGTCCTGGCTGGCACTGCAGTTCATAGGATCGATTTGTTATGCTAGCAGTTTGATAAACTTGACGCAGCTCATCGCTCCTCGTTTCTGCCTCCTCAGGTTGTTGTGTCTGGTCATGGGCAGAGATGTATGTCCACACAAACAGACGGAGAGGCCCGCATCGCAAACATACTGAAGGAGAAGTTCCCGTTAGCAGCATCGCTCAAAGTTGTGGATATATCAGGTAAACATATATATTTTTCAGATGTCCAATAATACCTCAAATATAGACACCATTAAAAAAAAATTGATCTTTTGTAGTGTAGAAAGCAGATGGTCACCATATACACACACCTGGGAAATGTCCGTGTTGTTTGTGTGACCCTGTGCTGTGTTTAGGTGGTTGTGGGGCCATGTATGAGATCCATATAGAGTCCAGTGAGTTCAAAGGAAAAAGGACCATCCAACAACACCAATTAGTCAATCAGGTAAATAACAAGAATCACAATCAGCCCAGCATATTACCTGTTGCAATGTAAACTAACAACTGAATTTTGGTGGACATTGTACACTTTGTAGGTGTTTATACTTTTTGTACCGGTTAAATGTTGTTCATTAGCTGTTGTGTTTTGTTCTCCACAGGCACTCAAGGAAGAGATTCAAGGAATGCATGGACTGCGAATATTTACTGATGTTCCAAAACATTAGAAAAATTCCTTCCACTGTTGACCCACAACTTTTTCCTTTTGTTCCCCCTGTCTATTGTGAATGTACAGTTTAAAAGAGGATATTGTGTAGTAAATTAATTACATGATTGTTAATGTGTCAGTGGCAGAAAAGCAGAGGTACATCAATCTCCTTATCGTCTCTGGCATGCACAGTATGAAATGTGAATAAAATGATTACACTAAGTTATCATTAAACTAGTGAGATATCTTCTACTCTGAGATAGTGGTGACAGTATGCACAAAGACTTAGTAAAATTTTAAGTCAGGTAGGTTTCTGCACAATTTGGGGTCTTCTCAGGGTTGATAACAATGCTGGTGTAATGAAAGAAGTAATAAATGTTGGAGACTTACTACACACCCTTGTTTGTGGAGCATTGTTTCTCAGGGTTACTGACTGTTATCACAATGTACTGTTACTGTCCCATGAAAGTTGATTGATTCTAAAATGATTACATTTCTTAGTTGATTGACTATGGATGCTCATGTGATTAAAAACATTTTACAATGACGGCGGCCATGCTGATAAATTATTAGTATTGACATATGTTGGCTGATGAAAGTATACATGCCGGAGATGTTTGAACTAAAACAGAAACTGTCGGACATCTTTTTTTAAATAACTGCTCAGTATTTTATATCTTAATTCTTTACTAATCAAAAATGAAAGTATTCTTATAAAAACATGTATAAGCTATATATGCATGGCTCAGGCTGGTTATTGATTTTTCAGGTGGTAGCATAGACTTTATACACCCACCTATAGGATTATTAAGAACACCATACTAATGTACATACTACTGTGTTTGACCCCCTTTCCCCTTCAGAACTGCCTTAATTCTACGTGGCATTGATTCAACAAGGTGCTGAAAGCATTCTTTAGAAATGTTGGCCCATATTGATAGGATAGCATCTTGCAGTTGATGGAGATTTGTGGGATGCACATCCAGGGCACGAAGCTCCCGTTCCACCACATCCCAAAGATGCTCTATTGGGTTGAGATCTGGTGACTGTGGGGGCCATTTTAGTACAGTGAACTCATTGTCATGTTCAAGAAACCAATTTGAAATGATTCGAGCTTTGTGACATGGTGCATTATCCTGCTGGAAGTAGCCATCAGAGGATGGGTACATGGTGGCCATAAAGGGATGGACATGGTCAGAAACAATGCTCAGGTAGGCCGTGGCATTTAAACGATGCCCAATTGGCACCAAGGGGCCTAAAGTGTGCCAAGAAAACATCCCCCACACCATTACACCACCACCACCAGCCTGCACAGTGGTAACAAGGCATGATGGATCCATGTTCTCATTCTGTTTACGCCAAATTCTGACTCTACCATCTGAATGTCTCAACAGAAATCGAGACTCATCAGACCAGGCAACATTTTTCCAGTCTTCAACTGTCCAATTTTGGTGAGCTCTTGCAAATTGTAGCCTCTTTTTCCTATTTGTAGTGGAGATGAGTGGTACCCGGTGGGGTCTTCTGCTGTTGTAGCCCATCCGCCTCAAGGTTGTGTGTGTTGTGGCTTCACAAATGCTTTGCTGCATACCTCGGTTGTAACGAGTGGTTATTTCAGTCAAAGTTGCTCTTCTATCAGCTTGAATCAGTCGGCCCATTCTCCTCTGACCTCTAGCATCAACAAGGCATTTTCGCCCACAGGACTGCTGCATACTGGATGTTTTTCCCTTTTCACACCATTCTTTGTAAACCCTAGAAATGGTTGTGGGTGAAAATCCAAGTGACTGAGCAGATTGTGAAATACTCAGACCGGCCCGTCTGGCACCAACAACCATGCCACACTCCAAATTGCTTAAATCACCTTTCTTTCCCATTCTGACATTCAGTTTGGAGTTCAGGAGATTGTCTTGACCAGGACCACACCCCTAAATGCATTGAAGCAACTGCCATGTGATTGGTTGATTAGATAATTGCATTAATGAGAAATTGAACAGGTGTTCCTAATAATCCTTTAGGTGTGTGTAAATGGGTGGTACATTAGAATAACCAAGTAACAGAAGGAGCCACTTATTCTTTGTAGTCAACTGAGCTTAATGGAAGAATGAAGTTACCGTTACGTTACTAGGCTTCGCTTCTCCTGGCTGTGCATGCGACTCTTTGTTACAACATTAGCCACGATAACATTATAATATGTCGTGTAATTTGAACAAGTGTAGACTATTTCATGTTTTATGTTTTAATGTAACGTTACTGAGCCTTTTTAAGCTGCACTAACGCTGTTTTTATCCATCGTGTTTTGCCCATTCTCTAAAACATCAATAACTACCATTAGCTAGCTAGCTTATGTGCCCAGCACCTTCGACAAGGCGTGACATGAACTTGTAGGTGGGGCAGAATGTTCCAACATTTGCAAGCGCACAGAAAGGCACCACGAAGGCACCACACTTGTTGAGGGGCTTTCAGTTGCAATGTATATCAATTATGGATTATATTAATTATATTCAGTCTATGGTTGCACCACCATTGGTTGTATACTGTATGCGTTGCATTATACCAGAGATTCTCTAAATTAGAAGCTAGTTAAATAAAGATATGTGTACATACGATCGCCAGCAGATGGTGCACTTCATACTCTAGCCCACTGCAAGCAAAAGCAGTAACGTTTCACAGAGATGAATTATACACCATGTTCCTGACAAACTTTAGTTGAATTAATCAGTATCTTTGTGAATTAAATGAAAAAAAAAGATGATCGAAAACTTACACCCAGGATGTTTGTATAAAAGTGTAGACAGTAAGATTTCAGGCTCCGCCGTGGATAAGCAGCCATAGAGCGCCTGTCTGTGCACATGCTGCACACCACATCACTCTGAATCCCGAGGAGGAGCGCAGAGGCAGAGCAGCTGGTCTCCAACATGGCTAAAGAAGGAGCAGATATGACGGAGGAGACCGAGTACATGATAGGCAAAAATGTGGGGAAAGAAACAGAAAACGTGGAATCGTCCTGCGAGGCCAAAGAAATGCGAGCGGTGGTACTGGCAGGTTTTGGAGGTCTTAACAAACTCAGGGTAACCAAGAAGGCAATGCCCGAGCCTCAGGATGGTGAAGTGAAAATACGCGTCAAAGCATGGTAAATATAACACTTAGTGATATATTGTATATGTAGGCTACTTATGGATTGTGGTGTGCTCTGGCCTCCCCGTTACATGGCCGCGCTTCACTGTGTTTTTGAACGCTGAATCTTATTAGGAATTTTCGCAGTCATGAAGCTACAGGTCTTTCGTAGTGCAGCAGGTTGGCCGACTGGAGAACCAGTCATACCAAGCAAACATGAAGACCAGACTGTTGCCAGCCAAGCCAGCATTTTTCAAGCAGATTTAGTTATTTAAAATAATAATTTCTGTTTGATATGGCTGCATTTTCAAAGTATTGATTAGCTCATAGTTACTGCAAAAGATTACAGCTGTACAAATGCCAAGAAGCCTATGGCTGATTCAAAGTTAGGATATTATTGTTTAATAGAAAATGCCTTGCATTGCATTGCATTCACAGGTGTATAGCCGTTGACTCATTGTTGATAATAATGACATAATTAATCCCTAAATCTATTAACATCTCATACTAAGTATTTGTATTATTGATTGTTGTATTATTGATTGAATAGCGGTCAGTGGTTGAAAACAGTTCAGATGCCTGATTTCCATTCAAATATTACATCAGATAGATTTAATGTCAGCAAACTGTAAAGTCTTAATTGTTCTTTGTTGCAGTGGCTTGAATTTCCTGGATCTGATGGTACGTCAGGGAACTGTTGATAATCCTCCAAAACCCCCTCTCGTCCTTGGGTTTGAATGCTCTGGAATAGTAGAGTCAGTAGGTGAAAACACAACAGGATTTGAGGTTAGTGACATTAAGGATTGTACTTCTGTAGCTTGTACTTCTAATGCTGTGATGAATGAATGTTAAAAGTCAGTTTATGAGCAACCAAATTGGCATCAACAAAGCTAGAAACGTGCTATAAAAATAATAATGAGATACTCATTAAAATTAATCTATAATCTACTATCAACGTCTTCCTTAGTGCCACATGCTTGTTTCACGTTACTGTTTCACATGTTTCTTTCAGATAGGCGACAGAGTCATGGCTTTTGTCAATTACAATGCCTGGGCAGAGGTTGTTTGCACACCTGTGGATTTTGTCTACAAGATGCCAGAGGAAATGACTTTTGCTGAGGCCGCTGCATTCTCCCTGAACTTTGTGGCTGCCTACATGATGCTCTTTGAGGTTGCCAATCTGCGAGAGGGGATGTCAGTGTTGGTTCACTCAGCAGGAGGTGGTGTAGTAAGTCCATTTCTTTTATGACTATTGCACAGCCACAGAACAAGTTTTTATTAAAAATTAATTAACTATTATTAAAATGGACTGCTTACCTACAAGTGGAAGTGTTTCTGCTATTACTTAATACTTGTTGTTTATGTTTACAGTACAAAATGAAATTATATACTAACTAGATTTTAAATAATTTCTTAGTAAAATGTCTTGAACATTCTTTTGAGTAATTTAAGATTCAGAATGACTGAAAGAAATGTTTACAACAGTTATTCAAAACACAGTTAATGTTGTTTTAACTATTTAATTATAATTAACACAATGTAGATATTCTACACCTGTCATTTTCTATGAATGTTTGATTATTATTTCATGGTGTAGCCTACGTACATACTGTTGCCATTGTGTGACCTTGGTATATTTAGAGTTAAACCCCTGTGTTTTCAGGCATTGATAATTTGTTGCAACTGTTTGTTTTTTTCAGGGTCAAGCTGTGGCTCAGCTTTGCTCCACTGTACCTAATGTCACTGTGTTTGGGGTCGCCTCATGTTTCAAACACGCAGCCATCAGAGACTCTGTGACTCACCTCTTTGACAGAAACGTTGATTATATACAAGAAGTGAAAAAGTAAGCATAGAAAGTTTTTCTGTATTATGATTCATTTGAGACTAACAAGTCTGTTTTTAGTTCCACAATAATTTGTTCATGTTAAAAAAGGAATTTCAAGGTATCATCAGGCATTGTTGCTGTAGATGTAGTTATACATGTGCACTAATGTGATAATGTAGACTTCACTGAGCGCAGAGGGCTGTGTGAGGAGGCAGATGTTACCTGTTGCCTTATTTGGTCTTGTGTGGCTGTGGTCCCCATGGTAACTCACGGCTCATCTGAGAGAGCAGAAGCATTGTGTAGGGCTGAGGTTTGCACTGGCTATGTGGAACAACTGAGCCAATTAGGGCTGAGCATTGATGCCCTACACATTCCTTTCACGACACAGCCACTGTCAGCCAGTTTGCACTACAAAGAAAACACCTTGTAGCAAACACTGCCTGAGATTTGATGTGGTATGATGCAGGATTACTGCTATTATGCTGTGATGTTTTTATTTTTTTTTGAAGCTTTTGATTATTTAGAGAACTCCAAAACCATGCTGCCTCCCTTTGCTTCAGCAAGCCTTAGCAATTTGTGCCTATACCTATGAGTCATTTAATCAGGTTACATGCACCATATATGAAACACGCTTTATGGTTATATTTTTTAGATTTGAATGCATGGGGATTCAAATAATTTTTCACAAGCAGTGATTGTTTCATCTTTTCTGCCTACATATCCACAGTGGTAGGGGATTAATATGACTTTCATCTCTCTGGCCCACACATTCTTCTCAGGATCAAGAGCAAAGTACAATTAAATGAGTCTTTTTACAAAAGGCAAAAACCATGGGAATCACAAGACCACCAAGCAGTTTTGCCACGCAGGTATCCAGGGCCACAAGGCAGAATGTAGTTGTCTTGATAATAACATGCCTTTCATTCTTTAATTTCTGTGCATTTAATGAGTATGGCCAACTTTTATGTGTCATTGATGCTGTGTGCCATCATGAAACCTTTTTTGTAACATGATAGAAAGCATGTTACTAATAAGGAGTGATGTAGGCACTGCAAAACATTAAGTTCTTTATAAGAAAACTGTAGCCAAAGTCAAAGAAAACGTGGGTTGTATACTGCAACTTCTTCTCAGAGTTATGAATCCACGATTGGTAGAAACCTGAAGCTGCTACACAGTATGACTCACAGGCTGAATGTATGGATTTATAGAATATGTTTTGCTCTTTCACATTGTGCTCACAGACATAAAAAAGGTAATGAAGCTACTGTACTGTACTGTATCTCAACTGAAAGCTGAAATGTTTAGTTGATCAGCAATAGACAGAAAATTAATCTGCAACTTTTTTTTATCATATTTCCTAGAGGTGATGTCTTCAAATTGTTTGTTTTGTCCAACCAACAGTCCAAAACCCAAATATAATCAGTTTATATAATGTTAATAATATTCTCACATGTGCTCTGGGAAACTGTGTTAGGCATATTTTACAATTTTTTTAGATTTGACGGATCAAACAATAATTGAAACATAATCATTAGTTGCAGCTCTTATTTTCCGATAGAATGATTGGTAAATTAAATTATATTAATAATTCTTTTCAGTGGACTTAACCTTTACTTTGTTAATGTTTTAGGATTTCTCCAGAGGGAGTAGACATTGTGTTGGACTGCCTGTGTGGGGAGAACACAGCAAAAGGCCTGACTCTGCTGAGGCCTTTGGGAACCTACATACTCTATGGTGGGAACAATATCTATGCTTTTCGATTTAGTACTTTCAAAGTGGAAATAATTACATTTGCAGTGAATTTGTGTGTAGCCGATTTACTTAAACTTAC
Organism: Percina caprodes; assembly: GCA_013375575.1. Taxonomy (NCBI): domain Eukaryota; kingdom Metazoa; phylum Chordata; class Actinopteri; order Perciformes; family Percidae; genus Percina; species Percina caprodes. Next base: position 2,609,817 of record JABXJD010000032.1, on the reverse strand, counting down.
AACCTTACCAATAGCAGTTAAAGTGTTAGTCCGACATTTTGGGATACACGCTTTTCTTCTTTGGGTGGGTTATGTGGGTAGATTGTACCACTCTAACATCTGTCCATTAAACCTGGTGACAACAATCCGTCAGGAAGTCACTGCTCCAGTCCAAGAAGCAGTCTGGCAGACAAGATATATAAGGGATAATGTAGAGCTAGAGCGCATTAGAACCTGACAGGAGGATGCAGTGCCTTGAGTCATCCTGAAGGGGTTTAAATTTGCAATATCAGAATCAGAATCAGCTTTATTTTCTAGGTATGAGGACACATACGAGGAATTTTGCTTTGGATCGTATTGCTCACAATGTGCTTATTCATACAAAACAAACAATGTACACACACTATAAACAGAAACAATATAGACAGGTTGAGGCAATAGTGCAATGAAGAGTGCAAAGTATGCAGGAGCAAATTATAATTATGATAGTATTATTTGGAGTATTGAGCATAGGGCAAATGGTGCTGGAATAAATAATACTGCTAATTACACGGCTAAGAAATAAATAATTTGACACTATATATATATATATATATTCTAGTTTCTTCAAAGTAGCCACCCTTTACTTTTTTGATAGCGCTGCAAACCCTTGGTGTTCTCTCAATAGGTAGGTAGTCACCTGAAATGGTTTTCACTTCACAGGTGTGCCTTGTCAGGGTTAATTAGTGGAATATCTTGCCTTATTAATGGAGTTGACTGACGATCATTTCTTAAAGTAATGAGGGCCACTGGTTTCTCTTTACTTAGCTGATTGGTTCTTGCCATAATATGAATTCTAACAGTTGTCCAACATGGCTGTTGGCTGTGTGTCAACCTGACTTCTTCACAACACAATTGATGGTCTCAACTCCATTAATAAGGCAAGATATTCCACTAATTAACCCTGACAAGGCACACCTGTGAAGTGAAAACCATTTCAGGTGACTACCTCATGAAGCTCATTGAGAGAACACCAAGGCTACTTTGAAGAAACTAGAATATAAGAGATGTTTTCAGTTATTTCACACTTTTTTGTTAAGTACATAATTCCATATGTGTTCATTCATAGTTTTGATGCCTTGAGTGATGATCTAAAATGGGAATAGTCATGAAAATAAAGGAAACGCATTGGATGAGAAGGTGGTTCCAAACTTTTGGCCTGTACTGTGTGTGTATATATATATATATATATATATATATACATAAATGATCCTTCCGACTCAGAGTCTATGATCAGAACTGTGTGCAAAGCAAATAACTGCGTCTGTCCTTCATATCAGGGATCTGCTATTCAGAAATAACTTTAGAGGTGCTTGTAGGTGGATTTTGTTTCCTTTGGACAGAGCTAGGCTAGCTGTTGCCCCTGTTTACGGTCCTCATGCTAAGCTAAGCTAAGCTAACCATTTCCTGGCTAAAGCTTCATTCTCAATGGACAGACATGAGAATGGTATTGGTCTTCTCACGTAACTCTTGGCAAGAAAGCAATATGAGTATTTCCAATAATGTCGAACTATTCCTTTAAAGAGGAGTCTTGCATTCATTTAATATGTTGACAGCCGGACTGAGAGTAAAATAGTAAAGCTCACTTGAATAAAACATACTCCATCCAAAGTCTGCTTATTAAATTTATTGTCCTTCACAGCTACCATAATAATTTGATCTCTGTTGATTTATTTAGTTTGTGTGAAGCCTCATGAATTAAGTAACAGATTTAGAGGGATATTTTTTCATTAGTTTTATTTAGACATAATATGTGCAATGGCATGCTTGCACAGATCTAAGGGTCTAAAGGTGCCAACTGTTTTCCCACATCCACCCTTCATGCTTTGTGGCTGCCTGTTATTGACCAGTCACTTCTGCCCAACCTTTGCACAGCATACAGCAATCCTTTTATTTTTGTTTTTTCAGGCGCGTCAAACATGGTAACTGGGGAAACAAAGAGTTTCTTCAGCTTTGCAAAATCTGTGAGTCAGAGACGCAGTCTGTCATGAACATTTGAAGGAAACAGTACTACCCAATGAACATTTCATCATTTCATGGCAAATGAAACACACACAATGAGTCACTCAGAATGAAGTGTCTCTCTGTGTTTTTGTTTTTTCTCTCCAGTGGTGGCAGGTGGAGAAGGTGAATCCTATTAAACTATACGAAGAGAACAAGGTCATAGCAGGATTCTCGCTCCTCAACCTCCTCTTTAAACATGGGAAATGTAGTCTTGTAAAATCAGTGATGGACAAACTCTTGTGTCTCTATGACCAAAAGAAGATCAAGCCAGTAGTGGACTCCCTATGGGCGCTGGAGGAGGTAAGAGGGTTTAACACAATGAATAAAGTCAATGATTAGCACATTAAAATGATAGGGTCACAGTGGTTATATAAACAGGAGACATCAGGTTTAAGATTTAAGAGAAGATTTTATGCAAACATATCGGACAGCATGTTGTTTGTTGCTTCATGTGGGACATTGTCAGCTGTTTCTGGACAATCTTCCACAGATGGTGGGTAGGTTGCATCTTTATCTTTCACAATTATTTCACACCCACACAAAGCCCTACAGGCAATATAAGTAAGGTTGGGCATCGTTTGGATGTGAACATTTCTGATTACAATTCCGATTATTCCTTTTGATTCTGATTCTTTGAGGGATGAAGTTGAAATGGGTCACATGTCTATTTTCACAAATAAGAGTAAAGTTCTATTTTGATTCAATGGTGGTTTGCAGTTTTACCGGTTTTTTCATTTTTCAGCCATTTTCTCAGTATCAAATTTGTCCTAAAATCAAATTGCCTTATTGTTTCCATCAGTGACCAGAATGAATTTAATGCCTCTGTCTTTACAAGCAATATGCTCAAAGAATTCTGATAGACAGTGAGGCAGTGCAAGTAATCCATCACTAGAAGCTGATAATAAGTAATTCTGAACATTGAATCTATAGTCAGAGAGAGAACAGATTGATAAAATTATCTCCAGATTTTCATTTCTCATGGGAAACTCCCCTGGTTCTTATTGTCCATAAATTTGGCAGATCTGTCTGGCCATTCACTGGAACCATTGCCTATGAGGAATCTCATTAGAGGGGAGGATGGCGTGGGATAGAGTGTCAGGGACACTGCCTGCCTCATTTGTTCATATGCCCGGACAGAGAATTTAGAGGGCGTCAGTTTGCATGTTGACCATGGCAACCTTTTTTTCTGGAGTGAAAAGTTGTAGAATGTGCATGACCGAAACAGAATAACACTGCTGTTGGACAAACAGCACTTATAGTTAGGAAAAAATGTATCTGTCACTTTCACCTGGGAGTCCCAAATGCTATTTAGAATACTAAAAAAATAAAAGTGAGACTACAGAAAGAATGTCGCAGAAATTGTTTGAAAGTACCAGGTAAACCCCATTACACCTACAATACAAGTGGATCTTATCCCCTCTTGCTAACTAGCAGCAAAGTGCTGGAGTTTCTGACCTATTTTTGCTCTTGGCTTGATTTCCGCTATTGCTTTTAGCAAATGAATGCTTGTGACACAATGGATCCCAGACAAAGGGACGCATTCAGTTGTGTCTTTGTGTGGACTGTAATGAGAAAACAAGATACGGCATCCTGAGTAATCTGTTGTGATGTGTAATTTTTTATCCACACAATTGAGTCTGACTTTAATGAGTAGTATTGTTGTTTTATTGTTTACAAGTTTTGACCTGCAAGGTGTGTTGAGCAGAGAGATTGTTGTTGGACGTAGATGAGAAAATGTCACGTTAAATTATTATTAGTAGGTAATTTCATGCAGATGCCAACCATGTAGACTCCACTTGGGTTCTACCATAATGTGATCATTGATGGCAGACTAAAGATTTAAAGCTCTAGTGTGTTACTGAGTTGGAGAAAATCATGAAATTGATTGCACTCCCTTCGCTTCTCCCATTACTGCTCCTATATCAGACTGCAGTTGATTAACAATATGACCCATTGAAAGTCTCACTGCCTAAATCTGTTTGACAAAAGGAAAGTTTGGTGTAACACTGTGTTCGAACAATGTATCTAGTTGGTAAAAGTTGCAATAAATCATCCGTAATACAATTAGTATAAAGTTTCATACTACTTCATTCATACTCACATAAATTAAACAAAAACAAACATATATATATGAGGATAATATGTCTTTACAGAGATGAGGACTTTATTATGTTAAAGTAAGTTTTTTAAAGAATGTGAATATTAAAATCATTTTTTTTTACAGGATGACTCAATTTTAAATTGTATGACACATAATTTATTTGGAATCTCCAATGCAAAATACAGCCTACATTGTCCTTGCAATCATAGGTGAAATGAAGCATGTGTACTAATATCAACCAATCAGACTTTATTTAGACAGCGCTTTTCATACAGAAAAATGAAGAACAAAGTGCTTCATACTTTTCTCACAGATTAAAATTAAATTATAGCTTCCCTGAGTGAGCGTTTCTGTGTCTGCAATGTCCAGGAAATTGTTGTCATTGTCAAGAGTCATTATTTTATGAGATTTAATTTGTGATATCAAAGTTGATGTATGTATGTATGTTGGTGTTGTTTTTTTAAAACAGTTTCTTGAAAGTAAGTTGTGTTGTGTTTTATTCTCAGGTAAAAGAGGCCATGCAGAGAATTCATGACAGAGGCAACATAGGAAAACTCATTCTGGATGTTGAGAAGTCTCCCACCCCTCTGGTAACTTTTTAACTTTGAAAGTTAATTGCATGAATAAAGTTATCAGAAAGCATACATCAAAACAACAGGGCTGTTAAGCTCTTAATCTAAAGTGCAATTCTACAACAATTTACAATGTTTTTCTACAGCACTTTACTTCTTTTACTTATTTTATAGTAAGAGGGGCTGATCAATTAATTTAAAGTAACGAGATAGTTAACTATCTGTATGCCATCTTATGATATAAACAAGCATAAAATACCAAATTTAAAATTGATGAATTGAACAGGAGACACAACAAACACTGTCAGCTGAATAATATTTTACCAATAGATGGCCAGCGACAGCACAGAGACCAGTGAGGCAGGAGAGGAAGAAGAGGAGCCAGAGGGAGACAATGACAGCAAGGAGCGAATGCCTTTCATCCATTAAACTCTTCAAACCCCACTTAACATGCCTAGAGACTGCAGAGGAACCCAACCACACACAAGTATTGTGTAGTACAGTATGTGTGTGTATGTATGTATGCATGTATGCATGAATGGATGTATGTGCAATATAGGTTTGTGCCTCTTGTCTGTTACCTATTGTTTGTCAGTTGATTGGTCATGCATAATTATTGGGTAAATAAAGACATAGTATTATTATATTCTTTATGGTATTATGTTGTACTTTAACGCTACCTAGTAATGGTAATAGGTTTGTGTCCATTTTACAATTTAATTAAACTGCCAACAGTTTATTGACTGAATAAGCATTTAAACCTGCTGGCCTGCCATTATCCAAGCCAATTTAAGTACATAAGTGCCATATACTATAGAAGCTATAGAAAAGTGTAATTTGATTGCCACCTGTCCTCCGTGATGACAGCTGTAAAAGCAAACGATTGACATATGTTTGAGAAAGTGCCCTCAATGTTTTGATGCTTCTGACCAAGAGAGACCAAGAGAGAATTACTTTTCATGTTACAATAGTAATGTATAAGCCACAAGAGGTAAAAGTCTGTAGATTTTTGCATGATATTTTATTCTTAGTTGCCAACCTTGTAATATTAGAGGTTTACCAGTGCCTTTGAGCTACAAAGTTTGGTACTCCAAATGCTTTCCTCGTTCACGTTGAACAAATCTACAAAAAAAAAGGTATTTTTAACTGAAACCATCAGAGCTGTTTATGTAGTAACTTATTGGATTGAGGACATATTTTCTCTCTACGCTGTATATTCTGAACTTTTACTAAAATAATATACGCCATACAGTGTTGCATTTATTGAAAGATCAACATTTAATAAGAATATATGTAAATACAAGAAAACACAAGATAAATCAGTAAATTCAGAATTGTCTTAGGGAGGATCATGAAGTGGTCAGTCAGACTGCAGACGGAGGTTTGTGGGATCTCTGCTTTGCTTGTCTGACTAAAGTTATTTACTTGCTGGTGCCTCACAACAAAAGACTTGAATAAAATAATATTTTTCACAATGAGCTGATGTATAAAGTCAGCGTGATGGAGGTCTGAGTAACGCTGTGTATTCCTTTATTTAAGTACAATTCCCTCTGCTCTACTCAACATCTGCGAGTCGTTAATGAAATAACGGCTGACAAAAAACAAATGTTCACACTCACATATTCAAATAATTGATCTGTTTTTATTTCTGATGTTTTAAATTAAAAACAAACTGTATTGTTTTCACTATTTCTTTGGCCTTGTTTTTTCAGTGTATATTACTTTGGCTAGTCATCTGAAGTGTTTATTATTTTACTTGAATCATTCAAATGAAACCAGTGTATACAACAAAAACTATTTTCTCAACTATCAAAACAACAAAACAAGACTTTTGTAATGTGATTTTAGGAAACAAAAAATGTAACAGCAAAACCTTTGGGTAAACAGTGCAGGCTTTGAAGTTGAATGACAAACAGTGGAGAGACAGCGTTAATGGGTGTACAAAAGTGATGAAATAAATAGTTTTAGAAGGTGATTTATAGACTTGGAGTAAGGATGATGCGTAGACACTTTGGAAATACATCTAAATTTTGATGCCTTTAATGTCAGGCGTGTTTGTGTGTGAGAGAAAGCGAGAGAGAGTGCATGTTTCACATTCATATTGCCTTGTGTCTAAAATAAAAACGTGTTAAAAGAAGTGTTTAGCATTGTAGTGTGTTCACAACATTCCTTGGTAAACTCTGGTTCACTGGTGGTCGTATATATTTTTGTCACAATTTTGTTGTGTACTTTCTTTGAGTACAGCTTGGTTTACTTGAATAAATGTATCTGTAAAGTATGATTGTGTTTTTGTCTTGGTCTAATATTTGATTATATTTCACATGGTATGAGTTCTGTCACCGTCCCTTTTTTTGAAGTTGTCCTTCTTCTCTTTTAATATGTTATGTAAATGTTTAATTTGAGCTTATGATCTTCTACAGATTGTGAACATGTCTCTTCTTTCAGGAATCTTTCCACAGGCCCAAAAACTGCAGTAATCAAGCCACTCTTAAAAAAGAACAATCTAGACACATCACTAATGAGCAACTATAGGCCAATATCAAACCTTCTGTTTTTAAGTAAAATCATTGAAAAAGCAGTTTTTCAACAACTCAACCATTTCTTGTCACTAAACAACAGTTTTGATACCTTTCAGTCGGGTTTCCGACCACACCACAGCACTGAGACGGCTCTCATTAAGGTCTTTAATGACATCCACCTTAACAGAGATAATGGCAAAATTTCCGTCTTAGTATTACTTGATCTCAGTGCTGCATTTGACATGGTTGACCACGACATATTACTAGACCGATTGGAAAACTGGGTTGGTCTTTCTGGCTCAGTACTAAACTGGTTTGAATCCTACTTACAGAATTTACAGAGATTACTTTGTGTCAATAGGTAATTATACATCTGAGCGTACAAATATGACGTGCGGAGTTCCCCAAGGCTCCATTCTGGGGCCTCTTCTGTTTAACATCTACATGCTTCCACTGGCTCAGATTATGGAAAACAACAAAATAAGTTACCATAGTTATGCGGACGACACACAAATTTACATAACCTTATCGCCAGGGGACTATAGTCCAATACAAAAACTGACTAAGTGCATTGAACAAATTAACGGCTGGATGTGCCAGAACTTTCTGAAATTAAATGAGGGAAAAACTGAGGTGGTTGTTTTTGGGGCAAAAGAGGAACGATTAAAAGTCTACGCTCAGCTTCAAACAACAATGTTAAAAATAACAGACAAAGCCAGAAATCTTGGTGTAGTCATGGACTCTGACCTGAATTTTAACAGCCACATTAAGACAATTACAAAGTCAGCCTATTATCACCTTAAGAATATATCAAGGGTTAAAGGACTTATGTGTCAACAGGATTTGGAAAAACTTGTCCATGCTTTCATCTTCAGTAGACTGGACTACTGTAACGGGGTCTTTACAGGTCTCCCTAAAAAATCAATCAGACAGCTGCAGCTGATTCAGAACGCTGCTGCTCGAGTCCTCACTAAGACCAAGAGACTGGATCACATCACTCCAGTTCTGAAGTCCTTACACTGGCTTCCTGTGCCCCAAAGAATTGATTTCAAAGTTCTTTTGCTAGTTTATTAATCACTAAACGGTTTAGGCCCAAAATACATTTCTGATCTGCTAGTACACTATGACCCCCCCAGACCTCTAAGGTCATCTGGGACAGGTCTGTTTTCTGTTCCTAGAGTCAGAACTAAACAGGGGGAAGCAGCTTTCAGTTTCTATGCTCCTCATATCTGGAATAAACTCCCAGAAACCTGCAGGTCCGCTGCTACACTCAGTTCTTTTAAATCAATGCTGAAGACTTTTCTTTTTGATGTTGCCTTTCTTTAAATGATGTTCATTTCTTTCATGTTTAATATCTTATACTGCACTGTAACTTTTATTCTTGTGTTTTATCTGTTTTTATTTTGAACTGTTTCTTCTGTGTTTTATCGGTTTTATTTTCTTTTAACTGTTTTTTTTTAACTGATTTTGTGTAAAGCACTTTGAATTGCCCTGTTGCTGAAATGTGCTATACAAATAAAGCTGCCTTGCCTTGCCTTGCCTTATGTAATAAGTTTAGAGAGAGTTTTTATGAGAACTTGAAATGAGAATATTTCATTTGAATTGATGAAACTGATCTTGGGTTTCCACCTTGCACTGTGGTGATTGTATAGATCTTCTGTGCTGAAGATGTTTGGGAAGCATCCATGTTGTAGAATCTGTAGCTTCTTTACAGCAACATCCATATTTAAAGCATTGTCTCCTGTCATGGCTACAACTTTGTGTTCTATTAAAATCAGTTTTTTTGGCCAAGCATACAGCTGGCCTTCTTTTACAGCTTGTTCAGACTGCTGACCTCCAAGCCTTGATGCTACCAGACCAGCACACCAAGAAGAAGAAAAATAAAAAGAGAGAACTAGCTATACAGACTGAAAGAAGATATGTAGGAGCCTGTTGCATACACTGAAGGATCTGAGTCTGCTCTGTCCCCTCCTGAAGAGGGCATTAATGTTGTGAGTCCAGTCCATCCATCCATCCACCCATCCATCCATCTTTGTCCACTTATCCAGTATCGGTCACAGGGGGAGCAGTTTCAACAGGGGAGTTCAAACGTCCCCTTCCCGAACTGCATTAACCAACGCTGACTGGGTGTTTCCGGCGTTCCCAGGCCAGGTTGAAGATATAATCTTTCCACCTAGCCCTGGGTCTTCCCCAAGTCCTCCTCCCAGCTGGATGTGTCTGGAACACCACCCTAGGGAGGCGCCCAGGAGTCATCCTTACCAGATGCCTGAACCACCTCACCTGGCTCCTTTCGACGCGAAGGAGCAGCGGCTCTACTCTGAGCTTCTCACTGTGCTTCTCACCCTATCTCTAACGAAGACGCCAGCCACCCTCCTGAGGAAACCCATTTCGGCCAGTTGTACCATGTTCTTTTGGTTATGGTCCAGTCTTCATGACCATAGGTGAGGTTAGGAACAAAAACTGACCGGTAGATTGAGAGCTTTGCCTTCTGGCTCAGGTCTCTTTTTGTCAAACCACTGCAATACAATGAGTGTAATACTGCACCCGCTGCGCTGATTCTCCAACCAATTTTTTGCTCACTTGTAAACTTCTTCACTTGGGGTAAGGAATCATTTCCTACCTGAAGAAGGCACTCCATAGGTTTCCTACAGAGAACCATGGCCTCAGATTTAGATTTAGATCCTCATCCCAGCCATTTCACACTTGGCTGGGAACCCATCCAATGAGTGCTGAAGGTCACATGATGCCATCAGCACCACATCATCCTCAGAAAGCAGCGATGAGATTCCCAGTCCACCGAACTGCAACCCTTCCCCACCCTGACTATGCCTCAATATCCTGTCCATAAATACTACAAACAGGATTGGTGACAAAGCGCAGCCCTGGTGGAGGCCAACCTTCACCTGATGAGTCCAATTTACTGCAGAGAACCCGGGCACAGCTCTCGCTTTGGTTATACAGAGATTGGATGGCCCTGAGAAGGGACCCCCTTAACCCATACTCCCGCAGCACCTCCCACAGTATCTCCCAGGGGACCCGGTCATACGCCTTATCCAGATCCATAAAACAATATGTAGACTGGATGGGCATAATCCCAGGCTCCTTGCGAGACTGCAGATCTGATCCATTGTTCCACGACCAGGGCGGAATCGGCATTGTTCCTTTTCAACCCAAGGTTAGACTATCAGCTGAACCCTCCTTTCCAGCACCTTGGAGTAGACTTTACCAGGGAGGCTGAGAAGTGTGATACCCCTGTAATTGGCACACACCCTCTCGTCCCCCTTTTTGAAGAGGGGAACAACCACCCCGGTCTGCCACTTCTTAATGTTCGCAATGTTGAAGAGGCGTGTCAACCAAGACAGCCCCTCCACACCCAGAGCTTTCAGCATTTCTGGACGGATCTCATCAATCCCTGGGGCTTTGCCACTGTGGAGTTGCTTACCTACCTCAGCAACTTCCACCAGGAAAATTGATAATCCCTCATCATCCTCCAGCTCTGCCTCTACCATAGAGGGCAGATTAGCTGGATTTAGGAGTTCCTCAAAGTGCTTCTTCCACCGCCCTATTAACTCCTCAGTTGAGGTCAACAGCATCCCATCCTTACTGTACACAGCTTGGATGGTTCCCCGCTTCCCCCTCCTGAGGTGGCGAACGGTTTTCCAGAAGCACCTTGGTGCCGACTGAAAGTCCTTCTCCATGTCTTCTTCAAACTTCTCCCACACCTGCTGCTTTGCCTCTTTCACGGCAGAGGCTGCAGCCCTTCGGGCCCTTCGGTACCTTGCAACTGCCTCTGGAGCCCTCTGGGATAAGACTCCTTCTTCTTCAGTCAGACGACTTCCCTAACCACCGGTGTCCACCAGGGTGTTTGTGGGTTACTGCCCCTTGAGGCACCTAAGACCCTTAGCTCCCCACCACAGCTTCAGCAATGGAAACTTTGAACATTGTCCACTCAGGTTCAATGCCCCCAGCCTCCACAGAGATGCACCAAAAGCTCCGCCGGACAGAGGCCTCCTCCTGACGTCCCCAATTTACCTGCACTACCCGTTTGGGCTTACCAGGTCTGTCCAGAGTCTTCCCCCATCACCTGACCCAACTCACTACCAGATGGTGATCAGTTTACAGCTCCGCCTCTCTCTTCACCCGAGTGTTGAAAACATACGGGCACTGATCAGATGAAACAATTATAAAATCGATCATTGTCCTTCCGCCTAGGGGGCTCTGGTAGCGCTCCACCTCCACAAGTTCCGGCTCCTTCCCCCACAGAGAGGTGACATTCCACCCCCCCAGAGCCAGCCTGCCACCCGGGTCCGGTCCATCAAGGCCCCTGACCTTCACCACCACCCATGTGGCAGCGCACCCGACCCCAGTGGTTCCTCCCACAGGTGGTGGGACCATGGGATGGAGAGAGAAAGAGCGCCATGTAGCTTTTTCAGGCTGTGCCCGGCCAGACTCTGTGGCAAACCCGGCCACCAGGCACTCGCTGATGAGCCCTCCATCTGGGCCTGGCTCCAGACAGGGGCACAGGCTTCCTCCGTGCAGGGTCACTCTAACTCTTCCTCGTGACTAATAAGGTTTTTGATCCATTCTTTGTCTGACCCCTCACATGAGACCACTTTGCCATGGGTGACCCTACCAGGAGCACAAAGCTCCAGACAACACAGCCCTAAGGTTCATAGGGACACACAAACCTCTCCACCACGATGGCCATTGATTTGGACCCGAAGGTATACTTGTATGAGTCAATTTCTTCACTTCCTCTCTCTGGATGATAACAAGGACAGTTCCTGTTTCTCTTGTAGCCCACCACAAACTCAATGGTTTTGCTGATATTGAGCTTAAGGTGATTGTTGTTGCACCATGTGGCAAAGCTCTCTGTCATTTGTACTCAATTTTTAAATAGTCAACATAGTGCTAACCATCCTACAAAGTCACTGCATAGTCGGGCATCTCCCAAGTCTGGAAAGACATGGATGTAAACTACAACTTGACTGGTTGGCAGAGGCATACAACCGTGAGGCTGTAATTTTAGTTCTTATTTAGCTCACCCCTCCCGTCTGTATACTGAACGTCTTTGGGTTTAATTGAAGCTTTATTTTAAAAATATTATACAACTGGAAATCTGCATGATCAAAACTGTGAAAAGCATTTACTGAATGTTGTAAATGAGACCCTTATTAGTGTAGATTTATACCACTTAGTGTACAAGAATGTTATACATTTTCTGAGTTGACAACAGTGTTAAATTATTTTTCTTGTTAAAAAGTGACTTGGCATGTCCAAAACTGACATGGAAAATGGCTGTATTTAAGAACACTGTAATGTTAAGCAGTCAATGAATTTCCAGTTTGTTTGTGAAATGAAAGGGAATATTGTTTAATGTACCTTGTCCCAAGTAAATATTTATCAAAAGCCAGACACAAGGAAATCATTATTTGCCACTCTACACGTATAACTCTCTCACCTCCTCCTGATGTTTGGACAAAAACAGAGTCTGAGCCAAAGCAAGGAGAGTACCCAGGCAGGCATACAGAAGGGCCAGTATATATTGAGCTGCCTGCAGTGTTTTTGGTTCCTTTCACAGCAGTACAAGGTGTGTCCTGTCACTGTAGGATCCACTGGCTTCAGACATGGCGCGTCTGGCCCTCCCTGTCCTCCTCGTTCTTTGCTTCTCCTTGCTCCACTTCAGCTCCAGCCGCCCATCTCGCACGAGGAAAGCTGTGTTACCCCGTCAGTCCGGAGGTAACTATACACACAGCTTATAAATAACGCGCTTGCCACAGATTTTCATCTGACCTGTTTTTCTTGCCTCTTCATTGAGATGCAGCTGCAGAAGAAGATGATGTGAAGTCCCAGCTTGAGAGGTTGTGGCAGGAGGTGAATTCACTGAAGGAGATGCAGGCGTTGCAGACAGGTACTGCCCTACCTTAAGGAAGATTAAAGTCAGAGGAAATGGCAGTAATACATTAGATTCATAAGCATTACTGCACTCCTCAGAATGTTTGTTTAAAAACTAAGTTAAAGAGAAATAAATTATTGGACATTGGTTGGTTAATAATATTCATTGTGGTTTTAGGTTGCATTATAATTATGTAATGGTGCTTTCCCTCACTGTTACCTGTTAATTTTGGCCACTGGGCCATCTTCCAAGACCGTGGATTTTTGCTGAGAGATAATTGGTAACTTGACTAGACTAGATACTAGATTTTGAGCTGAATCTCCAGCAGAGGGCAGCAGCACTCATATCAGCTATTAGATTATAAAGCTAAATTGAATTGGGAAGATTGTAGGTAACACACAATTTATAAGAAATGTTAAAACATCTAAATCATGATTTCTTATTATTTTGTGTGTTTTTCTCTTAGTTGATCATATAAAAATACTACAACTTTATTGTTTTTATTTTTGAAATCTCTATTATGCCCCCTTTTTCCATTCTTGGCTGACTTACAGCTCACTATTCACACTGTGAACTCTCTAAACTATGAGTTAATAAAATGTATACTTTTACTCCACTATATTTCCCCTAAGCATCTTTGTAACCCGTTACTTGCAAGTAATGCTTTTGCACATTGGGGTTAAAAATTATTTTTCACAAAAAAATGTAATTTGTTCAATGTTCAAGAAGGATGTGGAAACCCTGAATATTCTGCTTTACTATGAGGAATCAGAATCAAAGTTTTTATTTACCTACACTTTTCCTTTTAATAATTAAGTACATTTAATATCAGAAAATTACTTTTGATACTTAAGTGCAGTAAATGTCAGATACTTTACTTTTCGTCAATATATTCAAAAAGGTGACTTCAACTTCTACCAAAGTCATTTTCTGGTAAGATACTTGTACTTTTACTTAAGTATTGCTTTCAAGTACTTTATACAAGACTGGAGTTGAATTGCTAAAGATTCTGACAGAAGGGGGAATAAAAAACATTTTTGTACAATGTCTATCATAATCTATTTCCTATTACTGAGGGAACTAAACATTGCAATAGTTTTTTAAAACTCTAACCACCATATAGTTCTACATTATAATTCAGTTCACTAATGATGGAAGTGCATTGTGTTTTCAGTCTGTCTCCGTGGCATCAAAGCTCACAGAAAATGTTATCTTACAATTGAGGAACCCAAACATTACCATGAAGCAAATGAAGACTGTATTGCACAAGGAGGAACTCTTGCAACGCCACGAGACATGATGGAAAACAATGACCTGAGAGACTATGCAAAGAGGAGTGCTCCAGGATCCAAGGACTTCTGGATTGGTGTAGCAGACATAGTGAAAGAAGGCCAATATGTTGATGTCAACAGCCTCCCAGTCAGCTACTTCAACTGGGACCGCTCCAAGAAGCAGCCCACAGGAACAAAGAGGGAGAGCTGTGTTGCTCTTTCAGTGGTTGCACAAGGAAAGTGGTATGATGAGGTTTGTCGCAGTCTCAAAAAGTATATCTGTGAATATATCATTCCCTGAGAAGACAGGACCAGATAGGTTGTTGGCAACTTGATAATCATTTATGCGGGTAATTCATTAAATTATTGTGTTGTCAAATCTGTGCTAATTCATAACAGAAACATGACTTATTTTATTAAAATCTGTCTCAATGGTTATTAATTAGGTTGTTAATTAGCTTTAATACACACAATAGTAACTGTAATCCTTAGTAATCAGGTGAAAGATGACTTCTGTTTTATAACAGAATACATATTCACTTGTGCATATCCCGCATCCTCAGGTGATGACTGAACTAAAGAAGACATTATGTTACATAGAAATAAACAAGAATGTAAACTTTGTTGTTTTGTTACAACTTTTGTTTACAATTTTGTACATAGGCTACACTTTCTGAATTTCACAATTATTTTTCTGCATTAAAAAAGTATTTTACCGCTGGAAAGAGTGTATTTTCATACAACTGTGCTGTCTATGCTGTAGAATTACGCAAACATTGTTTTAAATGGTGCTAAATGCCATGTAATACATGGCTAGAGAAAACAGAAAAGAAGCTACGATAGTCCCTTTCGCTCAAAAGCTAGAAAACCTTCAACTACCAGAATGCCACACGCCGCACCGCTGTTGAGTGCATAGACAGTTAAAGTGACGTAATGCGAGCTCGACACAATGGCGGTCGGCTGGTAACAAACAATCTCGTCATACAGTTAAACGGTAAGCTAAAGTATGTTTCTGAAAACATTTTAGGCGAGAAATAGGCAATGCAGTAACAGAATGTGTGTTTATATTTGATCGACGCAGCCTAGTTTAACAGTTTCATCTTGTTTTTTAGCCTTCGTTTTTGAAACACAGGAAACAGTAAAGTGCCCACTTCCTGTTCACAATCGCATTTCGGCTCTCTTAATACAGCCTAGATTTTAGCCAAACGGTGCACGTTAATATGTTTCTGAAAACAATTTAGTCGAGAAATAGGCAAGTACAGTAGCCGAATCTTAAATATTTGGTCAGCAATTTTTCAGTTTAATCTGAGTTCGGTCTGAATTTGAAAGAGAGAGAGAAGGGCGGGTTTTTTTTTCTCTCGAGCCGCTTCTTTACACTTGTCCGAATGCGGAACCACAATCTGTAGTTCAAGCCAGAGTGTACGGCTCTGGTTCAAGCATCAGACGAGTGCATCAGACCCTCGATGTAACCCAGGGGGTCTTCAACGTGTTGTTGAAAGAGAGACGGAGCAGGGACCAATTTACAACATGTATTGGATATGTTGAGTTCTGAAAAGTTAAACTATGTATGATGGAGCAAGGTTAAAAATATTGCATACCTGTGTCACTCATTCTCCCCCCTCATTACCACTGACAGGAAAGGAACACCTTGCCACGCAACAAAAGGTGGCCTACTGTCTCCAGCCCCCTGGGGTCTTAGTCTAGGCTAAGACAATACAATGTTGATTCAACTGTATTGATGATAGAATTTCACATTTACACGACAGAACCTTTTGTTCTGTCACCACAAACGACCCCAAAGTGACAGAGTCTACCAGCATTTTAACTCTCATTGGACAGCAAAGGTGCGCTCGGCATGATGTCATGACAACAACGGACCAATGAGAAGGGATTTGAATGCACCAGGTGAAAAGAGCAGCCCCGGGTGCACGGCATAAATGAGTGCGATTCATGGATATTCGGGACTGCATTCACGTGACTCCGTCAGGGAGCGTGGATCAGTCCGCTGTCAGCTGCAGTGTTATTATGTTTCATGTTGTCTTTGTTATTGTCTATGTCTTTGTCTTAACATCCTCATCATTCTGTTGCATTAAACCTTTTCTTAAATTCTCAATTCGACCCTCGAGCCTCCTTCCTCAGAGATCCAACAGAACACGACGTTAGTCTCAAAAAATTCTAACAGATGGTGACCCCAGACGTGGATTCTCTGAGGAAAAGGACGGACAAATTCAAAAGACTGGATCATGGTGAGTTGCTGAATCTACACATGGGCCCGAAAAATTGAGAGGTGAGCAGAGACCCTGTTTTATCAAAACGCTGCGTAGCTTAGGTAGATGTGAGAACATTTAGACGTGTAGATTCAGTAGACATCACCGCCGTAAGTCTGTAAAAGTAATGCCAAACTGAAACTGAAGCAGTGATGAGGATGTGCTTAAGCAATGGTGTGTGTGACTGTTTGTCAAGTAGTGAGTATGATTGAGTTAAGCTTAAAAGCCTGAAAAAGGGTCTCGAGGATCTAAGCGTTTGAGTCGCGTGCACTGTTTTAGAAAGTCCGTTTGAGTCGGCCAGTGAAGCCTGTTGAATCTTAAATTTAAAGTGATCGTGATAGTCGACCTGGTGAACTTGTGTAAATGTTTGATTTACGTGATCGTATTAAGCCGACCTAGTTTAGCCTGTTAAATTTAAGATTCGAAGTGATCGTGAAAAAGTCGACCGGGCCACAAGAAAAATTTGTAAAATGTTCAGTAAAAGTTGACCAGGTTAGAACCGTGATAAATTTTAAATAAAAAGACCGAAGGGACGGCGACAGAGTTTTAGTCTCTGTGGGGCACGGAGGAAGAACAAAGTCTCTAGAAGCCAGTCGAATGACTGTGAGGGATCAGGCCTGGTGCGCTTTCTTTGCGGCGACGGCGGAAGTAAGACCCAGAACAGGGTTCATCAGTTGTTTCCTCGTGACCATAGTAAGAATAGGAAATAATTTGATCTATATAGTTGAATTGTGTTAAAGATACACTTAGGAATTGTACAGAGGCGCCTAATGTAAATACATTTAAGTGATGTAATTTGAGTGTTTTGTGATAAAACGTAGCCTGGTGCAAAGGTTGGCTGTGTTGCTGGGAGCTGGTAGAAGGCGGCTCCAGCTGTGCTGATGATGACTGTAAATAACTTATTGTATGGATATTTGATTTGTTGAATTGGGAACGTGCATGCTCAAGCAGTAGAAACTTGGCTCATAAAGAGGAGAATTAAATTGGAAACAAAGAAATTTGAGTTTTACTAAGTGTTAATTTGCTCTTTCAAAACCTCCCTTGTTGTCTCCTGTGTTAATGAAGGACTCCCAAGGAGGGACTGGGGGTTTTCACACCTCGATGCAGACAGATTAAATCATCCATATCTATACTCAGACAGTCTTAATAGTGAATGCTCATCAAAGAATCATGGTGACATTCAGCATTGTGTAATGTTCTCAAATGTTTGTAATTGATAAGTGCGTTTGAATTTTGGATTAATCTGTTTTTCTTTTTCCGTTCTCTTTTATTCTTTTGGGTTGGTGTTTTGAGTAACATTGTGTCAGAGTGATTTGATAGAGGTCATTACAAGTCAAATTAAACATTCCAGTAAAGTCAACTGAAAAGTGGTGGGAATAGTTTGAGCTGCCTTAAGCAACTTGACATTAGAAGAAAAGTTCCAGAGAGGAATTGTAGCTTATAAGGGTTTTAAATGGACACATTCGTAAATGCATATTTGGCATTTTGACTCAAAATTGGTTTGTTTTTTGACTTGAAATGATAAATAAGAGGTTTTCCACATTTTTGAGTTCATTGCATTTATATTCATTCTGAAATTTGTTTTTCATGATGTCTTTGTTTGGGTTTATTCTTTCTTTCACTCAACCTTTTGATTTTCTGTAGGGGTGGGGATGCACGTTTTTAGTCAAGACGGTAGCTTTTCTGCTGTTGTTTCTCTTTGGTTTGATTTTTATTTTTCTCCTAGTTTGTAAAAATGTTTTTAAAAAAAAGTGAGAATGAAAATTTGCTAAACTTCTGTGCTGGCCACACAGAACGTTGAAACAAACTTCTTCTGAGAGTGTTGTGGCACAGAACGTGATACAAGACTGATATTGACATTAATTTGCTCCAAAAATAGCAATCTGTTGGAAAATTTGTCAAAATTTTGAATTTTAAATTGAAAGGATCAATCAGCAGCCCAGCCTCCTTGAGAGATATTGGGAATTTTATATAGTGAAGAATTGCGGTGGTTTTATTCTTTGAATATGTGTATTTGGGATTGGTGATATGTACGTATATTTTCAATGGACTGATGATTTTGGATGGGTAATTTCATATTTTTTTGTGTTTTGGACTGAAGTTTTGCCCATTGTGTTAAGGACTTTGGAAAACACAGAGATCAAGGAAAGCATTTCTCCCTCCAAGAGAAATGAATGGACAGATCAAAGACAAACTCATATCACAGTTCTTTCCTCCCAGATTGAAACACTAATATGACTTCTGAAAAGCAGAAAGTCTGTCAAAACCATTTATTCACAGGTGAAAGCAGAGACTGATGGCTTCAGCTGTTCAAGAAATCCAGATCCAGGTGGAGCAAGTTTTATTCTGGGTGCTGTTGACTAGGCTACCAGCCCTGCAGTAAAGGACACCCCACACAGCATGGGACCAACAGCCCAGCAGGGGCCAACAAACATCTGACCAGACGCCGACAGAGAGCTTGGAGCGTCGCTGTTGCTGACTTCCTGTGGTGGCTCCTGACACTGTCAGCAAAGAGGAGGGAGACTGGAGTCCCCTTCCTGATGCGGATTTCTGCTGACCAGATCAACTCCAGGTGCTGGAGTGGAGGCACACCCAGCTGGTCCATCCCAATGTTTCCCAGTTAGACCCGCGATGACATCCACACCAGGTGTCGGACGTGAGGAGTGTCCTGATTCCATGATGCGTTCCACTCAGGGCGCATTAGGCATAGCGTCATCATCTTTCCTCTTGATGTTTCTGAAACAAACGATGTTTCAGAAAAGGAGGAAAAGGAAGGTGTTGATATAAGGAGGGTGCATTCAGTCACCTTTCCATCCAACCGGTAAAGAACCTGAACATCCAGCAGCGGCAGCTGAACGGGCGCACAAATGTGACATCATGGAAAGCGCCGTGGTCAGCTGCGGTGACATCATGCAGCCTAATGAACCAGAACCGATCTGAGATTTTTTTATTTTTTTCCCAAAGACTTTGTTTCCAGATTAGACGAAAGTGAACAAGGAACTTTCAAAAGCTGGACTTCAAACAGAGTTGAGATTAAGTATAAGGTTAATTGTGCAGATTTGGATTAGAAAGTTACATTTAGTTAGAAGTTTATCTGTTTTCTTCTGATTATACATGTTTATGTTGATATGCTATTCTTTTGATTTAGAGATTTTAAGATTTTTTTCCTTCCTAGATTTTTGTTTTTGTTCTCCTTCCTGTTAAATAATTTAAGTTCCCATTGCTTTTTAACCTGGTCAAAGACTTCTAGTATCTTCTGATTTGTTTTTTGTTTCAAAAGTTAGTCACTAATCACTGAGTAATATCAGCTATAGGAGCAACAGTTGTGTTAAAGAACATTGCATTGTTTACAAGAAAAGGAGTCAGATGAGGTCAAAAGAAAATGAATCGTTTGTAAAATCATGTTTGTTTCTTACAACTTTTGCAGCTGATGTTTACATTTTTGGTTATATTTTTATGTTCATATAAGACAAGACATTGTTTTCAGTTACGTTTATAGTATTTTCACACCAAAGGTGTGAAAAAAGGGATTGTTGAGTTCTGAAAAGTTAAACTATGTATGATGGAGCAAGGTTAAAAATATTGCATACCTGTGTCACTCATTCTCCCCCCTCATTACCACTGACAGGAAAGGAACACCTTGCCACGCAACAAAAGGTGGCCTACTGTCTCCAGCCCCCTGGGGTCTTAGTCTAGGCTAAGACAATACAATGTTGATTCAACTGTATTGATGATAGAATTTCACATTTACACGACAGAACCTTTTGTTCTGTCACCACAAACGACCCCCAAAGTGACAGAGTCTATCAGCATTTTAACTCTCATTGGACAGCAAAGGTGCGCTCGGCATGATGTCATGACAACAACGGACCAATGAGAAGGGATTTGAATGCACCAGGTGAAAAGGAGCAGCCCCCGGGTGCACGGCATAAATGAGTGCGATTCATGGATATTCGGGACTGCATTCACGTGACTCCGTCAGGGGGAGCGTGGATCAGTCCGCTGTCAGCTGCAGTGTTATTATGTTTCATGTTGTCTTTGTTATTGTCTATGTCTTTGTCTTAACATCCTCATCATTCTGTTGCATTAAACCTTTTTCTTAAATTCTCAATTCGACCCTCGAGCCTCCTTCCTCAGAGATCCAACAGAACACGACGTTAGTCTCAAAAAATTCTAACAGATAAAATGAAATTTCATATTAAAAGGTCATGACCGAAAGAACGAGATCCAGGGTATAGGCCGAAAGGTTTCCTCAGGAAGGTGGCTGGCGTCTCCCTTAGAGATAGGGTGAGAAGCACAGTCATCCGAGATGAGCTCGGAGTAGAGCCGCTGCTCCTTTGCGTCTAAAGGAGTCAGTTGAGGTGGTTCGGGCATCTCCCTAGGGAGGTGTTCCAGGCACATCCAGCTGGGAGGAGGCCTCGGGGAAGACCCAGAACTAGGTGGAGGGATTATATCTCCAACCTGACCTGGGAACGCCTCAGGATCCCCCAGTCGGAGCTGCTTGATGTGGCTCGGGAAAGGGAGGTTTGGGGTCCCCTGCTAAAGCTGCTGCCCTCGCGACCCGATACCGGATAAGCGGATGAAGATGGCTGGATGGATATTAAACTGGCGTACAATAATAATGGTGTAGTAATAGGCTGATTTAGATTCACGAATAATATGTTCAATTTAAGACCCCATTTCTAAAATACTTTTCAGAGACAATTCTTCAAAACCAATTTCTCGCACGTTTCTGAGTAACTCTTGCTTTTGGCGGTCATAATTTCTACAAGAAATCAAAACGTGTTGCACTGTCTCAGGTTGCTGACATGAACACAAGCCACTCTGGTGTAAGTCTTGCCACCTCTTTCTCCCATAGACAGTTAAAGAAACGGACCAACAGATCCCATTGCTCTGGACAGAGACCAGTGAAGGATATTAGAAGCACTTTTCCGGTGATGGCTGAGTGTTACTGGTCAGCCTCCAACTGAGTTTGACAACCTAGATTTGACGTGGGACACCTGTCTGAAAGTTGTAAGTCTTCTGGTAGAGAAATCTTAATAATTCCTGATCTTGCAGAGACTGAGAGCATAGGTATATGTAAGGGGATAACATAAGCACATGCTAATTATTGCTAACTAAAATGCTAGTTAACATTAGTAATTAAACCCAAACAACTAATGTAAGTTGAAATTGTCTGCGAGCTTCTCCTGACAGTACAGTGATTGTCGACTATGCGTCAACAAGGCGCTTGTTTATGACACATCGTTAGCCTAGTTTTACAAAAACCTGTGCTACGTAGCCATAACGTGACAGACAAGGTAATGGAGCCTTTTATGCGTTGTGTTTCTTTAGAAATTAACAATGGATAGAGTCTTTAAACGCTTCAGATGTAAAGTTATTTGCTGTCAAATTGACCTCAAAATGAATGGCAGTCAATGGGATGCTAACGGCGGGTGATGGCTTTACAGCATTAAAATGGCGCCATAGGGAGCTTTGCTTAGAGAGGAGAGGCTTCCCCCCTTGCTCTCTCCCAGCTTGCCTGAATTATTATTTTAACTGGGTGAGCACACCTTTGACCCATCAAGTTGACCCAATAGTTAGCCCGAAGTTGCTGTTTTTACAAACAGAGTGGCATTTCTCCTGTTTCTACCTGCAAGGAACACACTGGGGAAGATCGCACAGCTCTTGTACATATTCTCAGTACCTTAGCTTGAAGCTAATCCACCTAAGACTGACTTGGCTGCGGATCCATACACCAAACACCCGAATTCAATTCTTGCTCTAATTAAATATACATAAATTTGCTTCAAATCCGCTACATCTGCTCCCCATTCTGTTCCAGCAAGACATCACATTAAATTCATTACCATTTTACATTTGTCTACTACTTTTGAAATATGCTCCCTCCATGTAAGTCTTATGTGAAGAAACACATCAATAAATTTAAAACTTTTCACCCTTTTCAAATTTCTACCATATAACTCCAGCTTTATACTTTCACCTACTTTCTTCCTAGTAAAAAAAACAGCCTTCTCAGTCTTCTCGTTAGAGAATCTAAACTCCCATTTCCTTCCCCAATCCTCCACTAGGGTTAGAGCTTCATGCACCTTCTTCAGAGTATACTTCACATTTTTCCCCTTTTTCCATAGGCTACCATCGTCTGCAAATAGTGACTTTCCAATTCCTGGCTGAACATTAGGAAAAACATCATTAATCATTATGTTGAATAGCAATGGACTTATAACAATACCTTGTGGCGTCACATTTTCTACCAAACACCTTCTAGATGTTTCTATCCCTGTTTTCACCTGAACACATTTTCTCCAATTCCTAGCATATGCATCTTGATTAAAAGACCTACCCACAGCATGTCGTATATTTTTCCATGTCTAAGAATACTACCACAACCGTCTCTTTATTTATCTGTGCTTTTCTTATTTCATCCTCAAGACATATGATTGAATCAATAGTACTTCTCCTCTTTCTAAAGCCACTCTGACAACTAGACTTCAACCCCTTTCTTCAATAAAGTGCATTAGCCTTCCATTTACCACCCTTATCCATTAACTAAGTGAGAGGTTAAAGCTATTGGCCTATAGAATTTGCTGGATTACTAGCATCTTTTCTAATAACTGCCTCCTTCCATCCTGCAGGAATCTTTCCTTCCTCCCAGACTGTATTAACAACATTTTAAAACCTTCTGAATTCCCTTATCACTTAAATGTGTTAACATACTATAACGAATTTCATCTTTACCAGGAGCAGAATTCTTACACTTACCCAATGTATTGCTTAATTCTCTGTGTGAAAGGCACATTGTGTGTGTGTGTGTGTGTTTGTGTGTGTGTGTGTGTGTGTGTGTATGTATATGTATGTATATATATATATATATATATATATATATATATATATCTATATCTATATCTATATCTATATATCTCCTCTGTTTCTTTCTTTTGAATAATCTCAGCATATTGACTCCTTGTTTCTTCCCTATCCCTTCTTTCTTCTTCTGATAGATTACTGGAACTATACCTTACTCAGTGTGTTCACCATCACGTCTGCTTTCTCTAGGTTTGATATAGCCAACTGTTCTCCATCTGAAAGCATTGGATAATTCCACTCTATTCTATTCCCTTCCATTTTCTTGATCATTCTCCATACATCACTTATATTAATAGTACTTCCTATTGAGCTACAATAATCCCTCCAGTATGATCTTTTCCTTTGCCTTATACTCCTTCTCACTACTGCATGTGCTTGCTTATATTCAATCAAATTTTGAAAGTTATGAGTTCTTTTTAATGTTCTAAACGATACACATCAGACAGAACAATGTCCAGGCGGACAAACTGTGGTCTGTCTGTCAGGTAATCAGTGATCCAGGAGACTGTGGACGCACAGACACCCATCACCTGCAGCTTCTCACCTAGTAGCAGTGGCTGGATGGTGTTGAATGCACTGGAGAAATCAAAAAAATGTGATTCTCACACTGCCGCCACCGCCATCCAGGTGCAAAAGAGCTCGCTGCAGAAGATAGATGACAGCGTCGTCCACTCCCAGACAAGGCTGGTAGGCAAACTGTAAAGGGTCCAGAGAAGAACTCACCTGCAGCCTCAGGTAGGCCAAGACCACCCTCTCCAGCACTTTCATCACATGGGATGTGAGAGCTACTGGGCGGTAGTCCTTAAGGCCAGATGGAGTCGACTTCTTGGGGACTTGGACAGGGCAGGACATCTTCCACAGCAGCAGCTCCCTCGGCAGGCTCAGGTTGAAGAGGTACTGGAGAACACCAGACAGCTGACTGGCGCAGGTCTTCAGGACCCTGCCTTGCGCTGGTGAAGCCTCTCCAGCTGTCTCTACACCTGGCCAGGTGTGAATGTAAAGCAGGGCGTGCTTTTGTGGACAGGCTTTTTTTTTTTTTTACTAGTTTTCCTGAACTTTTTGGTATTGTAGCCCTTGCAGCCATTGCATCTCAATTTCATTTCTTTCAACATAATTTGTTTCTTGGACTGAACTACTATACAAATCACTTGTTTCCATAAATCTCTTCCAGTCTGCCTTTTTTGAAAATCCACCTTCCATGAATATCTTCTGTGCTCAACCTTACATCAATATTCAGTTTAGGCCTACATATGATTGAGTATAGTGATCACTTCCAACAGTACCTTCTTCCTGCACTTATATTATAATATTCAAGTTTTCTCTCATGTCAAATATCTCTGTATCATTAACTGACTCCACCTTCAAAAAACAAGTGAAAACATAATGCAAATAACTAAATACAATCTGGCCAATTTCAGGTATATAAGAAGCTGCCAAACTATATTTTGATTCAATGATCACATTGAATCAAACACACACACACACGTCATCCTGTCCGCACACATCACTTACTATATTGTATGACAAGCTGGACTCAAGTAAAAGATACAACACTAAAGCCAGTTCTGTTAGACAGAAAACAATATTCCATCATTGTAACATTTTGAAAAATATATATAGACTTTGATATAGGGGCTAGATATCGTCTTAAATTTTGGACAACGTAATATCGTGATATGACACAAGTGTTGTCTTTTCCGGGTTTTAAAGGCTGCATTACAGTAAAGTGATGTAATTTTCTAAACTTACCAGACTGTTTTAGCTGTTTTATTATTTGCGTTTACCCACTTAGACATTGTGTCCACATTACTGATGATTATTAAAACTGTCATTGTGTTATTATTTTGTGAAAGCAACAATAGCCAACCCTACAATATCGATGCAATATTGACATTGATGTATTTGGTAAAATAATATTGTGATATTTGATTTTCTCCATATCATCCGGCTCTACTTGTCAGCAACCGGTCTTATGATCTTGTGTGCTCTGAATTCATTTGGCATGCAGTTAACACACCATTCATAATTTTGTTGTTAAATCAGAACGTGGTCATCCAGGTGACATTTTCATGAAACCAGGTTGTGCACTTCACTCAATTTAATCTATCAAAATTGCTGTGTGATCGGATTGAAAACAGTGCATTGTTAAATTGAAAGCATTGCCGAACCGATCCACAGCACTCTCTCTCACAAAAACTAACCCATATAACGCAGTGTTTACGTGTGTTCCTGTCAGCGCTGTGTCCCTAAAACACACACACACACACACACACACACGTCATCCTGTCACACACACACACACACACACACACACACACACACACACACACGCACACACGCACACACGTCATCCTGTCCACACACATCACGCACGCTTGTCTGGATGGAATGTGACGCCAAAGCTCTCGCGGAGTAAAACACCGGCCATTTTTCTCCATGTAGCTATAGCAGGGCACTTTGTGTTTGGGTAGTGTAACGAGAGTGTTGCGATCTCTTGGATAAGCACACAAGTTCTGGCAAGTTTATTTTTGTTATCCAAGCATCCAAACGTACAACAAACAGGACACAAATCATGTTTGTGTTCACCGCTGCGACGTTGTTTCGCTGACATCCCTGTCTGGATAGATGCTTCTTGTCTAAACTGTCGCACAAATGGAAATGGTGCCTAGCCAGGAGAACCAGTTCGTACCCAAAGAGGTGAGGTTATATCACGTACCCTGCTGCCCAGGTTGGAGACTCAGGCTCTTGGCGTTAGCTGTCACCATTGTAGACCATGCTCATTAATAATGGCAAAAGTTTTGCACCACTTTGGGAGTTTGCGATCTTGGTGTTGCTATCGTTCAGAGGCTATCTCTCAGCTGCTAACACTTGGACGGCCTATCATGACACGGCTAACTAACGCTTGCTAACATCGGCTAGCGGCTAGTTTCACTGCATCTCGGATAAAGTGAGTTAATGACGGTCAGTTAAAGCTTTAACACAATTATCATTAAGTTATCTAGCCTACGAATGTGTCTTTTTGCACATCGAAAACTCATGAGCTTTTAAAAATGTGGTTGACATGTTATCCCCAAAACAGACATTTGTCAACAGTAGTTAGCCACAAGTAACATTAGCTAATGTTAGCTTTTTAAGTGGTTGATGGCAAAAACTTAAGCTAATCTAACGTTAGATGTTTTTGAAGTTGCTAAAGGCTGACAGTGTCGAAGCAACGTTCAGCTACCCCTAATGCTAGTTTTATAATGCTGCATAACGTTATTTTGATTCCTCCTTGTCCGTGTTTGCAAATTGTTTTGAATAGAATTTGTGGCATTAACTACTGTAAACGTTAGCTTGTCACATTTGCAAGCTAACGCTAATGTTAGCGGATTTGACTAGCTAACGTTATTTGTATTTCGTGGAATACAACGTTAGCGTCAATATTAGTCAGAAATGTTCGCCCTTCCTATTTTGAACTCATGTCACTGTGTTTCTTATGCTACTTTATCCTACAATGGTTTCCTCGGTGGTCAGCTGCCGACGTACAACATGAGCCTTGCGTAACATGAAACAATCTATTACTCTACGATGGTAGTATGTTCTCGAAGTAGAAAATTAATCGTTACAGTTTCTGTAAACACCATTAATGGTAATTTGTATGCTGTTATGTTGGCTCAGATTAAGAGTGGATTTTTAGCAAAAAGGTGTTTTTTAGTGTTATTTTATGTTTACGTATATTTATAGGGTAACTTGAAGTCCCAGTGTTTGTGGGTGTTTTGTTTTATAGCACTTTGTCTGCATTTACGTCAGCTGCAGAGTCATACATCAAGCTTAGGACGTCACTCGTTGACATTAGGACTGGTGGGAAAATTGGATTCTCTGATGCAGCACTGCCCACACTTGAATTTTCAATGTTTCATAGTAATAGTGTAGCCTTTAGCTACTAATGATCAAATCTAATAAAACTACAGCACAAGCTTTTATTTTAAAGACAGATGGCTCGAGCTTGTAATGAGGAAATAGGTTTATTTACTTAAAACTTTGGCCGCAAATTACACATTTTTAGACCTTCAGACTTTCAGCAAAGTTAGAAAACTCTCTTGTCTATTAGTTTGAAATCTATATGAAACCTGTTAATGCATATTTAGCAGAAGTTTTCCTTCAATTAAGTTTTTGTTTTGTTTTTTTCCAATAAGTTAAGTACTGTGCATTCATGGGTATAAGAAAAACATTTTTCCCATTGAAAACGAATCAGAGGTGGGAAACTAGAGCTAGGGCTAGATTTTGCTAACAGAGTTTCCCAGTTGGTGACGTGTTGTTGACAACTGACATTTCATGTAGGCGACTTCGGTTCCCTGAAAATATTTCAATGACAAACTGTTTATTGTGGACTAACACCTCTGCCAAGAAACATACACAGACATAACAAGTTTCAAATTATTCATGAATAGGCCTATGTATAAAAAAACTGTCCTTTCCTGTTTGTTGTCCTGCATATAACACAAACAAACACCAATGTTGATGTGCTGTTTGTATGCTTGTATAAGAAAACAGCAGCAAATCTTTGTTATTGCGGCCTCCCTGTTTTCACACTCCTGATGCTCTAGGCTATGCCCAACAGTTGGTGGCAGTCGTGCAACAAGTTGTTATGCCAAACGCCAATACAACAGAAGAAGAACATGCATCGTGTGAACGCTGGCAGTCAGAAAAACAAAGTAATCACGGGCGGCGGTCCCTGATATTCCCAGGTGGCATGACCGCACCATTAAATCAGCTGTCCGTCAATATACAGTACGTCAGGATAATTTTTTTAGCTCTGTAGACATGCTGGTAGGACAGGAACATAAAGTGAAATATCACTTCCAATATTCCAATATACTCTGTTGCTGAAATTGATGGTGAGGTTACAAATTATTGACTAATGTTGTGGAAAAAGACATGAGCTCAAGGGTGGGTAATTTAAGTTGCAGTTTGGTGTTGTTGGTGGTGTGGGATTCCAGATGATACTCAGAGCTTTGTGTTGATTCCATGAAACTTGTGAGGAGAGACGCTCATTTAATAATCACAGTTATATAATCACACTCACACAAACAACCCTGTAACATTTAAGGTGGGTGGCTGGTGAATGGCTTTTTATTTTTGATGGAATTAAAATGGTGTTAAAGTAATATTAGCATATCCTCATGCTCTGTCATAAGAGGAACAACATTTCAATTATCTTGAATTTTAAGATGTTTCTTGACTTGTCAAATTGCATTTTGTTATACATATAAGGCATTCATAAAAGGCTTTTTTTGTATTTTGTTTCCACCACTGAAATTCCCAGCTGTTTTAGTTTAAGTGTTTTGGGGCATTGTTTCACATACTACATGTACTTTATCAAGACATCATTCTTAAAGGAGAAGCTACATAAAACCTCCTTAGCAGTTTTTACAGTCACGATCATCAAAACCCTTTTTTGGATACTGTAGTTCATCCAAGTTGATGGCTGATTACTTGCCACCATTGGATGAATGTAAAAGTACATTTACTCAAGTACTGTACTTAAGTACAAATGTTGAGGTACTTTACTTGAGTCTTTACTTTTCATGTCACTTTCTACTTCTACTCCGCTACATTTCAGAGAGAATATTATACTTTTTAATCAACTACATTAATCTGACAGCTTTAGTTACTGGTTACTTTACAGATTAAGATTGTAACATGTAGTTTATCAAACAGGATGCTTTGGTATAAATTAAACTACCCAACAATATACAGGCCTACAAGTACAGCTGAAATGATGAGCCGATTAAACACTTAGTTGATTGACAGAACTGTTTTGATCATTTCCTGTTTCTAAATTGTGAGGAGTTTTCTGCATTGAGTACTTTTTATTTGTAATACTTTGAGTACATTTTCCTGATGATGCACATGTATACTTAAGTAACATTTTCAATGCAGGACTTTTACTGGTAATAGAGTATTTCTATGTTGTGGTATTAGTACTTTGATTTACGTAAAAGATCTGAATACTTCATCCACCACTGCTTGCCACAGTGTCAGTTAATGTGCTGCCAGCAATAAATTGTATTTTATTTAGAATATTGGCTTTAGGTAATTTCACCACCTGCATCTCTGTTCTTTTACGTTTTTGTGTGCGTGTCATGTGTAGTTAGGTTACATTTTGTTAAATTATATTACATTATATAAAATTAATTTACGACATTATGGCCTGTCGGTATTTTTGTGCCATTTAGAATCTGTTGCAGCTGTACGGAAATGCTGTCTTTGCAGTACATGTGGTTTTATGTCGGCACCTTGTGATTATATGCACGGTAAAAATAACCTTTAATCTCATAATACACTTGTGTGTTGTCAGCTGCAGCTACTTCATAGGACTTGTCACATTTTGCCAAGATCACAAACCTCAATGAGAGGTTGCAAAAACAGGAATAACTTGAATATGTATTCCTGTAATTATGAACCTTTAATCAGGTAAGAGGTTGCTTTTTCTAGCCAAACAGGGATGTGTGTAGTCAGCCTAATTTAGCCCAAATGTGTTTTTAAGGGTAGTTAGACCGGCATGTTTTACAACCTATTTCCTTGTTGTTTGTTTAATATTGTTCTTTACCCTGACTATCTCCATATATCATTAGGGTGTGTTTTGGAGTTGCAGACTGAATATTTTTGATGAGATGAAGAGGATTTCTCAGGTAGCCTTGCCTTGTGTGTGGTGTGGGAGAGAGAAAAAGCATGTCGTTAAATAAAGTACTGTAGATGCATGTAGCAGCACTGTGAGAACATTCTTTATCAGGAGTCAGCCTAACAAACAGCTTTATCAAACATAAGAGACATGCAATGTAATAATCACCACTTCAATGACATACTGGAAGTTGTGTCCTGTAAAACAAATACAAAAAAATACAATTATATAATTTGAAATTGAAATGCCCATATAAACATTACCAATACAGTACTTGAGTTATGGTTCTGAAACCAAAAGATAGTTTTTTTGTTCCTTACCTCATTGAGCAATATAATGTTTGTCTAAAATTAGGCCAAACTTCTCAAATACAAAGTGTTTATCATTGTTATTACAAAAGCACGCTATTATTATTTAAATGAGGCAGTATCTGATCAAGAAGAAAAGTACACAAGATTAGTTTGTGGGACAGTTTTCAATAGCCTAGGTCAGTATTCAGTGTAAATAAAAAAAAAAATAAACAAAAAAAAATGTAATCAATACAGATACCAAAATGAGGCTTTATTGAAACCTTATTTTTTAGGACTAGAAACCAGTTTTTCTTTTTCTTTTTTTGTGGAAAAGCTTGAATTCTCAAATGTTCTATTTTCCTCCCAAAACAAGAAACCATATAGGATCTTTTCCTAAATAACATAGTCTGAAATTGTTACCATTTTCATTTAATTGTAATTAACTGTTCAAAGAATAATAATAAGATATGATAAGAAGAATGATGCTTTGACACGTTACAATACTGAGGCATGACATGAGGTGGTATTTTTCTTTTGTGTACTGCCGTGTTTCTGATATTTCTTGCACAGTCTTCCTAACCGTTTATTCTAACACTCAGCCTTTCACCGGTACATGGTGCATACAACACAAAATACAGAATGAAAATGTAGCCAATATGTTATGTTAATGTTTTCCCTGTTCTTGATTTGCAGATCCAAAATGCAGCTGAGGAGCCCAGAGTGCTGTGTATCATTCAGGATATCACCAGTGCAAAGACAGTCAATGAGAGGCTGACCCTCAACCTGCCTGCTTCAACCACACTCTCCAAACTATATGAAGATGTTGCCCACAAAGCTGGATATGTGAAAGCCACTTTTGACCTTGCTTGGGGAAACTCGCCCGACATGGTTAGGAAATTCATTAATCACTTTTGTTTCTGCCAATATGTGATCATGGTTTCCACATACATCTTCCATTCTCTGTGTTATTACAGACCTCATCTGGGTTGTAGGCTGAAGTTTTGTGAGTACGCTGTCGAATAGAGAGAGTGAGAAATATTCTATATTCTTTGTGTCCATATGTGCAAGGACAGTCTGTAGTTCAAGCAACAAATGAGCCGGAATCACATGCAGTACCAAATGGGAGACGGACAAAGTCTTGTTAGGATTCATAGCCCCTACCACTTCTTCATTAAGAGGGCTGTGTCACCGTGTCATTGCCTCAGTGAAGCTGATTAGTAGAGATACATGTTTGAAAGCCAGACAACAGTTTATTTTTCATTCATGCTATTGGTGTTCAAAAATGGATTTTGCCATACCATTGTTCTCTGCTATAAAGAAAACAAAGTGGGTAAGAATGGTGTTGCTGAGAGAGAGCATTTTTATATGAATGAATGCATTCTTAATACACTTCCTCAGTGTTGTCTATATTTGTGTACATATCACTCCCTTTTCTTAAATGAGCACAAGCTAATCCTGCTGCTGACCCAGGCCAAAGCCCAGTGCTGTGTCTGTTGTTATCTCACTGATTAGGTCAGTGGATTAAGCCACTGTATGTTTCCACTGCAGCACTCTGCTTGCTTGTCCTCAGCACGCCTGGGAAAAAGACAGAAAGTCTTTTGCTACATACCATTGCTCACATGTTGGCTTCAAGCTACTTTCATTGTACGCATCAATACAGAGAATTTGCTGAAAATGATATGGGGGGGTGAATCTAAGTCTTCTTGTCAGCTCATCCAATTTGTGGACTTGTTTTAAAGTGGTTGTCTACATTTTCCAAGAATTGTTGTTTTGATAGGATTTTTGTTTTAACTCTGCCTCCCTTTAGGTTCCACTGGACCACAGCAGTGAGATGCCCCTCTCAGATTCTGGGTTTGAGCCTGGTGGGAAGAGGAATTTCCTCCAGCTAATGGACAAAGATGGAGAGCAGCCCCAGATTGCATCGGTGAGTAGTACAAGTTTAGATTAGATTAGATTCAACTTTATTGTCATTACACATGTACATGTACAAGGCAACAAAATGCAGTTTAGGTCTAACCAGAAGTGCAATAGCAGGAAGTGTAGGATTTATCAATTAGTTCCTAATTTCCTATTTTTTTACTGTTAGGTGCTATTGGAGTGAGATTGGTTTTGGAAACTAAAGTTGTAAAAATGTTATTAAAAGGTTGCTTGTTGTAATTATGTGCGCAGGATGAGTCAGGAACAGCAGACAGCAGTGGGCTGGATGACAGTTCCCAGGAACGAATAATCGGGCCCCTACCGAGAGATGGCACTGCAGGCTGCAGTGGTGACTACAGCAGTCCGTCTTACTCCTACTCGTCCATCCTCAACAAATCTGATACGGGTGAGGTTTTGTCTCCTGTTTGTCTCCTTATATACAACTCCAGGTATCCTCTTACTTCTTGTCTCTTGACCCCCAGGTTACGTAGGCCTGGTCAACCAAGCTATGACCTGCTATTTGAACAGTCTTCTACAAACGCTGTTCATGACCCCGGAGTTCAGAAATGCGCTCTACAAGTAAGTAAACTCGCAGAAGTCCTTCTGAAGTTTGACTTACGGAGTATAATTTTTAATATTTTATATCTCCTGTCCAACTTCAGCTGGGAGTTTGAGGAGACTGAAGAGGATCCAGTCACCAGTATACCCTACCAGCTGCAAAGGCTGTTTGTTCTGCTGCAGACTAGTAAGAAACGGGCGATTGAGACCACTGATGTGACACGGAGCTTTGGCTGGGACAGCAGCGAAGGTGAGCATTTGTACTCTCCTGTGGCTAGGATCACATGGCCTGTCTGCATTTCTTTGTGTGAAAGGAGAGACCTTGTGCCTCTGTATCTGTACACTCAATTACACTTTTTGTGCATTTGTTTTTTAGCTTGGCAGCAGCATGATGTCCAGGAGCTGTGCAGGGTCATGTTTGATGCCCTGGAGCAAAAGTGGAAGCAGACGGAGCAGGTAGAAGGAAGCAAGAAGTTTTCCTAGACTTATGGCAACAACAACCCCCCCTTCCAGTGGAAACAAAAGAGCTACTGTGGGGAAAGTGAAATGGGCTAATAAGCCCCAGGGTTAGCTGTTTCTTATCTCAGGAGTGAATTATAAACTGCAAACACTTAATCCAATGTGCGTATTCACAGCCATGTGGTCTGTACACACAAGCTCCTGGTTACCACAGAATAAATGCATGTGATTGAGCCCCATGAAAAAAATATAAAAAAATAACAAACTACTATAATGGATACATTATAGTACAGTTAAGTTTACAGTGTCTGGTAACTGTTTAACTCTTTTTTTTTTTTTTTGAGATGACATATAAAGATTTAGCATTCCTTCGAGCTCCAATCTAGAGTTTAGATATTCATACATTTTTAGACTTGTTAATGTATTGTCAGTCCAGAGTCTGAAAAACGTTGTTTTGTTGAGCTGTAAATAAGTGGACTGTTTCCTGTTGAATTTCAGTAAGTAAAGTGGGCATAATAGGCAGATTGTTGTTTGGAAATTACAGAAATGGTTGGACACAGCCCCCGTTTTCCCCCATCTTCCCTCCATCAGGCAGGTAGTTTTGGACAATATGGGAGGTGATTCAAAAAGCACTTGTAGAATACTGAGGACTCATCAAGCAACATGCTAAATGTAACATACTACATGTCAGCATGTTAACATTCAATACTAACTTAAATGTCAACATACAAAGTGCAGCTGTTAGCTGTAGTTGGAACATTTGGAGGCGGACAGAATACAAATTAGACCAATGGAAGTTGGGCTCCAATAAGTCTGACATCATAGAGCTGAGTCTGAGATGTCCCAAAATGGTCACTGTACAGTGATCCCTTTTGAATTTGTTAACATGCAACTAGAGATGCACTAATGCAAATTTCTCAGCCGATACTGATCTCAATGTGTAGAATTTTCATTTGGCAGATGCAAATGTTTGTTTTTGTGCCAGGTAAACAAGCGGCAATTTGCGGTTTCAAACCTTTTTTCTCAATTGAGACTTCAAAGTAATTTCACACGTGGTCCAACGTTGTTATAAAAAATATCCTGCAAACTTTGTTACCATTTAAAATGGTAATATGCAAATAAGATTAAGAAAATAAATTGTTATGCAAGTACTTTTTTACTTTTAATACTTAAAGTACATTTGAAATCAGGTACTTTTTACTTAAGTACGGTTGTCATTGTGGTACTTCTACTTTTACTAAAGTAAATATGTCACTGGTTATTTGTACTTTTACTTAAGTAGGGAGATTCAGTACTTCCTCCACCACTGCCAGCGGTAAGCTACGCTGCCCGAGGGGATTTCACCTTCTTGAATGCCGTTGGGCTGAGTCCATGAGTTCTGTACGTCTGTGCTGTTTTGTCCTCCACATCATCTCTGTTTTTTATTTGGTTGCGGTAATCGTACACTTGTTGACCTGAAATACCACAGGACCGTCCTTTTTTGCAACTGGGTAGGCTACTGTTGTATGAGTCAGGCCAATGAACACAACACAGCACAAAATACACTCACCTAAAGGATTATTAGGAACACCTGTTCAATTTCTCATTAATGCAATTTTCTAATCAACCAATCACATGGCAGTTGCTTCAATGCATTTAGGGGTGTGGTCCTGGTCAAGACAATCTCCTGAACTCCAAACTGAATGTCAGAATGGGAAAGAAAGGTGATTTAAGCAATTTGGAGCGTGGCATGGTTGTTGGTGCCAGACGGACCGGTCTGAGTATTTCACAATCTGCTCAGTTACTGGGATTTTCACGCACAACCCTTTCTAGGGTTTACAAAGAATGGTGTGAAAAGGGAAAAACATCCAGTATGCGGCAGTCCTGTGGGCGAAAATGCCTTGTTGATGCTAGAGGTCAGAGGAGAATGGGCCGACTGATTCAAGCTGATAGAAGAGCAACTTGGACTGAAATAACCACTCGTTACAACCGAGGTATGCAGCAAAGCATTTGTGAAGCCACAACACACACAACCTTGAGGCGGATGGGCTACAACAGCAGAAGACCCCGCCGGGTACCACTCATCTCCACTATAAATAGGAAAAAGAGGCTACAATTTGCAAGAGCTCACCAAAATAGGACAGTTGAAGACTGGAAAAATGTTGCCTGGTCTGATGAGTCTCGATTTCTGTTGAGACATTCAGATGGCAGAGTCAGAATTTGGCGTGAGCAGAATGAGAACATGGATCCATCATGCCTTGATACCACTGTGCAGGCTGGTGGTGGTGGTGTAATGGTGTGGGGGATGTTTTCTTGGCACACTTTAAGCCCCTTGGTGCCAATTGGACATCGTTTAAATGCCACGGCCTACCTGAGCATTGTTTCTGACCATGTCCATCCCTTTATGGCCACCCATCCTCTGATGGCTACTTCCAGCAGGATAATGCACCATGTCACAAAGCTCGAATCATTTCAAATTGGTTTCTTGAACATGACAATGAGTTCACTGTACTTAAATGGCCCCCACAGTCACCAGATCTCAACCCAATAGAGCATCTTTGGGATGTGGTGGAACGGGAGCTTCGTGCCCTGGATGTGCATTCCATAAATCTCCATCAACTGCAAGATGCTTTTCCTCAATATGGGCCAACATTTCTAAAGAATGCTTTCAGCACCTTGTTGAATCAATGCCACGTAGAATTAAGGCAGTTCTGAAGGCGAAAGGGTCAAACACAGTATTAGTATGGTGTTCCTAATAATCCTATAGGTGAGTGTAGATAAACATGGGCCACTGCGCATGTCACCTTATTTTCCGAAGGGCTAATGACAGTAAATGGACATCGGAATCCCGATGAATCTGTGCATTCCTGGACAAAACGTTACTATTCTTAGATTCTTATGACTAGTGGGACAATACATTCAAAGTTGTTTTTAATGTATTTGTTGTATCTATTTTTAATCTAACCGTTTTGGATGGCAGGTGGTGTCACACAAGAATAATTTCACAATAGTGCCTCCTTTTTAGAGAGCAAATGTAGCAGGATGAGAACATTTTGCAGCTCAAACAGATGCTGTATTGTTACAAGTCAAAAATGGCTGAGAAGGCCTGACTGTCATGCCTCATATCCTCAGGCTGACCTGATCAACCAGCTGTACCAAGGGAAATTGAAGGATTATGTCCGTTGTCTGGAGTGTGGCTATGAGAGCTGGAGGATTGATACTTACCTGGACATCCCTCTTGTGATCAGACCCTTCGGAGCCAGTCAAGCCTACGGCAGTGTGGTGTGTTTTCTCTCCACATTTCATTCCTTTAAACATTTAACACATTGGCATCGGCGATTTAAAGTAACACTAAACAATCAGTCATAACTATTGCCTTTAATTTGGTACTGGCAGCTTATTTTAATACAGTTTATGACCATTTAGTATTTTGCCCTCATCTAAATGGGTCTGAAACAATGTTTTCTTCCACAGGAAGAGGCTTTGCAGGCATTCATCCAGCCAGAAACTCTTGACGGGCCCAACCAGTACTTCTGTGAACGCTGCAAGAAGAAATGTGACGCCCGGAAGGTGAGCACACTGAAAATGTGATGTGGGAGCTGTGTTCAGTGAAGACACTGTTCTGCAATTGACCCTGATTCCTCTCTACACAGGGTCTGAGATTTCTGCACTTACCCTACCTGCTGACACTGCAGCTGAAGCGGTTTGATTTTGACTACACCACTATGCATCGCATCAAACTTAACGACCGCATGACTTTCCCTGATGAGCTCGACATGAGTCCATTTATGGATGTGGAAGATGAGGTGAGAGCAGAAATGGCATTACCGGTTTCCACCACTATTTTTGATTTTACGTTAGAGTAATAAGTCTTCACAGTAGTGAATGTTTTGTGGCTTAATTCAAATATGTTTTTTTTCTTTTCTATCTCCCGTTAACAATAACGCAACATAAGCTGTGGTTATGTTTTTATGCTGGAGGCATTATGTTTTGGGGTTGTCCGTCCGTCCCATTCTCATTATCGTGAGCGTGATATCACATGACCCCCCTGGAGGGAATCGCTTCACATTCGGCACAAATATCCACTTAGACACTTCCAGGTGATATCTTATAAAGCAAAAATAGTCGTAATCTTGTGTAATCCATTGGGTGTTGACATTCTTAAATGTTGAATCCACTATAGTGTTCTGTCCAGGAATGTATCACATGCTGGTTACCTCCCGCTGGGGAAATATTTATACCCTGTCAATACCAATACATCTAGTAGCAAGTGAACAACATATGATACCCCTGGATAATTCTTTTTTTTTGGTACATATTATAGTGCTTCTGTGTTCATTAGTATGAAACAACACTAGGGCAAGATAATTTTAGGCCATAACGACAGCACAGCATATGTAACAGGTATCTACTGTTTTTAATTTGATCAAGTAAAAAGAATACACTGGGGATTTGAGTTTGTGACACATTTTAACCCCTCTCAGTTATTGTTTTTGAAATGATCGCTTCTCTAGAAGTCACCTCAGACAGAGAGCTGCACTGACAGTGGAGCAGAGAATGAAGGAAGTTGCCACAGCGACCAGATGAGCAACGACTTTTCCACCGATGATTGTGTTGATGAGGGCATCTGCTTGGACAGCACAGGCAGCACAGAGAGGGTGTTGAAGCCAAAGGTAATCCTCTTGACCACTTTCTAAATACAGTAGATATAAGTGTATAGTTGTTAATATCCTTTTCTTTTTGAAGAGTGTGTGAAAGTGCGTATAACTAGAAATGTCCCAATCAAGTTTTTGAAAGCAGTGGTGTACAACAGCAAAAAATGAAAAAGCTATTACCTGCTACCAGGACATTCCTATAACCTGTATAAATAAAAGAAGAAAAAACCTGATAAATGGAGATGCTTTCATACTGAACATAAGAGGTCGTCAAGCATCAGATCTCAACACAATTGAACAGATTGTGGATCACTATTTTAAATTGAAATATGAGCTGTATCTCCCTGCTGTGCGTGCTTTCTTCTGCTTATTCAGTGTGTCTGTAGCTCTGCAAATAAAGCATATCTTCAGCTTATATCTTGTTATTGCAACTGTTGTATCATTAGTAGATGTCCCTGTTGTCAACATCAGTTAATCCTGCATGTTGAGCATCAATAAACCAAAGCTTGGTTGTTGGTTTTATGTGAACAATAAGATTTTCTCTGTTTATTCTCAGAGTTTACTGACCTTTGAGCTGTTCTCTGTCATGGTCCATTCTGGGAGCGCGGCAGGTGGCCACTACTACGCCTGCATCAAATCCTACAGTGATGGCCAGTGGTACAGTTTTAACGATCAGCATGTTAGCAAGGTCAGCCTCAGCCCTTAGTAACCTGTTTCGTCCTCTTACAGCTCTTCAAATGTCGGTCAGAAAGAGTCACCAGACTAAATCAGTGTTAGTCATCAGTGTGTACTAAACTAAGTAAACAACGTCAGTGTCATTTTAACATTCTAGTTATCATTAACATGGTCATATCTGTTGAATGATTCAGTATGGTTCTGTGCACTTCTGTTGGGCAGATCACCCAAGATGATATCAGGAAGACACATGGCGGGTCCTCAGGTAGCAGAGGCTATTATTCCAGTGCCTTTGCAAGGTGAGTTGTCTATCATCAAAGTCAAGAGGGTTCATGTTCATTCTTTGTTCATTTACTTTCATGTTTCTTTTAAAGCATGAAGCGGCTTCTCTTAGGGCTGACAGAACTATATCTCTCTCTCTCTCTCTCTCTCTCTCTCTCTCTCTCTCTCTCTCTCTCTCTGTGTATAGACACACCTATATATATATATATATATATTCCTCTACATGTATTAATATATTCTTTTTTCCCCAACAGCTCTACAAATGCATATATGCTTATTTATAGATTGAAAGATCCCTCAAGGAATGCAAGTAAGAAATTAATTAAATTCAATCTGCTGTAGGTAATGGCAAAATTACTTTTGCCTATATGGTAGTGTAAGAAACTTGTTAGAGGCATTGTGATCATGTGAGCAATTGGATAATTCAGTGCTATTATGTCAATTTAAGTGACTATTTTTCTAGCCCTGGCACTTTATGAGCCAATAGCTTGAGATCTTGTCCTGTAATGTGCCCCACACCACACTTCCTTCAGTGTGGCAGGTTTATGCAGATGTTAATTTTAATGTTTCTATTACTAGGGTTGCCTTGACTGTGCTTGTCTTAGAATTAGTATGCAGTTTTAATGTGTACCCTGTCTGTTCCGTCTGCAGAGTATTTAGCTGCAGAAGACTTCCCAGAGCACATAAAGAGTTTGGTTCAAAAGGAGAAAGAGTCTGAAGAGCAGGAAAAGCGACAGAGGGAGATTGAGCGCAACACCTGCAAGGTACATGGTCCTTTCGGATCTGTTCAAGATTTATTGTTTTGCTTCTGATTGAGAACCAGTTGACGCGTTGCCTTCTTTTAAAGCAAGTTTAACTATTATTGCTCTCTCCATTTTTACCTTCAGATTAAGCTTTTCTGCATGCATCCTGTAAAGATGATGATGGAAAGCAAGCTGGAAGTACACAAAGACAAAACTCTCAGAGAAGCAACAGAAATGGCCTACAAGGTTTGTTGGTTTATTGATTTTCCAACAACATAGCAAATCAATACATTTCTTCCGCTGACCTTTGGTTGTTAAATGTAAGAGTAAAAAGTTTTTTTTTGCATTACTACTGTGTGTTTTTTGTACCTCAGCTGATGGAGCTGGAGGAATTGGTGTCCCTGGACTGCTGCCGCCTGGTAAAGTATGATGAGTTCCACGAGTACCTGGAGCGCTCTTACGAAGGGGAGGAGGACACACCGATGGGCCTGCTGCTGGGAGGAGTTAAGTCCTCATATATGTTTGACCTGCTGCTTGAGACCCGCAAACCAGAGCAAGCGTTCCAGCCTTACAAACCTGGAGGTCAGTAGCCTGCTTCTGTTAGATTATACTCATCTTGTTTTACAAGGGCTGTTCCTAGTTATGTGCACTAAAATATTTAATTGCATTAATGTCATATTTAACTTGCAATTAATTGCACATTTATAACCATTCTAAATCTCCCTTGATTTCTTTTTTTGTCACATTATTTATTTTCTCATTTTAATGCTCTTATCAACATGGAAAAGTGGAAAAGCTTGCTTTGTGCAAATGTTCTTTTTTTTTTTATTGAAAACATTGTCATATAGCCTTCTGTAGTGTTCAATTTTACACATAACATTCTCACTTGGAGCAAATGATCTCTCACACAATGTTACACCATCAATGTCCATCAGTAAAAAGGTAAAAAAAAAATACTTTGATGGGGCGCAGAATTGGCATCAGCTGTGTGCTTGGCCATCAAGTGGTATTTCAGATTGGA
Organism: Percina caprodes; assembly: GCA_013375575.1. Classification (NCBI taxonomy): domain Eukaryota; kingdom Metazoa; phylum Chordata; class Actinopteri; order Perciformes; family Percidae; genus Percina; species Percina caprodes. Next base: position 2,569,059 of record JABXJD010000032.1, on the reverse strand, counting down.
CATGCTGCGATGATAGCTCAATTCACAACGACTAAACACACAGATCACTTTGGTCTTGTAAATGGAATCATTTGGCATCTTTTAAAAAAATAAACTTCCATTCAGAAACCTAATGGCATCCATTTCAGCATCTCCCGCTAACGTTACTACTCTTTGGCCAGCTTGCAAGCCCAAACAAGGTGTGCGGCGTGCCTGTTGTTTTGTTTCCGGTCTAGCTATATCCGGTGTGGTGTTGCAACAGCATGTGAAAAAACAAATTTGCTAGGCCAAAAAGAACTTTAATCTCACGATTAAAAAATGTACGCTGTTAAAATGGGTTTGCGTTAACACTGTCAATAACGCGTTTAACTGACAGCACTATCAAATACCAATCAAATTAATATAATTGCTTTGTCTGGGTGTGTTTCTGACTTTCTACAGAGGTAATGGTGAAGGTCCATGTTGTGGATCTGAAGAGTGAGAACATCGCCTCTCCAGTCAGTGTTCGGGCATACTTGAACCAGACGATTACTGAATTCAAACAGCTTATTGCACAGGTGTCCTCCTCTGCTCAGTTTCTTAACTGCGTCTCCTCTTACTTTCTAAACTTTCAAATATTGAAAATTGTGTAAAATAAGTTGTATGCAATAGCTGTAAGAATGTGATCAGTCTGTCAGACCTTAGCCTTATGTATGTCTCTTCCCAGGCTACAGGGCTATCTGCAGAAAGCATGCGTGTGGTCCTGGAGCGCTGCTATAATGACCTGCGGCTTCTATATGTTCCAAACAAGACACTGAAAGCTGAAGGGTTCTTCAGGAGTAACAAGGTCCCCACATTTTCTTTAAATTCTCACTTTTGTGCTGCCATGTTTCCTTTTTGTTGCGCTGTTTTTGTATCAGAAAATCTACTTGAACACTTGTTCACACTCGTGTTTCATTTTGTTTTTTATCAGGTTTTTGTAGAGAGCTCCGAGTCGACAGATCATCAGGTTGCTTTTACTGACTCAGTCTTGTGGAAACTGTTGGATCGTCACGGAAATACGATTCGGCTCTTAGTCTTACTGCCTGAGCAGTCTCCTGGTACCTTGGCCAACAGAACTCTTTGCCAAAACGTAGGAGGTGACTGTGACGTGCCCCTTGAGGGTTCAAAAGGTAACAGGAAATCTGTAGAGGCAATCCTCGAGGAGAGCACAGAAAAGTTAAAGAATCTGTCGCTGCAGCAGCAACAGCAAGGCTCTAGCCCCAGTGACAGCCAGAAAAGCTCTGAAACCAGCGACTTTGAACATATTGAAAGCCCAACCCAAGAGGACTCAAACTCTTCACTCTGTGTGGCTGCAGACAACAGAGAGTTAGAGAACCGGATCAGGGCCACAGCGGGGGGCAGCAGCAGCGCATCCTCTGACCCTGAGAACCACTTTGCCTGTGAAGAGCGCTCAGACTCTGAGGTGAACAATGACCGCAGCACCAGCTCAATGGACAGCGACATCCTGAGCTCCAGCCACAGCAGTGACACACTCTGCAATGCAGACAGCGGGCCCATACAGCTGGCCAATGGCTTGGACTCTCACAGCATCACAAGTAGCCGTCGCTCCAAAGCCCATGAGGGCAAAAAAGAGACCTGGGACACTGCTGAAGAAGACTCTGGAACAGACAGCGAGTATGACGACAATGGGAAGAGCAAGGCAGAGGCTCAGTACCTGTACTTCAGATCAGAGCCTTGTTCTCAGGATGACTCCTCATCAGAGGCACAAAAATGTATGCACCTTCTATTTATAATGCAGTTTAAAGGGTTAATCTTCCTTAAGTAATTGCAATTTGTTCAAATTACATATCAAGAGGCAAATAACTACAATGACTTTCATGCAGAACCTGATTAAACTAGCGTTGACAATATTGGGCAAATTAAATGTTTTGATCTGTGTTTTATTTCCTCAAGAATGTTTAATTGTTGTTTCTTGTGATCTGCTTCAGGTTTAGTGGTTCACGTGGACAAGAGAATAACATTAGCAGCATTTAAACAGAACCTGGAGCCATACGTGGGTGTCACCTCCACCCAGTTCAAGGTGTTTCGGGTGTACGCCAACAACCAGGAGTTTGAGAGTGTACGGCTCAACGAAACGCTCTCATCGTTCTCTGATGATAACAAGGTCAGGATCAGATTTAAAATTGATTTGTCAGATTTTTTCTGTTAGAGTGGGAAGGTACTTGACTTGTACATTTTATGAATTCTCATAGATAACTATTCGACTAGGAAGAGCACTGAAAAAGGGTGAATACAGAGTGAAAGTGTATCAACTACTGGTGAATGAACCAGAGGTATGACCTAAAAGGCTTTTCTGTCACTATGCTCAAAAATATTGTAGTCAATACGACCTGACTTGCTGAACACAAATTCTGTGTGTCCGTCCGTCCGTTTCCCAGCCCTGCAAATTCCTCGTGGACACTGTGTTTGCCAAGGGCATGACTGTCAGACAGTCTAAAGAGGAGCTGCTCCCTCAGTTGAAAGAACAGTGTAAGCTTGACCTTAGCATTGACAGGTAAGACTTTTTGTTAGTATACATTCATAGAAAAAGAGGAAAGAGTGTAGGTGTTTACGTGTGTGTGTGTGTGTGTGTGTGTGTGTGTGTGTGTGTGTGTGTGTTTTTTTTTAGTGTTCGTCTCAGGAAAAAGACGTGGAAGAACCCAGGGACGGTGTTTCTGGACTACCATGTCTATGAAGAAGACATCAGCATCTCCTCTAACTGGGAAGTTTTCCTGGAAGTTCTCAATGGTAACACTCATTCTGCAGTTACACTGGGTTAAAGTATAATAAGTTTAATAAGCCTTTTTTCTCTTTGGCATAAATAAAAGTAAGTTCCAATGTGCTTTGAATGTTATTAATATAGTTGGCTGGTGGAGGCAGGGGCTCACAGTAGAGGGCTACGTTAACATAGTAAAACAAGAATCTCCGCCTTTTACAAGCACTAACTGTCAAGATAAAGTGGCATTACCAGAACTACAGCTAATAATCACTGAAGTGACTGTAAGCGATAATGTCCTGCTGTGTGTCACCATGACAGCTTAAGAAGTGCTCGTTGTGGGGTTTTGAGCCCTCAGCGTTGTCTGTCAGGTGATATTTATCAGTTTAGTTGTGCGTATCTCTGTATTTTTTGTGCACAATTATTATGCCGTTATATTTTAGACAATGACAATTTATCTCAAGGAACCTCAAGAAAGTCCTTTTAAAAAGGAATAAATAAGGCTTGAAAAGGTGCTTAAAAGCCCTTGAATATCATTTAGACGGACTCTTTCTTTCTTTCTTTCTTTCTTTCTTTCTTTCTTTCTTTCTTTCTTTCTTTCTTTCTTTCTTTCTTTCTTTCTTTCTTTCTTTCTTTCTTTCTTTCTTTCTTTCTTTCTTTCCACTGGGGAATTGGAATGTCTGTCTGTTTTTGGAAACCCATGACATGAAGCTATAAATATCTGCAGATCCTCTAGTACCAGGTGACAGAGAAGCATGTTCTTTCTGTAGGTAAAGTTTGAGGTGAAATAAAATCCTCAACCTATGGTCTGTTATGATCTATTTCTCAGAACCGGAGAAGATGAAGTCAATGTCGCAACTAGCTGTCCTGACCCGGAGATGGAGACCCGCTGCAATGAAGCTGGGGCCCTTCCAGGAAGTTATTCTGGAGAGTAGCAGTGTAGAAGAACTCAAGGAGAAGGTATGGCTGTGTCCTGCTGGATGCTTTTCACGGTTTGTCACATAATTTAAACTGATAAAAGGTTCAATTTGATCAACCATAACAACAATTACAGGGCTATCATCCTTGTCAACAAACATTGTTAAGCAAAATGCAGGAAATAAATAACACCATAGATAAAAACATTCCATAATAAAAACTGAATGCGTTGATGCAGTGTCTCAGTTCAGTTTCACTGAGATATGCACAATCATTGTCACTGTAAGCAAAATCATTACTTAGTAAGGTAGCAGATGAGGCGACGCTCCAACTTTCTAAAAATCCGTTCTGTGCTCCATTCAAAATTCTCCCGGCTTACAGTCCACTACATCTCAGAGGCAAATATTGTCCTTTTTACTCCACTATAGTGTGGTATGCTGGCTGCTCAGCATCTGACAAAAAGCACTGCAGAGGATTATCAACAGCACACTGAAAATCATTAGCTGCCCTCTTGCCTCATGCTACCTCTCAGAGCAAAAAACATTGTTAAGACAGTTCTCACCTCGGCCACCATCTCTTTGATCTCCTTCCCTCAGGGAGACAATACAGTTCCATCAGAACACCAATCACCAGACTAATGAACAGTTTCTTTCCAAAAGCCATCCAGACTCTAAATCTACAAACGTATAACTCTAGTCTGCACCCATTTTACCCATGATTAAAAAAAGGTATATGTCATCCTCAAGCTCGGTTCCTCTACCAGAGGCCTGGGAGTTTGAGGGTTCTGCGCAGTATCTTAGCTGTTCCTAGGACTGCACTCTTCTGGACAGAGACCTCTGATGTTTTACCTGGAATCTGCCACTCTCCCAGTTTGGGGGTCACAGCCCCCAGTGCTCCAATTACCACCGGCACCACTGTTGCTCTTACTTTCCACATCTTTTCTAGCTCCTCTTTCAGCCCTTGGTATTTCTCAAGCTTCTCGTGTTCCTCCTTCTTGATGTTGCTGTCGCTTGGGATCGCCACATCTATCACTACTGCCTTCTTCTGCTGTTTGTCCATCAACACGATGTCTGGTTGGTTAGCCATCACCAGTTTGTCAGTCTGGATCTTGAAGTCCCACAGGATCTTAGCTCGGTCATTCTTGACTACCTTAGGAGGTGTCTTCCATTTTGACCTTGGGACTTCCAGCCCATACTCGTGGCAGATGTAATCCTGTACACTGTGACAGCTACTTGGTTATGGCGTTCCATGTACGCACTTCCTGCCTGCATCTTACACCCTGCTGTTATGTGCAGTACTGTCTCAGGGGCATCCTTGCACAGTCTGCACCTGGGGTCCTGCCTGGTGTGGTAGATCCCAGCCTCTATTGAGCTTGTACTGAGTGCATGTTCTTGTGCTGCCATGATTAGTGCCTCTGTGCTGTCCTTCAGTCCAGCCTTTTCCAGCCACTGGTAGGATTTCTTGATATCAGCCACTTATTCTATTTGTCTGTGGTACACGCCGTGCAGCGGCTTGTCCCTCCATGACGGTTCTTCATCTTCCTTATCCTCACCTTCGGGTTTCTGTTGTCTGAGGTATTCACTAAGCCCTTCATCTTTGGGGGCCATCTTTCTGATGTACTCCTGGATCTTCATCGTTTCATCCTGGACAGTGGTCTTGACACTCACTAGCCCTCGGCCTCCCTCGTTACGCTTGGTGTATAGTCTCAGGGTGCTGGATTTGGGGTGAAACCCTCCATGCATTGTGAGGAGCTTTCTCGTCTTGATGTCAGTAGCCTCTATCTCCTCCTTTGGCCAGTTTATTATACCAGCGGGGTATCTGATGACTGGCAGGCCGTATGTGTTGATGGCTTGGACCTTGTTTTTCCTATTCAGCTGACTTTTCAGGCCCTGCCTCACTCTGTGTATGTATTTGGCTGTGGCCTTCTTCCTTGCTGCCTCCTCGTGGTTTCCGTTAGCCTGTGGCACCCCAAGGTATTTGGGATGTCGTTGCTGTAGATCCTGCTAGTGTGGATCTATGAGTCGATCTCGCTCATTTCTGGCATATATATATATATATATATATAGTGAGGAAAATAAGTATTTGAACACCCTGCTATTTTGTAAGTTCTCCCACTTAGAAATCATGGAGGGGTCTGAAATTGTCATTGTAGGTGCATGTCCACTGTGAGAGACATAATCTAAAAAAAAAATAATCCAGAAATCACAATGTATGATTTTTTTAACTATTTATTTGTATGATACAGTTGCAAATAAGTATTTTAACCTGTCTATCAGAATGTCTAGAATTCTGACCCTCGAAGACCTGTTAGTCTGCCTTCAAAATGTCCACCTCCACTCCATTTATTATCCTAAATTAGATGCCCCTGTTTGAGGTCATTAGCCGCATAAAGACACCTGTCCACCCCATACAATCAGTAAGAATCCAACTACTAACATGGCCAAGACCAAAGAGCTGTCCAAAGACACTAGAGACAAAATTGTACACCTCCACAAGCCTGGAAAGGGCTACGGGGAAATTGCTAAGCAGCTTGGGGAAAAAAGGTCCACTGTTGGAGCAATCATTAGAAAATGGAAGAAGCTAAACATGACTGTCAATCTCCCTCGGACTGGGGCTCCATGCAAGATCTCACCTTGTGGGGTCTCAATGATCTTAAGAAAGGTGAGAAATCAGCCCAGAACTACACGGGAGGAGCTGGTCAATGACCTGAAAAGAGCTGGGACCACTGTTTCCAAGGTTACTGTTGGTAATACATTAAGACCTCATGGTTTGAAATCATGCATGGCACGGAAGGTTCCCCTGCTTAAACCAGCACATGTCAAGGCCCGTCTTAAGTTTTCCAATGACCATTTGGATGATCCAGAGGAGTCATGGGAGAAAGTCATGTGGTCAGATGAGACCAAAATAGAACTTTTTTGTCATAATTCCACTAACCGTGTTTGGAGGAAGAAGAATGATGAGTACCATCCCAAGAACACCATCCCTACTGGGAAGCATGGGGGTGGTAGCATCATGCTTTGGGGTGTTTTTCTGCACATAGGACAGGGCAACTGCACTGTATTAAGGAGAGGATGACCGGGGCCATGTATTGCGATATTAGTATGTAAAGTAATGTATCAAATGTACAGTATATAAATAAATCTGCACGACTAGTTCTGTGTCTTGTCACCTTTTTCAATACAGTTTGCAGATCTGTAACTTGACCGTTAAATGGCCTTTTGTGACTAATTTCTTTATTCTGTTTCCAGCTTAGTGAAATTAGTGATGTTCCTCTCGAAAGCCTGGAGTTTGCAAAGGTATGTGAAATGCAGTGCCTCACATAGGACACTTATTTTCATCTTCAAATATATTCCATCTCTGACTGAGAATCCACCCGTCTGTTCTGTGCAGGGTAGAGGAACATTTCCTTGTGATATATCTGTGTTGGAGATCCATCAGGATCTGGACTGGAACCCTAAGGTGTCAACTCTCAACGTATGGCCTCTGTACATCTGTGACGACGGAGCTGTTGTCTTCTACAGGTAAAACAATTACAGTCCACAATTAAGTACTGATTAATGTTTCTCTTCCAGTGCTCAGACACGCAGAACTATGATCAAGTAGTAATTTGTCATGATTGTCTCCGGGTATCTATTCATTTAAGTTTAATGTTTTGGGATTAGGCATGTGCCAGTATATTTGTAAGTAACGTGGTGGTGTAAAATATCTCAGTTTTCACGAATATTATCACAATTGCTCAATGAGATTTTCGAATATTAAAGCATAAATTAAATACAAACAATTCATCCAAAATAATACAATTTATTTTCTTTATTTGAAAGTAATCCAAAGCAGAATTGTAGTGACACAGTAAAATGTATCAGAATACAGTTACATTAGCAGCATAACTGCTTTTTTCTATCTTCCCCCATAAATAATGCTCCACATACCACTTTGTTGAGCCCATCATTAATCCTCCAAAATAACTTAAAAAGATGGAGATGAAGTCCACAGTAGTGTATTTGATTTCAAACACTTGTGACTTGAGATCAACATTTCTGTCATCGTTGTGCAGGGACAGCACAGAGGAGCCTATGGAGCTGTCGGAGGAGGAGCGTAATGAGCTGATTAAGAAGGAGAGCAGCCGTCTGCTCAAGACTGGCCACCGTGTCAGCTACTCGCCACGCAAGGAGAAGGCCCTCAAGATCTACCTGGACGGAGGCCCTGCCAAGGACCCAGTGCAGGACTGAAGCACTGAGCACCACTCCTGGATCGTCCGGCTGCTGCAACAGAGCCACCGGGCTATGGGACTCTTGTCTGAGTGTCGGGCCTGATAGTTACTTGAACATCAAGCAGCGTTGAGAGGCTGATGTGCTCTCACCCTCCACTCTGAGCCCCAGGACTGGCTCAGAAACCCTTTTGTGCACTGTAGTGTATTGTACTGTAAAGTTTAAAGGGAAGTACAAAAGCTATTGAATACAGATAAAAAAAATCAAATACTGTATAGACAAATCAATTGGACTTTAAAGCTCTAGAGACGGACGCAGAGATGTAAGGACTGTGAAACTGGGCTGGAAAACATCCTTCCTGTCTATTTAAGTCTCCTCACATCCATTCACTCTCCTCACTGCCACTGCGTGTTTCTCTTCCTGTTTTAGGAATAGTGTTGATTCTGATTTATCTGTGAGTGTCTTGTGAGTCCATATACTCACACACCCTGAGCACTGCAGAAATCATCCTTATCTTACATTGCTCACCTTCCATTAAATACTTTAAAACCAACAGCACACACAACCAACAACTACTTATTTAGCCTGACCTCTCTCTCAGTGACTTTGACAACTTCATTTTCAAGATTTGATGAATCAGTAAAAGCAACAACTAAGAATTTGTAAACTGTTCACCTCCACTAGATTGATACATAGGCTATTGGTCCTTGGCTACAAAGTACAATGAAACAAAACCAAGTAGTTAAGAATCTCCCTGTTTTGTTTTTGTTTGTTGTAAATTATTTTGCTCCAGATGTTATCATGCAGGTGGGTCCTGTGAGGCACCAGGCACACATCTGTTGTATTGACTTTTAGTTTAGAAAGTGGAATTTGTTTTGTCCTTTTTTTTCTTTGCACCATATGAACTGGGTGTACATCTGTAGTGTCATCCGTGTGTATGGTGTTGTACTGAGGGGAGGGAGCTCTCTCTGGGGTCTTGGTGGAGAGTGTGAAGTTTTCTTTGGTGCTTCTACCTGCTGCTGCAAGCTAGACTGAGGGTATAGAAAGCCTTTTGGGCTTCTCAGTCAGGAAGGGCAACTGGTCTGAGGACTGAAGCTCAGCATCCCGTCCCCTCTGGGCTCCTGATGCTCCCACCAGCTATTCACTGTAGAAATGCCAATATCTTTTGTTTTTTTGTGTTTATTTCTTTGAGATTTAAATCCTGTGTGAAAATAGTTTAAGATGATTTTAGAAATTAATTAAAAATGCTTTTTTTCATAACCGCAGTTTTCTGTCTTTATATTAAAATGGCTTAATTTAACACACATCCTACTCACCTTTTTTTTTTTTTTAAAGGCTTTGGTGTTAAAAGGGCAAGAGTTGTAAAGGGCAAGAGTATATATATATATATATATATATATATATATATATATATATATATATATATATATATATATATATATATATATATATATATATATATATATATATATATATATATATATATATATATATATATATATATATATATATATATATATATATTTGACAGTTGTAGCTGCATGTGAGTCAACATCCAGCACAAGTTGCTAGTACAAAAGCTATATTCACACATACATCAGGTATTGCTTGCATTCATATCGTACCTTCCTGCCTGGATGTTGCATCAAAGACACAGAGCACATACAAGCAGGAGGTGTTGGGAACTTATGGCATGTTTGGTATGGTATCACAGAGGTATGCAGGCGTAGACAAAAACTCTGACAAAATAAAAACTTGCATCAGATGATTATCGCTTCAAGCAGAAATCGATGTGACAAAGCTGCAGCCTGTCAGTTTAGTAATATTTAAATATTTAATTAGGTATACAAAAATGAAGGTTCATTATAGCATTCATAGATTCTGATATGTGTTCAATTTTCAAAGGACTGCATTTTATAGTGATGTATACGTATAAACTAGAAGAATTTAAGTTTAATTACTTTAGTCAAACTACTGTTTTGGTGGTACAGCTAATATTTTCTGATATGTTGTTGACAAGCTGCTGGACATGAGATACTGCTTGAAAGACAAAAAATGGACAATAGAAATAAGTGATATAGAATTAAGTACATGTAAAAAAGAAATAGCACATATAATAAATTTATATACCATACATAAAAACAATATAGATAGAATGAATCACAACATGGCATATTAGACAGTGTTTCCTCTTGTGGTGCATGTGATAACATGTCATCTTGGTGCAATAAACATGTTGAGGCCTAGATCTTTGCAAAAATATTACAGTACATAGAGCAGAGCAGATATTGTTAGGCTCAAGCAACAATGTTTGGCATAACATTTTCAGAGAGGAAAAGTGAAGAGGAAATGGTATTACAGCTGCTAGAATTAGATTTACTGTTAAACAAACTGAGATTTTATCAGACATGTACTGTATATAAGGAAGCAAATGAGCTTCTTACGTGACAATATGACTAACTGTTATCTTTTACCAAAGTCTGCTGACATGTCACGGTAGTGTTCCTTGTAGATGAATGTATGTGTAATGTTGAGGGGAGTCTTGGAAGCCTGAACATAATTAATTATTGTCTGCTTCTGTGATACTATTTTATTGATCATGCAGTACATTAAGCCTTATTGTATCTGGGAAATTTTGTACCTAGTGCATAGTAAATGCAGTGGGACTGCAAACTGGGTGGGGACGTTGTTCTACTTTTGTCTAACTTTATTAAGATGATGCCGTGCTGCTACTCAACCTAGCATCAGCTAATGATGTAGGTGATGCAGTAACAACAGTGAGGTGAGCAGTCAACAGATATTCACAAACACAAAGTGCTATTGTTCTTTGCGACAAAGCTCTGGAGTCAATAGAGCCCCCTGTCTAGTTGTTTACAAGGCAATGTGATATTGAATCCAATCACGCTGCATCTAAATGATATAGTCTATCTCGGAGTATAGACTGTCTGTCTCGTCCTCCTCACTTGAGTCCTCTCCTTCAAGGCACATGGACCCTCGTCTGTAACAAAGCAGAGTCCCGCGGTGTGGGGGGTAAGAAGTCGGTGAGTAACATGCATGTAAAACTTTAATATTTAGTCTTTATTGTGCTGTTAAATTTACTGCACTCACCCCAGGTGCTGGCAATGGAGATCTCCTGCACAGGGGCAATGTTTCCTGGGTCCCTTGTCCTGAATGTCCCATGACAACAGCTCCAACAGGTGGTTGGATGCACCAAAACAGCGCTCACGCTCAATGGGCTTGGCCGAGCAGACAGGGAACAGCAGGGCTGAACACACAAAGAAGACACACCGACACATTTTGCAAGAGAATGTAAAGAAACACTAAGCAGCATACTCTGAACTGTGTGTTGTACTCTACCTTTGTGGAGAAGACAGCAGAGGTCTGGGCTGCAGTCAGTCTGATATTGACAAGTGCTGCCGGCCTCTCCTTTGGCTGCATTTAGACTGCACTGTCCCCATATACACAGCTGCTCACCACAGCACTCCTTATCCTTAGTGCAGGACTGAAAGAATAGGAAAAAATGCTTTTAATGTTTCTAACATTTAATTTTAAACATGTCAGCACACAGACAAACCTTTCAGGAGATATCGTTCATCTAATGCAACAACAAAAAGGTAACATATGGGTGTCTTGAAGGTCACAAAAAAAATGAGATCACGGCATGCACCTTCAGTTTCAAAAGGCTGAAACTCACCAGAGCATTAATGTCATTAATTATTCTCTAAGCATTAAGTTTGCTGTTTTTTTTGGTTAAATATAAATGAGATCAGCAGGTCAACTGGTCTCTAATGGCAGTGAGTTCATTCACACCCACTGTTTGCCGTTTGGCTTACAGTGCTTATTTCCATGCAGAGTTTTCCAGTGCAGCGCCTTTGACGAGTCACAGGTCCTGTCCTCTGTGTATTTATTATCCATGTACATTGTACCCTAGTGTGGCAGACTGTCAGTATATTAATCCCTTTGCTTTTTACTCTGCTATACAGAGACCAGTTTATCCAATGAAGACAGAATTAGTAATCAGCAATAACGGAGTCTTAAAAAAAACGTTGGGTGACTCTCTAGAGCAGGGGTCTTCAATGTATTTTTAAGCCAAGGACCCTTTAACTGAAATAGAGATGAAGTAGGGACCCTCTACTACAGATACTGTATAAAATGAAGTTGCATATTAATCTGGGCCTACAATAACATGTAGGGTGACCGAAAGCTTTTATAGAGAATGCTAAGTTATTAAAATACCCTAATAATTGTTGGCATGATTTAATAAATTGTGTTTTAATGTTACACATACAGTACATATGGCACATTGAATCTGTAGGATTAACTGTATCGGTGGATGGATTTATTACGTAACTACCTTACCTATAGGCCAGTAAGCAGTGGGGATTTATATTTGCTAAAAATATGTTGAGATCATGTTAAGACATTTACATTTTTTAAATACTTTCAAAAATTAACAATAATTTGGAGGCCCCCTTTATTGACTCTAAGGACCCCCTGTTGAAAATCCCTGCTCTAGAGAGAAGACTCAGACTACTAACATTATTTTTGTTTTGGACACTCCCTGAGAGAGAGAGAGAAAGAGAGATAAAGCAACGGGATAGATGAGCTCCTATTTAACCTTGACACGTGCTGTTCTTTCATGTGAAGCTTAGTGGACACACTGCAATGCAGACAAAGTGATACCCCAGCTGGCCAGAAGTGCGTGTGTGTGTGTGTGTGACAGTGCATTAAAGTAAACTGACCCAAATAGTGCAAGCGGTCACTTATATTAACATACCATATCGATTGCTTTGCAAGGCAGACACTTGGAGTTGCGTTTGTCATAAAGGCAATACCTGCCCTTCCCACAGTCCTCATCAGCAATGCACCCCTAAAGAGAGAGAAAGGATTACATCTGACTGCATGGTTTGGTGAAATAAGTTTTGTGAAATAAGGATGGCATTGTTTATGTTCTGAAGAACATATGTGTGTTCCTGATGGCCTACTTACATATGGAAACAATGTGTTTTTTTGTGAAATATGCCAAGCAAATGTTTATAGCCTATATCATTCTTAGAAACTCTGGATTAAATACACATTTGCATCAAAGTATATTCTCCAAAGTGCAATTCCTGAAAGTGAATTTCAGTCACATGCAGCAGAAGCACAAAGCACACGCCATCACTTATTTAACAACAGTTTTGAACGGTCATCATTTTGAATTGACAGGTAAGCTGCATATCAGCATTTCTTTGAACTTTGAAATTCTTACATAGTGCTTGTGAATAATGATTAGAGCTAAATAAAGGCATGAAAGCACATCCTACACACACCATTCATTCATTTGCAGACATTATGCCAAGTCAGTGGCTGTGATGCTGCTGCCAGACATGCAATCTTTTTCATGCTGTTTCATGTTGAGAAATTTAAACTGAGCAGTCAAAGGTGTTATGAAAATATTACTGTAGGTAAACAGGATTAACTTACATAATCAATATTGTTCTCCAGGTCACTGGACTGGACGGTTGTGGTAATGTTGTTTGTCTCCTGTGTAAAAGTGGGACATCTTTTAAATTTAATTCACAAACACAAAAACAACACTTTCTCCCGTGTGTTTAATGTTTATAGGCTTACCTGTTCTGCTGAGGTGTGGACAGATTCGTTATCAGTCACTTTATCAGAAGCAGTTTCATTGTGATGACGACTTGCAGGAAGGTTATTAGGGTGAGAGCTGAGATTTACACTCTCGTTGTTCTTCTAGAAGAATTGGTTAGATCACCAGAAACAGATTTTAGGTTAAAAAAAAGACGCATTATAAGTCACTCCCATATTCTAGCTCTTTCCACTGCTGCCTCTGCCTTTACGCTTTGTATACTGTATTTGTTACCAAGACTAGTGCTTTAATTTTTAGTCCTTATAAAATATCCTCATAACATAAGCCAAAAACATATACCAACGGCTGTGTTCTGAAGTGAGTGAAATAATGCTATGCAATAAATAAAGCTAACTGAGAGGTGCGACTCTGCATACTTTGTGAAACGCATCCTCGGGCTTTTGCTCCGGATCCTCTGGCAGTTGCTCCACTTTCACAAACATGCGGTCATGCTCCGTTTGTCCATGGGAGGAATTATCTTCCAGAATGTGACTAATGCCTAGATCCACTATCTCAGGGAGGATCCCACTGCAGACTGCCGTGAGAGCCAAAACTAGCAGGGCGACTCGCATCATGCTGCTGCTGCTGCTGCACTCGACAAGGGTGTGGCAGTGATGCTGAGACTCAAACAGCGACGCTATCACAGCTGATATAGGCTACTGTAGATCTCTGTCACTGAGGGGCAGTGTTGGGAAAGTTAGGCTACTTCCAAAATGTAGGCTACTTTATATATTACTTTATATATGAAATTAACTCTCTGCATTGCATTCTTTACACTAGGCTACTTCTGCGTTACCTTTGAGCTTCTGCGTTACCAAAATAACCGCGGAAGTGAGGTAGGGAACGTTCCCCTAAACGTTAGTTTTTGGTTTGGTTCGAATTTTAAACCTTTAGAGAACCATAATCTAACGTTCCCTAACGTTTACTAAACGTTCTGTGTTAGTGGGATATATGCTGTGTCTTGGCATATATAGGCGCTAGAGACAGACGCTAAAACAGAACGTTTCAGACCGAGAGGGAATACATGTTTAGGCCATACAGTCTAATTGTTCAGGCAGACAGTAGCCTAGGCTATGAAAAAAATAATGTGTTTTTGAACATTAAATCATACAAATATTTTCTAGTAGAAACCCAACATAGCCTACAAATGAACCTGGGAATGAACATATGGAACCTTAAAAATGATCTAAAAACCAAATAGGCCTATTGGGGTGAACTTTGAACCAGATCTCCTGTGCTTGTAGTTTATAGGCTATATAGAAGGACCACAAGATGGCGGCATTGGGCCACGGACTCATGTTTGTGCGCACACGTTTTCAGTGTATGGTGGTTTTGTCCCATAGACTGTAATTTTGTCCATGTGCAGTGTAGACTACAGTTTCTGCTGACAAGTGAAATGTAGCTAGATATGTTGACTGACTGTGGTCAGGGGGCCTATGGCGGCCAGGTGGTCAGCCTAGTCCTACGTGCGTCTCCTGCAAAATGAAAAACTATAAGCTAGGTTACCTGACAAATTTGTGTAGGCCAGGGGCCGAGTGTAGGCCTATCAGAATTAAGATTATCTTTACTCGCAGTATTTTTGAGCTAGGCTACGTATAATCTTGAAATTTCCGTTTAAGCTTATAACGTTTTTATCTAATTTGATTTAACGTCATTTTCCAGTCCACTCCACCCATAAATCTGCTGTGTAGTGATTTATTCCTGTGGGGACGAACTCGCAGACGGCGGGTGGTCGGTAGAGGGAACTTTTGTTTAGCATGAAAAAGTGTAGATCCTCTGGATCTAACAGCAGAAACAGTAGCTACCTAGCTACTGCTCAGGGATGTGTCGATTTTGCAGCCCCGCCC
Source organism: Percina caprodes (assembly GCA_013375575.1). NCBI lineage: Eukaryota > Metazoa > Chordata > Actinopteri > Perciformes > Percidae > Percina > Percina caprodes. The sequence goes on along the minus strand of JABXJD010000032.1, from coordinate 2,553,738 downwards.
TCAAACACTGGAATCAGCTACACAGAGAAACTGCTGCCTGTCAAACTGACTGAGGACCGACAAACTTCCCCCCCCCACTCCACAGTCCAGGACCGCGTTTGACCGAAGAAGACACTGGAAGGAAGACAAGTTTGGACTGGGTTGAAATATGATGTAAGTTCTTTTGTTTTACACCTTGTAGTATTGTGTCTGAACCTGATCAAGTGGGTTGTGTGAGGCTATGACAGAAATGCTGTTTTCGTTTTTTGAAAAATACAACGTTAACCTGTATTCCGCAAGTTTGACAAGGTTTATGAAATTTCTGAAGAGACATTTTTGAAGGGGACACAAATATAACAGCCACAACCATAGAGGAGGAAAGCCTTAAAACTGTAGCATGGAGACTGTACCGTTCTGTGTTCTTCAAGTGTTTCTGTTGATTCAATGAAAAAGCTGACTAAATGCCTACCAAAATATTCTTTAATACCATTTTTTTTTATTTTTAAGTTGTTTACAATCTTGCCACAAAAATACCTTTTAACATAATGACTTATTTTGATAAAGTGTCCCCATATAAAAGAAATACAATGCTTTTGTACACTTGTTAAATTAGCTGATCTTAATGTAAATTAGTGAGCCACTGGTAAGCTCATCTGCTCACCCTTTCAGTCTTGCCTCCAAAAATATGAACTAAGCTCAACACACTTACCTGAGACTCTACAACTGACTGTCCCTGGTCTCCCTGTTCCTCAGTTCTTTCCGTTTCTTTTTCCTTTGACATAGTGACTTTAGTATTACCATAAGCACCCATTCTTATAAAGATGTTACCAAATAGTCTTGATATGAGGACTTATTGTACTTACTTGGCATTTTGGTCTAGGCCTATTGAAAAAGGATCTTATGTCTGTTTTTCTTTTCTCTGTCAATATATCTGGGAAACAACAACACAAATCTTTAATGTGAGATGTCTATAAGTTAGGTTCATAGGTTCACCACACCATCATACAATATATTTAACTCCAGTGCAAACCCAGTGATCAGCCACTTAACATCAAATTGAGCAAAACCCAACTGTAGATCTTCAATATTAACACTAATATCAGTTCACATACATAGCGTTAGGCTTGAATTGCCGTGTTAATAAGCTATTCAACAAGCTAGCTAATGTTACATTATATTTACGCCCATGGTTACGTATTAAAAGTTATAGCAGGGGCGATTCTAGGATCAGACCTGTAGGGGACTCAGCCCCTAGTGACACGGATACATTGCCTTGCAAAAGTATCCAAACCCCCTGCTAAATCAGTCATTTCATTAGTCGATCATCTGAACAACATTGTCAACTAATGTTTTTTGACACTATGTTGGAACCAACCCTAACCCACTTTATAAGTCACAGTAATAACGACCAATTTGACACAATGTTGTAACATTCAGCAATTTAGTTGCTTTTATTTCAATTTGGATTCTAATCTGTGCCATGAAATTACCATCTTCTTCTCTGGAGACTACCAACATTAAACTTCACAACAGCACTCCTGCACTTCCTCTGACAGATTAGATAGACTCAGCCAAAGGCGGGAGTCTGGCACAACCACCTCTGATTGGCAAACACTATGTTTCCTTCCTTTCCTTTACTGGGTTAGAGGTGCTTAGCATCGACGTCAGTGACACAGGATATTAAACCTGTTTCAAGCCCTTTGAACCTGCTTGAGCCCCCTAAAAATGGTCTAATATCGCCAATGAGTTACGGCACAGGGAATGTATAAACAGGCTCTTATCAAAGCAGTCCAGGTTCACTGTATGAACTTACACTGACCATTGCGCTAGTATCAATTGGTTGATGGTAAGATAATCAGTCCCTCCAGGAGTTTGTGGCCTTTTTTTGAGATTGTTGTGGCCCAAAATGCCTGATGTTGCGGGAGCTTTTGTAAAAAATTGCGATAAAAGTTGTGATATCTTTTGTATGTTTTGTCTTTTGTATGACAGAGAAAGTTGCAACAAAAGTAGTAATTAAAAAAAAAAAAAAAACTTAGTATAAAAATGGCTGGTGGATTTAAGACAAAAAATAATTTATTGAATGAATCAAATTTGAACATACATGTCAGAGGCTAGTTGATCTTTACGTTGTTAATTTCCTAACCTCGCGTGGGACTCACATTTATACATTTTGATAAAATACTTATTGGACTTTAATTATTGTAACAAGAGTAGCTGTCCTCAATTTAGGTCATTGTGTCGTCTCATCTCCGTTATTTCCTGCATCCACCATGTGTGTTTGTATGTGTGTGCACATGCATCAGTCATGGGGGGAACTCAGCAGCCCCACCCGCTGCAGAACCGACAGGATTGAAACAGCTTAAGAGTGAAAAAAATGTTACTGCGGACTTTGACGTTAACATGTATACAGGTTGGCAGGATGGTTTGAAATGTTTTGCACGGTCTTTCGTTGTATGTTTTTTCGGTAAATGTGAGATGTTCAAGTCACACACGTCTTGTCTTCATATTAGAAACAAGGAAATGAATTTGGTGACGTACGTGTAACGTCAACCCATTCTCACTCCCGCTTGGTCATTGGCTCTCAGAGTCACATGCTGATACAAAGTCTGGTACGTTGGACTGCGCTGGGATTGGATGAAGTCATGGGAAACTTCGGTTATTGGTCAAATTTGTGGAAATGTTGCGGTGATTGGTCAAAATTGCAGGTAGCACCAAAGTCATGGTGATTGTTTTAATTTGCGTGAATTGGCGCGATCGCAACATCTTAAAATCCTGGAGGGACTTGATAATGCTGATTTGTTCTGCTGCCATTTGGCTGTAAGCAATTGTGAGTTTGGAGTTTCATTAACACGTGCTAAATCTTGTGTTTTATTGATCACAGTGATGAAATGCTGTCTGAGAGGAGTCAAACATCTTGGTTTGTCTCTGGCTGTTCCCTGATAACAGAAATGTTATCTCCACTTGCGCAACCTACATTTTTGTAATGCTGATGTCTATGCTATAAATCACTTTTGAGCAACTGTGTGCTGTTATTCAAACATGCCTCCATTCAAAACACCCATTCAAACAAAACAAAAAGATTATAAACGGGGACATTCAGGTTTCAATAATCACTCACCCCTGCTTGGATTGTTTTTTAGTAATCCCACCATTAACTAAAAGCTGTCCTTTCAGAACAAGTTATTGAACTTGGCCCAGTGTTTTAATTCTTTTCAGCTGGTTTACTCAAGACTGACTTCACCTGTTAAGCAGCTTTCAGACTGTAAATACCCTCAGCCTGTATTTGGGGTTGTAATGACACAAATTGCTTAGTGATAAAAAGGTGTGGTGTTGACAGGCTGCTACTGTTAATGTTTTGTAGTGCATTTAGTGTGTAGCTGAAGATTTGAAACACCAAATTCCTGATGAAGCAGGAAACAACTGAAATTTGGACTCAGTGAGAAAAAGGCAAATCTCTCTTCCACATTTCAATACTGCATGAGCACCCAGTCTATGACTCGTGTCTTGCATGATGATGATGAATGTTTGTTAAGCAACTTTTTTAAGAAGGGTCAGAAGAGTCATACTGTACAAGCAGTGGTAGTTCTTCCCACTGCTGTGTAAGCAGTCATTTCCTGTATACTTTACAACTGTGGGATCCAAACTTTATATCAGAGTGACTCTACCAGTCAACGTGCTAACACACAAACAGTGTTCATACATATAGTGTCTGGCCCAGATACTGATGGTCCATGTGATTTATGCTCCTTGTGATTAGCAACATCTTTGTGTATTCAACAGCAACCACATTATTCTCCTATTGCTGGAATTTCCCTTTTAGTAAGCCTTTTTTTGAGTCATTCATATTCTTTGATATAAATATATGAAAAGACACTGTAAGTAGTGTAATGCTCAATAGTCTTTTGGCAAATACTTTATCAAGCAGTCTTGTGTTTTTTGCCAAATAGCTCCAAGGCTTATGTTTAAAACATGCTCAATGATTACAGGTTCAGCTCTGAATCATGTTCTCCTCCTTTCAACAAATAGTTGCCTTAGAACCGAGTGAACATACAAACATCTCGAGATCACAAGGCTGTATTATCGCTGAATGAACAAATGTAACCAATGTAATGGACTTCACTGTAACACAGTGAGAAACCAGTGTAGCAAACTACTTCTGTTGACATTACATACAAACTTCCACGTTTTTCAAACTGTCCTTTGACTGTTGGCAAAATGTCTGAAAAAGCTTATATGCTGAAATGATACGCTTCAACACTGCTGCAGTAGCTCACAACTGCAAATTCTTGTGCCTGCCTTTCAGTTTTAGTTTGTAATTACCAGCTTTACTGGAATTTAACTTAACAACAGTGTGTGGAGATAAAAACAGCATTACAGAAAGCTCCACTGGTCCCTCCAATCACACAGGCCTAAATTATGATGATGCTTACGGAAAATTAAAAAATGATGTTAACTACCTTGTCTTTTACATATCTTGACTGTGGATCCAGTGAGATTGATGTAAGATTGCTAGTTTGTTTGTTGCTGTGTGACTTTTGTGAATCCAAACTAACCCATTAAAACAACAAAGTCACACAAAAACATAAACTTACTAACTGATCAAGGCAGCACTAGACAGGCAACTCCCAGTGGGGGAAAAATTACAGTTTTTTTCCAAAGGAGTCTGGTGGCTTTAAAGAGAGCATAAATAACATTGGAAAGGGCTGTCTGATGTCAAGGTAAAGGCGTGAAAATATTTTGAATATAGCATGCACTTACACATTTAAAGCGTACACCTTAACTGACCTCATACAACTCCGCTTCAAAAGATCCAAACTATCCATTTCACATTTTAGTTTAAAAACAACAAATAGTGTAGTTACAGAGACTAGAGATACATAGATCAAACAATTACATGAATAACTCGATGATTGCAGTTTTTCTCAGTCGCTTTGGTACATTTCTCAGATCACAATTGACACTCTCAGAACTGCTTGTTCAACCTTCACATGATACGGCCTGTGTCTCAAATCGCGCACTCCCGTTAGTGCCCTTACAGACAGTACACTTCGTGCACTACGTACTGTCTTGCATAGTGCGTACATTTCGACAGAGGAGTGTCGTCTCAAATCGCGCACTGCCATGTGCACTTACCGGAAATTACGTTAACATTTCATCCCTTCTTCTTCTGTACAATTGTGAATTTCAAAGGAGAGCATTCCAGTCTGCTATTGTTTTTCGCAAATAATTCCTGCTTTGTTTTTGATACTTTAACAAAAATAAATGTGATTTTGTTTTTATCTGCTCCGTGTAAAATTACGGTACCAATAAAGGTTAGAATTTGTGGTACAAAAATCATTACCGACTGTAAAATTAACCAAATATACATATACAGGTTGCTAATATGTTATAAGTATAGCAAAAAGACTCACGTCTATCGTGTCTAACTGTTGTTAGCCCCGCCCCTTCCGCTACGTAGCCAAGATGGCGACCGTTGAGTGTGGAAAGTGGCCATTGATCCACACTCAACTTTCTGGCCGTTTTGAGTGCACCATCCGGGTACTCAAGTGCACTTCATTTGACCGCACTTCGACAATGTGAACGCACTATGTACTCAAATAGTTAGTATTTAGTACAGAAGTGCGCAATTTGAGACACAGCCCTAGTCACTCGTGCAAAAGATAAAGCAATTTATCATTGTTTTGGTCAAATTGCAATTGCTTTTGTACATGCATGCAATTTGATGATGTAAAACTGTCCGCTGTTTTTACATGATCAATTGCTTATGTCACGTTGATCAAAATATAATGTACTGGATGTCTGTTAAATTCTCTTACTCTTGAAACATCTAGGCCCAAGTTCATTGACTATGTCTTTAAATGCAAAATGGTTGTACTCATTGTCATAATCGGTCAAGTAAGTTTTCCATAAAGGTCATTCCAATTGTTCTTAGAGATTGTGAAAGCGACTGAGGAAAAACGATTGAAAAATGAAAATGATTCAATCAGTAAATACATCAGAGTAATAAAGCAATTTGAGGACATCATGCTGTGGATGAAAACAATGTGACTGTGGTTCATGCAGCCTATGAAGTAACTGTGAGTGGAAGCTTGTGCTCATTATTGCCAGGGAGGTGTTGTAAACTTTCTCCTTCCTCTCTACAATATGTTTCCGTCATTGTCCCACCGCATAAAAACAATCATGTGTATCCAGGCATCAGCCACAAAAAAGAGATAGGAACTTTCAGAGATAGGTGGGGCATGTTGTTCCTTTTTGCTTGCTAGTCTGAAAATGACAGTATTAAAAAACAGAAACACATTGGCCCTCATTTATCAACCTAACTTAGAAACCAGCGCAGATATTAGCACAGAAATCCTCTTACGACAGGCTTCATGTGCAATTCATGAAATGTACGTATCACACCAATCAGAACGTAAGAATGGTCATACATTGATAAATGCAGCGTCTGGAAATGATCGTAATTTAAATATTACGGCCCAATATTTTCTCGGTTTTGAGGCCTTGCCACTACTATTTACAACATGGCGAGACATAATCTGGCTAAGAAGCTACACTTTTCAGAGGTGGAGATTGGAGGCTGTAGAAAGAATGCAGAATAGAAAGAGATCACTGATGCGGTCAGCAGTGTTGTCGTGTTAAATCAGACTCCAGCTGAAGTTTATTTAATTTATACATCCTTGATGTATGCCATACTCCTAATAGTAATATATAGGCTTATATTGCAATCTCTTAGGCCTACATGTAGGTGTACCTATATTTAAATAAACACACAGTAGCAGAGTTTATTCCGTGTATGTTTATTTTACACGTTTTTTCATGAGCCAAGCAACCGTAAGCTGTGAGGGAGAGTGCGTGTCCTCCGCGCCCCGTGCTGGACCACCACGCAGACCTTGTCTCCTGACAGCAGAGGGGCTGGAAAAATGGAAAAAATGTCTATATAGATATAGATATAGACATGGGGAACTTTCCATAAGATCATCTCTCAATGCAAATCAAACCAGCTATTAAGCTAACTGAAATAGCACCATGCCTATCTCAAGGTATGGTGAAGGCTATGTGATGATGTGGGACTATTTCAATTCCAAAGGCCAAGGGAACTTTATCAGGACGCATAGTATCCTGGATCCATGAAATAACTGGCCTTTAAAAATAAAAATGTGCCTGCCTCGATGGGAATTTAACATAGGGGTGTGTATACTTATGCTCACTGTATTTTAAGGAATAACACTTATTTATTTACAATACATTATTCATTCACAAAGAAAATTGGTGTCCTTAAAAGGTTGGATTTTCCTACATTTTTTTAATTAAGGCATTCAGATCATTTTCCAAAAGATTTTTTTTTTTATTCCTCTTTTTAATCAACTTTAGCATGTGTAACTTACTCACTTTAGAGTGTGTAAACTTATGCAAGCCACTGTAGCACACCTAAAGATGAAGCCGTTCATGCCACTCAACAAGACCTAAGGAGACTTTGCTGTGTTAAAGTCACGCCAGGATGTCATTAACCTGTTCCATCTGGTCAGTGACAAGAGCACACTGAAAAGAGTTTCAAACGTATCATAGTCATGGCAAGACAAAATGGTCCAGGGTGCTCAGGAAGTTCAGCCAGATGATTGAAGGTACTCTTTGGGGTCGAGATTTCAATTAAGTATAGAAAAAATCCAAGGCAGTCTTCTTGAAAATGATTTTAAAAGCCTTTATTTTACTGGCTATTTCAGAAAACTTTAAAGACTTAGGGAGTACAGTCGTAGCGGCACAGACAGCCATCTTCAGGGTGTGTGATATCTTAGTCATGCTTTAAAAACACAGAGGCAGCTCTCTTCCGAGCTTTGACATGTACAGGAAACCAGACACACTCCACAGGAAGAGTTTGGATGGTAGGCGTCTGAGGGATTCTCACGCACTCGTAGTAGCACTCAGAGCTCTTTGAAATGTAAAATAAGACATTGTATCTTTTTTCTTAGGCTACATCCACACTACTACATTTTCATTTTTTATTGTATCACCATGATTCAGTTTCACTACCAAAACACTCCTGGAGTTTCAGTCTATATTGTCCAATGTAACACTCTGTGTGGCTACCAGGCACTGCTACAGTTTAACACTGGTAAACCCAGAACACTTTATTGTTATTGATTTGAACTTTGAACATTGCTAGGTAATCTAGTTCAAAGAGTGTCTTGTTTAAAGGGTCCATGGCCCTGTTAATCTTTTCATGTTGTGCTGTTTTTTTTCTGCAACATGATGCTTGTCTATTCTGAGCCTGACTTTTGTTGGCTTACAGAATCTGCTATTCCTGCCAGTTATTCCAGTAACACCGCCTTCTAAACATGCACCGTGCTCCCCTGTGATATGGATGAATGAAAGACGCCCACTGATCTTTGACCCTTAGTGCCAGTCCTTTTGCAGCTTATCTCTGCCTTGTGATTTATATTTACTACATTTTTTTACGCTTAGGAGGATCCATGTTCATTGGTGAGTCTGTTTTCGTTGGCCATATCTCTTTATTTTGAAACATTGCTCACACTCAGTGTAAATAACAAATTCAGTAGACTCATTATTTGTAAGAGATGAGAATGTGTAGTTAGGGTAAAAATAATTGTTCAAGTGAATTGTTTGTGTCAGTAGCTGGGCAGGCATTAGTCTGTGCTCAGTGTGTCCAGATAAATCATTCTCTAAAGGAGCCATGTGGCGAACACACCTTGTGGGCCAGACGGGCCTGCAGACAGCAGCACTGAAACTTCACAAGCTTGCTCCTGTTGCTGAAGGTGTTTTTCTCTGAAGTTGACTGACATTTACTGTATTCTGCCAGTGATTCCACCTTGCTCGTGACAGATCTTCTTTTGTTTTGGCTCTGGTGCCCGAACACGCAGCCAGATTTCAGAGAGCTGAGATAATACTGTGGAGCTCTGGGGCCTGTTGAAGGGCAGTCCACATGAGTGCACTGTTTTCTGAGGCACACTGCCCGCTTATCGAGCCTATAGAGGGTTCCTTCCTGGTTTTCTTCAGTCCAGTCTGTAATTACTGTTGCTGGCAGGCTACACTACAGTATGTGCGTTTCCCAGCACTTCCAATGTTTTCCTTGTGTTGTCAGCTTCCTTTTGTATTCTGATAGCCTGAAGCTATGTGCTCTGCAAAAACAACTGAAGATATTGTGTCACTAGTTGAACACTTGGTTCAGTGTCTTTACAGTTTTGTCATTGTCAGAGTCATCCTATGTTATTAATAGGACTGGGTATTGTAAGGAGCTGTGGAAAACACATGGTCACTTTTGGGGTGGTCATATACTGTACATAGTAAATTACAATTTGGTAATAAGATTGTCAGCAAATCCAATGAAAAGACAAAAAACAACCGTGAATTGATCTTACGAACAAGTATAACCTGTGTAGCCAACGCCTGATATATTTTATTCCTCTGTGCCATGGACCTCCATTGTGTTAAAAACAAAAACACTGACACTGAAGTTTATTTGAGTCAATCCATGTTGTAAATCTAATATTCACAAGGACACTATATGTGTATTAATCTGCTGTGATATGTATATATAATTATATAATTATATAATTAGTATATATTAGAATTTGGGATTTGTTGACGATATGCAAAATGTGGACTAATGCCAGCTTTTTATGAAACTTGAAATTTACTTGGTTGTTCCTTGTTTGGCCATCCATGTTTTAGACCAATAATAATTTGATTATTATAGTTTAATATCTGGAAAAAATGTGTATGTGTTTTTGAGGAATGTGTAAATGTGAGTGTATAAAAGTGTGTAAATATGTGCATGTTTTTGATATTGCTGTCCAGGTGTAACAGATACATGTTTCACATTCCTAACATTCCACCTCTATCATACTGGGAACTGGTAGCTTTCAGTGTCTCTGAGACACACAGCAGTGCTTTTATTTCTATATACTGGATCTCTTGGGCAATGTGGGCAATGTGTTACAGTATAGGAATTACATGAACTATGGTAAAATTATTAGTATCAGGAGATAGATGTGCTTAAGTTGTTAAATAAAACATAACTATATATATCACTGTATAAGTTCCTCACTGTTCACAAAGAAATTAATCATGGCCCTTCACTTTCTCAACAAGCCGCAGGCAGTTTCACTCAATCAGATAATTTTCTAAACAGACAGGAGATTAAAACTCTCTGATCCTCTTAAGTATTATTTTGTGTGTGTGTGTGTGTGTGTGTGTGTGTGTGTGTGTGTGTGTTCTTTCCACTTCATCTGACATTAGTTGTATTTTTACAGCCTTTCTGTGGGTTTGTTCTGTCTGCCCACAAGTGACTTTCCATTCTATCAGCTCAAGATGGTGAAGTCATTGGCCTCTGCCGGAGACAATGCAGTTTGAGTGTTGAGCATTGACTTGGCTATGAAGTCAGAGTAAGTGGTACCTTTTCATTAGTCCTCACAGACTCGTACAACAGATGGTTCCAATAGTTGTGCCTTTTTCACCGCTTTACTTGGACTGAAACGTGAAAGCATAAGTGCAATCAACGTGTCTTTGTTTGAACTTTTCACCAAAGGCTCAAGATGATTGAATGTTGGCCAAAGTTTAGAATAAAATGATGTCAACAGAAAAGTAATTGTAGCTGTTCTTGTGAAAGGACAGCCACAAACAACAGTTATGAAAATGTAAGGGTAAATGTAATGTTTGCACAATACATTTGATCCTTTTTCGGACAGAAATGAACATCTCACTACCTCACACAAATTTATTTTAACCTCAACTGTCAAAAGATATGACTCCACAAAGGTTTTTTTTAGAAGATATTATGTAGACTCCAAATAATCCACATGCTACAATACACTGCAATTTTCCTGTCACAGTCTGCTGCAATGCATGAAAGATTAAAGCACCTGCATCATATATCATGCCTGTCTCAGTCATCGCTTGTCACTCATTGACAATCAGAGAGGAAATTCCACCAAAAAACTATGGAGGTGGTCTTGTGACTATCTGGCTAGTGAGGCCAGTGAGAGGACTAGCAGTGTTTAGGACTCCTGCTGATGGAGCAGTTCAGGGCTTTCTATGCAAGTGGCAAAGGAATGTCAGCTCTCCGAGTTTGAAGCTGAATGTTTGCTGATAAATGCCTCGGGGGTCCACAGTATTGCCCCAAAGGATGGGCTTTTTGAAGCTACAAAGGTGTATTAAGCAAACTGAGGGCCACCTGGGTGTACAGTATATCTACGGCCTGGTTGGTGTTCCTTTTTCTGCCTGAATATTTCTCTGAAAACAGGATGCAAACACTGAGCTAAACAGGATATTGTGCAAATGAGTATGCTAATTGTAGCTTGGGTACAAACTGTTGCTGTAGGAGCAACATTCAAAATCTCACCACATTCAAATCACAAACATGTTGTGACCCAAGACTGAATGGTTGAGTATAACGACTAACTTTTGCATTGTGTTGGTGTATTGTCCCAGACTAGAGCTCATTGTGAACAGTTCCATGGCATGGTCACACTACCACCTTAGGCCCTGGGGCTGGGTGTGACAGTAATAGTGGATTACTGTGGGGGGGCTGTTAGCCTGACCTCTCCGCCTACCCTGCCCATTCCACTCCATGGGACATTAAAATATCAAAGGCAGACTTCTCCCCAAAACTCACAGAAGCTGTGGTCTCCACCCAAATAAGCTCACACATGCTTAATGCAGAAAATTTCCACATGTTGCTTTGATGTTGAGTTCTGGCATGGTTTTCAAAATGCTTGATGGCTGATTGGAGGCAAGAGAAAACTACAGTGCATTTCATTCTGTCAGTACAGCTCTATTCTGACACAAGTGTGTGTGTTTTAGTAAGTGTCTTTCACACGCAGGCTCATGTGTAAGCATACTGAATGTAGAAGGTGGACCATTAAGCATGCATACCCAATCAAAGCCAATCAAGTTAGTTTCAAAGTCTTCTCTTTTTACTGAAAACATTGTTTGGTTTTCAGCTGGAATGAAAAATACCACAAATACTTTTCCGGTCTACTCATCCATTGTTAGTGCTGCGCACCAGGAATGAAAGGTTTGCATTCCTTGCAGGTTGCAGTAATAGGAAAACTATGTTTTACCCATTTTAAAGACAATATTTACAGTAGACATGTTATTTATATAGAATTGTTGATTCTCTGGAGCCATTACATAAGCCTTCATTGCAAAGTTTCTACTTATATATGAAGGATATAATGATACAAAATACTGTATATATTACCTACAATTTAAGACTTCTACAAAAACATTTAGCCTAAATCCAACCAATCAGTGCTACAATTTCAGCAAAGTCCGGATATATTGTACCAATACATTATAGTTTTGATTATTTGTCCATGGTGGATACCTCATGTTGAAACTTCACCGGTTTTGTTTGTGTAAAGCTGATGGAAAAGTTTGGTTCTCTGTTGAAGCAATAAGTAATATCAAGAACCACAACCAACTCTTTTTATAGCCTCACAGGGTTATGCCTCTATAAAGCACACGTGAATATGCTCCACAGCTGTCTGACGACGAGCGACTGGCTCATTTTACTTTTATGCTTGATTTTTCTCCCCAGTATTTATATCCTTGTCTCTACTTGAAATTTTATCTCGTCAATGTGGGTATCAGCTAACTGCATGTTTACTTAGACATCGACTTCTTAACGAGGACTGGTATTGAGCGGCCTTTTCATAATTCGATAGTGTAAGCTTACGTCATGGAGAAGATAAAATACAGCTGTGTTGTCAACATAACTTAAATGACTTTAACATTCTAATCTATAAACCATTTAGATGAAATAATGATGAAACGTCCTTTTGTCAGAATGACAGAATATGGAAAAACATCAGCTGGCTAAAGCAATCTGAGAGATTTTCTTTCTGCCATGAGATGACATCAGACTCTTATGTGTCTTGCCTCCGCAGACTGGGCATGACGGTGCGGGCCAAGCTGAGGGTGTAGCCACATCTGGCAGAGACTGCTGAAGTAAGCAGGAGCCTCAGCACACCAAACCATCTACTGCAGCGGGGAAGATGGGAGAGACAGAGGAGGAGACAGAGAATGTGGGAAAGCTGTTTGAGAACTTCGTCCAAGCCTCAACCTGTAAGGGAGCCCTTCAGGCCTTCAACATCCTCTGTAGGAGGCTGGACCTCGACCCTGCAGAGAATGACACCTTCTACAGCAGACTGAAGGCAAAGGCCACGTCTTGGAAGGCCAAAGCCCTATGGAGTAAGCTAGACAAAAGGATGTCCCATAAGGAGTACAAGAAAGGCCAAGCCTGTGTGGGCACCAAGGTAAGTTTAAAACATCTTTGTACAGCTGCACCACAAAAATATTTACCAATCAGAGGCTAGAGATTAAGATGATGAATTTACAAAGGATAGAGAGCAAGGTATAGGATGATGACATGTTTTGCACAATAACTTTTAAAAGGTATACCAAAGGTATACCATACTTTTTTTGGTTGATTTATTTCCTACTTTCCAGACAGGCATTGTTTTCTTTTTGGTTTGGTATGAAAGCAATTTCAGCATGGTGTTATTTAGCTCATTTTTTCAGTTCACATGGACTAAATGTGCACTGTTTTGCCAAAGTTATGTTATTTTTGTGTGGTCACCCAGCTAATTTAAAAGGTCTCCTTGGTGCTGCATTCAAGGATCCTCCACTATCCCAGACTTTGGAGTTGCCTGCCTAACAGCAGCCCTCATTAATAGAAGAAACAACTACACATATCATCCTTTTCAATGTCCTTATGTGCTTGACAAATATAATTTAGCTTGTAAATGCATCCAACTCTAAAATCTTGACTATTACGTTACTATACATTTTCAAATGGATCTGTCATGCTAGGAGATTGCTGAGATGTGTGAGCTGCAGCAACATCACAATAATAAACGGACTAAACGTTCACCGTGATGGGTTATCTACAGTATCTCAAGAATGTTTGTCCAAGTTAATGTGCTGAAAACAAAAAATGTGTTGCATGCCGACACAGCTAAAGCCTAAAATCATGGGTATGTGTATCCTAAAAAGGTCTAAGAATATCATAAGGGTTGTTTATACATCATTAAAGTTGATGTTTTATGTCTTAGTGACCTCACCTCAGGTACTAACAGAGTGCTATAGCACTTCTACCATCTACTTGCCCAGAAACAGGTCAGCGACTACAGTAACACTCATTCTTTCACTGCAACAGCTCCTAAAACACAGGACAGGAAATTAAAGAGATGTACATTTGCTTTGCTTCCGATCTGTCCCTCTCAGACAGGTGCGACAGATGCTTCACTGACCCATCATATGTCTATATTTAACCATACAAACAGTAAACATTGCACTACATCAAAGTTAAGAAAGATACACACTGTAGATAAAACACAGCAAGCAACAGATGTTCAAATGAAACATGACACAGAATTTCATAAAGACACAAAGAAAAACACCTTGACAGCTGTTCGCTGCTTCATTTAACCCTGCAGCTAATCATATTCGTAGCGCAAATAACACATGTAAGAAGAGAGCCATTGAAGAGCTACTGAGTTGAATTATCAAGATATAGCTGTAATGTGGACAAATATATCATGTCAGGGTTGCGTGGTGTGGGGGGAACTTGGCAGTAAAGGTGATGAGGGAAAGGAGGAAAACCTGTAGGAGAGTGATTACCTTTCAGGCATCAGCTGCCTTCAGCTTGAAAGAGTGTTTTTATTGTGCCGAGAAACAGACAGCATCACTCAGCATCTATGATTATTTGGCCCCAGTTGTTCTGAGGGTGTGCTCTGCTCTTTATATTCTGTTCCTAAAAGGTTGGAGCCAGGCTCAGATTTAGGTTCTGTCTGATTTAAGCCAACACCAAACTAGGTCAGAAGAAAGAAGGTAAATGTTTAAAGAAAGTGTGACTCTCCTTCTTCTCTTAACTTCTGAGCCAAATGTTTTAGGTCTGATTTAGTCATTTTGACAATCAACAGGGTTGTGTTGTAAAGTAAAACTGTACTACTACTTTAGTGGGACCAAAGCAGTAAACCACATTAACACACAGTGGATTGTGTGCATTATTGAAACACTAACATATTGTGAATTTATGACATTGCCTTTTTCTTCTACAAGCCTAAGGTTTAATAAGTTACTTATTAATTTCTACACATGTGCAGCACCAGTGCAGTATGGAGCCTGTTTTAATCACTCACAGGGCGGGAGTTTTGCTTTTACTCGATCGCTAGTTTCTCCTCTCCCTGGGAGAATCACAAGGTGACGACTCGTGGTTTTATGGCAACTCGGCTTTTTAACAGTGAGTGACAGATATATCACTCGCTGCCTCATGCTCATGTTCCAGCTGTAGGAACAGTCTTTAAAGGATGTGATGCCATTCGTGTTTTATGGCCTGATGCAGCTGGCTGCTGTGACACCAACATGTAACAACAGTGTTTTTCTTCCTCCATAAAGTTTCACTGTACACAAAGAAATTGCAAATTGTTCTATTTTTTATCATTTATGATGTGATGTTGTGAATCATTCTCCGCACACTTCATCAGAGCTCTGTGACACACAGTGTACTTTTAACCCTAAAACTGTGACACATCTTGACTCACCAGAAAAAGAGCATTCAAGATATGTAGTCTCATTTAAAATTGCGTGACTTTCATCTCAATGGTGTTAAGCCCCAGATTCAGTATGTTGTACACCATATACACAGATGTTTTGTCAAACACCCCTTGCAGTCACGCAGTTTGACAGTTTTATGTTTGGGATGATATTGTCTAGGCCCCGTGGAGAGCTGATATAATTAGTCAATGAAACAATGTGTTGATTGGCAAAAGAATTTTTAATAATTAAATTGATTTAACATTTCAATATGTATGCCCCTCAATTGTGAATATTTGCTTGACTTGAATATGATTGAAAATTAAATATATCTATGTTTTTTTACTGTTGGTCAACCAAAACAAGCAATATAAAGACATCATCTTGGGCTCTGGGGACAGAATAATTGTCAGATTAATTGATAACAAAAAATAGTGGTTAGTTGCACCTCTAGTTTCCTAACATTTAAACCAAGAAGCTGTGATTAAAAAAAGTGCTCCTTGTTAGTAATTCACACTTTCTGCCGCCATGAAAAAGTAAACTGTGCTACTCTGACTGACAGATAGCGTTCATTACTAAGGCGGGGCACAAATGTTACCAGGGCGAGGTGGAGCTGGGATGAGAGAGGGGTCAGGAGTGGGAAGCTGAAAGGAAGCGTGTGTGTGTCCTGACTCAACAGATGTGAAGCAAGCAAGCCGTCAGGAAAAGCCCCATATCTGAAGTAATATATCAGTGAATGGAAACGGGCTAAAACAAACAGCCTGTCACTGCTAACGGCTGATGAAAACAGTTACGAGTTAAAAGTGTGCACAAATGTGCAATAAAAATGTGCACATTGTGAACGTACATATGAATAAACTGCGTTATTACTCTGCACATAAATTACATTTTCAGCATCCTTTCATCTCTGTCTCTGGTTGAGTAAATACACTTACTCACCCTTTGTTGAGAGAAAAACATAGCCAGCAGGCAGGCATGTCCAGGCAGCGCTTCCACCACCTGTGTGTGCTTCACACCTGAGAATACCTCCTGATATCCTCAGGCAACACATGATGACACACTGTGTTCCTCATCACCCACATCCCCTGTGAAACCCCCCCAAAGTTTAACCACACACTCCCGGAGGGAGAATGTGGAATGACTAAAGCCTCAATCATTGTTTTTGGTGCAGGAGTAGAGAGCCATTTAGGGTATGATTTGGGAATAAGCTGGCACTGGGTGTTCTGTAAACAGCAACCAGGCTGATTGTCTCGCAGAATGGATGGGTAGCACCTAATCGCACTATCCTCAATTTGTGGTGTCTTATTGGTAGACACAGGATGGCAGGAAGTGAGTCCTCCTGTTCAAATACGTTGCAAACCCCTGTCTGCATGCTGGTGTGATTTAGAGGTCTGGCAGATTGGTAGCTCTGTGTGCTGTTGAATAAAAGGCTTTCCTGGGAAGGTGAAAGAAAAGATATTTTCAGCGCTAATTTGGTGAGGCTATCGACACGGGAGTGTCCACCTTGTTAAGCACAGCAGGGGCAACATTCAGAAGTGGTTAGGTTCTGGATTAAATCTCACTCAAGTATAAAGATGTACAAATCTCTCAACACAATTCTCTATAATGCCTCTTAACGTGTTTAGAAGGAAAGAAGATCAAGTTTGCCAGCACACATGCGTCAGTTCTTTCATCTATCTTTTAAGAGGGTGATGTCATGTTCGAGCCACACATTCTCAGACAGATGCTGTAACCTCAACGAACTGACTTCATGCATTTTTGGGTGAGGCCCATGCATGAATAACACCCATATGTAACAGTTGTATTGATGGTTTTGCGAGATGTTTGCAAACATTCCTCTTAGCAATTTCCTGATAAATGCACTTTATGCACATTTAGGCACTTGTAAACTCTCTTCATGTTTTAGGAACAATCCTTACACACACAAGGTGGCATGTGAAAAAGTCTTCTCAAGACCGAGTCATTGTCTATCCTGCTGAAGTGTCCTTGAGTGAGACACTCAGCCTCTAAATGCTCCAGTGGTGCAGTGAAGTGCTGCTTCCTGTCATGACATGGCATAATGCTCTCTGGTATGTTAATAAACAAGTAGGACATAAACCATTTTTCATTTCAACCTCTTCTGCAGGACAATTCTTAGCCATCTGGGATTATAGATGTCTTCATGATGTAGCTCATTCCTCTGTGCCTTGTGTAATTAATAAGGTCAATTTGTCATTCTCTCATATTTAGTGCCTCATCATCGGAGGAGGCCCCTGTGGCTTGCGAACAGCCATTGAGCTCGCTTTGATGGGTGCCAAAGTGGTGGTGATCGAGAAGAGAGACTCCTTCTCCAGGAACAACGTGCTGCACCTTTGGCCCTACACCATTCATGACCTGCGGGGCCTCGGGGCCAAAAAGTTTTATGGCAAATTCTGCGCTGGGGCCATAGACCACATCAGTAAGTGCTTTTGCTTTTCATTGACCCGTGATTAGGCCTGCACGATTCTGGGGAAAAATAGGAATCACGATTTTTCACGATTCTCTGCCACGATTTTTTTCGCGCGAAGTATGTTTATTGCACACATGAACCATGACAAAGCAAATTGGCAGTACCAAACATAATTATTTTCACACCTATAGCACATTGCGCATCACCACAAGCCTGTAAACATAGAGGCTTCAATGAAGGGAAGGAAGAGCACTGCAGCACTTGGGAGCGCTTTATAACCTATTTCATACAGTCTTTCAGTCTGTCAACTCACACAAGAAAGTAGTAGCGTTTAAATTGTGAACTCGGTGAATCGAGATCACGATTTTGTGATCACATATTATTAGTCTTTCTAAACATGAAACTTCTGAAACGTACAGTATTTTGTTCGACCCTAAAATTGTACAGTCCACAGTATATTCAGTAGTAGCGTTAAATAGTATGGTCTTACAGTACTTTCTAAGATAACTTCTCAGCTTTAACTTATTTTAGTTCTAACCCTTTTGTTTGTAAGTAATATATTGTTATTATATATTATTTGGCTTTTTATTGTGACTTGTTTGTACATTTGTCTTTGTTAAATGTTTCCCTGTAAATGTCAACAATATGGTCTGGATCTTCTTTCTATAACCCTTTGGTAAACTTGCATTTTGTGCATTATTATTATGTACTCACATTGTTTTTTACTAATTTTACGTTTAATTATATATATATAGTTTTATTTTATTTTAATAGTTTTATTTTCTTTACAATTGTCAAATCCAGTGGTTGACTCCAAAACAATTTCAAAGAGAACAAGAAGGATAAAGAAAGACAATTATTTACTGTATATATTTCTAAAAAATTACTAAAGTTTAAAAGCTATGCTGGACATAATGATATGTGATATTTTTAAACACAATTTAATGACACTTTTATTTATTTTAATATCACATTGATCTTTTTTATTCCAATACAAGAAAAAAACGCCTCATCAAAGAGCCAGGAGAGTAATGGAGTTCAAGCCTTGCTCTCATGAACACACACACACAGTCTGGCAGTGTTTTACATCTGTATGCAAACACTAATGTGTGTGTCTGTGTCTATTAGGCATTCAGAAGCTGCAGCTGGTCCTGTTGAAGGTTGCACTGATTGTTGCAGTAGAGTTTCACATCAATGTGGAATTTGTCAAGCTGTTGGAGCCTCCAGAGGATCAAGAAAATGAAGGTATCCATCCACACGTCCAAACAATAGATTTGTAGTGCTTTTATACTCACCCACTGATGGTTGTTTTTATGATTGGCAAGCTTTGGGGAGATGGGGAGATTTAAGCAGCTGGAAACTATACAACTGGGACATGAAGTAGGATGATGTTGAGAAGTTTAAAAATGTGTAAAGCTAGATATAGACATAAGTCTGCGTCGGTTTGTTAGACAGATGCGTAGTAAACTGCGTAGTTTACTGGAGAATCTGTATTTGCTCCCCCACTCTGGAGTTTGGCGCTCTGCTTCAAGGCTGGTGAGGCAGCAATGGACTTCTCATCGCTGCAGTATGTAATTTCCTTGACAGCCACCAATAAACAGGAGACAAACATTGGCACTGATTTAGTTTTTCATCATATTTAGATGAGGTTAGAGGAGGTTAAGTATATTGCTTGGCTTCCCTGTTGGTGCTCAAAAGTATGCCTACTATATTTACACCACCCACCTATCACATTAATGCTAGTGAATAAACATGTTTTTTGTTCCCTTTGCTAAATGTAGTGGTAATATATTTTACTCCCATGTGATGATATATTTTACATTGGACTTTAGACTCTCAAGAAGAAAATGAATATCACGCTGTTGTCAGGTGTTGTCTCCTTAGCTGTAATATCTATACACTGATAACAACAAGTGCCTTGCCTAAATTTAGACACACACTTATCCCTCCTGTTTTGCTGTGACGAACTTAGCTCTGCCCTTGACATCATGGAATGCATTTTCCACATGGTGATATTACACAACAAACTGCCAAGCTGTTACCGTGCTGGTCTCACACTCCTGCAACACCCACACTGCGTACTTCAAATGACTAATATTGAATCGTAAACAATGTTTTGCTTGTTAGTCGAGTTTTCAGGCCAAATCTAGTGGGCTTTTAGTAAGCATTCCTTTTAAAACCAGGACAGGAAAAGCCACGTCTTTCTGTACTTTACTGGCATCATAGCAACAAAACAGCAACAGATTAACACAGATTAAAACAAGTGAGATGTCTCACTCTGTAGCTAAAACAGAGACCTAAACACACAGGGTGAAAACAGGATCTTTACATCATAGCAACAAAACAGCAACAGATTATCACAGTTAGAAATGTAAGAAAAGCAAAGCAGTTGGCAGATTGGTCCAGGAAGTAGAGATGCTTTGACTGAGACACTGTTGAAGTGTGCTTGAGCAAAAATACTCATCTTTATCATTTGACATTCTACATTCTGTTTCTGATTGTTCTGTAGAGTACAGCACAAAGGGAATATTCCTAGGATATACTATTTCTCTGTCTTTGTTTCCGTCTCTCAGGGCTTGGATGGAGGGCTACAATCCGACCTGCTGATCACCCGGTGGCAAATTTTGAGTTTGATGTCGTGGTGGGAGCTGACGGACGAAGGAATACTCTGGAAGGTGAGAAGAAGGCAAACAAAAGGAGCAAATAGTATAGGTGTATTTTAAAAAGTATGATAAATGTTACCTGTGTCTGATCATGCAAGTAACAATTTGTGACCCAAATGTATATTTTCCCATCAGCAACAATCAAAGCAAAGGGTTAGAGCCCAAGTCACTCTCAAATTTACATGTTTCTTAAAACAACTTGGAGTTTATTTAATACTTTCTGATTCTGTTAAATGTCAGATAAGCTCACACAATGCAAATATTTCATTTCAACTTCTCAGCTATATATGTGAATGTATTTGTATGTGTCCGTGTTAGGTGTTACGTGTTTACATTATTGATAAAATCTTTACAGCATCACATGGAACAAGGAATCTGAGTTAACTTGACTCAGATAAAACCCAGCACACCTTTTGTTTACTGAACAGTGTTTCTGAACTCTCACGAAAGAAGTTATACTGCATTATTTCCATTGTGAAGTTAAAGGAAACTCACCTTTTTGTAAACTTGTATGACAGTGGGAAAAGGTTATACATGAAACCCTGAAACACTGTACATAAATAGAGCAGAGCTTGGGCTCGGTGCAACAGCTGATGTGATGGCGCTCTCTCTCTCTCTCTCTCTCTCTCTCTCTCTCTCTCTCTCTCTCTCTCTCTCTCTCTCTCTCTCTCTCGGTCTCTGTATTACAAAATGCTGTCATCTAACAACCAATTCGGATCAGATGCTTATTCCTAAAAAGGGCATTTTTTTGGGCTGGAAAGATGTTTAGCTCATTCTTCAATTATGATGATGCCTGGGGGAAATGATTTTCCCCTGCAGTTAGCCTGCTTTTTGAGCTGCTTTAATGGCCTAGCTACGGTAACACAGTTAAATGCAATCAGATCTGCATGGCAATAAAGAGACACAGAGGCCAAAAGGTCCTCCATGGCTTCAACACTGACCGTATGTAGGAGATGTATTGTTTTCTGCACCCAGAAAGTACTTTCTCTGCCTCGTACATCACTTCGTAGTAAGCAACATATCCATTTTCTTTTACTTACTGCACTTACAGCTTTAGAATTTTTAGAATTCTTGCTGGTTTGAAAAAGGTCATTTAAAAAATGTACCAGTAAAATGTTGAACCTTAGTGTTATTCTGTTTGATGTCTGCTTGGGGTTTGGTTTTGTTTTGTTCGGGACATAAAAAGTTTGAAACATTGAGAGAAAACCCTTGCATTTTGTTTCCTATGTCCCTGTTTTGTCTTTCAAAATATCTGAAATAGACAGTTGTCAGAAGAACAATTTTTATGGTTCAGCATTACATATAGTAGCATCCATTGAATCATAATTCCTCAAAGATATGAATAAAATAAAAATCCTGCTTACTCTTAAACCATAGAGTAAATTCTTAATAAAATTAAAGACAATTTTGCAAGTGGTCTGTTTTACTAAGAAAAAGGCATCTAACTTCATATTAATTACTTAACTTACAATCCATGGCGTTTGTTCCCTCAGCTATATAAAGGCTCACCTTGGTAAGCTGCCTCTTATCCTAATATAACTGACTTGTAATTATGGTTAAAGGCTAGATTTCCTTTGGTTTTAAAGTGGGTGTTTTGTGTCTCTGGTGCTTCCACACACATACAAACTTGGGGGAAAAAAAACTTTTAAGTGAGAAACAGTGAGCTGTTCAAAATCTGCACGGCTTTCTACGTAACTAGCCGAGATGAGGTGGTTAACCGTAGCATGCTAGGGCTATCATTACTGGCTCGTTCACAATGGCAAAAACACTGCTACAACACACACTAGTTCACCATAATGTACAAAATAACTACTTCCATGTTCCTGTTCTGCAGGTATTCCACAAGTGTGTCCTCGTTTAGAAGAAATCTTCCAGCTAATCCTGACTTGTACTGACCAAAGTTGGAGAAAGAGTTATCTAGCTGATGTGATCTTACCTTGCTACTGCGTACGTGCAACTCCCAACAAAGATAGTATAGAAGTAAGATGTCTCACTCTGTAGCTAAAACAAGTGAGATATCTCACTCTGTAGCTAAAACAGACACCTAAACACACAGGGTGAAAACAGGATCTGCAGCAATGTTTTTTTGAAAATGAAACATGTAAATCTACTCTGGTACAACCTCAAAATACAATTATGAACCTGAAAATGAGCATAAAATGGGTGCTTTAACAGACAAGTCGATAGGACAGGTTTGGTTGGGAACCCCCCCGCCCCTGTTCCTCTGTTTCATTCTTTTATTTGTATTACTTTTCTGTCAGGTTTCAAACGGAAGGAGTTCAGGGGGAAGCTTGCAATTGCGATCACAGCCAACTTTATCAATCGGAACACCACTGCAGAGGCCAAAGTAGAAGAGATCAGCGGCGTTGCCTTCATCTTCAACCAGAAGTTCTTTCTTGACCTCAAAGAGGAGACAGGTGGGAGAGAAGCTCAGTCAAACTGCCTCACTGTGGTGTTCGCTGACATGAAGATGCATTAGACATTGATTGGTTTGAGTCACTGGTTACAAATGTCTACAACAATTTGATGTCCATTTAGTTCAAAAATGTTTTAGCCTGTCTCAAACCATATTATTTGTTTTGCAGGTATCGATCTGGAGAACATTGTTTACTACAAAGACAACACACACTACTTTGTCATGACTGCCAAAAAACAGAGCTTGCTGGACAAGGGAGTTGTCATTAATGTAAGCAGAACATGTCTTCAGGGATCCATTGTGTCCTTTTTCACTATTTCACTTTTTGAAAATGTGCTTTTAACTGCTAATTTTCAGCATAGTTTATATTTAATCATGATGACAAGAAATCATTATCATGAACTATTGTACAACATTGTGCAATCAAATGCAACATCCCCAAATATTGTCTTTACTTCATTTTTCTTCAGACTGTGTTAGAGAGGTGTGGAATTAAGTAGTACTGTAAATTATGACACAGCATTTTGTGCTGCAGTTTATTGGATTAAATTGCAACCCTATACCCTATAAAATTTTGGCCTGGGAGATTAATTAGCCTGGTAGCCAATAATTGTATTAAGACTACATACTAGGCTGATTATCAGACTGAATTTCCATTTTGTTTAATTATTTTATCTGAATCTCTGCACTTCAGAGGTCTAGAACCAAGCTAGTTGTATACATTTCAGTATATCATGTCCACAATCTGTAGTTATCATCTTTGTTATTTTATCTATTTGTATATACATAAGGGCTTTAATTACACTTCTATGTGCAAAATTACAAAAAAAAAAACCCTCAACTCTTAAAAAACAGATCATAAAGAAAACCATCTTGGTCTTTTAGTTAAGCTCCCTCTTACTCTGTGTGAACTTCTCCTGACTGCTCCTATTCACCAGGATTACATAGACACCCAGATGCTGCTGAGCAGTGAGAATGTCAACCAGGATGCTCTTCTGTGCTACGCCCGAGAGGCTGCTGACTTTGGCACCAACTACCAACTTCCCACGTTGGATTTTGCCATGAACCACTGCGGGCAGCCAGATGTAGCAATGTTTGACTTCACAAGCATGTACGCCTCCGAGAACGCTGCTCTGGTCAGGGAGAGATTTGGACACCAGCTGCTGGTAGCACTGGTTGGCGACAGTCTGTTAGAGGTAAGGAAGAGCAAGACATATCAAGTCAAGTGAGCTCAGTTCAGGTGAGTGTATGAAGTTAGCCGGGTGTTAAGGATGAGAAGCTGTTACACAACATGTAACAGCTCATCCTTCATGTTGACTGACACACATTTATATTCATACATTCATATTTTTGTTGTGTGTTCCTGTGCAGCCCTTCTGGCCCATGGGAACAGGTTGCGCCAGAGGCTTCCTGGCTGCCTTTGACACGGCCTGGATGGTAAAGAGCTGGGCTCAGGGTAGGACGGCTGTGGAAGTGCTGGCAGAGAGGTACACACACACACACACACACACACACACACACACACACACACACACACACACACACACGGTGCTCTAAGCAATGTATGTTGGGTGATGTCACTTCTTGTTGACGTTCAAAGTATTGTCAAACAAAACGGAGGCTAGCTCGCCTCTCCCTCCTCCCCATCCTGTGCCCTCCCCTTCCCTTCCACGCCCTAACCCCCCAACCCCCACCCCGGAATCCTTCTTGTCGGTTATTGGCTGGAACCCTATTTGTTATGTTTTGTGGTGCAGGTTGGCGCAGTTTGTTTTTGTTGCCGTTTGTGGAGCCTGGGCGGTCTACAGAGACCTGTTTTTTTACAGTGTGTTCAGGGGACAGGTAGCTAGCAGATAGTGAGAGATGTTTGGGGAATGTGACAAAAATAATTTGTAGCCTAAAATATGCATGACATCGCTTAGAGCACCTTTAAGTGATATAATTTACACCATCTGTCTTGTATGGAGCTCGATTTGTTTCTTTATTACATGCGAGAAAATAAATGATCTAAGAGAGAAAAAATGTTTCAGAGAAAAGGTTTTCATACCATATATATTTGCTATAATAGCAAAATAAATCTCTCTCAAAATACTTTTAAAACTCTCAAATATACATTTATTATTAATTAATAAATATCTCAAAAAAAAGTTTTTCTTCTCAATCTCAAAACCTAAGTCTTTGCTCTCAATTCAATGTTTTGCTTTTGTCTCAGGATTTTTCTCTCGATGTGAAAATATGAGTCATGGGCGGGACCATGTTCTTATTGGCCAGTTGGGTGAGCACCGTCTTGTCTTGGGAGTCCATTTGAATCATTACACCATTGTCACTGTCATAGATAGATAACTAGCAGCCAGCCCACTTCTAAATGATGGCGGTCTGTCTGCGGGTGCAGGACTTGAGCTCACCACCAGTGTTTCAGTTTGACTGTTAAAAAGTGTTGAGATAATTAAAGGTATTTATTTAGAAGTGGGCTGGCTGCTAGTTATCTATCTATGACGGTGACAATGGTGTAATGATTCAGATGGACTCCCAAGAGAAGACGGTGCTCACCCAACTGGCCAATAGGAACGTGGCCCTGCTCATTACACTATTTTCACATCGAGAGAAAAATCCTGAGACGAGAGCAAGAAATTGAATTGAGAGCAAAGACTTGGATTTTGAGGTATTTTGAGAGTATTTTTTACACTGATGACAAAAAATATATATTTGAGAGTTTAAAAAAAGTATTTTGAGAGATTTTTTGCTATTGGTATGAAAACTTTTTCATCTGTGTGATAACTTTTTCTCTCAGATCATTTATTTTCTCACATGTAATAAAGAAACAAATCTAGCTCCATATCTTGCTCTTGTGTTTCAATAGGGAGAGTATTTACAGGCTACTTCCACAGACAACAACTGAAAACATTGGCAAAAACTTTGACCAGTACACCATTGACCCTGGGACTCGATACCCTAACCTCAACTCCTCTTGTGTCAGGCCACACCAGGTGAGAGGGAGTACCCACTTTGACAAAATCTGTTTCTGTTTTTTAACAAATAACACAACTTCTTGAGTGTCTTTATTGTAATAATTTTTCCTTTCCTTCCTGTTTTAGGTGCGTCACTTGTACATCAGGGAGAGCTGAATTCCTGCTCTCTGGAGCGTGCTGCTACCATACGTCGGCCTGTGAATCTCTGCAGACGAGGTAAGTGTAACTTGACAGATTCCCATGTGTTGTTTTTATGAGTGGATCTGTCGTCCAGAGCACAGATTTGCTGCTGACCTTTTTTTAGATTATTTACAGTAGTTGTCTGACTGACTAATAAGGGGTTCCACTCCTCTGTTACTTTTATAAGGATTTGAAAAAAAAAGCTTTGAAGAAAGAGCCGGTTGTGGGAAAAACAGTTAAACACATTTATCTTGCTTTCCAAGTTTAGCATTACTTTATGTACCTCTCCACACGCTGAACTGTGCTGTTCAAATAAAGTAGCTCGAGTCACTGACTCATCAAAGGCAGCAAGGAAGTACGTGTCCGGACAAAAATGACAAAGATATGTACATACCTCAGCTCCATTTCTGACATGGCCTTACTTACTGGCACACCATGTGTTGGTCCATGCTTGTGACATCAAATCTTCTTCAGCATAAACTTGTGGGAGCTGTTTTCTAACACAGCCTGCAGTTATGTAAGAAGTTATTTAAGGAATTGCATTGTTTTACCGTGTTTCTGTTGTAGAGTCAGAGATCAGACCAGCAAGGCTTCTTACCTGGTGCCAGAAACAGACAGAGGGCTACAAGAATGTGATGATTACAGACTTGACGTCTTCTTGGAAAAGTGGCATCGCCCTCTGCGCCCTCATCCACAGGTTCAGACCACAGCTGATGTACGTAATACACATCTCAATATCAGTAGCTCTGAATCTTTTCATCTTAAACCAGCGTTTTGAATGCATACGCATGAACACATGAACATTTTTTGTTTTGTAAAATGAACACTGCACCCTTTTTTGGAACAACTAGTTTTTAGTTTATTAATTTCTTATGGCTATGTTAAATATGCATGCCATGGGAGCAGCTCTTTGATCTATGTGTGTTTTCCGCTGCACTTTTTACCCTTCTTTGAGTGCTGATAGATAGCTGCACCATACTTAAAGCAAGCTGGTTGTCTATGTTGCAAACAGAGGAGTTTTGAGAGTACAGCTGTGTACATTTCACGCATTTTTATTAAGGACATTTTGTCAGTGAGATTATCAACTCAACTGAAATAAATACTTGTTGTTGTACCTGTATTCATTTTTTTGAGAAGGTCCAAATTGTGGTCATTTCTGTAAGTTGATCTGGAGCCTTGGACAAAGTCCTTATTAAAAAAACAAAACAGAAAATGTACCTTACTTTCCACTTTTTGGGGTTAGACTGGCTTGCAGAGCATGGACTAGCCAATGCAACTGTAGATTAGTACTTTTACAAATCTAATTATATCGTATCCACTCTTTAATTATTGCCTTCGTTCCTCGCCACATGCCACTACAATTTCATGTGGTCCTGTAAGTTTCCAGGAACTACTGGCATTTTCCCCCTTCCCTCCATATGCATGCCTTTCAGCAGATCAGACTGCAGAGAGTTGAACAGGTTCACAGAAAAGAAAGAAAGAAAGAAAGAAAGTGTGAGCCTCTGTACTTATGACATAATACCAAAGTTTGTGTGTGTTGCTGCTAGGTTACTGTTCTCTTCTTTACGTTATTTATAATGGTGCCTGCTCAGGGTAGGTATAGAGATCAGAAATAGGTTTTTGTTCTCCCATTAGAAGAAATTTGCTGCTTTTTCTCCTGTAATATTTGAAGTTCTTTTGCAGGGCTAAAAATTGATTAAGATAATTTTCTGTGTAAAGTCATTCCATACAGCTTACGTTAATGCTTTCTTATCAGGATGCATATTATCTTACACGCTCAACATCTATCACACAAGAGATGACATGAAATGGAAATAATCCTTTTAAGAATCTCAGTTACAAACATTACTGTTACATTCTTGTCTCATTATTCAGGGCATCTTAAATGGTTACGGCACTACACTAAAGTGAAAATTTGTTAAACAAAAATCTAATTAAAGAAGTCTTATTATGTGTGCATTGCAGAGTGATAAAGGGAAACGTAACCCGGAAGTATGGCCTCACAATGAAAATTGAAACCCTACTATAGGCTGGCACAGTAACTTTATACTTTGCCATGAGATACATTCCCCGAATCTTTTTTTATAACTTTTACTCAAGCCACCATTACTGTCTTTTTCCATCAGAGATTTTGACTCTTTAAAAGAACAAGACCACTGTGCAAACCTGCAGCTGGCTTTTGACATCAGTGAGCGTGAATTTGGGATTGGACCATTCACATCTGCGAAGGAGCTGAGTGACGATGAAGAGCTGGATAAGACCAGGATGATCACCTACCTGTCCAAGTTCTACGAGCTGTTCCGGGGCACACCTCTACTTGCCACAGGTATTCTACACTTCTTTAATCTACCTTACTCTTCTTTACTCTACTTTCATCTACTTTACTCAGATCTGCTATACTTTACTCTGCTCTACTCTACTGTACTTTAATAAACACTACTCTGCTCTACTCTACCTTACTCTACTGTATTTTATACTTTACTCTGCTGTACTTTAGTTTACTCTACTTTAGAGTCGGGTATACTCTAACTAGTACACCCGACTCTGCTCTATTCTACTTTAATATACTTATTCTGCTCTACTCTACTGTGGTCAGCTTTACTTGACTGTATTTTACTTGACTCGACTGTATTCTACCCAGCTCTTCTCTAGTCTACTCTACTAGATACAACTTAACTGTCAGGACTAAATTGTCTTGAACTTGACTACTAAACTCAACTCTACTCGACTGCATTCTTCTGTACTTTACTGTATTCTTTTTGACTCAACTCCAATGTACTTTACACTACCCTGTTCTTTACTACTCAAGTAGATAAAACTCAGCTCTACTGTACCATTCCATTCAACTCCAATCAATTTGATTCTACTTGACTTAACTTGGTTGGACTTGACTCTACTCTGCTGAATTGTAATCCACTCTGTAGTTATAGACACTGATGCCTGTTTCTGGTCTTCATCTTCTTCTCTGTATTTTATGATTTAAAATATGTACAAACAACCACAAAAAAACAGAAACGACAGTATTGAATTTCATTTGGTTTCCTGTAAAAATGTGTGTGTAGTGCAGTCCTATTAGTCAACTATAGTGGCA
The DNA here is from genome assembly GCA_013375575.1 of Percina caprodes. Taxonomy (NCBI): domain Eukaryota; kingdom Metazoa; phylum Chordata; class Actinopteri; order Perciformes; family Percidae; genus Percina; species Percina caprodes. The sequence continues at coordinate 2,524,460 of JABXJD010000032.1, read as the reverse complement.
TGAGAGGAATGTGTATCTGTAGCAGATCTGTGAACTGCTGTAGTCTAAGAGTCTTGACAACATGAAGACAGCTGCCTTTCTCTACTGAAGGGATATTTAATGCATATCTTTACTATGTTGTTTTATTTAACACCAGCCAACCGTTCTCCTTCTTCTGACATGCAGCTGAGCGATTCAAAGGCCTTTTTTATGTAGTGGAACTTTTCTTAAACAAATACAGCAACTCTCTTTATTCCCAAACCACTCATATTACTTTACTAATCTATATTGTCTATCATTATTCATTGAAATTATCTGAAAGTTATGACTGTGCACCATGGAAACTACAAAAACTCTGATATCGTCATGTGTTCTACTGCAGGTTCCAGAGGAGTGGATGAAAACCATGAAGATTATCCATCTAAGGAAATTGGAAGTAATAATAATGTGCGCAATCTTGCTCTTCCCAGGAAACGGGTACCAAAGGTAACTCAACACTGAACTGTTTAAATCTAATGTACTAAATACAACAAGTTGACTGACTTCCAATATCTTTATTTAATGTGGGATTTATTTGATACAGTATACATGCATTTTGTTGTTAAATTAGTTTTAAAGGCCCATATGAGATTTTCTCCAGCCTTTTTTGGCTTGGAATTTCTTCCCTTCTTTTGACTGTTGAATATTAAGTCTTATTTCTTTGTGCTGTACTTTTAGGATGAAAAGAAATCAGACAGTATAGATCCAATTTACAAAAGGAGGCGGAAGTTCTGCAGTTACCTGGAGGAGGTTTGTTATTAAACTACCTAATTTTAAACTTATCTTCTAGACAAATAAGCCTGTTAAAATATTAGGTTCTTGTCTATTGTCTGTCTCTCGTTAGGCCACCAATCTGTCGAGTAATGGCTCCCCAGTGCAAGATGACCGGGAGCCCAAGGAAAACAAAGTGCGCTCAATGGCTACTCAGTTGCTGGCCAAGTTTGAAAGCACACCTAGCTCCACCATCCGGAAAACACAGGTGAAAAAAACAACACAACAATGTGTTCAATAAACACACATATTTTATTTTATTGTAGTAGGGCTGCAGTTTTCACTGTTGTCCTTTAAGGCTGTAAGTATATATGCATGTATTTATTTAACTACAGACCAATAATTTTTACATCCTTCCTACCTACATATAGTTAAAAAGAAGTGGCTCAAATGGATCAAAAATACAGTATATGTTTTTACATTTCCCTTGAGCACTGACAGTAGTCTGCGGTTTTATTCTAACAAAACGTTTCCTTTCGCTCATGCTACATCATTCTCTTGTCTTTTGTTTCCAGCATTTAATCTTTTCAGTCTTTTCTATTTCTGTACCTTTTCTTTAATGGTATTCCTGTGAGAAGCCCTTCCCGCTGCAAACTGTTGAGCTGGCTGAGAGTTTGCACATTAAACTCAGGCCTCCAGTCCCACCTAAACCTCCTTCAGAAATGCAGGTATTCTGGAGCTGCCAGATGGCAGTATTTGTACCCACAATAGAAACAATTAACAAACATCAAGTGTAAAAAAACTGATGATAATATGGATCATCTCATTTAAATGTAGCTGTTGGTTGTTGACTCACAGGTCTCTGATGTCACAGCCTGTTCTCAACTACGTTACCATGTGATGACTACAGAACTCTGGCAAAACATAAAGCAGACAGAATATTCATTGTAATGGATTATCTAACGTTGCAACACAATAAACATATGTGAGAAGTGTCAGAGAGCGGGCACCTCATTTTTTTTTTTAAGCTGAAACATATAAAACCACTTGTGGTGTTCTTTATGATTGCCTAGTGAGTGAAAGATAATAAATCAATTAAAGCTTCACAGTTTGGTTGCTTGATGAGAAGCTTCACCGCCGCTTACGTGTACACTACTGTATATCATCCCTTTCAGTTTGAAGTCAGTATCAGAAAAGCAGCAGAACACTTAGTGCGCCTGCCTCCAGAGACGCTGCCCAAACCTCAGCTCCAGCCTGATGTCCAGCATCTGTTTTCTGTAGTGAAGCTCAGGCATGTTGATCAGACGTACGCTGAAACAAAGCCCCAGCCTCATCCTGAGAGTGCAGACCCCCCTGCTTCTTCTCCCTCTTGCCACTCAGCAATCCATTTCATGTCAAGAGTCCTCCAGCGCCTCAGGGAGGTGGATGCACATGTCTCTGAGGTGATCTCTATCTCCTTCATATCTTTAACTTCTGCTTTCTTTTCTGTCCCTCTTCTTAAACCCTTGTGATCATTGCATGTTCTGATCCCCCAAAATGGCCCCAGAGTGAACCTTGATTATATATTATGCTGTGATTATCCATTTAGGCTTGTGTAATGTGTAGTCAGATGGTGAAGTCAGCCCCTAAATTATCCGGCCTGATGAAAATGGCAAGAGCAGGCGTACAGACCTGGCCAAGAGCGGAGACAGGCACACAGGCAAATTATTTGCCAGTCTGAGTGCGTGAGGAACAGGTCTGCCAGGGCCGGTCTGCAAATAAGCTATTTTGATTATTCAGATTTGCTGAAAGCATGCCTGTGTTGGCTCAGATCAGCACTGCACAATTGTTGTCCTTATCAAGTTATTATGTGTAGAACTGATGTGTGAGATATAGTAGCATCAAATGAAGTTTCACTTGTTTAGAGAATTTTCTTAAAATAATGACAAGAAGAAATACATTTTAACTAAGTCACTATGACAAACATGAGTTATTTTCTTAACCACTGCTCATCATTGTTAGCACAGCTTGTCTATGTTTGACATGGTCATGATTTATAGGACTTCTTGTTATATATTAAATCTTGTCATTTCGTTTTTGGACAGATGCAGCTGCAATTTGAACAGAAATGAGCTCTGTTAAATATTTAATGTGTTCTTCAAGTGTTGATTGTCAGACCCCTTTTATAGCTGACAAAATGCTGCTAGCTGACATACTGTACGATGTAGGCTAACAGCATTCCATACGAAATACTTATTTGGCCTTGATTCAATTAAGCCTTACAGACTCAATACTTCACTATGTAATGTATTAAGGTAGATATTTATTTGGCTAAACTGCCAGGTCTGTAAGCCTGTCTCAGTTCTAACAAGTAAGTAAGTAAGTAAGTAAGTAACCACATTAAGTCGGGTGTAAAATAGATGTAATAAGGCAGCCTTTGTTCCACACAGCAACGTTTTTGTTCACCTCCCGACAATGCACACTTAGCTGTCAAATCCTGCTTCTTATTGTGAAAGTAGAACAGAAAGGCCTTTCATAATTTAACCATGTCGTGCTTATTAAATGGATATTAGTAAACCTAATTATGCCTACCCACAGAGAGCTCCACTTTAGATCGGAGAATGTGTCTCACTGTACAGAGGAGGTGAGACTGATGGCTTTTCTTTTTTTCCTGTGCTCTGTCATCCTGCAGAAAAAAGCTCAGACACAACAGGCTAGAGAGTTTCAAACAAAGAGTATAAAGGAAAAAGCTGTTCACCTTAGAGGCTTGTTCTCAGCAGACAGCTCTGCTGGTTTCAAGGTGACTATGTCAGACTGTGTGGCCCTACCCTAACTGTGTGTGTGTGTGTGTGTGTGTGTGTGTGTGTGTGTGTGTGTGTGTGTGTCTGTTTTCACAAGCTTTGCATGCAGATAATTTGACAAAAATGATAAGTCTGCACTGAACAAGGTAGTCAGGTCAGTATTAAGATTAATTGGTCTGGTGCTCCCTAAGATCTTTGACATTTACAACACCCGTCTACTAGAATCGCAGAATCGTTTCTTTAATGGAATTGTTTGGAGGATTTGATTTCAAATCTGATCATCGGATACAAATTTAATATGCTGTTTGTTAATATGTTTTGGTTTCCGTAGCGGCAGGCACTTGGTGTATTGCAGCCATGGAGCACAGTAAGCGGCGCTCTAGTATGGCTTTATTTTACATTGACAGAGCACTGTAAAACTGCAACCTACTACTGAATCAAAATAAAACCTTCCTCTTATTAGTAAAATAAGAACGTGACCCGTTTCAACTCCACCCCTCAAAGAATCAGAATCAAGAATCGATAAGAACCAAAATCAAAATGAAGAATCAGAATTGGAATCAGAATCATTAAAATCCAACGATGCCCAACTAATGAACACGGCCCCTCAACTCAAAATCTATGGCAGTTTCACGGAATCACAAAAAATATCTGTGATGGGCCCACGGAAGACTTCCATGAAATAAACACGGCCCCTTAAGTTAAGAAAAAGGTCGTGGGTGGGCTTATGGGTCCATGACATGCTGGAAGAGTGGTATAGATGGGTTTAGGAAAAGAAGACAATCCACGGTCTCCCAGGTGAAAGTCCTGTGTTTGACCCATCCACCACCCCAACCAAACTTCTTACGCTGATTTTTGGGGTTTCATATTACTCGCAACCATAGTCACTCCTAATGCTACGTCATCTTTTCATTGACTTTACATTGTCTTTGTTTTCTGTGGAGGCCACACAGAGTTTTTTTACAATTTGTTTTTCATACCACCATGTAATGCGGTGAACCGATTTTTGCGAGACCAGGCTGTTCTTAGCCTTAGTTGTATCTAGGTGTAGTTATAGAACTGATAAAACACTTCATGTTCATGATGAGTGTTTTAGTAGTGAGGGGTCAACATATCTTATTCACACCAAAGGCCGCACACATAAGGCCTGTTCTAAAACGGCTTATAAAAGAAGCATCATAGCCCAAGATTTACATTGTTGTCATGTATCTTCCTAATTATAATAGACAGATTTATGCGAAAGGACTGCTGCTTTGCAAGAAAGCTTTGCTTTAACTGCTGTTTCTGCCCTGCATGCTTTTAATTACCAGCAGTGCTTGTAGAAGAGAAGTGTGTTCTTGTGGTGGCACTGTGTGGGTTTCTCTGCGCCACCCATCCCAAACAGCCTTCTCCAACTCACCAGCCAGATGTTATAGCAGGACTTACACTAGTTTAATACAAATACTGTATACACAACTCCTGGTACACAATTTTTGATGCCTGAAGAGCAATTGGGCAAACTGATTAGACATGACAAACTTTCTCACTGACCCAACTTCACAGTTTTTATCTATAAAACCTTGTGATTATCTCTTGTCTATACTTCTCTTGCTTGCTTACCTTAATGTTTTTTTTTATGTTTTCCTCTTGGCTGAATGTTATGAGCTGTTGCAAAGGACACTAAGTCTGTAGGCTTTAAGGTGAAGACAGTGGTCACCCTCTCTGAAGATGACCCCAGACACAGAGCCTCATACAGCTCGCGCTCCCATTAAATGTCACTCAACATATCCCCAAGATAACATTTAGAATTAAAGCATGCTTTACAAACAGCTGTGTGTTCCTCATCTTGCACTCAAAATCTTACACTGTCACTTGTTTGGCATGTCATACCACCTGCGTTTCTCCCAAGCATGCCGACACCTCCAAGAGTAACTAACTCAACACAGAGTTAAGATTTCTAACAGAAAGGTTTTGTGACCTCTAACAAAGAAAATCTTAACTCAAGTAAGTAGACCAAAATGAGGACTGACCTTGCATTAAAAAGATAGATAAGAATAGATACAAGATATACACAGTATTTCCTTTAAAAGAATGTTTGGAGGAATATTTTTGGTCAAACAGATGGTAAAATTTTTGCATATTATATGATTTTCTTAAAGCCACCAATAGGCACGAAATGCATGAATGTGTCAGCTATTTCAGGAATCTTAAGGTTATAATATATTTAATTACCTGAGTTTAAGTAGTGGGAAATAGTAGCTGAATAAAAAGATTAAAGTCAGTGTTAAAGACTTTGTTTTATCGAGGTCTGTGACATTAGTACTTATCTTCCCTGTTTTCCTTTTCCATCATTGCTGCCTATCCTCTGTTTCCCAGGGTGCCTCACTACGAAGGGCGTTCCCCCCGTCAGGTGACCAGTGTCACTCATGCGAGAGACGTGTTTATATGGTGGAGAGGGTTTGTGCCGAGGGGCTCTACTTCCACAGAGAGTGTTTCCGCTGTTCTACCTGCAGCTCTGCCCTGCGACAGGGAGCACATGCCTTTGACTCTGAACAGGGTACGTGTTATCCCATATCCGCTCTTCATCAGTATTGAATCCACATTTTACTAAAACAAAAGGAGAAAAGTTCAGTGTTTAATTGGCTACTTTGTACTGACAGTTCTTGTAATTGTGCAGGAAAATTGTACTGCAAACTTCATTTTGAGCAACGCAACAGTGGGACAAATCTACAGAGGACTTTTTCTGTACGCTCAGTGAGTACTTTGCATTTCCAACAGTATCCATGTGATCCTAGCAATATTTACTGTAAGATGTCTAACTCCTCTGCCTTCTGTCTTAGATTCGTTCTGGAGGTGGAGTTCAGGTGCGATGTGCTGATGACAGACAGAGCTCGGAGTCCAGCCACACAGCAGACCTGCAGAGTCAACCCTCAGCAGGTACCTTCAGCTCGTTCATGAGGAAACACCTGAGCTGGCCCCTGAGTGTGACTCGCGCTGTGTGTAACACCCCCTGGTATCTGTCCCATCGTGTGCGTGGTACAGCACAGGCCCTCACCGGCCACCTCAGGGACAATGCCCAGGACTATTTGTTACTGTATGAGCTACTGAGCATGAGCTTACCCCTGCTGCTTGTTTTACAAGAGGTACTGCTGCAGATGTACACAGAGGCTGTGTCTGATGGGCCCAGCTGTCTACAGCCTCTGTTGCTGTGGCTGCAGGAGCATGTTGGGCACAGGCTCATCTAGACGCTCAGCAGACCTCAGCTGTAAATATTTGACTTCAAATGCCTTTACATTTGTGGCTGATGTGCACATTAGCAGGAGTGTTCTTGTCAAAATATATCTTGTAGCTGTGCACAAGCACCTTTGTAATGTTTACTTTCCTATTTATGATGATACTGCTCAGTGTCTTGGATGTACTATACTTGTGCATCAACCAAAGAAGAGACACTGTAGGTTACTCATGCAACTTGTTGCAATTTACTACAGGTGTTATTAAAAGCTGCACCAAATATGTTTGCAGTGGGTTTGATGTGGACACTGCATTATTTGTAAGGGTTAGAATAAGTTAAACAAATAAGGCAGTTAAAATGAAAATAACACAGGCCACAGTTGGTGCGTTAAAGACTTGAGACTGCTGAAATCATCTTTGCTGTAAAAGTCAACCTTTTACAAACTGTCTTGGAAAATGGATCCTGCAGTTAAAATAGCTCAACTCAGGTTATGAATGACTAACTTGATGCACTTTATCTTTGAGAACTGCCTTGTTGTAGCACCAGTAAACTGTCAAATTATAAAACCCAGTTCTCTTGTTAATAACGCTGGCCACCAGACAGGTTTTCTTTAGACTATGCATATGTGCTCCCGCCATATGTGTTTTTCTTTGATTATATATAGTATGTGTGTTTTACACAAACATGTCAACAATTGCTCCTTTGTTTTTATACTCTGACTCAGTTTACCTTCATTAAATGTTTTCATTGATTCTTGAATGGTGAACGCCAAAGAAACTCAGTATTTAGTTCTACTTTGCTGCCATCTACTGTGGACTCAGAGAATGAGATGCCCCACCCCTTCGTTTTTGAACCTCCCTGTATACCATTACCGGCAGTTCCGTTTTTAAATTGATTTGATGATGTTTTGAGTTATGAAATATTGTTTGATTTACTGTTGACAATAGAAGCTGGTGAGCATGATGTGATGTGTTTGATTGTGCTTGCCTTTCTTGCCATAATTTTAAAGCATGTTGTTGGAAGACAAGTTGCTACCCATTCAGATACACTATCTAATGATGCCTATGAAGCACTTTCAGAGTTTCACAGTTTTGTTTTGTTTATAAACTATTTGAAAATTATATTTGCAAAGGCTTCAGGCATTATTTTATGTGTTTACAGCATGATGTGCTGGATCTGCAAGATGATTTTGGTGTTTTGTCAGCTACTAATTTTTCATGTTAGATTACTGAATTTGCTGCATGTAATATTAGCTAGTATTTTTGAAATACCAAAGAACTTTTTCTCATCACACTGACTGGACCTGTGTAACATTTATCTGTATGGCAAGACGACAATCATCAACAAGTGTTATGTTGCCAGCATACAAATATCGTCTTCATTCTGAATGTCAGTATTTTGCTTTGTTTTTATAAACATTTTCTATTTTTGTGCTTTCAGCTGTATTTGTGTCTGTATGTTCTCTGTGTTTTAGATCATGTTTCTCTTTTCCTCTCGTTCAGTTGAAGCCTTTTTATGAAGTGAGTGAGCCAGCTGGATGGTTAAGAGAAATGACATTTTCAAAGGTGATCACCTGCATGGTCACGTTGTGATGTGGCTGCAAATACTGATGATAAATAACTGACCCAAAGTGTCTTATATGACTTAACAACATTGCTGAAGTGATTGAAGAGGTTTGTTTGTGTGATGCAGAGTTTTGACTAAACTAAAATTATGACTAATGAATGGCTTCAGTGTCTCTCATTGATCCTCCAGCTGTTTAGGGAATGAACTGGTACCAACTAAGTCTGGTTCAAGACCTCTGAACTGCTGCCTCCATTTCCTATTTTTATCAGTTTTTCAAATAGTATAGATAACTAAATTGTAAATCACTCTTTTAAGACCCTGAACCTTAAATAATACAATAATATAGTAAAAATAGATAATTATAATATAAATTTAGTATGTTTCAATGTTTTGCCAAATTAATTAGAGGCCTTTTATTTTACCTTTTAGTGCCTGGAAATGTTTTTTTAAGGCATGTTTGGTCATAACTTTACTCAGGTAAAGGTTTAAAAACTGTTTTTATTTGTAGAGACCTTTATGTTGGTTGTCTGTGGTGTCTATGTTTTTACAGAATATGTTGTCTTTCAATTTCCTTACAAGAGTCATCCCAAAAGGATTAATAAAGAGAAGTCTCTAAGAAGCCTAAGTCTGTGACAAGGGCACGTAATTAATGAGCACATGATATTCCCCTTGTGGGATAATAAAGTTTACCTTGACCCATTTCCATGACGATCTAACAATAACAGCAAGGAACCACTTCACATAACCTTCCATACAGAATATAGCAGCATTTATAGAAACCTCTTTCAGTGTGTACACTGACCCCTGTGACCTTATATTTTCACTGTACAAGACCTTGCTTACAAAACACTTCTGTCTTGTTTTCCTCTGCCACCTCTTAAGTAGTTTAAAATGAAAAAAGTGACTTAAGAAATTGCTGGCATACATGATTCTGTTAAAACTTCTGTACTTTTCAAGATTTGTTTGTCATTCCACAGCACACTGTAGTACGAAATTACGGGCAAAGTTCGCAGCTTAAAAATATAGCACAGAAACAATTAAAAACACCTTAGAAAATCAAGATATTAGCTATATAAATAAAAATGCTTTGACAGTGGATGTTGAAGGTTAATTATACCATTTAATAATAACAATACATCAGACTTACATAGCGCTTTTGAGAGTTCTCAAACACAGGTTTCATACTGTAAGATAAAAAAACAATGTAACACACACACTGACTGAATGGAATAAAGGCATGACTTACTAAGCCACGATGGATGAGCGTGATGAACTGTATTTCATACACAGAAGTTTTTTTTAATTCATTTTAACAAAGTTGTCTAAGTCTAGGATGACACATGGGTGCATATTTTGAGTCATTTGGGCTTGTAATGATTAGTAGAAAACAAAATTTAAACCAGAAGTTGCTGTTCATACACCAAAACACTCCGAGCTCCACTTCTTCACACTCCACGACAGCCAACAAACTGACACTAAACTTTACTAATGAATCACTCCTTCAGCGTTGTTCCTATGTTAGCTCTAAACTTACAAATATATTGGTGCATGTGTTGTTCTTCTAATGCTCCTCTTGTCCCATTTCCCTCAAATAAAATCATCCCAACTAAATAAAATCATAAAATGTGATAGGGGCTAAATATCTTAACATGTAATATAATTTAATATGTGTATATCACAATGTATCAGTGAATCACTGTACATTTTTAAATCTGTAAATGTTGACAACCACACACCATCAGGGTCTTACACAGTAAAGTTTATGAGCTAAATATATTTGGTCATTTATTCAATTAAAATAAAAGACTGATCTCTTCTGAGAAATGAACGTGACACCTTGAAGATCCTTAACAATTTCAAGATACACATCAATATTCTATTAAGCTTTATAAATGAATATCCCGCTTTCAGTTAATCAGTTTCAACTCAACCTAAAAACTGTACAGTCGGAGTGTGCATGTCTACAGTGATACACAGATTGTCAATGTTTGTTTCCTGTTTTTCATTCAGAAGCTGCCACGCAAGTGAGGTGTCACTTCACCCAGAGAGGACTAAGAATTTAGGAATAATCAAAATTCTTCATGACGTAGTTGTATATAATTGTTTACAATTAATGCTGACTTCTTGAAAGTGTGTTAGAAATGTTTTCTTGTGTCTTTGAATGATTGCTAAATTGCTTTTTTGTGCGACAGTATTTCTCAATAAATGTGTTTTTACTGACGTCTGACTTCTTTATCAGATAAGAAAGACTTAAATATTTTGAATGACTGAAGGTTTGGTTTTATTGCCTATAATCTACAATGCAATTATATATATTTTTTTTAAATCACATCTGTCTGTCTGTAACTGGTTTCTGTCTGGTTAAAGCTATAGTGAGTAGGTTCTGTCGCCACTATGAGGAATTCTCAGTAATGAGTAATTTACCCAGTTGCGATTGCGTTTATCCCGTCAAGTCAAGGACATGGAGGATTTAATTAAACTTGATAAATCAAGACATTCTTACTGAGCTTGACCAACATAACTCTCCCTCTCCCTCAATTAACAAAAAAAACAACAACCCAAGGCTACTTTACTGCACATGGCAGGGTGCCTGGCATGGTTGCTAAAACAAATGTTCATAGACCTACAAACTATATTAAGTATTATATTACAGTTACACAAAGATCTGAAAGTAGCTGTGAAGAACCATTGTTGTTTTCTGGCCGAAGGTTCATGATAGCACCATTTAGCATGTGAATACCCCCACATTGCTTTCAGTGAGCAGATAATGACCTGTGTGTGTATAACTGGACTAAAATCTGGTTATTAAAGTACATGATAAAATATATCCCTGTGTCTTCTTTAGTCCTGAAGGTCTACCATTTTAAAAGGAAAACACTCTCCTGTGTGGTGAGGAATGCACTTAGAGCTGGGAGGGCTAGGCCTCTGTATTGACTTTAGAAAATTGTTCACTAAAAAAAGATTACTTTTGGAATACATATTGGGCAATTGTACTTCAGAGTAGGACTACTGTAACCTAAGTCCTCCAAAGAGTAGAAAGAACAACAATTTGACTCACAGTTTGATGCCAGCACTTTTTGGAATTAAATCATTTCAGCCTTATGCATTTAGGATCCTACTGGCCTCAGGGTAAAAGCTCCTCCCAAGCCTCTCAGTGCTGGCCTGGTGTATTGGACCTTCTACCTGACCTCAACAGGGAGGAAAGGCTGTTACCTGGGTGCTTTGGATCTGTAAAGGTCCTATAGCATGAACATTTTACTTTATGAGTTTTTTACCATTAATATGAGTTTCCCCAGCCTACATATTGTCCCCCAGTGGCTAGAAATGGTGATAGATGTAAACCAGGCCCTGGGTATCCTGCTCTGCCTTTGAGAAATGCTCAGATTGGCCGATGGGCCCCTTTCTCTGCTTTGCTGACCAGAGAATTTGGCCCACCCATGAGAGAGAGAGACATTATGGCTTTTAAAGGAGCAAAGTGGCAGTTGATCAAACTCCGAAATGGCACATATTAAGGTCATTGTGGGACTGGCTCAAGTGGCTGTAATTCTGCACCAAGGCTGAATTTTGGGAAAGAGACTTCAGATATGGTATTTGGAGACCACTAAGGTCTATATAAAAGCATGAGAAGAGCACAATGTCATGGGAACTTTAATGATTCTCCGAGCCTTTTTCTTGCAACACCTGGTGTAAATATCATTTAGGCAGCCTATGGTGTCCAGCAAAACAAACCTCTTTTTAAAAGGACTTGCGGCCCTGTTCAATGCTATTTCCGTACCAGGCAGTGATGTTTCCTGTCAAGACATTTTCAATGATGCATGTTGTTGTCCTGATACCAGCGAGTCAGGCCCTCTACTTCTTTCAGGTAGCGCTGTTCATTGTTGTCTGTGATCAAAACTTCCACAGCTGTGTCGCAAACTTGATGATGGTGTAGGAGTCAAAAGTGGAAAAAGAGAGTGGAAGAGGTGTGTGGACACCCTCAGCACCTAAGGGTCTGTCTGTCAGGAAGTCAATGATCCACATGCACAGTGAGGTTTAAACCCAGGTCCTTGAGCTTTGTGACGAGCTGGAGGGAACTATGGTGTACTTTATCTTACAATGCTTCTCTCACCTTATTCATTAATGGGTAATTTAACACATTCTCCTGATATTCATAAGTACAAAGACATCCAATGTTGTCATTAGCAGCAATATTTATCTGATTACTTGCTGTGCAAGATATTTGAAGGAGCTCACATTAGATACTTTATTTAAATCATGTTTTTGCAAAGATGTTTGTCATCCCAACCTACAAAAACAACAACATGATGGATCACTTAATATTTCATTAATTTTGTGAGAGAATTTGTTATACAAAACTGGTGATCTGACTAATTTCAGACAAAATGTTGGCAGTCATGAAGGCACATTATATTTTTCTTTTCAGTCTACCCCACAGACCTGTAGTGCAGCGATGTGAAGTGTGATTTTATAAAACACAGTCCTGCAGAAGCCAACATCCCTGCACTTTATTGTGTGCATCTCTTGTGGAGTGTCATCTGTTTACTGACCTCTTGTAATGTTTTCAATTCTTGTTTTTATTATGAAATGACCTTTCTTTAAATGCAAAAAGAGCAGAATAGAAAACAAGTTTTACGGTAGCAATGATTAGCATTCAAGCAACAGAGCAATCAGAGCCTGAGATTGCATTGAAATTACAGAAGCTGTGAAAGTTGATGAAAAAGATTGAAAAGCTGGGATGAGATGAATCTAAAAATATAATGTCATTATTTTAGCACTTTCACGTTAATCGTCCTGTTAAACAGTCAAACACAAATCTCTTGCCAGGATGCTGGAGTGAATAATCTATATTCTATTCAAACATTTACATTTAAATTTCCGCTAAGAAGAAAATGAGAAAAATAGAACAAACGTTTATACTTTTATTCATTTCATTTAAGATTATTTTTATAGTCCATGCCTAGAATATTTGGCAGTAAGGCTCATTAAGAAGGCTTTATATTGTGCAAATGAACACCTGTTGCTGTCACAGGTTTTCCTTGTGTTTCTTTATGTTTTGCCTCCTTTACTTGCGTCGGAGTCCCTCCCACCATGGAGGCACGGGAGAAGTGCAAGGAAATCATGGGAGAAGAGAGGAAATGGAAAAGTTGGAAAGTTTTCTTGACGTTCAGGGAACACTAGTTTTTAGTTGCATCGAATGTTGTCAGAATGTTCCCCTAACGTTGTAACCTTTAGGGAACGTTCCCCTATTGTTCTTTTCTTACATTCCCCTTACCTTAAAAAACAATGGTACCAATTTTATTATTACTTTAAAGGTCCCATGACATGGTGCTCTTTGGATGCTTTTATACAGACCTTAGTGGTCCCCTAATACCATATCTCATGTCTCTTTCCCAAAATTCAGCCTTTGTGCAGAATTACCACCACTAAAGCCAGTCCCACAATGAGCTTTCCTTAGGACGTGCCATTTCTGAGTCTGTAGCTTTTGAGGAGGGAGAGGGGGGCAAGGTGGAGGCTGGGGGCGTGGCCTTGACTAACTACCACTTTGCTGGTTTGAAAGCCATGATGTCTCATGAGTGCATGAGCAGGAATGTGTTATTGTTTAGTTTTTTTTAACCTGTTTTTTCGTTCTCCGTGTTCCCTCCCTGGTCTTGTGTTTGTGTCTTGTTCCTCCCCGGTCTTGTGTTCCCCTAAGTGTCTGTAGGTTCTGTTTCCTGTTTTATTTTGGAGTCTGGTTTTTGTCTGGTCCTGTCTTTAGTTTTACTTCCTGTGTCTTCCCGCTCTTGTGATTACCTGATGTTTTCCAACTGATTCCCTGCCCTCTTGTCACCCTTCTCGTTACCTCATTACCTTGTGTATTTAATGTCTGTGCTTCCCTCGTCTCTTGTCAGATCGTTGTGGTTCATCTGCTTGTTTGTACCTTGTCCTGCTGTGTGTTCCCGTTCCTGCAACCTGTTTCCAATTGAGTTTTTTCCCTGTCTTTGCTTCTTGTTTTCTCCTCGCCTTTTTCCCCCGGACCTCTTTGGATTTTTGGATTTTTTTTTCTTGTTTTTGCTTTTTGGAGTGTCTGTTTGATTCACCATTGGACAATAAATTCATCAGGCCTTCTCCTGCCTACCTGCATTTTAGTCCTTGTTTCCCTGCTAACCATCACATAATGAATTGTTACATATTAGCAGGAATGAATGAACAGAAAAACTTGATGGGATTTAAAATTTTAATATAAAATATAAAATTAACAAAATATAAAAGGTCTAAATATATATAAGAATCAGAATCAGTTTTGCTATAGAACTATACAAATAAGACATATCAATACAAGTAGAGTACACATGGATTGGGCAAAGATGTCTCTCCCTCAGTTTCTGTAGGTTCCTTGGTCATGGTTAGAGGCTTGTTCTACATCGGTCATGTTTCCGTGACAGTGTTGTCCAGTTCTCAGGTTTTATGTCAGAGTCTAGGAGATCTCTCTTTAACATGTCTTTGAAGTGCAGTTTATGGGCTACCTGTATGCTGAGTTCCCTCCTCCAATAGTCCACGTAGTACTGAGTGGGGAATGCAACAAGTGGTCTTTTCTCCACAGCTTGTGGTATTTACTCATAATCACTGGGCAGGAAAAGGCCTGTTGTGCTCAATGTTGCTCAGTTTTTCTGAAAGGAAAACACAGATAAAACTCTCACCATGAGACTGTAAAATACAGCAAAGATTTTACATACAAAACGATTGATCAGTTTATAAAATATGATGCACTTTTATAGATTTAACTACCCAACGGTATATAAAATAACAGTAAATTGTCAATTACACATTAATGCATCAGTCATCATAATCTAATAATATACTATATACTGGTACAACACTCAAAGCCATTTTTTCTGCATTGTGAGTGCTTTTATTTTTGATACATTTAGCAATTACATTTAGCTAACAATTAGCTAATAGTACATACTATTTCTTAAATGTCATATTTTCAATGTGGGACTTTTACTAGTTCAGTGAAGGATCTAAAAAATCAGTGTCATTGCATATGGAGCCCAGAAGTTGACAAAATGTGGTGAAGGGTTATCAGACATGCCAAACATAAAACTGGATGTATTATCAAATAATATTGTTAAATAGTTCAAATGGAGTGTAAAACAAAGTATAGCAAGAGAAGAAATAGAAACAAATATTAAGCTTAATAGTTTTCCTTTAACCTCAGTTAACTCAGATAAGTTGATACGAAAGAGAAAAGTTTTTTAATAGATGAAATGAATAGAGATAGATGAATGATAGAATTCAATCAAATGATTGAAAGTGTAAAACTTTATTCCCACATCATTTCAACTATCTAACTAGCTGTATTTTCATTTAATTTAGCTTTTTGACTCTGTATAGCTGTGCACTATATTCCAAACTTACATCTAAATGTGTAAATATGCCACAAGGTATCCAGTAATCATTTTTTAAAGTCGGCAGTGAACATCTCTTTAAGTGAAAGAATGCTGTTGATCCTTGAGATGCTTGAACAAATTGTATGCTGCCTCTTCTGAATTTAACTGGTGCTAAGAGCATAATACAAACATTTGTAATTGCATTTTTTTTAAAGCAAATCAGGAAGTTCAATCACGACAGCCTTCACAACAAAAGTCCTTCAAATTTTTACTTTTGTCTGAATCCTGAAATCCATTAAGCTGCTCAAATCGAGTCTCAGCAGCTTGTCTGTTAATGTTAAATATGCTACTGGTTTGGATGTCATGTTTTGACATTGCCTCAGACTGACTGTTATAGGTTTCTAATCATATTTGTAATGATTACTTTTGTGCACAGGCCAACATTGAATTTTCATATTTTTCTTCCTTTTCCTCTTAGTTTTATGTTTTATTTACATTAATCTACTTTTAAATTAATTAATTAAACTCTTTCTATTATTCATTAAACCATTATTACATCTTTGTCACTTAAACTGTAGACATAACTATGACTGCATCAATGGCAAGCAAAACCCCAAAAGCTCTTGATTTTACATAAAGGATGAGGAAGAAAGAGAGAAGTATCCTGGCCGATACCTTCCATACGCTCTTCAGCCAGTTTGAGCCCTTTAGCTCCAGGAGGCGGTATAGAGCCCCTCTGGCAACTGAAAATGTATTATCCCAAGTGCCATCAATATTCTTAACTCAACAAAGTGATTTAAGTCACATACATTGAAATAAAAAGTGTTTAAAGTATAATATGATTTTGTCTTTGTTTTTGTTTAACTGCTTGTCTGCTTTTCATGTTGTTTTTTTCTTGTGTTTGGTGAGCCAAAGACAAAATTCCATCCTAGTGGACCATAAATATATATTCTATCCTATTCTATTTTAGGGTGAAATCTTAGAGGCATATCTTTAATATTTGGGAAGTAAAAACCAAAACTATCTTCATGGCCAGATACTGGGTAAGTGGGTATATGTATTTCTACTGTAGATAAACTGATCCTTTAATAGGATTGCTAAGCATGCCATTGACATTGGTTCAATTTAAAACTGTCCAGATAATTTCATTCAGATATCTCAGAGTGACAGTGAGTTTGGCCAGACCTCACTCAAATATACAAAGAGATACTGTATGTGCTGTAGGTCTGGCAATATTCATTTCTTTCTTTTTCATTTTTTTTTTAGATATCTGGTAAACAGTGAGTGAGAAGCAAGATGTATGTCTGAAAATAGTACAGCCTGTTGCAGAACAATCAAAACACTGTTCTTGTAACACACATGGCATTTGCGGAGGGTTTCTTACTGGAAACACCTATTGTACATGTAACTGTGTATAGAACAACACAATCAACTGTAACAGCTCATAAACATAAAATTGGTAAAGCTAAAGTCTCTATTCTGGTAAATCAATTGGAAAAATGTACCACAAAAAATACCACATATTCCATTTTTTTCTTTAGTTTTGCGAGTTGCTTTCTGTATTGACTCAAAAAAACATCACACATCTCTCTAGAGAAGCATTTAGTGTCATCAACTAATCAAGGCACCATCAAATCAACTCATCAACTGTTTTTTTTACGATTTTAGCAAACATAACAAGCTCTATGAAAGGCTGCAGCTCAGCGAGCATGCCTGTTCCTCTGCACGGCAGTCAAGTATTGTAGATGTACCTCTCCCAACCTTGTTTATGTCTGGCCTTTCTCGTTAGAACCTCTGTGATCCAATAGGTAATCATTTGTTGAATCTCTCTTATTTTGATGTAGTTGTGAAATCCAGCTTCCAAGAAACAAGTAGGTTTTAAATACACAAAATGCACTCCACCAGGTTTTGAAAGCAGATTGTGTTACACTAGACCCTTTTATTGGCTGTGCACAAAACTAATATCACCTATTCATTGATGGTTTCCCAAGGATAGATGCACCCGTCAGAAAAATTCGAGAGCTTTCTTGTAAATGAATATGATTCTAAAGAGAGCGGCACATCTTTCCTTGAGAACATTTTAATATAAGGACATTAATTCTACAAGGACATTAATTCAAGCGAGTGAGCATGTGCAGAAAGTGAATAGATGTTCCAAAAAAACAGGGATCATAATGAATATTTAGGTGACAAATGTCTATCCTTTCATCAGATTATAAGTGTGTTTGAACAAGTCACTTTTTATTCTGATCGCAATTGAGCTAATGATTGCATTTTTCTGGTGATCCATTTTCCAAGTCTAAATTGCTTTGGCCAAGTGAAAAAAAAGTTTTTTTGTTTTTATTTGGTGTGATAGTAATTTCTAGCCAAAAGAAAGACCTGACAGTAATGTTACATAACGTGCTGACACCCAATGTTTGTACCTTGTTGAGAGTGCACGGAGAAATGAAGAAC
This sequence comes from Percina caprodes, assembly GCA_013375575.1. NCBI lineage: Eukaryota > Metazoa > Chordata > Actinopteri > Perciformes > Percidae > Percina > Percina caprodes. The sequence continues at coordinate 2,506,350 of JABXJD010000032.1, read as the reverse complement.
TCTTTAGATCTTCAGCCTCTTGTGGCTGAAATGAGTGTTACAACAACAAACACTATATTTCACAGATGGAAAAAAACTAATTTAGAAAGATTATCCTGGGAATATTGTACCTTTTTTCACCTGTTTCTAAGTCATAAACACCAGAGAAATGTTCTTTCTCATTTGCATTGAGTGAAGATTTACAGGTAAGAGTGAAAATTAGCTGAAATACTGGGTACTAGTGCAGAGCAAGGAGGGAATAGCATGCTCTGAAATGATAAGGAGTGACAGGGTAACTATGGCAAAAACCAACCAAATTGTTATGTAGGCCTTTTCCAACTCCACGACACGTGAATAATTATCTTCATTTGACAAGTTCCCTCATTGTTAACCTTCCCTGTCCTGACTGTTAATCCTGTTATCGGCTTGGCGTGCCAGTATCCTGGATCAGCCTGCCAGTTTGCTCATCAGCCTCCTGCCAGTCTCATCCTGCAAACTCCCACCAGTCAGCATTCACTGGTCTCACACTCATCAGGTGTCTCACAGCCCCTTAAAGTCATTAGTCTGAACCTTTCCTCTGTTTTCTGCTAGCCAATGCCTGATAAGAATTCAGTTTGTTTCAGATTAACTGGTGGTGGGACTAAAGGCGAAAAGCCTGCAGCAATAGCCTCCTTGCTGCTTAACAATACCTCCCTGATTTATCCAAGAAATCTTTTGTGCAGTTTCAAATCCATACATTGTACAGTCACTACTTGAAGGCAATCATGGTGTTACTCGCTTGCTGCAACACAATGCATAATTTAAACTTCAGCAACATTTTCATTGTAAGACTTATTTGTAATGGAGTATTGGAGTAATGGAGTACATATATTGATACTTTACTTAAAGTGACTATAACTGATATTTCTTATTAAAACAATGTATCAAATGACACTGTGAAGACAATATGAAAGGGGTTGCTTGTAGTTATGAACCTGAGAAAAAAAGTTAGGATCTGAATGCTACTGTTTTCAGTGTTGTTCTGTTCCTGAGGTTTCAACAAACCTTTATTTTCCTCTGTAACACTTGCTTGATTCATTACAGGGACTTTATATGTGTGACAGCGCCACTTTAAAACAATCACAAGAATTTGAGTTCATTATTGAGACACTGCAGCCAGTGACAAGAACATACCAGCTCTTAGTTTTGGTTAAGGATGCTACAATAAATTGAGCCCTGGATTTCTTGCCAGCCTTATCCTCTGACATTTAAGCTGGGGTAGTGACAATGCACTTCAATAGCCCATTGTTCTGAACCCCTATCATCAGTAAAGCCCAATACCTGGGCGCTGTGCTTTTTCACCAAAAAGCACAAAATGATCACCCATAATCAGACATCATACACCAAGATGTCTTGAACAGGAGCATTTCCAGCCATTAAGTGTAATTACACTCCAGTATCTGCCTTTATATACCTTTGTATTCATATCAAATAAGACTCCCCTTACATGGTAAGGCCATAGCCCTGTCTGTCCTTTATAGAGCACAACAGTAGTTCTGGCAGTAGTTAAGTAAAAAACACTCTCAGAATTGGTAAGCTTGGCAGGGCCGACACTGAGGATGAGTAGTTAATGTCTATTAGAGGTTCGGAACTTGTATGTGTTTGTTATTGATCTGTGCCTAAGGACACAGAACAGGAGAATCTAGTGAATGTTATCTATGTTCTCCACTATCATCCGTGCTCTTTGAACATGCATATTTGTGTTTTGTAATGTTTTTCTTTTTTGAAATTACTGTACATCAATTTCATTGCTGAGATTGTGTGCCAGAATTTGTATTTTCACAACATATGCCTTTATTATAAACCTATACACAGGTAACAGCTGAAACCACAGTTTCTGCAGGAATCATTCCTTCTTAATCTTTTTGCATCATACTGTACGGTCCAAAAAATGTTTTTGCCAGATGGCAGAAATTCAATGGTGCGCTGATTGTCTTTGATGGCAGGACATAAAGCTCTGTTTGAAAAGCATGCATCTGTGTGATATCACAAAATCCTCTGCCTCAGATACAATCTGTGCGCACATCTGGTCATAATCACATTTTAAACATTGGTTATGCAATAATCTGTCTTTAATGTCTGTGTCCTATTGGCAGAGTTTTCCCATTGAATAGACAACTGAGCTGCAACAGAGATAAAGAGATTTGTAGGTGCCTAACAGGAATGCAAACTGTTTGAAACTGTGATGAAAAAAACATGAAACAACTGCAGCAGTATATTGAAAAATTTGAAGCATGCATTTGGGAAGATTTTGTTGGAACTTGGTTTAATCAAGTGACCCATTTGTCCTTTATAACCTTTGCATATAGTACTGTATGTTTATGTGCTGCCAGTATGTGTTTTTTTCTTTCACATCGCTACGGGTGATTAAATTTATAAATATCAACTGTATTAACTGATGTACAGCAGCTGTAACTACATATTTACAGTAATTTCTCAAACAGAAAAGAAATGTGCAATGTGCTTTTTCCTTCCATAGATGCTGGAGTACATACGAAAAAAGCCATGGCATCTGTGCAAATTAACCAATTCTGTGCAAAATCATATATATATATATATATATATATATATATATATATATATATGTGATATATATATATATATATATATATATATATATATATATATATATATATATACACATATCAATCTCTACATTGATATCTCAATCAATTTCTACATTTATTCACATTAAAAACAGCCATGATCAGTTGAAAGTAAAATAAATTTAGACTTCAGCTGGATGTGGAAAAATAAATTATCTGAAGTATCTAGATTCCTTTTCAATGGAAAACAAAAGGACTTTGTAATTTATTTAATTGTACAAAAATACCTTAAGTCACCTCATATTGTCAAAGTCTGCAGTAATGAAATATTGAACGTGATCACTGAACCAACTACTGTTTCTGCACAAATGCACAATTTTCATTCATCAGGACTATTGATGGTCAACTACAGACCTACCTTCAGCTTTGCTTAATGACCAGAGTGGAGGACAGCTGATTGTACCACAGACATGTATTAAATATTGCATTAAATAAATCATCACAGGCAGAAATGGGACTGTGCCAGTCTAAAGGCACGGCACCCTGTCAACAGGCTTTGTGTGTGTTAAGTCAATTTCACTACAATCATGTTCATTACTCTTCAATTTGATTTGAAGGCAGTAATTTAGTTTTTCATGTTAGAACCCTAAAGGAAAGGTTTCTTAATGTTTCCAGAGTTGACTCGTTATGAGGTGGGCTGTGAATATGTTTTGATCCGACTCTTGTCATGATTTGTTGAACTCACACTAAACTAAACTAACTGTACACAATTATACAGTAACCACTTTGGGACCTTTGGTGGTATCATTGGCAAACTTAAACTTAACAGACTGGGAGTTGGAAATAAATGCATATATACATAATGTAACAGTGGAGATAAAAAATGCATGCTTGTAGGGCCTTAGCAATAACAATTAGAGAACTTGTTGTTAACCCTGACCACCTGCTTACTCTCCTGCAAGAAGTACAAGCTCCACTGACACAAAGACTTTTGGAGGAGTTTATTATCATACAGCCTGCACCGAGGAAAGCTTTTTTTCTTTTCTTTTTCTTTCTTTTTCTTTTAATCCTTCCTCTGAATGCTGAGTTTCTTTTTTTATGTGGAGCATCCACTTTAGAAACTTTTCTTAGACGCTTATTAGGATTGTCTTCTCTAACTTCCGCCATAGGCTACTCCCAGTAGCATCTTCATCACTATTGCATCTCCCCACTTTCTGTCTCCTTTAGCTCTGGCTGGTTGACGTAAAATGCATCACTGCGGGGACATCAGAAACCACAACTCTGGCATACTGCAAATCACAGATAGCTGTTTCCTGGCAGCGATAGGCTTTCAAATTCAAACTCATGCTGCATGATAATTGCACTGAGTTTCTTGGAGGTTCATGGGACATCAATTGTTTCAAAGTAGTGTAATCATATTTCATCAGATTGTCCCTGAGAAACATGATGAGGCAACTTTCGGAAACAAAAAATGTTTAAAAAATCCAATCAACATAAAAATAATTCTTAAAATCCACAAAGAAAGATAATCTGCTAAATGAAAGTATGTGTGAAGTGCAGACCAAATAAGAAAACTTTTACAGTATCAGTGTGTAAATAAATTTGGATCTTACATTGCCGTTGAGGCAGCAGTGGCACTTTTAGGAGAAATTTCACAATGCTTTACGGTCTACTGCTTTAATATCAATACGGTTGTACATTTAGAATATTAGGAATATGTGCATTTCGAGGTCAGAAATGATCAGATAAAAAAAGGAACCTAACGTGAAAAAAATTATTTTAATTTATTATTTATGCCCAATAATCTTTATTTTAGTCCAGGCTGAGAAACAAAGTTGACATAATTCTGTTTCTACCACTTAGAAGTCTTTTGTTTTATCTATTATCCATTATATAGACTTTTTCAATTTACAACAATTAATTCAAATATGTGTTTAAAGTACTATTCGTTCTTGTAAATAGGACATCAGAATGATTATTTAAATGGAAATTTGAGCAGATTGAATAAGTGGAGCAGCTTATCCCTCATGTTGTCCTGGGGTCAAATTGACCTGTTTTCCTATATCAATGTTCTTTTTAATTACCCAAAATTAACATGATTGATTCCACACAATGCTTTTTGGCAAGTACAAATCTCTACTTTCATTAATTGTGGGGTGTCTTATTCAATTTTATAGCGTTTGGAGAAAATTTCTTAAAAAATGAGGTTTATTGACCATAAATTCCAAACATAACTGTAAAGGTAAAGTTAATAAGTTAAAAAAGCATTGAAAAAAAGCATCAAAAGTGATGAAAAAAGTGACAAAAACTTAAGAAAAAGTTAAAAACATCGATAAAATGCATCAACAAAAGTCTTGATTTTCAAGACAACACAACGGTTAAAGATGTATGAGCTGATAAGTGGAATAGAAAACAGGGTTCTAAGTTGCCACAAGGGGGCATTTCTTGCTTTAAAAGTGTTCATCAGTTCATCTGTGATCCTTAAAAGCAACATTTGATTTGACCATTAAATTGAGATGGTATTTATATATTTATAACTTACAGGACATTTTGACTATTTTAATGTCATTTATTTGTGGTTTAAACATCCTCAATGGCACAAAAATAAATTCAACAAGCTGTACATTGACAGTAACAAAATACTTAGGTTTGGGTTTATTCGGGCACATTTGCTCATACAAACAAACACAAGCAAACACAAACAAAAGAAAATACATGCACTTAGGCGCAAATACAATGTATGAAATAATCAGAAGCTCAGCTGATTGGGATGCTGGCTCCCCGACTCCTATTCATGTAAGCAGTAAGTGGCCCTCACTAGTCCTTCTCTTATCTCTGAATAAAGCAAATCAGCACGGCTGGCTGAGCAGTGAAAGCAGAGAGCCAGCAAAGCACCTGGCCTTACACGGCTATCTGATTAGAAGAGGTTGCAGGCCAGGTTGAACCAGACCAGGCCAAGCAGTGGCAGATCTGGAGCAAAATGAACTAAACCAGGCTAATTCTATTGTACCATGGCCTCCCTAGAGGCTTAGAGCAGCAGGGTCAAATCAAAGCAATTCTATAGCATAGACCCAACTTATCAACCAGGGGTGGGAAGAGCAGTGGAGAAACTATAGCTTAATTTGTTCAGAACAGCTGATTGGTGTTTTCTGAAACATGCATTTAATGATTAAGCTGATATCATCTGCGGCGTCCCCAAGCTCCCAAATTGGCTTACAAAAAAAGAGTCCTCTGACATATTTTATCTCAGCTGAAAACGGCATGACTGTTGAGAGTGACACAGCAGAGTGAAGACATTAGTGACAGAGTTCTGCACTTACAAAATTAAAGATTACAAAAGGGTTTGGAATTTGTTCTGCTTTTATCTATTTTTGCTGTTTGCAAACATTGTACCTTGATGACAGTTTACAATGTACAAAAGCATAAAAAAGAAGCTTAGTCAGTCTGACCTATGCAACGCCATGCATTCTACTGTCATTTAGACAGTAGTTAAATACAGACTACTCATGGCTAACATGTTCAGATGAGGAATTGCATTTTGATCTTGGTTAATGCACATGTAGTCTTTGCCAAGGTTGATATATTTGGATGCTGACGTGCTTGGAAGCACCAACTGAACAGGGTGAATAGAAATCAATTATTTACTTGTTAGGGAATTTAATCCAATGTAGAAGTTTGATAATGAAAGGGGAAACGACATTTGACAGTCAAATCAGATGATCCATGTTTGCAGGTTCAAGGTGAAAGACTGGATAATAAATGCAGACATACTGTATACTGTAGGTCATCACAAGAAAGCACCATTGTAAGTCATAACCTGATGTTGGACCAATCATACTCATCAGTTATTGAAAGTAAGGTATACTATCAGGAAATGAAATTGTCACAAAAGCACCCAAAAACAGCAGCCTGTTGTGTAGACAGAAAGTGTTTGTTATTACAGTGTTATTCCTGAACAACTGTGAGGCTCCTTCATGACAGGGTCAGTTCCATTAGCCTGTTTTTTGTTCAGTTTGGGAAAAATTGTTGACCATTTGTGGGAGAAGAGTACACACGGTGCAGTGTAAGTGCAACACAGGAGAGTGTAGGTCTGAGTAATGCAGGAGTAGTTGAACGTGCATGGTCTAGGTATCATTTTTGCATTAATAAGGAGGGCCTTGAAAACAACCAAAATGACGTCTACAACCACATCATATTTATCATTCTTAAGCTACATATTATACACTACATTAATGAAGTGCAGCAGAAATGTTTTTGGAAGTTATTTTTGTTTTCGTTTCTTTTTTTTCTTGTTACTTTTTCTTTTTACAAGTTTATGAGGACTGTCTAAACAATGTTTAGTGGACGTCTGGCCTTCAGGTTCTGTGGAGGACAAAGTTTATAAAGCCAGGGCCTCTGATCAGCGCTTCCTAGGCTGGATTGCAAAGTGGGTCATTTCTCCAGGGCCCTAGAATACTCTAAATTTAACAATTTAATTGACAATTAGTTTGAAAACGTGCACCTCTAAAACATAAAATCAATTGGCATAATAAGGGCCTTAAAGTGGTTCATTTAAGTTCTATGTTAAAATATAATTTTAAGATGTTCTTTATTTCAGTTTCGTCCTCATATTTTGGACAATTCTAAATGAATGTTTAATCAAATTACGACACAGTAAATCAAGGATCATGCAAGTATTCTGGCATAGAAACTCTGTACCTGTTGCACAGAGAGTGGGAAGAATAAAGGTTAACTGGATAGATCCATCAAACCCAACCCTTGAACTGGTGTGCTCAATAACCCAGACCCAACAGTGGCAAATGAATGTCATCATCAAACTAATTTGCATACCAAAAAGCTTGCAGGAGTTTAAAATAACTGACTTATAGTTAAGATATTTACAATTAAATGTATCCTTCCTTTAAACTACAGCTCAACACAGCTACAGATACTTGATATACACAAAATTACCTTAAAATTCAGTAAATCACAAAAATAATTAAATATTCGGACAAGACTGGGACAAAGTTTCATCATACTCAAGCAACACAGTGTTTAAAAGCTGGTAGAAGTGTGTGTATTTACTGAGGTGTGGATCTTAACCACCTGCTCTAATTAGTGGAACATGCATTCAAACAGATGACTTTCCCACTCTGTCTCACATCCATTTGCTCATTCACCACTGGCACATTTATCCAAATGTCTCATTTGCCACCTATACAGCTTGTACCACAGCACCGCTCTTGTGTGGCCACACCCTGTTACACAACAACTGCACCACACACAGGAATGATGAAATACAATAACTGCAAACTAGAGAGATAAGAACATCCGGAATTCACATATCCATAATTTAACTGTAATCATTTGGCTCAGTAACTTACAAAACACAGTCTCCTCTGAGTGCACTGACACTGAAGACTTCTCAAATGGGAGCATTTTCTGACTTCTGACACACGTGATGAGAGCTTCTTTTTAACATGTAGCTTTTAAACACTCTCAGATGATGACCACTGATAAATCTGAGCTCCTTTAGTTACATACTGTTGCATTACTTTTTTGGGGAAGGGGGGGAGTTGATGATTAATAGTTTGTTGTTGAGGGAACAGCCAACACACAGGACAATAGAGAAAGTGATACGACAGCACACAATGGTTTTGAGTGGCTACTGCTCAGCTGTATCATGAATTGCACTTTCAACAGATTACAGAATAAAAACTGACTGACTGTAAAAAAAAAAAATGCATTGAAATCCTGTATAAAGAACATTTAAATCATACACCTAGCTGTTTTACTCTCTCGGCTAAACGTGCACAGACAGGTGTTAAACGTTGTTGATGGATGTTCTTGGAGGGGCAGTCGTTCATCTTCATAGATCCTTTTCTTTTGAAGGTTTGGTGTCGAAACACTGGCTTCTAATGGATGACTTGTTCAGACAGGACCACAGACATGTCTTTGACTGGGTTCTCTGTCTTTAAGTGTTTGAACTCGCACTTATAAATCTGGCCAACACAACCTTTGTTTTATACATAGAGCAGGTCTGTGAACATAGTTTGTTAAAAGAATATACTGTAGATTTAATAGACTTTAAGATGGCATTGAAGCTAAAATTTGGAATTAATCCATAGCCTGGTATGTAATCACTGTGCTGATGAGATAGATCCATTAAGAGTCAAATACATAATAAAGGAAATGTATCTGTTTGTTTAAAATGATACCCAGTTCAATTCAATTTTATTTATATAGCGCCAAATCACAGCACTTTTCATAAAAGAACAGGTTTAGACCGTACTCTGTGATGTTATTTACAGAAACCCAACAATTCCCACCAAGATCAAGCACTAGGTGACAGAGGCAAGGAAAAACTTCCTTTTAAGAGGCAGAAACCTCAAGCAGAACCATGGCTCAGGGTGGGCCGTCATCTGCCTCGACCAGATGGGGGTGAGAGAAAGACAGACAGACGGACAGAGACAGAGAAAGAGAGAGAGAGAGAGAGAGAGAGAGAGAGAGACATGGAGAATTGTAGCAGAGGGTGTCAAGCAGGAACATGGAGGCAGCAGGTGACTCCAACTACAGATTCAGACTCCACAACTCCCGAGCCAGAAACACCTACAGGAAACGATAGGAGGAGAGAGGAGACGGGCGAGAGAGCACAAGACTACAGGAAAGGGAAGAAGTCGAGTTAGTAACATGCATTGATGGGATGAGGTTGCATACAGATAGAGAAAAGGAGGAAGAGAGAGGTGCTCCGTGCATCATGAGAAGTCCCCCAGCAGTCTAGGCCTAACAGCATGACTAAGGGATGGTTCAGGACTCTCCTGAGCCAGCACTAACTATAAGCTTTATCAAAGAGGAAGGTCTTAAGCCTACTCTTAAATGTGGAGATGGTGTCTGCCTCCTGAACCCAAACTGGAACCTGGTTCCACAGGAGAGGAGCTTTATAGCTGAACGCTCTGGCTCCCATTCTACTTTTGGAGACTCTAGGAACCACAAGTAACCCTGCATTCTGGGAGCACAGTGCTCTGGTGGGGTAGTAAGGTACTATGAGCTCTTTAAGATAAGATGGTGCCGGACCATGAAGAGCTTTGTAAGTGAGAAGAATGATTTTAAATTCTATTCTGGATTTTACATGAAGCCAATGCAGAAAAGCTCAAACAGGAGAGATGTAAACTCTTTTCCTGGTTCGTGTCAGAACGTGATGCAGCATTCAGAATCAGCTGAAGAGTCTTTATGGACTTTTTTGAGCAGCCTGATAATAAAGAATTGCAATAATCCAGCCTAGAAGTAACAAATGCATGGACAAGTTTTTCTGCATCATTTTTAGACAGGCTATTCCTGATTTTTGCAATGTTACGTAGGTGAAAAAAGGCGGTCCTTGAAATTTGCTTAATGTGAGAATTAAACAACATGTCATGATCAAAGATAACTCCAAGATTCCTCACAGTAGTGCTGGAGGCCAGGGTGAGGCCATCCAGAGTAACTATCTATTTGGATAATGCGTCACAGAGGTGCTTGGGCCCCAAAACAATAACTTCAGTTTTATCTAATTTAATTAGAAAATTACAGGTCATCCAGGTTTTAACATCCTGAAGGCACATTTGAAGTTTAGATAATTGATTAGTTTCATCCGGCTTGATCAATAGATATAATTGAGGATTATCTGCATAACAATGAAAGTTTATGGAGTGTTTCTTGATAATATTGCCTAAAGGAAGAATATAAAAAGTGAACAGGATTGGACCGAACACAGATCCTTGTGGGACTCCATGACTAACTTTGGCGTGCATGGAGGATTCATCGTTAACATGTAAAAACTGAGATCGATCTGATAAATAAGACTTAAACCAGCTGAGAGCAGTTCCTTTAATGCCAATTAAATGTTCCAATTTATGTAATAGGATATGATGGCCAATCAGTTGCAGTTCACAGTCTGTTTAGACTGGAATTTATAACTTTACAAAGTTTCTCTACACCCAATCTAAATGAAGGCCTGCTTGAACACTCCCTTTCTCTCTCCTGTTTGAATTTTGCCAGATTTGTTCAGTCAGTTGCTGCCTTTATGTCCTGTAGGAAATATTTTATCCCTAAACTGAGCGGTATGGAATAACCAGAATCCATGACAGCAAATTCCATTGTTTGATTAATTTTGTTAATTCACATTATGTTTATGGATCAAGTAATAATGCTTCACTATACAGTATATAACCAAGTTGACACTACATTAAACATAAGTGTTGGTTAAGCAAACAAACATAAATGCCCCCAGTCAGTCCATCATTCAAGGTAATTTAATGCACACTATTTGTATAACACTGTAGCACTGTGGCAGCTCATTCATTTAACAGTGCAGTGTCTTTAGATGGTGTGAATATTTGTCATAACATTTGCATGGATTTGTTTTTTCAATCACTACCTCCATCTCATGTTTATTTAAAACCACCATATGAATACATTGATACATTACTATTAATTAAGATGCAAATTTCAAATCAAAAGCATTAAGATAACTATTTTGTTCCTACACATTTGCGCCCCAGTTGACCAGCAAAACTGCATGGCTAGTGTCTGTGTGCTGAAAAAGTGACAGTGGTGTAATTAATAGCAGCAGAATCAACGGGTCGATGTAAACAGCACACCAGAATATAATATAATGCAAGAGTCAATGTAACATATTAACATAATATAGATAGATAGATAGATAGATAGATAGATAGATAGATAGACTTTATTAATCTCAAAATGGGAAATTACTGTGTTATAGTATCATATAGTAGCTACATTTTGATATAGTGAGGGAAATTAGACATAGTACGTGGTGCAGTAGTGTAGTAATATAGCAAAGAAGAATAACAGATACAGTATAGTAAAACAATATAAGAGTGTATAGCAGTACTTATACATAAGAAATGTACACATTAATGTATTAATAATAAAAATCCCAAAATGTAATATGCATTATTCTAAAATTTACTATTCTGCAAAATGAGTACTTTAACCGTTTTTTAATTTATTTATTTGTTTAAAGATTATTTCAACATTGTAGAATAGCTACTTTTACTTTGGTAAAATCTCTGAGTACTTCTTCCACCACTGGTTAAACTACCCAGAAGTATATAAAGTAATTAAAATTAGCTCTACCTTTACCAGCTGCATCATTAAAGTAATATACACAATAATGCATCACTAATTATAATCCAGTATATTTGATTCTAAAATGGGCCATTCTGCATAATAAGTAGTCTTACATTAACTTTAGGTGCTTTCAGTGTATTTGAAGCTGATGCTTTTGTACTTTTGCTTGTAACTGAGTATTTCTACACTGTAGTATTGCTGAATTGCTGAGCAGATCTGAATACGTCTTCCACCACTGTCTGTGAGGGACTTTGTTCTGTTTGATAACTGTAGCTGGGTCGACGCTATTACAAGTGTGCTTCAGGACTGTAGCGTTATAAAATCTGATCTTCGTGGTGTCCCTGAAGGCGTCATTTCTCGGGATGTTTTGTTTGTACCCTCCCTGTGTCCCTGCTGCTGCCCGCTGCCCAGGCTGGCTGCTGGGCTCGGGATGACGCCACCTCTCGCTCCGCCCCGGCGCAAACTCGCTCTTTGCGTTCATTTCATTCCTCTTCTCATTCCGAGCATTCTTCGCATCTCCGTCAGTGCGCGATTCACCTACACCTTCCTGGCTGGTCCAGAAACACCAGAATAACTTGACATAGTATTAAAAAAAATACCCCATAACATCCCATTTGTCAAAAAAGGGGACATTTTTTTATATGAGATATCAATAACGAGGTAAGTTGCAATGGTAGTTGCAGGCATCCAAACTGGTTGTAGACTTCTGTTCGTTGGGTTTTAGTTGACGCATTTGTAAATATTAGACAGTTTATTATAAAATGTCGGCTTATTTAGGTGTTTACTATTTATCCCATGGCGTAAAGTAACGTTAGGTCGTCTCTTACCATCGTTGAGATAGATGGCCGATTCTGGTCGCTGTTTGCAACAGGGTGCTCACTTTGAACACTCACTGTTGTAGCCCATGGCTTTGACATGGCAGCGAAAATCTTTGACATTTTTCACATTTTTTAAAAGAAGCCCTATCATACGCCCCTATAAACAGCCCCAGAGGCCGTGTTGTCCTGTGTCAGATCCCCAGAAAGTCCCCGCGGGATTCGGAATGAAGTAAAAAAAAAAAATAGACCGCAAGAATAACGTTTTTTTTTGGACAAGATGACGGTTGAAAACGTTGCTGTTTTCCTCCGTAGTTTGCTCAGCCGGCGGGAGTTGTTGGAGATTTCACTGGAGCATTTTCGGACCACCTCGAAGAAGAAAACACGGTGGAGAGACTTGTTGCTTCAACGCGTTTTAGCAGTGCTCTTTTAATCGCCATCGAAGTTTTGTGTAAGTACATTTTTTTAATGTTTGTTAATTCTCTCAGCAGCGTGTGTGCTCCATGTTGTTAACTTAACGTTACTGTAACTGTAAACGAAACCGAGTGAACCGGAGGGAAAGGCTTGTGTGGTGGATTAAAGCTCCTCTGTGTCTCTCCATGAGTAGTAAAACTAACGTTACTACTTAAGAAAAAAACAATGCAGTACCTTGTATTTTCTATAGGTTTTGCGTTACGTTGGCTGTTTAAAATAATATTAAAGTGGCCTGCTTGAGCTAGCTAAACCCTTTGGATATCGATTAAGAAGGAAATTAGCTTAAATTGAGGCTTATGCAGTTTTTTCGGGTTTCCTTCGTTGTTTTCCTTTTCCTTCCTCTACTTTGGGAAATGCCTGCTCAGCTAAAACCGATCTCCCCTCCAACTGTATGCCAGCTGTGTGTGTGTGTGTGTGTGTGTGTGTCACAAAGTTGTAGGCTACTCCTTACAATGATTTCATCCCCATATCTTGTTGTGGACTCTGGGAAATTACACAAGCTATTATGCAAAGAGGGGGATCCGAATGAGGCCAAAAGCTTTCATTAGCAACAGCAAAGTTGGCTTTAAAAGTGGGTGTACACCCTGTTGCACAAAACATTGAAGGATCTACTCTTTGTGCCAGACTTTGGTTAGTCTGCATTTGTTTTTACCCTTGACACTTTTCTGTGTATTTGCTGCTTTAAATGGCCAGATTTGGTTTGCTTTGAGCAAACAGCCCAGTCAGGTCATCAGGCCACAGTTGTTTACACAGCTCAGATATGCTGTTGTGATTCCATCAAGGTGTCAATATACTTCATTAATTTAGCTAAGAATTATGTAATAATCTCATTCACTCTTTTGTGAGCTCTCCAATAGTTTTTTAGTAACTCAATCAGCTGTCTAGTCACACATCTTGTGGCTTCAGTTGCCATCGCTTCTCAAAAAAAACATAAACAAAACTAGATTGTTAAAGTTGCTGTTTTGTATTATAGTAAGCTTAACAAAGGAAGTGACACCACTGAACAATGGGGGGAAAAGAAAAATTCATTCAATTCTTCATTAGTACTACTACTACTACTACTACTACTACTACTACTACTACTCATTAGTAGTAACGAGTTAACATTACTACAGTTTTTTGTCTGCAGCACCTACAGCCTCCCACATATTTTGTTTTTAATGTCAAAACAGCTGGTTATGGCCAGGTGTCTTTTCTTACAGTTCAGGGCTGTTAATCATTTTATGTAACTTGTTACGAGACAAAAATATGTTGAAAAGACCCCAATTTTTAATTTTTAATTTAATTAACATGAAAGGGCTGTTATCATTTTCAGGAAACAGTCTGAATGTAGTCAGGCGTAACCCCAGACATGTCACGTTGTAAATCTTCTTGCTTGGAAGAAAACATTAGGGGTAGAAATAGATGCTTTGTTTTTAGATTATGCAACCAGTGGACCTGTTGGACTGAAGCCTGCCTAACATTTGTGAATAGGATGTTGTCTTTGTTTAACTGAATGAGGCTTTACCTCTGAAACTAGGAGTTACTAAACTTCCCCTGCTTTTTGATGGAGCATAGCGCATCACATCAAGCATTGCCTGTAGTTTGTTAAAGAGACTACAACAAACATATGTTCACAGCTATGATGACACTGAGCCTTTGTCTTTCTGTATATATTTGTTTAAAAAAAATGAACAGCCCTTTACACTGACTTGTAAATTATAGTTGATTATTAATTAAATTATGATCTATGGTTATGAGCTGCAAAAGGGAAATTTAAACAAATGCTGATAATGGATATATTGCTTTATAGGCTACACAAGCAATATGTAACTTTATACATCGTTCAAGTTTCGCTGCTTTGTTGAGGTTCAGTGTTGGGCAAGTTACTTTTAAAAAGTAATTAGTTACAGTTACTAGTTACTTCTTCCAAAAAGTAACTAAATTAGATACAAAGTTACAAATTATAAAAGTAACTAGTTACTTCTAACATAACGCATTAGAAAGTAACTAATGCGTTATGTGACCCCACCTCTACCCCTCTTTAACGGAACATAAAATACATGCATGTTCAATTATTTATGATGAATCTGAATATTATAATGAAATGGACACTTAATACAATACATCATTAACAGATACTGTACACAAATCTAAACTCTTTTAATGTTGCTGTGGGACAAAGTGAGACTAGCTTCCAATCAAATGCCATGTATGTAGATATTATGTCTAGTGGATCAATACAAATAACAACATAGATTTTGATATTTATTGCCCCTCAACAGGCCACAACTGGGCAAAATTAAATATTGTTTGTTAAGCACTATAGCAAAAATAAATAACAAATATATACACTCTTTGTAGTGCAAATAACGTAAGTGGCCTGATGGTTATACTTTTGCGCTTGTATGTGTGTGTATGTGTGTGTGTGTGTGTGTGTGTGTGTGTGACAACGATTAGCTTTGGAGCGAGTAGTCACTCTAGAGTCATAGTGACTATGTTTTCTGACCACCGTGGGAAAACTTTAGCAGGAAAGGTTACCCTCTCCTAGATTACGTAACGCCATACTTGTCTCTTGTTGACTGACTCGCTTGTGTTGTTCGTTGTGTGTCCGACTATGCGCACTTATGAACACCCGTCCAACTCTACCTCTGATTGGCTTACCATAAAATTTTACTTAACCTCAGCCAATCGTCAGCATTTATGCCCTTGTCTTGTGCACTACCCACTACCCAAGGAAGAAAAAAGTCTTTGCCTCTCGGCTCAGAGATCAAGCAGGTCTGATGATAAAAACAACTTCAATTATAGAAATGCACCGCGTTTTTTGGCACTAACGTTAACGGCGTTATTAAGATGGGAAGAGTAATCAATTAGATTACTCGTTACTGAAAAAAGTAATGCCGTTAGTAACGCCGTTATTTTGTAATGCTGCTATTCCCATCAATGTTGAGGTCTGAGGAATAAAACTACAGAAAGTGTAGTCTATCTGTTATGAAGTTTGGACAGTAATGTGCTTTTGTAAAGCACAGAGTGGGCTGCGTTACTTCTTGGAGTGAAGTGACTCGCTTCTTTACTTCGATTGTCCATACTGTTCGAGGGTTGTCAACTTTTAGAAACCATATTTTTGGCCAGACTCCTCACCTATACATTTTTATGTAGGCCTATTTAAATTATAGCTCTTACCATGTTTATGCAATGACAAATAATTTTGTGAAGTCTTTGCATACAGTAATGACATTTGGAGCTATACTTAGTATAGTCTAGATAATGAAGACTGCTATCTGTTTGGAACACCACACCTGCACTGACGACAACACACGAAAATACTAATACTATCAGTGACACTAAAATCTCAGAATGCCACTAAATAAAACAGTTCCTTTAGTCACTAAAATTACTGTCATTAGCTTACATTTTAGGATAACCACAAATGGTTCCTGACTGTTTTTGATTTAAGCACATTAAGAGATGCACTCTGTGTGTGAGGGTTATAACCTGCTGCTGGAGAGAAGCACCTGTGTAGTCCGTGCTCCATGCAACAGGTGCTTTAGAGCACTGATGTATTTATTTTCTTAGGATGGCATCTCAATTCAATTCCACTAAAATTAGTTTGAAATTGACTATTTTGAGTCTTGCTAGAGTTCTGATGCGAACAGAGCTATAGGCTATAGTTGAATATATGTTTTATACAAAAGTCTTTAAATCAAAATGGTGACACATTTCATTTCAGGTAATTGCTATCAGGTTAATAAAATTTTAACACTATAATGTTGAATAGTGTTTTTTTCTGCACGAGAATGCAGTTATAACCTTATAACCTTAGTGTTTGTGTGAACAGATGAGGAAACGTCTTTATCTCTCTGTTTTGGTATTTGGTTTGTGGGTTGCACCTTTGTTAACACTTAAGTTAGTTGTTATATGTGTTACTGTCAACCGTTAAAAGTTTTGGTAGTTCTCAGTTTTTACATTGTTTCTTAACAGTACTCTATACCATACATACATGAACATGATATTGATGTTAGAAATAAAGGCTGCATTTGACTGAAAATACAAACGTACGTGAAACAAGGCATGTTTTCTACTTGTAGTACAGGGCCTGTGAAATTCCTCATGGAAATGTGAACACATTATGTATCCCATATTTTAATTGAAATAATAATACATAATATTTTTGTTTTGTTATGAAAATGCTGAGCTGGAAAAAGATCTGTGATTTGTAATTGAATCCGGACACAGAGTCATTATTTGTGTAATTAGATGTGTTGTGTGGCAGGGGTAGAATCACGTCAAAACATCAGTGTTCTCCGCGGTCAAAGCAAGATTTAAAAAGAGGACACTCCTACAGGCTTCCAGACTGTGTGTGTGCCCTGAGGTAAACCCTGGTCTAGAAAGGGAATTTTAGAGTATACGCTGCTGCTCAGCAGTTTGAGCAGGGCCCACTGAGGCCAGCGGAGAGTGCCACCAAAAAGGAAAAGCTGGCTCAAAGCCACTGACGTCATCTTAGTAAATCTGCTTCAGTACTGCAGCCATAAAATGACTGCCAGCTACCGAATGCACTTTGGCCCTGTCAACCACCTTAGTAAGTGCAACACAGTTTTTTTCCTCCTTGTGCATACTTATGGAAGACGGGCTGTGTTTAAGTCTACTCCCATTTTGCTCCAGTTGTAACAGACTTTGCCTAATCATTCAAAAGAAAAAAGTCATGTTTGAGCCTTTCTAGTTTTACACAAGCTTTAGCATTCCATTGACTGCCATTCATTTTGGTGCCACTTTGACAGCGAATATCTTTACATCCAAAGCTTTTAAAAACTTTAGTTGTCCATTGTTTATTTCTAAAGAAACACGGCAATGTATGAAAGGCCCCTTTACCGTGTACCTCACGTTATATCTGTAGCAGATGTTTTTGTAAAAATAACGGTTGTGACTTGCTGTTGCATAGTAGAGAAATTACTGTATTGTCAGGAGAAGCACACAGACAGTTTTGACTTACATTAGCTGTTTAGGTTTAATTACTAATGTTAACTAGCATGTTAGTTAACAATAATTAGCCTGTGCCTATGTTACCTCCTAACTTATACCTACGATCTCCGTCTCTGCAAGATTTGGAATGATTGAGATTTCTCTTGGCACAGCTACCAGAAGACTTACAACTTTTAGACAGGTAGCTCACGTCACATCTATGTCGTCAAGCTCAGTTGGAGGCTGACCAGTAACGCTCAGAACTCACCAGAAAAGTGCTTCTAATATCCTTCGCTGTTTTCCGTCCAGAACAACGGGATCTGTTGGTCCATTTCTTTAACTGTCTATTGTTTTACATGAAGCACCAAATGATTGAGCTTCTCTGACCCTTTGAAGGTTTACCACTTTAATTACAGCCATATAATTTTTACCATATGGCGGTTGCCTTCATTTTTGGAAAAAGACATTTGGACAGCGTAATGTCTTAACCGCTCATAATTGATGTGCAGTTCCCTCAGAAGTTATTAAGTTGCATGGACATGTATTTTTTTTCTATCTATTCCTATTTGGAATGAAAAGACTAATACATGACCTGCCTCATGATCACACAGAGATGAAAAGCAATATGGTCTCCATGAATCATTAGATGAGTTAGTTTCTGTAACCACTATAAACATTTTGAGTTCTTGACCACAATGCAGCAAGAAATCTCAGCTTCAACAACTTCCTTTCTCAGTGCTGGCCATAGGAGCGGTAGTGGTGTTCAGCTTTCCACTAGTGAAAGGAAGCCCATAGGACAAAGGCACACAGTCACTTCATTTACTGAAACGGTGTATAATTTGTGGCTTGTATTCAAATGTGGGTTATTCAGTTTCCCTGGCACCGTATTCCGTTGCTTGTAATACATTTCCACAAGACCTTTCATCAATGGTTGCTGTATTGTTATCATGGCTGACACAGATCAGGCAGGCTCTCTCTCTGCCCTAAAGGTGCCCTGGATTCAGTGGAGGCACAGATAGACTGGAGGGTAAGCTCCCAACATTAATATGCAGGCTGTACCCAGTAAATTAGTTTGGAATCCAAGCTGGGACACAGCAATGGAAGGCTCTATCCAAACTTTTTTTCTCTCTGTTTAATAGACCCAAATAGTAGACATTTCCAACAAGGAGTCTTGTTGGTTTATAATTACATCATCAACAAACATTAGCTGTGCTGTCAACAATATTCCCTTTTGTTTTTTTACAGCGTTTTTTTTTATCAAATTAAAAGATAAGTTGCAGATATTCTTTATTTTTGTTATTGTCTACAAAAAGCATCAAGAAAACCAAACCAAAGGTGCGTCAGTCCATATTGATTTCCTGTGTGTGGCCCTCAGTCCATTTGTTCCTACTAAAGACATAAAGCTTCAGGTCAAAAATATAAATATTTATTTTTTTTAGGCTAAATAGTTTTCTAAAACACCTTGGCACTGTAATTTTTAGGAAACATTCCCTAAACAGGTGCACGTAGAGCATTTGGGGACTATTTTCAGCTGCCGATTAATACACATTTGGTGTTCTTATTAATATTTAAATCAGCAGAATGGTGTATGTGAGATTTACAGTGCCCATGTTCATAGTAATAAAGGTCATAAATGACACCCAGTGCAATAGCGAGACTCATTTATGTTTTTAATAGTTTTTGTACGACAATAGAGTTTTATGGCACAGAGGGATACGTTTTAATAGGCTTAGATACACAGACAACATTTGTTAGTACGATTAGTTCATTGTTTGTTTTGGTATTTTCATGGGATTCGTTGACGATAAGAAAAATCTATAAAATTGCCAAATGCATTCTTTAAACACTGTGAATGCTGTCTTTATGATATAGTTTCACGCTTCCACATGGTCAGATGTTTTGATTGTTTTTCAGACGCTTTGTAATCTAGCCTGGAACCGCTAACCTGGAACTGCAGCTGAAATAATTATAGAACGGCGTAATTTTAATAAATAATGTGTAGATTAGATAGGTAGTTATTGGATTTTTACACATTTTATGTGACTTGTGTTAGTACAGTTTTTTATTTGTGTAAGTGACGGTGTTTATTTATGTTTATCTTGATTGTCAAGACTTGGGAGAACAATTTTCAAAAGTCATTATTGTTCTGTGTGATGAATACATTTCTGGGAGATTCAATTTCTGATTAGTTTTTTAATTTTGTTTTTAAAGTCATATAAGAATTTATACATTCATGTGAAAACCCTGCGGCATACATATCCTGATAGCCCAGGTTGTCCTGAAAATCTTTTTTGTCTATAACTTGTTTGTGCAGGGTTGAGGTTATACAAGCGTTATTACACAAGGAAACCAGGTGACCGAAAGATTGGAAAAAAAATGGCTTAGACCCCAGAGGCTTAATAACTACCTGCTTAGTGTCTTAACCTTGGATCCTTATTTCTCAATATTCACAGAGTGCCCAAAATTAATTTAGCTTTAGTTTGGCTTATGCTTTTTGTGATCATGTCACTACCATAGTGTAGTGTGATGTGTCTGAATAGTGAATAGGGTGGCTTTAATACCACTAAGTCTTTATGTCTAAAGTTGTGTTCTATATGTTTAGATTATTTCTTACATAACTGACGTTGTCTTCTTTCAATGCCAAACAGTTGACATAGAAAATGGCGAAGTATTTACAAACTGTACACGGTCAAAAAGGTGCAGACAATTAAATTGAATTTTCTTATCATCTATGTAACTTTTAAGATGGGTCAGATTTTTGTCCTGCAAAATTAAACTCAACTTCCTAGAGCTAGGCAATATGTTATGGTATAGCATCCTATGAACAATACATTCCTTTACCTTTTGGGTGTCATATTGACATTACTAATAATAATGATATCTCAAAGATAGTTATGTGCTAATATATTCTTAATGCACCCATAGGCATCCCTAAAATAAAGTCACAGTATACATAATTGGTAAATTGTATAAAAACACAGCACCTCTCAGGGGGCTGTTTTCTGACAAAGGAGTCCAGTGTGACATGCAGGAGTTGCCAAAAGAAAAAAGAGAGAGAGGAAAAGAGGAATGTGGAGAGACAAGGAGAAAAGAAGTATATAAGGGGGTAAATGATGGTTGGAGAGGAAGAAGAAGAATATGAAGAAGAAAAGAGATGAAAGTCGGTGTGAATTGGCAGAGCCAAATGCAAATCTCGGCCTTCATGTTCGTCATCACTGTTGTTTTTTCATGCCCATCCGCATGCGTCCTGAATGAGCCAGTGGCCAGCTCTCGGCCTGCTCTGCTCTCATAACTGTCAGGAGATCCTTTATCTGACGGACCTTTATTTACAGCTTTAATTTCCTGAGCTTTATGTGTTCTGCTCGCACTCCACACCACGGTGACATGGGTGTATTCTGTCTGTCTGTCTGGAATGCACTGCAAATTTTTGATAGGGAAATGTCTTTTGAGCTTTCATTACATTTTGTGGTTGAATGGTGAATTGTATTAAAAAAAAATATATATATATATATATATATATATATATATATATATATATATATATATATATATATATATATATATATATATATATATATATTAGTATTACTGGCAGGACAGGGATGTATCCTCAGAAGGAGAAATGCTTGTGTCTTAGATTTAAAGTCCATTTTGCCTCTGTTGTTCAGAGTGAACCTTTAGCCGACGTATCTGATGTTGTCCAGGTCGTGTTGTTGCTACCTTTTTCTCAGTCTGAGTCAGGTAAAGAGAGCTGCTTTGACAGAACCTATAAATCAATCCTATTCTTTAGCAAACAAAGATTGATCCCACAGTGGCCTGATGGTTGCTGGGCGGTGGGATCCAAGCCTCAGATTTGAGTGGAATGATATCAGACAGATTCACGGCATCTCAGCCTGCAGGTTCAAAGAGGCATGAAATAAACACTAGGCCATGGCCAATATCAGAGGCGGTATAAGCATTGTAGCCTTTCCATTGGACCTGCGGAAATTGGTATTGAAAATCTTGTTTATTCATTCATCTGTACTCCAAACGTGTAGATTTATTCATAAAACCTAATAGAAAGTACAATATAGAATCAGTGTTTTTGACCTGACATTCTTGAGTAGTTTGGTGTTTGGGAAATGGGACATATTTTTAACATGACTGCGATAATTAAAAATTTCCCTGCCATCTACCACGTTTTCTTTTCTGAAATTAAATTGGTTAAGTGTATGCTCCAAAATGTATATTCTTTAAATCAAAGACGAGGGCTCAGACCTGTTCAGTTGATTTTTATTTATCTCAAGCCTGATTTAATGAATGCCTGACCTTAACCTTGTGTGGTAAAGCTTTGTAAATAGTATGGTATTTCCATTGATTTTTGATTAATTTTAATGTTTACCATGTAAAAAAAACTCAAGGTCTTTAAAATACCTGCCGTCAAAGACATTATTTCATGAACTGAGGTAATTAATTTGTTTTAATAACTTGGAAGTGAATGGAATTTTGTCAATGCAAATGTTCATAGTTGGTTGTGTTGCTTAAAATGGAATATTTTTGACATTGCAGTTATAATAATGAAAAGGCCAGGATATGTCTTTACAACTATCTGAAAATGTTGAATTTTGAAATCACATGGTAATTATAGTTTTACACACTGTGGCCTTAACTACTGTGGGCCATTATGGGGTGCACAAAAGTCATTCACAGAATCATTATTGCTCCCTCTGAGATAACGACACAAAAGAACTCCACATGGAAAATTACATTTGAGACCTCATCTGCTATTTTATTACCTTGCTCTGTCTGATGGGTGAAATGGGTTCTCTTAATTTAAGGAGCTGGATTCCAGCTTGGTGAGTGGTTTATGTAATCTCACAGTAAGTGTAATTTCCCATAATGCCATGTCACAGCTACTACTCTGCTTAGCTACCACACTTACTTATTGCATTGCAGGCCATCTCCACCCCGCATCTCACAAATAAGACCATTTCTATGGTGAACACCCTGCAAAGACAGAAGTATGCAATTATCTGTAAGCCGCAAGTGTTTCTATGGGTGACATTCATACCTTCTTTTAAAGGACATAATTAGTCCACAGATTCTACGGCACTAAGAGACCGTGTTCATTGACAACTCTGCCACGTTACCCACATGTTGCATACAGTAAAAGCATCCATTTGATGTCACAGGATGCTCAAAAAAATCTATTTAGGATGGGCATGACTATTATCCTGTTTATTTCAGTGTTCGTATGACAAAAATAAACCCCATCTTCATTTGACATAAGAAGGTATAGATAATTTGATAGATCAATATATGTTCTGTTTACTGATACTGCTATGTAATAGAAAAAGTATGCATTCACTATTTTATGTGCATATCTAAATACCTCTACCCAACATTCTCTTCCTCCTTCACTGCAAACACTTCTTCATTATTCCACTACATCCCACATTATATTGATCATGATTTGACATTTTATGAACAACTTTGTAGTTTTGACAGTGCAGCATCTATGAACAAGAGTTGACTGAATGAAAAAGGGTAGAATTGTAATTCCACAAATCATCCAAACAATAAATATCTTGGACACACAAACACCAAATAGGAACTGATTCTGCAGTACAAAATATACTGAGTCAGTTGTCAATTCATAATAAAGAAATAGCAATAATTAAACATCTAATGTTAATGCGTAGCTTTAAATAACCTTTTGTAGGATTGGATAACTAGATAATAACTAAAACTCATTATGTTGCTAAAATCTTTAAATAATATAAGTAATGCTTAAATCCTCCAATAAATTATTTATGGCTGCTAAATTGTTGCATAAGTGTGAATTCATATTTTATTCATGTTAATATAAATCATAAGCTTGCACATTCTCCAAACATGTTATTTGCTGCCACCAAGCTAAAGTTTAATTAAGTTAATTTCAGTGCAAACTATGTTAACATTCGGAATTTTTTGAAAATGATTTCCCAAAGTTTTTTTGTGAATACTTAAACACCAACTGTTAACCTAGTGTGCTAAACTGAATGCATATAAACTGCTTTACACGCCATATGTAATTGTATAACACTATTTGCAAAGCTATAAACACAAGTCACTGCTTTACACTCAGTTTGCAATAAATAACACATTTTAGCAAATCTGTAAACATTGGTCTCTACATTTCGTCCCTATTTTGCCAATTGCCTATCCACATTGACACGTGAAAACACTTTTAGATGATGAGTTCACTTACACATCAGCACAATAAATAGGCCGGAGGGAAACAGTTGGTTTGGAAGTTTACTACATGTATGACAAAACTATGCCCTGGCCTGCACACAAGGTAAAAGTGTGTTTCATTTATACTATCAGTGCATAGTTGGCGCTTCGTGGGTTGATTCTGATGGTTTGTGTGTACTGTATTGATGCAAAGACATTTTTAAAAAGAGGTTGAAGGGGTTTTGCAAGAATTGTTTGCTTTTGCCAAAGATATAGTGTTTTGCTGGTGTGGATAAAAGTTTTGTGGTTTGTGTGTAGAGTGTCAGATAGTGCCTAAGCATGAATCCTATGCTTGGACTTCTGGATGACCTGAAGGAAAGAGTAGATGCAAGGTTACATGTGACACACAGCTGGGTAGTTCTTGGCCAGAATCTAAAAGTAATTGTTTTAGAACCTCTGTGTCGCTTTTATTACTTAACTTCTGCGTGAAACTTTATATTTATCTTGAAAGCCTCAATCCCCTGGGGTCTTAAGGCCCTGACACATCAAGCAGACGCCAAAGAACTAGCGGGGACTGTGGAGTTGCCGCATGTCCTCATGCCTCATGCTGGCTTTGTCTTGGCCAAAAGAATTACACTTGAATACACCACAAAAACGATAGTTACATGGGTAACTCCAGATTCTATTAGTATAGGCGTAGCCCTCTAAGGGCTACGCTATTGGGTTTATCCCTTCGCGCATGCGCAGTCGTGAAGATTTTCTTTTCCCGCCCTTGCGTCCAGCACGGGCCTCAACTACGTCCGCATTTACTGTATATGTACACAGCGGACCCGTTGTTCGTCTCCCAAAAACATCAGCTTTTTCTTCAACTAATGTTCTGGGAGCAGGTGGCCCGTACCTTAGAGGGCTACGCCTATACTAATAGAATCTGGAGTTACCCATGTAACTATCGTTCTATTTCGTATAGGCTTCGCCCTCTAAGGGCTACGCTATTGGGTTAGGGCGAAGCTGATGTAGTCTATGCCACCTGCGACACAGGGCCAACAAGCCGAACATAGACCACATTCCCCTACAACAATGTAGGCTCAGTCAGTCATTCTTCTGATCAAGCCTGCCATGCCAATGGCGTGGCCTGAAAAAGTTCATAAGGCCTGCAACATGATGGCAGTAGTTAATCATTAATGGAAAATTGTGCGTGAATAGCCCTGTTGTGCATGCGACGGAGTGACATGATTATCTCCGTGCATGTAACGTGATTATGATCATGTATGGGATTAAGAACTGCGTCTCACCAAGAATACTCCAGAATGAGAGTGGTGAGACAGTAGAACAGTTTCTTTTTTTTTTTTTTTTTTTATTGCACGCATCCAACACGGCATTACGTGTCGTTGACTGTGGACAGAACTGAACTGGACATGGAAGGTTCAGACATGTCCCGCAGATAGAAACGGATGAAAGGGCACGGGGAAGCCCACGAGGCTGCCGCACAGATGTCGGCTACTGCCATGCCTTTAAAAAGAGCCGCAGACGCCGACAGAGCCCTCGTAGAGTGCCCTCGGATGTCGCGGGGGGGCTCTGCCCCTTCCATGCTATAAGCTTGAGTAATAGCCTCACACAGCCAGTTAGACAGACGCTGTTTTGAGAGGGCTGATCCTTGGGAATGTTCTCTATAATGCACAAACAGCTGCTGAGTTTTCCTGATATTTGCCGTGCGTAAAACGTATTGAGAAAGAGCACGCACTGGACACAACCGGTGGGAAGCCTCCTCCGCATCGTTGGCATGAGGCGGGGGGAAAAAACCCGCGAGGAAAACACCCTCGACCGAAAAGAACTAGTTAGAATCTTCGGTGTGAAGGAGGGATTTGGCTGTAAGGTGGCTGCGCCCCGTCCCCTCTAATGGAGAGGCATGACGGGAAATTGACAGTGCACACAAATCACTCACTCTTTTTGCTAACGTCAGAGCAAGGAGAAGTGCCGTTTTTAGCGACAGCATTCTGAGAGAAGCTTGTGCCAGAGGCTCAAGGGGGCTTCCCAGAGCCCGGAGCACTAGAGCAAGGTCCCATTGGGGGTGAGGGGTCGAACAGACGGTTTTGACGCCTAACCCCTTTTAGGAAACGCTTCACCAGGGGATGCGCAAAAACTGTCCTCTCACCATAGCCTTCGTGGCAGGGCGAGATGGCTGCTGCGTAAGCCTTGACTGTAGATGGAGCCAAATCGCTATCCACCAGAGTTTGGAGATACGTCAACACAAGAGGCAGGGGACACGATGTGGGATCCGCGTCCCTCTCTGTGCACCAGCGCTGGAAAGCTGACCAGCGTCCTGCGTAACATGCTATGGTAGAAGGGGCTCTGGAGCCCTGGATGGTGCGCACCACGGCAGGGGCAAGCCCAATCTCTGTAAGCGTTCCCGTTCAGCAACCAGCCCCACAGCCTCTAGGTTATCACCGGGGTGGCAGATTGCGCCGTTCAGCTGCGACAGTGCGTCTCCCTGCCACGGAATCTGCCAGGGGGAGCCACCAGCAACTGAGCGAGGTCGGGAACCAGGGCGCTCGTGCGCTCTGGTGCCACCAGAACAATCGACAGGTTCTCTTCCTGGATGCGCTCCAGGAGGCGAGGTATCAGCGGAACCGGGAAAGCATATAGGAGGGTTTTGGGCCAGGGCTGGTGGGAGAAGGCGTCTACGCCAAGGGAGAGGTTGTCCCGCGCGCTCAGGGAAAACCACAATGTGCACTGTGTGTTCTCTCGTGAAGCGAACAGATCTACCTCCGCTTCCCGAACCTGTTCCATAGCGTTTGAACAATAGTGGGATTCAATCTCCACTCGTTGTGGGAGGGCCCTCCCTCGACATCAGGTCGGCCGCCCGGTTCAAAAACCCGGGGATATACACTGCTTTGAGAGACAGCAGATGACTGTGCGCCCATAGCAGGAGGCGTCTGGCTATTTCCAGCAGTTGGGCTGAGCGTATGCCGCCCTGGCGGTTTATGTACGCTGCCGCCGTCATGTTGTCTGTACGCACGACGACATGTCTCCCGTCACCACCGGGTGAAGTGTTTCAGCACTTTCAGCACCGTGGACAGCTCCAGGCAGTTTATGTGGGGGAGAGGGGAGGAGGCCAGTCCCCTCCCACCACCTGTGACTCGCACATTCCCCCCCAGCCAGTGAGGGACGCGTCGGTGTACACCGTCATATATGACGTCACTCTGCCCAGGAAAACCCCGGAAGACAGGGTCCGGGGATTCCCCCAGTATGACAGGTCTGACCGGAGGAATGAGGGATGGACAGCATTCGCCATTTTTGGCGAACGGGATCGAGCCGTTGACGATGAAACCACCTTTGGATCTTCCTCATGTGGAGGAGACCCAGGGGAACCACCGTGTGTGCCGCGGACATCATGCCCAGGAGCCGCATCACTGACAGCGCTGACACTGTTGTGTGTGGCCTGAAGCGGGACAACAGAGGTCAGGGCAACCTGTCTCGGTGCTGATAACCTGGCTCTCATTGTAATCGAGTTCATGTCCACGCCCAAATAAACTATTGATTGTGCTGGGACTAGAGCGCTCTTTCGCCAATTTATGGCAAAACCCAGCGTTTGCAGGTGCTGCAGAACCTCCATAGTCTGTAGCGCCGCCTGCTCCCGAGAGGGGCTAGGATGAGCAGATCGTCCAAATAAAAGAGGACTCTGATGCCCCTCTTTCGTAGAGGCTGGAGCGCTGTTTCCATGCACTTGGAAAAGGTGCGGGGGGCTAGCGAGTACCCGAACGGCAGCCGGTTGTACTGGAAACGGGCCCCTTGGAAGGAGAACCGCAGGAATTTCCTGTGCCTGGGAATGATTTGGACGTGAAAGTAAGCGTCTTTCAGATCCACGGACGTAAACCATTCGTGGCGGCGCACACATTCCAACACGTGCTTGACGGTTAGCATGTGGAAAGGGCGCTCCATGATGTATCGATTGAACTGTGACAGGTCGAGGATGGGACGCAGTCCCCTGACTTCTTCGGTGTGAGAAAGTAGCGAGTAAAATCCCCGTTCTCCTCTCCTGGAGGGACGGGAGATAGCTCCGCTCAACAGCAGCCCTTCTAGTTCCGACGTCATAGCGTCTGACTCTGCTAGGGATGATACAGTAGTCTCAACACGCCCGCGAAAGGAGGCGGGGGAGGCAAACTGGAGTGTGTAACCCGTGTTATCAGTTTTGACATCCATGAGTCCATGTGTGTCAAACTGACCCATGCGCGCTGCGCTCTGATAGCGGGCGAGCACATATCTGAGTGTTGTTCACCGACATGGCGAGCAGGGAGCGCAGAGCCCATCCCGCCGCTGGGCGAGACGAGTGATTGTGTCGCCCAGCCCATGGTAGGGCTTTTTCGAAAGGGCAGTGGCCAGCCGTCGCCTTGTGGGGAAGGGGTGGTTGAGCGGCGTCGTCCACCGTGGGTGGATCATTCCCGCTGCCAGCATAGCGAGGAGGCAGTGGTGCCCCGCGTGCAGCAGCGGTCTGGTGTGTTGTGTGGGGAACGACTGTCATAACAGCACGCTGTTTAGAGCAAACAACGGCTGTTTGGCTGAGGGGAAACGGCTCTTTAGTTGTGAGTGTGTGGCCCTTAAAAGGGCCGTTGTGTTTCCAACCCTCAGCTGGGGAGTGACAGGCGATCCCCGCGTCCCGTCATTGCCACCGTCTTTGCTGCTTGCAGGGTGGCTCGGGAGGCGGATTGGACCAGGTGGGAGCCGCTCTCATGGGTCTCCGGCCCCGCGTAGCTTGCCGGCCGTGTGGAGCCGGTTGCCGCTGC
The DNA here is from genome assembly GCA_013375575.1 of Percina caprodes. Taxonomy (NCBI): domain Eukaryota; kingdom Metazoa; phylum Chordata; class Actinopteri; order Perciformes; family Percidae; genus Percina; species Percina caprodes. Next base: position 2,477,472 of record JABXJD010000032.1, on the reverse strand, counting down.
GGAGGGGGACCAGGTGGGGGTCCTGAAGCCGAAGCTTGGGAAGACGCAGCCGCAGCAGGTGCTGTGGGGCGCTTCCTTTTGTGGCGGTTGTCATGGCGACGGCGGGGTTGTGAAGGAGCCGGGGTAGAGCTCCGCGTCCTCCGCCGCTTGATGGAGATGAGACGTGGCAGTCTGTAGGCGGGGCCCAAGTAGTCCATCGGGAGCTATGGGGCCGTACAGAAGCTCGCGTCTAACTTCCGCAGGCAGCTGGGACATGTGGAGCCAGATGTTTCGCTGGGCCACAGTCTGCCAAGCCATGACCCTGGACAGCGCCACCGTGGACGCCGTGGTAAGGGTGAGGATGGCGGTCATGGCTTTGCCAATTTCCGTGGCCAGCTCCGAGGAAGGCGCCGGGGTTGTGGCCATGGCGGAGACGGCAGAGGCCAGTAAGGCGATGTTGTTTTGTGCCGCCAGCCCTTGGGCAGCACATTGGTGGGCCCGGTCAGTGACTTGGGCGCACACTTGATCTTGGGGAGAGGGAGGCGTGGGCTTCCGGTGGCCGAAAAAGGTGGCTTTCGGGAGCAGAATTGACGCCAGGCTCCCCTCCAGGAGGGACCGAGGAAATCCCGCGTCTGTGTCGCCTTGAACCCGAGTAAACGGGCGTAGCGAGAGACGGAGCCTTCAGTTTCCCAGGCTGTGAAAAAGCCTCCTCCACAAAGGCTGAAGCTCCGAAGCGCGGCCAGAGCGGTGCCCGTGAAGAAGGCTGCTCCTGGGCGTAAATATCCCGCTCAAAAGGCCGCGAGCGGGGCTGGCGGCTCCGCTGGGAGCGCTATGCCTCTCAGCTCCGCCGCCTTCCTGATGATCTCCGGCAGGTCAGCGAAGAGAGCTTTAGCGGTGGAGGTTGGAGCCGACTGAGGCAAGGGAAGGCCGCAAGCGGTGCCCCTGGCCGTTCGGGAGACGGGGAGAGCTCCAGTGGGAAAGCGTCAATCGCCGTCTCAAGGCCCAATCCTCCCAGGGGGAAGAGGGGATCCTCCCAGGGGGAGGAACCAGTTACGGAGGCGTTGTCCGAGAGAACTGAGCCAGCGGACTCATGCTCATCGCGCCGTCCGCCAGTGGTTCCAGGGTGTCGCGGATTCCCGTTTGTCTGCCCAGCTGCCGTCCCGTCGCCACCAGCCTGACAAACCAGAAAAGTTTCCGCCCGTCGATTTAGCTCTTTAGATGACAGGCGGGCACAAAACTGGCAGGAGGCGTGGCGGGTGAGAGCCTGGCCGGCGTGAACGGCGCCGAGGCAGGTCTCGCAGCGGGGTGGAGGTCCGGCGGCAGGATGTAGCCGGTCCGGCAGGAGGGCAGATGCGAGCACCGCTGGAGAGTCTTGAGCTTGTCTTCATACTGCGACGTTTGAAGAAAAAGTGGGAGACGAACAACGGGTCCGCTGTGTACATATACAGTAAATGCGGACGTAGTTGAGGCCCGTGCTGGACGCAAGGGCGGGAAAAGAAAATCTTCACGACTGCGCATGCGCGAAGGGATAAACCCAATAGCGTAGCCCTTAGAGGGCGAAGCCTATACGAAATAGAACTAATAGTGCTTTCCTTTTGTACTCAGAAGTCAGAATTTCCGAGTCCCAATTTGGAAACTTCAAATGGATTCCTGTAGTACCCCGAACTAAAAAGCTGTGAAGCAGTGAAAGCTGTAGTAACAAAGTTTTTAGCACGTTTTTCTTATTTGTGTGTGCTAGTACGATAGCTTGCTTGCTTGCTAAGGGGCTCAGTTGTTTAGCATTAACCACGGTGCGGGAGAGAGAGGTCTGACGTTACGATTTTTATGTAAATGTTTATTTTGTAATGTGTAGGTATGTAGAGTTTAAAAAAAAACATTTTTATGGGTGCCTGGGTAGCTTACCTGATAGGGCGCGCCCATGTGGAGCGGTTTGGTCCTCGTCTTAGCAGGTTCGGTACTGGCCTGCAGCCCTTTGCTCAATGTTGTTCCCCCTCTCTCTCCCATTTCAAGTCTAAGTTGTCCTGTTGGAAATAAAGGCTTAAAATGCCCAAAAAAGAATCTTAAAAAGAAGAAGACCTGTTTATGTTGAAATAAATGAACCTACACAATGTATGCTGTTGTACATTTTCCATATTATGTACATAATGTGCAAAAAATAGATATACCAATTGTTCGAACCTGTGGTTTTTTATAAGTCACATTTGAACGTAGTTTTTGACAGTTTTGACAGCTGTGTGCATTGAACTGATTAGATGAGATGAAGATGAAAAGTGAAAAGAGCCTTCTGTGTGCACTCTTTCCTCACTATCGTTTTTCAATCAGATTTCCTCACACTGGGACACACCACAAAAACTAGAATAAAAAGATGGTGGTCGCTCAAGGCACTGACACAACAAGTAGATTTTCGGCCTTCCGTCTAAGTTTTGGCTGACGATCTCCTTAGTGTTTCAGGGCCTTTAGGGATTGTTGCCGTGCCTTGATACCCAATCAAGTGCACTTGAATCACTACCCCCACAGTGTCTGAGATTATTGTTACGCATTGCGTTATATGTCATATATCAAGTTATATGACCAGTGTTTCCTATACATAGGTTATACTACAGGTAGATTGATAACTGCCCAGGTAGATAAAATCCGAATTACATTATTTTACAATCAACAATGTGACTTTATAGCACACAGACCAGCGGCTGCCGTGACGCCGCGTGCTGCATGCATGACACTGCATCAACAAATCACTTCAGGCTCAGAAGCTATCGTTAATGTTAGTAGTAGCATGCTGCTTGTGGTGTTGTGGCTTTCCGTGGAATTAACTGTGTAATAAACTGGAGAAATGCCATGGCCACACTGCTCAGAAAGCGTCCCAGACGTCAGAAATCAAAGTCTGGTTCTTCACCCTCTGTATTTTTGAAAAAGAATTAACTTTGGATAGCCTTAGTGTAATATAATTTAACAGGAGTTAGGAGGAGACATGTGCACAGTGTTTAGATTTAAAATAACATGTTGCTTTCTGTATGGATTTTAGTATTGTTTCAAGGTTTAAGGTTAATTCATGTAACATTTTGGCTCCGGGTAATGGTAATCGGGTATATATTCTACTGAACCATCAAATTTATTTAACAAAACCACCAGATATAATTGACAAAGCACATCATAGGCTACACTTTATCTGTATCTGTATAATATTCTAGTCTGGATGGTTTAATATGTCAGTATTTATTTATTTATAAATTATCTTGTTATTTACTCATTTTTTCAACAAACAGTTCATAAACCCTTGTTTGACTAATCTATTACTGAACCCAGCCTGTCCCATCCTGCGTCACCCACCTCAGTAAATTTTCAACCTGTGGGAAATGCTGAGGACGATACATAAATCTAACAATCTTTGCTTTGAAGAGATTTTCGTAGAAAAATCCAGTGTTGTCAGGTTTATTGTGTTATATGTGCTGGTTGACATGTTTAGTCTCCCCTCAAACACATCTGATCTAATTTTAGAGAAAAGCCGTCTGGAGACACACTGTTAAAGGGGTAATTTTTGTAGAAGAGAATTATTAAAGTTTATCTGTAGCAGAGTGATTTGATACATGCTCAGTGATCTAGCCGATTTGACATTCTTGACCTTTTTCTTCCCTCTCTGAATGCTCTGCTCTGTTTTTAGTTTTGGCAAAATGAGAATATTGAGGTGTTGCATAGCCTTTATGGCCATGGCCCTTATTGATAGGATAGTAATAGTTGAGGTTTAATAATGAATTGCATTTACCTAAATAATAAAAAAAAAGTATATTTACTTGGATATAAGTATACTTTAGCTGTCATATTTGTTTTTTCCTTGGGTTGTTTTAATAAAGGTGTGAGAATGAGTTTGCGCTTAAGAATGTTTTAGTAGACTAGACATTATAAAGCTTTATTGAAACCTAATGACAGCAACTCTAGAGAAAAAATATTTGTGCAAAGTCATGGCATTTTTAACATTACTTTAGCTTTTTACAATTCTCATAGTCATTCAATGTTTGGACTTAATGAGGACAAAAAACAAATATTTTCTTTAGATCCCCATTTTGCTGTGAAAATGTAAGATGGAAGTGATTACTAGCACAGTTCGTCACTTGGTTGGGATGAGAGGAGCACATCTAGAAAGAGTCCCATCCTGTTAGTGGTTGAAATTGGAATTTTTCCCCCTCCCTCAGTTTGCGAGTTAGTTCTGCTGTGTCAGCAGTCGGCACACAAAAACGGGTTTCAGTAAAAGCTCTTTCCACTCTGTGGGAGTTCCCCCAACAGCTTGCTCCCATCCCCCCTTTCCCCCTCATGAACTGACATGCTGGAAGAAACATATGCCACTATTCCCACTTCCTGACAGCTTGTCCTGCTTGAATGGGATCTTGCTCAGGGAGGAAGCAAAAAAGAGAGAACCCTCAGTAAAGTGTTAGTAAAGGAAGTAAAACATTTGGCAATTGACAAACTGAGATTTTTTTTTTTTTATATTGAAAGTCCAATCTGTTTTTGTGTTTGTCTTGAACTATAGACTGTAGATTAAAAGTCACTCTAACGTCTATTCGACATGTTACTAGACTCAAACATTTGACAAAGCTCACTGCCCAATATACAATCATGTACTTATTGTGTTTATTTAAAAAAAAATGGATGCAATGAATAAAATAACACTTCAGGTTGCACAGAGTTAGTGAAGCTGGAGCAGTTACAGTATAGACAACTGATTTGGACAATGAGAAACCCATCAGAAATGAGCCTTGTGTATACAGCCTCTCAGAGAATTTCCTCTTGAGTATACTCACGGATGTCTTATCTACTTGTTGCTCTGCATATTCCCTCTTGGATCTGGTCAGAACTTGCTTTTCAGACAATACCTGCCTTCATTGTATTCCTCTAAGTTTACGTACAGTATGTGTTCAGTTGCTGTGCTTCAGACAAAGCTTTTTCAAACATTTAGTCCCCTGCATGCATTATTTATTTACCCACAATTAAGACAGGTTTGTCTTACATGGCTTGAGCTTACCAGTTTGTTTACAGTTTTATTTTTCCTTGCATGGACACATTCAAGATGCAAGTCTGCTCATCAGTATTTGCAAGAAAATCTGACAAAAACAAAAACTGGCAAGCTCCCAGAGAAAAATTGTATTCTCATTTATAGTTTGATAGCCCTAATTCTCCTGTTAAAAGAGAATTCCAGTTGATTTCAACATGTAGCTCTGTTGTTTGGAAATTTGGAGTGCTGTCTGTAGTGAGTTGTTTTTATGTAAATTAAATAATATTGAATGAAAAATGCATTACGGAAACAGTAAAATCCAATTAAATTTCATGAATATCGACACAAAGTTTATAAGTTTGATCTCATCGGAAGTTCCCCTAATCGGTGAACGTAATGAACAATGAATGCACCGTCTGTGTTGCTTTTTCGACAGAGACAACTGCACACTTTTGCACGTCCCGGTGAATCTTCTACAGTGAAATACAGTCACATTTGACACCATTTAGCTGTCAGCATTTTAACCATGTTTAAGCCAGCTGCAAGTTAACACTGGCTAACAGGAGGCTAACGTTACCCGCTGCCAAGTGTAACGTTAGTGGTAACTAGCGCGACATGCAGCTATGTTTCTGTTGCCTCTAACAGAGCACCAGAGAACAGCGCAGGTGTTTAAGTGGCACTGAAATGAGGCAACAAAATCCACGTTTCTGGTAGGCCTGCACAATTTGGGGAAAAATCCGAATCACGATTTATCTGATTATAGTTTTGCATTTTTCATTAGTTTTTATTTTTATTTTTGTTTTCAAATCCAGTTTAGTTTTAATAAGTTTTCAAATTGGGTCTGCTAGTTTAGTTTTTATTTTTGAAAATGTTTAGTTTTTATTAGTTTTAGTCTTTTTTGTAATATGGGTATATTTGTCGGGGGATTTGAAAAGGTCAGAAAAAGTATTGTGTAATAATAACTCAACAAAAACATCATACCATTTTAGAAATCTATATTCACAATAACACCAATAACACCAGTACATAAAATGTACATATAATGATATGAGCACAGATATGTAAACAGATATGTAAACAGTCAACACAAGACGCCGCAGACGTAAGTGCAGAATGTGTTTGACATGTTCCAGGATAAAAACCTAAATAGCCAACAGACTAAAGAAGACAGACATCAACATGTGTTTTGAACTTTGGGTCAAGTAAAGTGCTGAACTTTTTGAAGTCAATCGACCCACACAGTTGTGTAGACATCCCAGTATTAATCCACATATTAACCCACGTTCCCTCCCGCTTTTGGTATTCTTGCGTATTTACTAACCAGCTACCATCGGGTCGCCGGTGAAAGCCCACCTGTAGTGTTCTCTGTCCTGCTGTTGTCTCCGTCATGCTGCTGATGGACTATGTTGTTTGTTGTGTTCAATTGTACATGGAATGTTGGAATTTCTGGGTTCCTAGTCAGAAACCATACACAACACGGGAAATGTCACGGTCGGATACATTATTATTATATGAAAAGACATGGACAAAGACGAAAACTAAGGACATTTACTCAATTTTAACCAAACCAAACATAGATTTTTTTGGTTCCTATAGCACATTGCGCATCACCACAAGCTTGTAAACATAGAGGCCTCATTGTAGAAGGCGAGCATTGCAGCGATTGGGAGCGCTTTAAAACCTATTTTATAGTCTATGTTTAAAATTCACAGAAGAAAGTAGTTTGTGATCCGAATAAATAATTAATTGAGATTAAGGTAATTTTATGGTTGCAACCTGCCATAAGATGAAGAATAGGTTTTAGGTAATTTCCGCCACATATTTCCTCTTTCTTTGCAGCACAGAAACACGTAAAATATCTAAAATATATTCAATATACCAATCTGACCATAAAACAGCATGTGAAGTCATTATGCAAGTGTTTTTATTTGCTTTAAAGCCATTGGATGAAAACATTTTCACTGGCTTCATTTGCATGAATGTTTCTAACAAACTTCAGTTAATTCAGTTGCCAAGGGGATGGAAACATAGCTTTTGAAATAGATCAATAGGTACGCTACTCTCCGTTACCGCTTGCTGTCCTTCACAACCACACAGGCACTGATGTCACTTACGTACCACACATGCCATTTTTGCTGTAACTTACACTACTCTCATAAATGGGGTTGCCGTTAACCGCCATATCACTGTGATACGTTGCTTCTTCACTGCGATAAAAATAAACCCATATCGTCACTGCCTTAACCGCAACACTGCTGAATCTCACTTGCCACACACATTCTTTGCTGGGGCATGCCTAGCATTGATGAAGATGTCGTGTGTAATAGTCACTTCCAATAAAATGTGGGATAGTCTGCTGTTTTATGTTACTGGACATGCAACGCATTCTGCTCAAGATGCTGTCACTGCATATTGATGCAGTCCTCACAGATTCAACAACAAGCTTGTTGGTCTTGTCAATAGCCGCTGGTGAGATGAGACTTTCTCCAGCTGTGTGAGCAGCTTGGTAAGATGCACAAAGGGGCCGGTTCTTGGATTGAGCCACAGTCTGTAAATGGTAGTTTTCTTGTGATGCCTGTAGGTCTCCAGCCTTTTTTTCTAAGAAAAACTCCTATGGCTTCTCTGTTTGGCTTGAGTGTCTGGTTTCTATATGGCGTCATGGTTTGCGACTGTGGCTGACTGGTGACGTGACCCACAAATCTTGTTATTTTCAACATGAACATGAATGTTTTTTGAAGAAATATTTTTCTTCACAATCACAGAGTTGCACACATTTACACCTGGAAGCTGCCAACTACAACCACAGTGTCACCGGTTGTGGGGAGTATCAAATGTTTCTCTTTTATTTTTACCCACCCAGATTTATTGCTCCAGGAATTAATTTTAGGTTGACAATTTTGATAGGATACTTGTTACAGCTTTATAAAATATATAAAGCTAAGAGCAACTGCACAGGTGCTCAATGAGTGTTAATTTCAATTGGTCCTTCTGAAAAAATATATTGGGTTTAGCAAGGTTATTATAGTTAAGCATTTTTCTGTTTGTAATATTTATGGACAGGATATCGAGGCGTAGTCGGGGCGGGGAGGGGTTGCAGTTCGGTGGGCTCGGGATCTCATCACTGCTTTTTGCAGATGATGTGGTCCTGATGGCGTCATCGGCCTGTGACCTCCAGCACTCACTGGATCGGTTCGCAGCCGAGTGTGAAGCGGCTGGGATGAGGATCAGCACCTCTAAATCTGAGGCCATGGTTCTCAGCAGGAAACCGATGGAGTGCTTTCTTTGGGTAGGGAGTGAGTCCTTACCCCCAAGTGAAGGAGTTTAAGTACCTTGGGGTCTTGTTCACAAGTGAGGGGACCATGGAGCGTGAGATTGGTCGGAGAATCGGAGCAGCAGGTGCGGTATTACATTCAGTTTATCGCACCGTTGTGACGAAAAGAGAGCTCAGCCAGAAGGCAAAGCTTTCGATCTACCGGGCAATTTTCGTTCCTACCCTCACCTATGGTCATGAAGGCTGGGTCATGACCGAAAGAACGAGATCAAGGGTACAAGTGGCCGAAATGGGTTTCCTCAGGAGGGTGGCTGGCGTCTCCCTTAGAGATAGGGTGAGAAGCTCAGTCATCCGAGAGGAGCTCGGAGTAGAGCTGCTGCTCCTTCGCGTCGAAAGGAGCCAGTTGAGGTGGTTCGGGCATCTGGTGAGGATGCCTCCTGGGCGCCTCCCTAGGGAGGTGTTCCAGGCACGTCCAGCTGGGAGGAGGCCTCGGGGAAGACCCAGGACTAGGTGGAGAGATTATATCTCCAACCTGGCCTGGGAACGCCTCGGGATCCCCCAGTCGGAGTTGGTTGATGTGGCTCAGGGAAGGGAAGTTTGGGGTCCCCTACTGGAGCTGCTGCCCCTGCAACCCGATACCGGATAAGCGGATGAAGATGGATGGATGGATGGATTTTTCTGTATTTTTTTTTTACTTTTTGTTTTTAAATTCAGTTTGGTTTTAATTAGTTTTTAAAGCGGGTTTGCTAGTTCAGTTTTTGAAAATGCTTAGATTTAGTTTTTAGTAGTTTTAGTGTTAGTTTTAGTCTTTTTTGTAAAACGGGTTATTTGTCAGGGGCAAGATTCAGAAAGGTAAAAAAATTGTGTAATAATAACTCAACAAAAAGATCATACAATTTTAGAAATATGTATTGACAATGTATTCAGCAATAACACCAATACATAAAATATACATATGATGAGCATAAATATGTAAGCAGTCTATACAAGATGCCGCAATAAGTGCAAAATGTGTAAGTGACATGGGCCAGGAAAAGACCTAAACAGTCAACAGACTAAAGAAGACAGACATCATCAGGTGTTTTGAACTTTGGTTTGACTAAAGTGAACTTTTTGAAATCAGTCAACTCACAATGAATGACATTGACTAAGACGAAAACTAAGGACATTTACTATTTATTTTATTTTAGTTAGTCTTGCAAACAGACATAGTTTTTTTGTAATGCCTTGTTTTTAGTTTTCAGTTAACGACAATGTTTTTTCTCACCTAGTTTTAGTTTTTTGTTTGTTTTCGTTTACTGTATAACCTTGGTGTTTAGTGGACTCACCTCCTCCATCAGCCGTGGGGTGCATTTCTCATCATAGTCCAAAGCATTTCTCTGATAATAAGTTTTAAACAGAACCATTTACTCTGTTTCCAGTCCCTTAATAAAAAAAAAGTGCCACATGTCCATGATAGATAATTGATAAAACCCATGACATCTATTGCATTCTAGGTCATGTCAAAGCTTGTGTGTCTGCTTCTGGTCCATATGGTGGTCTTAATTAACAGTGTGTACTGTGGTTTGTTTTTGAAGTTGTTGAAAGTGAACATTTGTTGTTTTTGTTTTTTGGGGAATTTCAGGTCTCTCCCTAGTCTGCTCCAGGCTTCAGCTTGGAGAGCCCAACCGCCACGATTGATCCCAGCAGCTGGAGCGGCAGCGAGAGCCCTGCCGAGGACATGGAGAGGATGAGCGACTCGGCAGACAAGCCCATGGACAATGATGCCGAGGGGGTTTGGAGCCCTGATATTGAACAGAGCTTCCAGGAGGCCCTGGCCATCTATCCTCCTTGTGGACGCAGGAAGATCATTCTCTCTGATGAGGGAAAGATGTATGGTGAGTACAGATGTGTGTAAGTGTGAGTTTTACCCAAATCTAGATGAGAGAAGATGAGAGCTAGATGAGAAGATAGATACCACTCATGTCACAGCCAGTAGCTGGTTAGCTTAGCTTGGCAAAAAGACTGAAAGCAGATGTAAACAGCTAGCCAAGCTTTGTTCAAACAAAATCAGCCTATTGGCACCTCTAAAGCACACTAACTGACTTGTTTTATCTCATTTGTATCTCATACAAAAAGATAAAAAATAGATAAAATGTAAAAATGACAAATTGTGGTTTTACAGGTGGTTGTGTGTGGGACATTTCCTTTTACTGATGGCTGTAGTTTCATATTTAACAGTAAAACATGAGTGTGGTAACGATATTGCCATTTAAATTGCAGCAAAAAAGTGAATGAGCGTATGCTCTCAACTATTTTACATTTTAACGTTAAAAAGTAAAAAAGCATAAATACATGGCTGTGGTCAGCATGTAATATAATAAGATGTCATATGTGATGGTGACCATACAGACACTATTCTGGTTGACAGAAGTGCAAGTTTATAAGTAACACAGCATGAACTTTTAGTCAGTAGCAGATGGCACTGCAGCTGCCACCAGCTGTGCCCCCTCTCCTCCCTCCATTTCCCCCATTCCTGGCTGGGTGATGTCATGGAAAGACGGAATATTTTCTCTCTGTTGGACCGTCTCACAGCCAGTCAGTCAGTGTCAAGTGACAGCAGAAAGCCCCTCAGAGCATTCGCTTGCAGCTGTCATGTGACCCGCTCTGGCCAAACGAAATGTAAATTTTAAGAGTTGCAGTGAAACCTCTCAGCTGCCACTACAAAGATGTGGGCCTAGACAACAGGACCCTCCCCACTTTCTCTTCCTCCAATTCCCTTGTCCCCACACAGAGTGAGGCTGCCAGAGAAGCTGTCCCTTTGCTGTGGATTAAAGCATGACAGGTTTTTTTTCTAGAGTCATAAATGAGCAGTGCTAAGTGCAGGCCTTGCTGTTACTCAGTGGACATCCTCAATATGATGCAAATGTCCAGCTTTCTGGTAGACTTGGACATTAGTAATGTTAAATATTGGAAAAAAAAGTTTTGGAGCAAGTAGAAACTTTACATTTACTGCATTAAATAGCAAATTGAAGACCTTTAATGTAAGTTTTAGGTGCTTCTCTTTAAAATCTTACACTCAAAATAGATAGATAAATTAGAATTATTGTAACTGACATTTTTTTAAAGTAAACTAAGGCAAAAGACATCCTAAAATCTACCATTAACAATCTGAAACATTCAAATATTGTTGCTTCAAAAAGATTTAAAACCACAATAACAAACCCAAAGAAATGTTTAGTTTCTATGGTGTTGAATCTACATTAAAATCTGCTGAAGAGACAACTGTAGTGTTGATTAGAGTGTGGTCTTGCCAGATGTGCTCAATATCTGGTTACACATTGTCTCACTAGTAGCAGAATCACTAAGCTGTCAATCCTAGCATTACTGATGAAACTGTTTGACAAGAGTAAAATTATGTTTGTACATGTGTATAAACTGAAAAGACACAGTCAGGGAAATCTAATTCATGGTTCCATGTTGCAAAATGATGACAATACTGCTGAAAGGGCCGGTATTTAACTGTGTTTTTTATGTGTTTTTTTTTAGATAAAAGGCAGAAAAGTTTGTTTGTTGTGCTTGTTACAGAAGACAGATTGGTATCAGTCTGATGTATGGGTGCTTTTTATGGGGACAGGGCTTGTTATTCAGCCCTCCAACTGTTGCTGCATCCCAGTGCCAATCCCATCATGCTATGAACTGTGACAATCTCCTAAAGCTAGGAAGGCGTTGAAAGTGCCATGGGTCTTTTCTTGAAAAAAAAGATTAGAGCACAATATAAAATTAGAGCAGGAACAATAAAATGGATGCATGGTGTTATAGTCTTTAGAAGTATCATCATCTGCATCAGGACAATCTGTGCTGAGTACTCATTGCTAGAAATGTTTTGTAGCCATTATCCATCAATTACAGACAATAAAGCCTAAGCTGTAGGGAGTGGCCAGCTGTATGGATTACCTCTGTGTTAAACATATCTCAGTGTTGTGAATCTTTTGAGGAATGCTTGGAATGTGACTCAATTCCTCTTTTTCTTTTATTTAGACATTTTTGCATCTTATAAAGTGCCTGCTGGTTTTGCTTTTGACTCAGCTGTCAATATTACTCTTTATGTCTATAACAATAAGCAAACACATTGTCAAATTATATGTGAAGGCAGTCTTGCATGTTCTGTTCAGTACAAATGGTTTTATTTTTCCTGTTTAACCCTAAAGTACCTGCTTGTAAGGATGAAAAATTTAACGTTTTCCCACTCTCACTGTGGCATGTGATTGATCAAATGGATCAAAATATTTAAAACTAAAAATCACTGTTCAGTATTTAATTGCAAAATACATTTTGTTGTGCAAGGCCTTCCTGACATAGGATAAAATGTTTGCATTTTAATGCTCAGTGTTGTAGATTTAAGTATTTTGCTTTATTTTAGGCTCCGTGTATAACCGGTGAGCCAATTAAAATCTCACACCTATCCTGGTGCTTGAGTATAAGATGTATTTTTGTAAGAAAAAAACAGTAAAATGTATAAAGGCAGCTTTACTATTTAGAGAACTCAGTTGGAAAAATATAATATTGGAGACCATCTTGCGACGCCAAATCGGGCCAGGGGTGTAAAGCAAGGGGGCAATGGTCCCTTCCCTCCTTCCCACCCCCTACTTCCGGTGCCCTAGCTCAGGCCACACCCATCTCCCAACTGTGCTTCATTTTGATCTCAACTACAGACCTGTAAGGTTACATGACTGTACCTTGCACGTTTGCAAAGCTATCACAGTGACAAAATCAAGCCACAGACAGACATACTGTATAAACAGCTAGCACAGCACTCAAAACTGCCTCTGTGGTAGTTCCTGCTACAGTAGGTGTCTCCAGGTCCACATTTTGCCATGATGACGCACACACAAAAACAGTCATTGAAAACAATACCAGTTGCACTGTTGCAGCTGGTAAACAAAACCCTGGCTGCATGCCCTACGGTATATAAAAACACAGATGCGTTTGCCACATAAATATGTGTTCTTTGTAGGATGCCTCGGATTCCCATTTTGGGCCACACTTCTTTGAAATACCATCAGAGATACTGTAAGTAACCAATGAAGGGGTCCTCCATGCTGCTACAAGGGATTGATTTGTCTTTTAAGAGAGGAATGGTTCAGCTAATCATGGTGAGGCTGATATGGGGCTGTAATCCTGGTCCGTAGGGTTTAAAACAGCCACAGACCCGACTCCACACAAAACCTCTTGTGGCATCTAAGGAAGTTGGGTACAAGGAGACAGGTATTTTGCATTTGCGAGACCCTGGGGATGGCATAGTGTTCCATACACAGAGCTCATCACAAGAGGAGCCGCCCTGAGTGCCCTTAAGCCCTTTGTTATCCTGGGGTAGAGTGCAGTTAATTAGCAACAGTCTCTATAGCAACTGTGTTGCGGTACAAAACAATTTCTAATTTCTGCTTCTTAGCCTATTGTGATGTTTACCTGAAGTGTTTTGGATGTGCTGAGACCAGTGTTGGCTGGCTGTGCTGGTTCTCCAAGGCTAATTGTGACTGCACTGGAAGAAACCACATCTGCATAGACTGTATCAGCCGGAACTTGCCACGGCCCCAGAGTTTACTTGGGAGAATATTTTAAAAACTAAAAGGAAATAGAGGGCACTGGTCTCTAGCCAAAGGCCTAAGACTCTATACTTGCATAATTCACCTGCTGTGCTAGGCTGCATCCATTTATCCCAGAAATAGAGTTGATAAATGAAACAACACGCTTCACTCAAATTGTATGTTTATTCATTGAGTTATGTACTTGCCCCGCAAGCTAAATGACATTGGTGAATTTTTCTCAGTTACTGTTGGGAGGAAAAAAGGGAAGAACTGATTTTTATTCCATCTACTGACAAATAAATATGTAAATAAATATTGTACTTGCAGGCTATACCAAATCCATGTATTTTTTTCTTGTTTTTGCTGCTGAAGAGGCGAGTTGTCTTTTTAAACACTCTCGGCGGAGACATACAGTGTATCACTTTTCATTGGAATTTTAAGGTACTTTTATTACAATTGTGTCATTATATCTGTTATAAATCTGTTTCTGATTAACAGTAGCAGGAATCATACCATTAAAAGCATATTTACCTTATAAATATGGAATTTTGGATCCAAATACTTGAGATATACCCTATATGTTGTAATATTCACCTCATAGGTGGACTACTGGACATTATGCGTGTGTCTGCACGTGTCTTTTGATGTAAAGCTTTTCCTATTACCGCTCTGCTGTTTGCTCTGCCATCTCGTCAGTGATCCAGCCCAGACCCCTCCTGCGGGAACTAAGTGGCACTTGGTTTGCAGAGATGCCAAGGATGAGTTAGATATAATGAGCAGACCTGGCTTGCCCCCGATGGCCCAGCTCTGTGCTTCTCTGGGGCTCGTCTCACCGGGCCAAGCATGCTCTGAGACAGAGCGGGCGGACCTGATCCTCCCTGCTGGGCAGATAATGAGGAATTCTGGGATAAGCTCAGGCTCTCCGAGTCACCTACATTCACACAGAATGGAGTGTGAGGAACTTCATTGCAGGAGAGGCATCACACACCTCCAGAATAATCCCTCATTTGTTCCCTTGCCATTGTCGGTGTAAGACTACTGTGTTTTCACACACATGGTTGTGAAAAAAGTCCAATTATTGTATGTCTTTCTCAAAAGGAGTAACTGTCAAAAGAGTAAATAGTATTGATGCAGGTATGATGAGGGAGGACAAAGTAATTTTAAATTAGGATTTTAGGGTTAGGTTGTGACCTTTTAGACTTGTGGGTGTTAATGTTTTCATTGCCGGTTGCTAGGAAGATGTCTTTCTTACCAGCCACGTCAGCAACGCTGGTATTGTTTTCATTTTGAGTGTTTGTGTGTCATTATGGTAAAATGTGGTCCTGGAGACAACTACTGTAGTGGGAACTACAACAGAAGAAGATTTGAGTAGTTTGCTAAGTGTGTATATGTCTGTCTGCAGACAGATTTTGTCACTGTGATAGCGTCACAACCATTCATGCAAAATGTGGTCATGAAACTTTACAGGTGTGTAGTGGAAAGGAAGGCAGAGTTCGAAGATGGGTGTGGTCCAAGAAAGAGTGATTGAAGTATGGGTTAGGAAGTACTGAATTGCACCCCCTCACCCACACCCCTATATCAGTTTGTCTTTCTGTCTCTCTTGTGGTGTGAAACACTCTTTAATTTTGACTGATACGTTTTTCAGGGCTCAAAGGCCCACACAACAGCTGACTTGTAATTCAAATATTGTATGTTTTAATGTGATCTTTTCTTTTTAAACAAACCTTTTGCTGACAGTCCATCTCTGCACCTGTTGTTTTGCACTGCAAATGAGTTGCACACATGGGTCTTAAATACCCAGTGGACGCTGTCAGGATGTTTGGACAACAGCTGACAGAAACATCCAGACAATAGATAATTTGAGATATAGTTTTTTTCTTCATGTTTGTTTTGTTTGATTCCTACATATCTTTAGCTTATGACCCATTTGTGTTTCTGTGGCTCTGAGAACGTGCAATTAATGAGACTCGGCTCCAAAATGGATCTACATTTAGAAGCTCCCCTGTTGCTCGGCAGCAGAATTGATTTTGAAGTGCATATTATTTGATGGCAGTCTGTTCAGGGGGGCTTATTTCGGCTCTACCTCATGTCCATGTTGTGGTGGTTGTAGCTCGTGTGAGATCCTGCCTACAGCCTCATGTTGTCCAGGGGTTCATGCCACACAGGGCTGCTTACCATTAACAGTGACGATGGAGAGGCTCAAGGTGTGAGCAGTGCTGATACTGACCAGACAATGATGAGAAATTACTGGGTAAAGATTTGATGTACATAAGAGATGACTTTCTAAATCAGAGATTCTATAGTATGTCTCTAATAGGTATGCTGTTCCCACGTCCTCTGAAGTGGCGTGTGGGAAGTGGCAAGTTTATAGACTTAGAGTTGCCATAGCACCTCAGATCTCCTAAAGATATTTGGAAATGTTTTATTCCCATTTTTATTATATACAGTCCAAGTTTTTTTTCTTGCATTTTTCCAGAGCTGCCTTGCTAGAAGAAAGCCAGAGTAAGTCAGTGAGTCTGTTTTTTGTGATTTTCTGACCATCTATGTGGAAGTGTTTGCACTGAATGGTTGGATAGCAGGCTGTGGCTCTCTGCTTGCCTGAATGAGGAGTACACGGGGTGTGTCCCTGCTCTGAGGTCTGCACGAGGCCCTCTGAGGCGGGCTTCTGGTTTCAGGTTGCACATTCCCAATTGGCTGCTTTTGTTTGACTAAAACACAGACTCCGGGCTTCTTAAAGATGCAGTGTCATTTTCATGCTCTCGTCAAGAAATCATTTGTTTTGTGCTGATAACATCATATTCCATTGATGAAACACTTTTATTCTGATGAGATCTTCTCATACTGATGGGACCATTTTGTGTAATCAACATATGAATGGAATCTGAATGCCAGTTTTAGTCTGTCATCCAGAGCACAGGGACTACACTCCATTGCTAACAGAGACAGTCATCTCTTTCTCTGCTGTTTGTGGACTAGAAAAAGGTTTCTCAACACTGAACAGCATCCCTGGAAACAAAGGAAGACTGTTAACATAGCCATACAAATATCATACTTGATGCTGTGTTATGATCTGACCCAAATATAATGTATAGTAAATGCGTGATTATTATGTGGTGACTATCAGGGGTATTTCCATTAACTATTTGGGGCCTTGCCTCATTCCGAACTTGGATTCAATTACAACTTTCATTTCAGACTCCCTTAGCTTGTGCTCTTGCTTACAAAAGATCGGCGATATAACAGCACGTCAAGACCACAAAGTTTGACTTTTCATTTACCCATATTGGTCACAGTCAACATGTCTTCCTTTGTGCTCAGATGCTGAATTGATCCTGAGAGATTGAAAATATTGATTTGACTCAGTGTCTTACTTTGTTGTGGAGAAGGGGGGCAGTGCACCTTCCTGACTGTTAACGCCATATTCACACATCGGCCTCGCCACACAGCCAGTTTCTCAGGAGACTCATAATTACAACCGTCCTTTCAGATTAGTCCAGCAGCCTGTCCAACTGTGGCTTCACTCCCTGGTCGTTTATTTTATCCCTTTCCCTCTCCTGAGAGGCACACCTCAACACAATGGCCAGGCCAGCCTCTACAATAATGTATGTGATGATAACACAGTGGCTCCTAATTGATAGAGTGATTCAGACAAGGGCTGCCTGTGCAAATTGGTCCCCTGTGAGTATATTGCACAGAGTTGGGACTAGCGGGTTTGAGAGGTGTAGAGCTGGGAGAGAGGAAATAGAATGGGCTGGACCTGCTGAGTGATAAAGAGGCTGTCTTTGCCTCCTCAGCCCTGTCTGAATACAGGCACAGTTCAACAGAGGTTGGCTGCTGTAATCCTCTCAGTGTCTCCAGGAAGGCTCAGGTTAGTGACCTGCTGCTTTGTGATGTCTTGTAAGATTTTGAGAGAACACCTCACCTTTAATCCCCCACTGTTCAACTAACACATTAGCTCAACCACTCCTGACCCAGCCCCTGCAATAAAGCCTTTTATCCAGCTCAATAAGGTCATTTGAAGTTAAGTATTGATTTCTTTTGGTGTCCAGAGAAAAAATGAATTTTTAAAGAGCTGTTAATTACAGTCGCACACTGTATTATGTAGAGAACTTAAATGTGCCATGGCTGGATTTTCAAACCCTCAGTGATACTTATTAACTTTAAATCTAAGACTATAAAGTTTCTCAAATTAATGCATGAAACAAATAAATATTTGTATCACATTTTTGACATTGTTTTAGATTTGACTGGCACTCCTTTATTACATAATCTTGTTGTGTCTTCTTCTTCTTCTCTCTTGCACTGGTTTAATGTCACCCAATGGGAATGAGAATGACCCATTAATTAGTTGTCTTTTACTGATTATTTTAAAAGTTTTGCAATACATTTTGATGGAAAATTGGTCTGTAAAACAAAATGACCAGGTGAATGAATTTCATGTTGTTGTTAATGAAAAAGCTCTTTGTTCACCAGAAATATCTTTTATTAGACCAAAATACAAATAAAAGCACATGTGACACAAAAAGGAAATAATGAAGAAAGGAATACAAATAATAAAAACCTGAATCAATGCTTCCATGGTCATAAAATAGAGACAGGTTTTACAATCGCAATGTATGGAAAATGTATTTTCAAAGGTAAAAAAATAGATTCACACAAAACAGAAAACCCCACTCGCTGTCTGGCCTTTATTCGTCTTCCGTTCAGGAATTCCCAGGCTTGGAAATAAATGGACTGCTCTTAATTGTAGGCTTTCTTATTTTTATATCCATGCTTTCTTGTCTAAATGAGGACTGAATAGAGTTGTTTCCTGTGGATATGGGAGGAACACCCATGTGCATATGAGGCCGGAACTCAAAGAAACTGTGAGAAAAGACATTAAAAACACAGTTTTACTGTGTAAATTAGAGATTATGTTAAAAGATAATCATAATAATAACCTTTTACTGAATCAAAAAAGTTTGACATTTTAAAGCCAAAAACATACTACAACAATGAACTATTTATGTGTGTACATTATACTTCTTGGTTCTTACACAATTAGGGACTGCATCAAATACATGATACAGCAATATCACAGAACCAGCTTTTCAACTTTTCCGTTTCAGCCTGCAGTCATTGTGTGTGTGTGTGTGTGTGTGTGTGTGTGTGTGTGTGTGTGTGTGTGTGTGTGTGTGTGTGTGTGTGCGCGTGCGAAGGAGGAGTACTTTCTATTGTGTTTCAGAGACTAGGTTTTGTGTTTGTGATCATCGTGGCGTCACGCATACAGCACAACTGGCCTTGAAGTCTTTCTTATAGACCCACGCTTCCTGTCCAACAATACGGGAAGTTAAAGCAATTGTAACAAGCAGTTGGTGGAGTGGAGTCAGAGGTTTTGATCAGCAGACATTATCTTCTGTAGGGATGCATCAAATTTCGGCCGATACGAT
Organism: Percina caprodes; assembly: GCA_013375575.1. Classification (NCBI taxonomy): domain Eukaryota; kingdom Metazoa; phylum Chordata; class Actinopteri; order Perciformes; family Percidae; genus Percina; species Percina caprodes. Next base: position 2,458,239 of record JABXJD010000032.1, on the reverse strand, counting down.
AACTGATGTTAACATTGCTGTTATGGCCAATAACCGATATCTACCAATGTCGATATTGTCTGTATGGAAGAAGTTTTTGATTACCGGTAAATTGATGATTTGTACATATTAAAAATGTGTGTAAACACTGTGAAATTGATGTCTTTCTTTATTTGCAAAACATTTAGAAAGGATTATAAATCATATATTTACCGCATTGTGTCCTTTTTAACAGGCTGCAGGGCCACCATGAAAAACAAGCAAATAACAGTGTTAATTTTAGACTACTTTTATAACTTGTACTATAGCAATTGCATAATTTAGTGAAAGTCTAGTTTAACTCACAGTATGCTAAAAGTATGTTACAGTAATGTTTGGATCATAAATCAAAAACTACAGATCATAAAACATACATCCTGTTTAGGTTTTATAACTAATCTGGGTTTTCCCTTGTTTGGCAAGGGATAGATCACAAAAGCAAAACTTGGAGGAGCACCATGTCACTAAAATGAGAATAGCTGGTCCTCCTTTACACCAGCCCACCTTAAGTTAGTGAGCCTGTTCTGAAGTTGTCTTCAGCTATCTCCAGGGCTAACCCCCGCTTTACCCAGCAGGTAGCAAGCAAGACACAGGAACTTGGCTCTGGTCATGATGACTTGTTGCATTTATTCACAACAAATAAATTTTACTCTGCTCTGCTAACGTTACATTCTCAGCTGTAACATTACTGCTAACTTCATACACACACACACACACACACCTCCACCTCCCTCTCTCTTTTTTTTTATCTCTCTCACCGCACACTCTAATGTGTGGGCTGCAGCTGCCGCTGTATGCGATTATGCCTCTTGATTGCTCATAATATTGTTTGTGAACTTTTGGATGGCGGTTATTCATATGAGTGACCAAATAGGTGGTGTTGAGGGATTTGACACAGCATCTTTCTTGCATTATTTCCACCCTGTATTGCTCCATGTTCAGCATGTAAATCCTGTGCTGCATCACAAACTCTGTGTGCCCCCAAAAAAAAAACAAAAAAACAAACACACACACACCAGCGCCCCCTCGCACACAACGGCAGCTAGACGGAACTAATCATCAGACCTGTTACTCATCAGGCAAAACCTGTAAACATACTAAAAACAAACATATTGGACCTTAGTATATTTAGGTGTAACTGTTTAAGCTTACAAAAATGACATGTGCTCTCACCACAACAGTTATCCTTGATTCATTCCCATTAAATTATTCCTCACAAAGGAACTTAGTCGTCAGCATAGCCTCTGGTCACAGGTTCCCCTCCACTTGGCAGGCGGTGGTTTCCCATTGATGTTGCAAGTAAAAGGCTTCCTGCCCCTGCCTGCTATTCCCAAAACCTGGGACGAATGCCTTCATATTGTTGGTTTAGTCCATTGTGATGCTAATGTATGCCTGAGACCCTTGAGTCATCTATCACGGGTGACAGGAAAGCTGGGGCCATTGTGTTGGCCCACCACGCACACATACATGCACGTGCACGCACACACACACATTTTCTACAAAATGGCTATGAAGCTATCTTAAAGCTATCTTAAACTATAATCTATCAAGGCAAAAAAGTATTTACATTAAATTATGTCATAGCAAAGCATGGTTATTTCTAGGTCATAAATGTAAACCCCAGCCTATTGTACTAAAAACATTTCCAATATAAGCCAAGTTTAATCATTGAAAATGAAGAATTGCATTAAAGGGTTAATGATAGATCTATCCTTAGAGTCTGGGCAGCATCACACATGTACCCTCTCAGGCCCTGCACAAAGGGAGTGACAGCTGAGCAGTGGAAGCCGCACACATGTAGGCAACCTGCCGCCTGATTCTCGGCCAGGCCCAGCGCCGTCTCATGGCAGAGTGCTGAGCCAGATGTGACTGTGGTTGTGTCTGCATTAGAAAAAAAGTGCTGTTACAGGAAATGGATGCTTTTAAAAAGAGGGAAAAAAACTGGAGCAGTAAAGTATTGTTCTTTCCATTCAAAGGAGGAAACTAAGCCAGTTAAATAATAATAAATATTATAATAATAATAATATGCCATTACTTAAATTAGCCTCAGTGTTTATGTTGCACAGTTGCATAAATGCTTTGCTAGTGAATTCAAGCCTTTGTGTTTGATTCAGTGCTGCTTAACTGTTATCATGGGAATTTAGTACAAAAAGAGCCATGTAAAATTCATCTGTGGTATGTATTTGCTTGTTAATTCTTTTATTTTATTCTATATTGAGTTTGTAAAAACTGTTTTTAATGCATAGATGAAATGGTTGGATATAGTTGATCATCTAGATTAATGATGTATTTTAATTTGTTTCTTATTCCATATCTTTATTTGTTTTAGCACATAAAAAAAACTGTATTCTCAATAAGTCACATAAACACAGTGCAATGTAGTGAAATTATTATATTATTTATTTCTGCATTTTTAACCTATCCTAGCAACTTGGGGGTGAGTGTTTTGTTCAGGGACCATTTGAAGTGGCTAGAAGAGCATGGGATTAAATCCCTGACACACTAACCTGATAATCGGCTGTCGGACAGTCTGGCAAGGTCAGTGACTCGACATGCTCGTTCGGAAGGCGGGCACTGCCAGCAGTCAGACTCAAATGACCAATCTGATTGGTGAAGTGCTAATGAGCGGGATGAGCGTGACTAAAGTCTCTCAAAATCTGACGAAAAATATTTTAAACTGACCCTTGTTGATCTGAAACAAAGACAGATTCAGCAACTACGTGGCCTGATTCTTGCTTATTTTGAACAAGCCGCCATGACAGTCTTGCTTTGAATTTCCGGAGAAACCAGACCGCCGCGTGTGTCCAATCAGCTGATGTCGGCAGTTGGCATTGCTTCGGTGTGTTCCGAGGCAATTTTTTTGGCTAACTCGCGGAGACAGTCAGTCCGATTTCCTTTTCTGCCAACGGTTAGCCGTTGTGTCAGGGCCATTAAATTGCCAACCTTGTGGTTATGGGGTGACCACTCTACCTCAGAGCCACAAGCTACCTGAAAAAGATTGTCTAAAAGCTAAGAGTAGTTTGTACTTCATCTAGATTAAATTGGTGTGGGGGAAGGCTTTCACACTTGTAGCCCGGTGCAACAAACAAATTAATAATTCTTCTTCAGGGTACTTACATTACAAGAATATTAATCACAACCCCCCAAACTTTCAAAATTATTTTATAAAAGAATTGCAAATAACCTCAACAGAGCTGAAACGACCAGTCAATTGACAGAAAATTAAGCTGCAACTATTTTTATAATTGTTTTAGTGATTTTTTTAAGCACAAATATTTACCTGGTCCAACTTTACATATGTATAATTAGTTGCTTCTCGTTGTCCTATGATGGTACAGAACATCTTCTAATTCTAATTTTCACAATTTTCTGATAATATGGACCAAATGATTTACAAAGTAATCAAGGAAATAATCTGCATATTAAAGAATAGTGAAAATAACTGTTAGTTAAAGCCCATTACACCATTTGCCGTTAAAGCCCCTAAAAACCAGCCTTCAGATTTCAAGTTTTTCTCTATAACATCAAATATTAATGATCAAATGAGCACCAATCTGAATTGAAAAGGAAAACCTTCTGTTGGTCATTTTTATTATTAATTTTTAGAGTTTACCACTTTGAAACTTTAGATGGTGCTAAATCCTGGTTAGTGCATAGAAGTATGTGACATTAGACAAAAACACAAATACAGAATTGTTACATGTGAAATAACCGAGATTCTTGTCTGTTCATGTAGGACCACGTTGGTTCATGTAAGAGGTTTATTGAGAAGCAGCCATGGAGTTTGATAACAGAGCGTTTATCAGGTAACTGTAAAGGTTACATTTTGGTCTCAGTCCCTCAGTACTAAAGAGCAAAGACTTCATACATACTGTACAGTCCATAGTATGAATGTCAGGATACACCAGGTTCTTTACTGGGAGAAGCCTCAATAAACCAGAATGAAATATAAACCTAAAATATGTTGTTTAGAGGAAACAGCGTAGTGTTTCTCACAGATTAGAAAGAAGGCTTGCTTGCCAAGGGCCAGGCCAGCTCAGCTGCGTCTTTCTCTCGTTGCGTCCCGCTGTCTCTCCTACCTACACCAGCCCTCGCACTCTGTCCCTTCTTCCCTTTCTACCTGCCTGCGCACTGTGCGCAGTGCTGGCGCACATGAGGAGAGAGGGGAGGGGAGGTGCTGCTCCTCCGCTCCTCACAAAACCGATTCCAAGAGAGGTGACTGTTTTGGTGACCACAGGAGAGAAATACCTTGCATGCATGCTTGCTGGACAATGCTGGCGAATTGTTTGTTTTACAGAAAGTCGCTGTCTTTTCTACAGAAAGCCTCCAGATTTGTTGCTAGTTGCTTTCGTGAAAAAAGGAGCTAAATCTAGCGACAAATTGGCTAAGTTGGCAATACTGTTTTCATGGAGACAGACGCTGTGAGAACAGAGGGGATGGGCTGTGTATGTGTGTGTAGAGTGACAGAGAGACAGAGGAGAGCAGGGAAAAGAAATGCAGCTGAATGAATGCGTTTTTTAAATAGTCTAAAAAAAAAAACATACGCAATGTGTGGCACCCGGTGTTGATTGTGTGGCGCACTGCCACAAATTAGTCTATGTGTGGGGAAACACTGCGGTGTGACTCTCATTCTCTTTTACATTTCTCTTCTACTGCAGTACTCAGGGTGACTGAAGGAATGGCTGTAAAAGAAATAAAATAACGTAACAAAAAGCCCTCTAGTGGCTCTTATGGTTAAACTGACCAATGTTTGAACACAGTTCATGCATTTTACAAATAACTACACTAAATTACACCTTTTATCAGTGGAAGAAGATGATTGCACTCTTTTCCATCTAGAGTTGGTAGTTAAGAAGGGAGGAAGTCAAGGACGTGAACCTCCATTTTGTTGTGTTTCTGATGTCTGTCTTAATTGTGAACCAAATCAATAAATGTCCAAAACGTGGTATTGCGAATGATAATTGACATAACATGCAGCCTAATTGTAGACTGACAGGCTAAATATGATTCCTTTGTATGAAATGAAGTAATTTACAAATGATAAAAATTGGTTGTATGTGGCAACCTGTTTTTTTGGCTTATGTAGCAGCTCACTTACTCAGTTACTATTAGGTGGAGAGAGGTCAGATGTTTATTTTTCCATCCACTTGTCAATCAAATTATCTGAAGTTCGGTTAAAAAAAACTCATGCAAATAAAGCTGGTGAAAGTGTGTTTCCATCCAGCGGCTTTAAAGCAAATAAAAACCTGTGCGTAATGACATCACATGCTGTTTTGCGATCAAATTGGCATATCATATTGATTTTAGACATTTTAAGGTGTTTCCATTCATTTTCTCGCTGAATCACTGAAACATTCAAGCAAACATTTGGGAACAAAGTTTTGCTAGACAAAATGGATTGCGTCGTCTACCAACAAATGATCAATATTGCACAAGTTGTAATAGTGCTTATGTGCCAGCGGATTGCAACATATCAAGCTATAATAAGAAAACAACGACAATATCAACACATTTCTATGATGATGCAGATGCAACTTGCCTTTTATTTACCCTCTAGCACCGCTGCAAGACAACTCTTTTTTGAGACATGTCTCTCTGTTTGAGTGCCTTCCATTTACTCCGGAGGACGTCCCACGGCTTGTCCTAACCTTTGTTCGTCATTTCCTTCGCGATTTCCTGATAAATTAAATTCAGAAAGTCTCTCGTCTCCTCGTCCGTCCGTTACATCTGTCTTTATTGACACCCGCCGTGTGTGCAAACTGAGCGGAAATACTGGGCGGAAATTAACTAAAACGTCTTCTTCGTTTTGTGGTGGGTTGCAACCATAAGATGACCTAAAACTTAATCGCAATTCTTTAATTATTCGGCAAATGACGTATCCATTGAGCGTATTTCTTTTGAGTCGATATTTATGAAATTCTATAGAAGTTTCCAAAAGGCATTTTTTTATTCAATATCACTTAATTTTGATAAAAACATGTGGATGAAAACATAGCTCCTGAAGCTACACCAAACACCACAAATGCCAAAACAAAGACAAGAAAATCTAAGGAGCTGACTGCCAATCGCCCAGTCACATTGTAAAAACATCTGCTCGTTGCGCACCTCCCTCTCGCTAAAAAAAGAAATTTGTATCTACAAAAGGGGGACCGGCAGAAATAGTTTGGGAACCACTGGGTTATGGGATGTTATTTCTGGGTGTGATATCTCTGAGGTTGGTCCACAGTGGGCTGTGACAATACACTTCATTGTTATTCACAACAGAGGGAGCCTGTCCCAGGTTGCTTGGAGGAAGGATGCTGAGGGCCAAATTGGATTTCAGACTGAATGAGGAATCAGCTACTTGTGGACGGTCAAGAGAAAGTTGAGCCACCATCTCTTTGTGGGGCTGCTGCTTGAGTGCCTTTCATATGTCGCAGATCCTCCAGAGTCATTGAGATTCAGTCTGGCCAGGTGCAGGGTTCCTCCAGCTGCTTAACAGCACAAATCTGCTCAGGGGTCACGCTATAAATATTTAATCCTTTTCCTGCTGCTTTGAGTGACAGAAACACCCCAGAAAGAGTTACTTTTCTCAGCCCTCTCCAGGCCTTGCTACAACTGCAGGACTTAAATATTTAGAAACTGACTCAGTAGTAGTAACTCTTTTCAAATTCAAGGCTTGGATCAACGCTAAAAATGAGTGTTGTCATCTTTAAGCCAATATACAAAGTGTAAAAATTCACTTAATCACTTAATGTTGGCTTTGGTCAAGGTTAATTTGACAGAAACTGTCAGTTTAATCTAGTTTTAGTTGAATATTTCATAAAATGTAAGGACATTTTATTAATTATTTCTTATATGTTAATTTTTTACATTAACATTAAACAGACATTTTAGTTGACTGTTGGTCTATCCATTTATTTCACATTTTGAATAAAATAAATACACAGTTTTCTTTTTTAAATCTGCATTAAATACATTGAATACATTGCTGTGTTAAAGGAGACCTATTACAGACTGTTCAAGTGTGTTACTACTAGAACACTTTTACATACTTTAATGTTAAAACAATTCTTTGTTTTGCTCATACTGCCCATGGCTGCTACACTTGTATTCACACTTTTTGTGAGACTCTGTTGGAGCAGCTGTCTCTTTAAGCCCCTGTCCCGAAAAAGCCCAGTCTGCTCTGATTGGTCAGCATTTCCATATACATATAAAGAACATATAGAAAAACGTATTCCATATGACATCATACTTAGCTGAGAGTGGGGGAAAAAAGTGTTTAAACCAGCGTTCAAACAGTGTGAAATCTGAGGTTTTGCCTTATAGGGCTTTTAAAAAATATATGTTACCTTATTATTTGAAACTTTGACCATGTTTAACATTTGAAATTGTAAAATTATAGCTATGACAGAAAACACGAAGAAGCATAATAGATCTCTTTTAGGTGTCAACATTTTTTTTTTATACTCATTGCAGATGAGCATTTATGCTGTGCAGAACCTTAAAGATCTCACATATTAGAATCAACTGAGATACTAAAATATCCCAAAATATTCAAAAGCAGCATTTTTTAAACCTGTAAATGCACAACTTTATGATCTTGTTATTTCTGTTTAACTGTGTTATTTAAAGCGCTCATATTATGCTTTTTGGCTTTTCCCCTTTCCTCTATTGTGTTATATATATTTGTTGTGCATGTTATAGGTTTACAAAGTGAAAAAGCCCTTAGTCACCCCAAATGGATATACCAACTCCATCAGAAAACACTGTTCACAAACAGCTCTATTGTAGTACAGCTTTTACTTTCGTGAGGAACGTGTGTCACTTTGTAACACACGTTATAATGCTCACCTAGCTGCTAGCATGGCACGCCCCCATACTCTGCTTCTGACTGGCTAGTAGTCCTTACCTAGGTACTGTGCATGTGTGACTCCCAACAAAGATGGAACAGAAATGAGATGCCTCGGTAGCTTAAAAAGAGAGCTCAACACACAGGGTGAAAAGAAAAGCTGCAGCAATGTATAGTACCACAAAAATATGGTGTTTTTTGATAATTAAACCATGTAAACTATTCTGATATAACCTCCTAAATACATTTATAAACCTGAAAATGAGCATAATATGAGCACTTTAATACATGTATTTGTATAGACACTTACAATGAATGAAATCTATGCTGTTTGTAGTCAAAAATTAGAGGCTTATGTCTTGGTCATATACAGTGGTGCTCAAAAGTTTACATACACATGCTTAAGTTGACTAAAAAGAGGAATAAAAAAATCATGTGTTAGAAATTTATTTTAATACCTAAATTAAAAAATGAGGTAAAATCCAACCTTTAAGGACACCAATTTTCTTTGTGAATGAATAACGTATTGTAAATAAATAAATGTTCTTATTTAAAATACAGGGGTCATAAGTATACATACCCCTATGTTAAATTCCCATAGAGGCAGGCAGATTTTTATTATTAAAGGCCAGTTATTTCCTGGATTCAGGATATTATGCATCCTGATAAAGTTCCCTTGGCCTTTAGAATTAAAATAGCCCCACATCATCACATACTCTTCACCATGCTTAGAGATAGGCATGGGATACTTTCTATAAAATCATCTCTCAATGCAAATCAAACCAGGTATTAGTCTAACTGAAATAAAACCATGCCTATCTCTAAGCATGGTGAAGAGTATGTGATGATGTGGGGCTATTTTAATTCTAAAGGCCAAGGGAACTTTATCAGGATGCATAATATCCTGAATCCAGGAAATAACTGGCCTTTAATAATAAAAATCTGCCTGCCTCTATGGGAATTTAACATAGGGGTATGTATACTTATGACCCCTGTATTTTAAATAAGAACATTTATTTATTTACAATACGTTATTCATTCACAAAGAAAATTGGTGTCCTTAAAGGTTGGATTTTACCTCATTTTTTAATTTAGGTATTAAAATAAATTTCCAAAACATGATTTTTTTATTCCTCTTTTTAGTCAACTTAAGCATGTGTATGTAAACTTTTGAGCACCACTGTACACCAATACTCTACAAGGTTACACAAAATGTATTTTTATATCATACTAGTGGACAGTGCCCCTCAACAAAGCTCAGTATTAATTTGACTTCAGGTCCAGATCCCCTCAGAAAAAAATAATCTTGATTTCTGTTAGTTGACAAACATCAACTAAAATACTTTAAGATGTTAAATTTTCCAGAAGAGCTATTCAGCTACTGAATGTGCCACTGATTCGGTTAGTGGATTTGATTGAAGTGCACATTACAACCTTTCCTTAACAAACTACACATGGAATTAACATAGGATATTAAAAAATAATATAATCTGAAATGTCTTTGCATCATAGAACTTTGAACCAAACATACAGTAATTGGCAAACCTGTGAGAATATATATTTTTAATATTGTTCCTGATCAGGTGTTCTTAATAAAAACAGTTTGATAAGTTTTTTCAAAGTTATTATTGTGTATATATATACACTCACCTAAAGGATTATTAGGATAATGCAATTATCTAATCAACCAATCACATGGCAGTTGCTTCAGTGCATTTAGGGGTGTGGTCCTGGTCAAGACAATCTCCTGAACTCCAAACTGAATGTCAGAATGGGAAAGAAAGGTGATTTAAGCAATTTTGAGCGTGGCATGGTTGTTGGTGCCAGGCGGACCGGTCTGAGTATTTCACAATCTGCTCAGTTACTGGGATTTTCACGCACAACCATTTCTAGGGTTTACAAAGAATGGTGTGAAAAGGGAAAAACATCCAGTATGCATGGGCCAACTGATTCAAGCTGATAGAAGAGCAACTTTGATTGAAATAACCACTCGTTACAACCGAGGTATGCAGCAAAGCATTTGTGAAGCCACAACACGCACAACCTTGAGGCGGATGAGCTACAACAGCAGAAGACAGTTGAAAATGTTGCCTGGTCTGATGAGTCTCGATTTCTGTTGAGACATTCAGATGGTAGAGTCAGAATTTGGCGTAAACAGAATGAGAACATGGATCCATCATGCCTTGATACCACTGTGCAGGCTGGTGGTGGTGGTGTAATGGTGTGGGGGATGTTTTCTTGGCACACTTTAGGCCCCTTAGTGCCAATTAGGCATCGTTTAAATGCAACAGCCTACCTGAGCATTGTTTCTGACCATGTCCATCCCTTTATGGCCACCATGTACCCATCCTCTGATGGCTACTTTCAGCAGGATAATGCACCATGTCACAAAGCTCGAATGATTTCCAATTGGTTTCTTGAACATGACAATGAGTTCACTGTACTAAAATGGCCCCCACAGTCACCAGATCTCAACCCAATAGAGCATCTTTGGGATGTGGTGGAACGGGAGCTTCGTGCCCTGGATGTGCATCCCACAAATCTCCATCAACTGCAAGATGCTATCCTATCAATATGGGCCAACATTTCTAAAGAATGCTTTCAGCACCTTGTTGAATCAATGCCACGTAGAATTAAGGCAGGTCTGAAGGCGAAAGAGGGTCAAACACAGTATTAATATGGTGTTCCTAATAATCCTATAGGTGTGTGTGTGTGTTTGTGTGTGTGTGTGTGTAAGACAACTTTTTTTATTAGTTTGTGGGAACATGTTGCACTTTATAAATGCCAGGTGGGAAAAGCAGAGTTGTGTCTAAAGCATTTTTAGTCCTAATTGTGGACAGTCAGTCGCATCTGTTTCAGCTATTGTTGTTTTCCATTGCAAACACAGGCAAGGAAAAAAGAAACACAGGTCAGCCAGGACCCAGTGAGCTTTTTTCCCAGCCTGGTGAAAAGAATTAATTATTCAACAGTAAGCAAGCTTTTAGCTGGCTGTTTTTGTGCTTTGATCTAGGAATCAGGAGTTTGCATGAATGCCTGTATTGTCATCTTATGTTTCCATAATGTGTGTTTGAATGATGGAAAATAGTAGAGGCCCATGCTTCATCTGGTAAAGTTTACACTGCAGGCACTGTGGACAGGCAGGCTGGCATTCTAAATCCCCAGATGTTGTTTATTTGTCTTGTAAGGTCACGTGGCTGGGTTCACTCAGGCTGGCCTTGCCTAAATGTTTGCGTGAAAACTGTTCCGGGGTCAACCTTTGACAAACTGCAGCTCAAACTCAAAAGCCCACCCCTCCCCCTCTCTGGCTCTGCTCAGTGGAACAACAGAAAGTGTAGGTGTGGCATGCAGCCAGGTGCTGCAAGTATCAAAGATCTCATGTTATTGACAAGTTAATACCCTGTGTTTTTATTTAAACTCAGAGCTTGGATGATATATTTTACCTTTTATTGGTCAAGAGCCTATAAAATACAGCGTCTGCCTAAAAAAATGTGCTTTTCACAAGACCATTTTAATAATTTTTCTTAACCCTTGTGTTGTCCTTGGGTCCAATTTGACCCATTTTTAAAGTTTTTTTATATCAGAAATATGGGTTTCTTACAACCATATTACCCAAAATAACATGGATGCATGCACGTTGTATGGAAGCCACACAACATTCTTCGCAGGTACAATTGATGAAAATTTGAAAAGTATCAAGAACGATTCATTTTCAGATTTTGACCCAGAAAGACAACAAATTCCTGGTGGATGGGAAGACAACACAAGGGTTAAGATGTTTATCTGTTTTGTTTATTTTAAATAATGTTTTTGGCATTTCCGTAATATGGCGAGCCTGTTTGGTTCTTTTAAGGAATGATTTCACTCTATTGTAAAGATTTACATGTAATAGGTTTACCGCATTTACTATCTAATTGGGACGTTTTAGGAGTGATGGGGTTGCCGTAGACGAAGTACACACTGCAATACACTGGTTATAGCAAAATACTTTTAACCATGTATCCAGCTAATGTAATGTAAAACTTTTGCAAGGTGCAAATGTTACACCAAAACATGTTCCTTCCTGTAGAGCTGGGTGATATGGAGAAAATCAAATCTCATGGGATTTTTGACCAAAGAAATCAATATCGATATTGTGGCATTATTGTAGGGTTGACTATTGGTGGTAATTACTCATCAGTAATGTGAATATAATGAAAAGTGGGTAAAGGCAAATAAAACAGCTAGAACCATCTGGTAAGTTCAGAAAATGACATCACTTCACTGTAATGCAGCCAATTAAACCAGGAAAAGACAACACTTGTGTCATATTGCAATATTATAGTGTGCAAAAATGAAGATGATATCTAGCCATATATTGATATATTGCCCAGCTCTTCCTTCCCAAATATGTTTTGCAGAGCCACCATCTTTGCGACCAGAGTTTAGCACCGCCCAAGATGATTGTGATTGGTTTAAAGAACAACCCAGAGCGTTTTTTTTTCTTCTATCCTGGAATGTACAGTATGTGTGGAGGGGCCAGACCTTACTCTACAGCGCTGTGGTCTGGCATTGCAAGACTAGTTGCAAGACTAGTTGCAGCTTTACTATATGGACATAATGGGTTTTGGGGGTTGTACTGTAATTCAAGCTGCTATACCCAGAGCAACCATGTCTTTCATTTAGCACACTTGAGCAGGACACAAGAGCCCTGAACATCCCAAGATTATTCTTCTCACTGGCTACTCTCCTTATGTTTCCATTATACAAACAAAAAGCAGATAGAAACATCAGTGTTTTCTTGTCTATTTATGTCCCGTATGTTCTGCTCTTTTCTACCTTTGATATGTGCTCTTGTAATCTGTCACACTGTGATCTGTGATGTGCTGCCATTGATGGAAAATGCCTTTTCTTCTGATTACCTAAGATACGGCTAATTAACATACGCTGTGTCCCCATTGTGTCATAACAAAAGTAAGGCCTTTAATTGGTAATGATGTGAATGTGGAAAAATGTTTTATTATATTGAGGGTTTGGTGCATTTCATAGAGGAGCAGAGCAGATCCATGACATTGGTTGGCTACAGCTGGACATGTAATTAGAGTGCCTCCTTACCTATAATTTGTGTAATAGTTTTGGTTGGCGGCATGTTATTACCATATGAAAGGGCTAAGCAGGGGTCATGTGCATTGCAACAGCAATTAGAGCAGAGATGAGGGCAGAAGAATGTTTGGAGCCATTGTTAATTGGAAATCTCTACAAAGCTATGCCTTAATTATAATTTAGTCAGCTGCACTGTTTTAAACCCAATATATTCAGTTGCCATTATTTTCTGTAATAGTATTAACAGCTAGGTCTGTTTCCTTTCAAAGCGCCGGCTTTGAAGAGAAATGAGATTGAATTAGATTAATTTGAAAAGCTGTGCTGCTACGAGTTTTTTTTCATGCTAATGTTGCATGGTGTTCTCACAGGGAAACTGGATCTGGTTTGTTTAGGAGATGCACATACAGTACCTTCTGATTTGAATGCACTAGAAATAGACCTTAGCTTACCTGCTAAACTTACCTTAGCTTCATAGCTTTGTGTATGATTGTATGACTACTTCCTTAAAAATTGTAGCTTTGTGAATGAGTATATGACAAATGCTGTGACTAAATCCCACTCATTAGTCAGCAAGCTTTGTATTCATTAGTCACACAATTTATATGTTGAAAGATTCAAAGGTTATTATTAGGGATGCACCAAACCCATATTTTTTGGGGTTCTGCCAAAATACCAAACCCACTGGTTAAGATTCTGCCGAACCCTGAATCGAACCGAACCGAATCCTACACCCATCCTCAGTCCATTAATGAAGTAAACAATGTCCACAGCAGTGCATAGTTCATTTCATTTTAACGGTAACAATAAGAATAGGCAACATTATACTGGGCACACAAGTGGGAAAAACTATTTTTGACAAGGCCAATGTTTATCCTATCTCAAGATCCAGTCAAGATTTTGTCAGTAAAAAAGCGCCTGGAGTAACGTGGATCAAGCAGATGGAGTAGCTTGCTGAATCCGGTGTCTTCCACTAGCTATTCTATAGGGCTGCAAGTCAGTGGATATCATTTTCCCAATTGCTGCATGAATGGCTTTGGCTCGTGAGTTATCCTATACCCACTGTTGGTTCGGTGTAGCGCTAGCTAAGCTGGTAATGGTCGTCTAGTTAACAGTTTTTAGCTGTGACTAACCTTACTTTGCCGTACCTAAAGTTGCTGCATTTTGGCTGCTGTCTGTAGATACCTTAATGCACAACTCATATTCTTTCTGATGTTTCATATGCAAATTTCTTAACAGTGGCAATGTTGTGTATTGTTTAGGGCCCTTGCCACCACGAGACTTATTGGCATTTCAGATTGAACATGTAGCTGCACTTGAATTGCCTTCTTTTGACTGAAAGTACTGCCAAACAACACTTTTGTAGCTCAGTCATGGGTGTATTTTGTTGTAAAAGAGTTTTGCCTTTTGTTACTTATATATTCCTTGACAAGAGCATGAACTCAACACGTCTTTTTTTCAAGTTTCGCTTCTTGTTACCTTGTTACTTCTCTTTGGTAGCGTTAGGTTTGGTGGAAAAAAATGGGTGCAATTTGGTTCATCCATAGTTATTATTGACTTGGTTAAAATATTGTCACTGTTTCTTTAACTATAGCACTTAATCTGCATTTGACAAAAATCACATACTATACCACCCCACCAAGGAAAGACAAAACATCTCTGCTGAAGTGTTTTTATAAAGACGTTGTGGTAGAAACTCCCTATCTTGTTTCTTTTTATTAATGATGTTTCAGTTTTGCATTAGCTGTCAAACCTAAACTCAGATGTTCTGCTCAGCATGTGTTTGTGTTTGAGTATCAAACAAAGAAAACCATAAGCCTAGAGCCTACATGAGTCTACGCAACTTCGACTAAGTATTCATGGGCATTATGTGGTCTTCTAATTTTTTTGCAAAAACATTTCCACTAAATGTTCCCCCTTTTTTTTTTTTTTTAATTAAACACATTCCTCATTTTTCTCTTCATGCAGGTCGAAATGAGCTGATAGCCAGATACATCAAGCTTCGTACCGGGAAGACGAGGACTCGGAAGCAGGTAAGACAAGAGAGGAGACATCTCTGTTGTATGATTGTCAGAGGGCTGTCAAATCTGAATGTGTACAGACTGTTGCCTTTGTTTCCAGACAGAGAATAACACAATGCTTAGCTGTCGAGGGGACTTCTGAGGCTAACAATTCCCCCAGCACTGCTGCATGTGTTGCATGAGCAGATGTCCCTGGATTATGACATTCTTAAAATTGTCACTTATAGGTACACATACATTATACTAACTGTAGTAGTTTTAAAATATCTACTTAAAATGCAGCCTTTCATTTTCAACAGTGAAACAGCTATACTACAATTAATATAAGAGCATTAAAAAAGAATAGCCACAGTTGCTTAACAGTGCAAGTATTCTTCCTTAGGACTAAATCATGGAGGTCGTGCACTTGGTCGGAATAGAAGGATGTATTAATAGGAAGGTAGAAGCCTTAATAGATTGGTACAATCTCTGATCAAAGAGAGAGTGCATCCTTTCTTCTGCAACCCCACAGCTCTTACCACAGAGTTGAACTCAGATTTCTGAATCAATATGTGCTGTAATATTTCATGTAAATGTAATATAAATTATGTAGTATCTTTATCTTTCTCTTAAATATATATTTTAGGAATTATAGTACTAAAACAAATCAAAGAATACAGTTGATTGTTGTATTCAAATTAGCTGATAATAAGCAGTTCTGATGGTGCTTCAGTAACTGTCTGCAACCCACTGGCTAATCTTACCTCTAAACAGGAAATCCCCTGTATGACCACTGACCTGAATGACAATGATAAACAAGCCAGTGTCTACAGTGACATTCGATCACTGTGTGTGAATTGATCAGCCTGGCACAGAAAGGTTGAGTGGTTTCTGTCTTTGTGACTCTTCTCCTTAACACAGAATCAGAATGAAAGAGAGTTGTTTACAGCTGCACCAGGAAACACACACTTTGCTTTTATCGTTAGTTTAAATGCATGAGGTGTGTGTGTAATTGCTGCATTGTTTATGTTAAGGCTGCAGCTAACGAGTATTTTCGTCAAAGCTGAAATGGCAAATCGACCTAGATTAAATTATTCAGCAACAATGTATTGATTGTATTGGTCAAAGATTCAACAGTTTTAGCCTTTAACATGCAAATCTTTAAACCTTTGGATTTTGGACTGTTGATTGGACAAATTCCGTTTGAATAGGTCAACTTTTTATTTATTTATTTTTTTACATTTTCTGCCCTAATCAATCAATTAATTAAAAACATTATCGTCAGTTTACTAAAAATTAAAATAATAGTTAGCTGCAGTCCGAATCTTCAACATCAGGAAGCACTTGTTATATCACTTTGCTCCTTCTGGAAAACTCACCCTGGGTGTGATTAGCGTGAATGGTGTCAGAAAAAACACCCCTCAGACCTGTCATCAACACACATTACTTCTCTTTCTAACTGCTACTCACACTGTTGAATGTTTCATGTGAGAATATTAAATAATTTTGCACTCTGTGAACGTTAGAGGCTGAACTTGGCCGGTGAAATGCCTCGCCCAGCTCCCATAAGAATACTAGACTAGTTAATTCTCATTCAACACACATCAGATCACATCTGGGTGCTCTTAATGTGTGCCAAAGGGGCCTGCATCCTCCTTAATCAGTTCACTTAAGTGATGACAACACACAGCATAATGCTTTATTGGCTGTTAGCTTGGTGTGTGGTTTGGAGATGCTTTTGTTATGCACCTTTTTCTCCCTCAAGTGTCAGTTAAACAAAGAAATGTATAATCCACTTTGTACTTTTTGGGGTTTTTCTTGTTTTTTATTTTTAATTTTCTCTCTTTTTTTAATGGAGGTGTCTAGTCACATACAGGTCTTAGCAAGAAAGAAAGTTCGAGAAATCCAAGCTGCCATTAAGGTACGTCTGGCTTTGCCCAGTTGCAGGGGGCTTTTCATTGCCATGGTTACAGGCTCTTCCTTTGTTTTCCTCCCCTCCCCTACCCTGCAGGTGTCTAGTCACATTCAGGTTCTTGCCAGAAGGAAATCTCGTGAGTTTCATTCCAAGCTAAAGGTATGCGCTTTTCTGCTTTTGGGCTTGTTGGTTGCTGTGCAACTTAACTTCCTGTTTCCCGTGGTGACAGAGTGAATGCCTGGTGCTCTGATTTCCACTAACCCAAATCTTCTGCTGACTGTAGTCTGTTCACATTTTCTAACCCCCCTCCACCTTTTCAGTCCATCTCTCTTACCCTCACTCAGACATGCTGTCAATGTCCTGTCTACTTGGTTTCATCTAAATGTATGTATTCTTTTATTTACAGGCATTTGCTCATCATTTCAATGACTTAATATAAAAATAGTAAAGACATTTTGTTTCAGTAAAAATAAAAATAAATGGATTAATATTAAAGACTCCAAAGCAAATGGTACTCATAGTTTATGTGTTTGCTTTTTAATTATACAAGAGCCTGACTGGTACATCATTTACTGAGGCTGATAGAAAATACACAACATAACATACAATGTTTTGGTTATCATCCCTTAAATTTGCTTTTGAAAGAGTTGTGTTCAAGATATAGTATGTACTGAGGGAGGTATTTTACAGTTCATCCTCTGCGGACCATGAATTATTCCACCAAATTAAATGGAAATCAATCTAAAAACATGTTTGAATATTTCAGTATGGCCCAAAGTAGTGAACTGATTGAGAGACTGACAAGCAATTCCTTGGAATTCCCTAAAATTGAGTAAAACAACTTATGTAATCATGACATTGTTTCTAAATAATGCATTTCTGTACTACAATTTCTTGTTACTTATTGGCTGATATCTACACCAATAATACATAATAAGCTAAACACCAGTGAATATATCGGCCTAGTTGTTTACTGGTCGGGCTCTTATTTGTATTTTATACATTTGTAATAATTTAGTAAAATCTAAATCAAAATAAAATGTCGGGAAGCATGCTAGCATTGGCTGTTTATGAGTGGCTGAGAGCTTAACATCCGAGGAAAAGGGACTGATGGCTGGCTCTTTCTGAAATGCTGTCTCTGCTTTCTTGTTCCTCCTTCAATCGGTTGGTAATTCCAGACTCTCACAATGCCATGGCTGTCAGCCGCTTTCTTTCCTCCCAGTTCACATGTCGTCATTTCAGAGCGTTCAGAGCATTACTTATTTCAGCAATAGTGAATTCTGTTGAAATCACTGTAGAAAGCTTTTCACAATGGCAGATTAAAATGGGAGAATAGCATTGTGAAAGAAGTCATCTTGAATGAACCAGTAATTTAAGGTATTTTATGAAGTAATGCTTGTATATCAAAGGACACACCACCCATGTGCCATTTTCTTCTCTTCTTGGGGAGCCAACTATATGTTTTGACTTTCACACTTTGCTCCACTACTAGTTTTCAACACAAATTAATGACCCCTCATTAATCTGTGTGTGTAAATGGACTGCATTTATATAGCGCTTTTCAAGTCTTAGTGACCAATAAAAGCCATAGACTGTAAAAGAAAACAAATGGACATAGCATCAGTGAAGTCACCCATTGGTTTGTGGAATGCCGTTTTGAAGCCTTTAGTTTGGCGATATGGGTGTCACCATCTTGTTTTTTCAACTGGATGTGAGGATTTTTTACAGGAGGGTGGAGCTGGGGAGGAGGACGCAGCAAAACCAGTGTTGTTTATGGTTGCAATGGCTCTGCGCTAAGCTAAACACTAAAATGGAAAGTTGCAAATTTTCAACCCTTCTTATGTGAGTCATCCACTGGAGCTTTAACGGCGGCTAAACGCCAATTTTTCAGGTACCGCAGCAAATCATCTGCATGTATGGCAGTACAGAAAATCGACAAGCTTTCTAAAGTTACAAGCTAACCCCAGCAATTTTAAATTAAATGGGACCATAATTTATAAAATGAACATCATGCTGTATGGAAGAAAACTTGAAACTAGCGATCAAGACCATAAACTCATGAACTTCCATAGACTTCTAAATAAACTGACTTCTTTTTGCAACCAGTGGAGCTTCCCATTGCTGGAAATTAGAGAGAAGCAGGTTTAAGGCATTTCCGCATTGGCTTCACATCTCAGGCCTGGAAGCTTTGTCCATCATTTTTACAGTTTATGCTTAATGCGCTTTACATTACAGACACCATTCACACACACATTCCTCACCAACAACAGCTAAACACATTCACACACCAATGGCTGATGGGTTCAGTGTCTTGCCCAAGGACACTTCGACATGTAGTTGGGCCAGGGATCCAACCAGCGACCTTCCAATTGGTAGACAACCGCTCTACCTCTTGAGCAGTCACAGTTGCCCCTTGTTTGTGCTGAGAGACAGAAAGAGTCAGACATGCAGCTAGCCACATGAATGCCTGGTCTTTCAAGGGCACAGGCAGTTGTCTGAAGAAAAACAGACAGCTTTTTTATGAATCCCTGTCTTTTCTTATTCAAAACAAATTAGAGTTCAGGCAAAAGGAAATACAAGTATGCCTTTCACTTCAGGGGCATCAATGAAAACTTGCTGTTTCAGGTCTTGTCCAAGGCATCTGAGTGAAATTACAGTTATTACGTTACTGTTCTGTTGTTCTGTTTCAAGTGATCAGATTGTAAAAATTCACAGAGACCAAGGATAATTTGTAAATACAAATTTCATAATCCCTTGTTATTAAGTGTTCATTAAACATGTGTTGTGTTGCACTGTGTTAAGATGGCTTGACATTCATTTTTTACTGATGTTTTGTAACAGTTTTTTATGCAGACTTGACTAACAGTTTAAAAAATGTTGACATATAAATTAATTTACAATAAAACCCTGTTTGTTTGCATTTAGGTTACAAGCATGGTAAGTATTGTTTTGTTTTGTGTTGCTGTTTCTGCTTTTATTAGGGCCTGCCTCGTCTTTTAGCTGCTAGTTTTGCATTTGTGCCCCTGCCTTAGTGACACAGTAGCTGCTGCCAGTGTTTTCCCAGTTTAGTGGTGTCTCTTTGTGTCCTCATACTATTATCATACTGTAGCTTGACTGTGCTCCACCTACATCTGTTGCCAGCATGCTTACCTTTTAGCTTTTGCCACCAGTGAGTCTGCATGTGTTTGCTATTGTATGGGTTACCCCAGTCTGCACTCCGCTGCAGTATTTACACTACATTTACCAGGTTCAGTATGACTTTAAAGAATTTTGTGAATGCAAAATAACAAAGGACCATTTCCAAAACAACATAAAATGTGCAGTGCATTTCTGCAAGCTCATGTGTGTCCCTGTGCTCTATTAATAAAGCATGCCAATTTACCATTTACAATTAATGTAGTTATATCCTGATAATTTAAAAACCTCTTGTCCAAAGATGAAAGAAAAATTTAGCTGTAGCTGTGAATGTCTTGACATGCAGGCAAAAGCAGCCTTGATAGAAGTGCTGCTGAATGTTTTTAGAAAGTATTTTATTGGTAGATCAACAAGCAAACTTTCATTTAAGTGCATACCAGTGCTATTGCATTGTATATTGGAATTCAATTCTAATTGTTTGTCACAGTCCTGTAAAACACTTAAATAGCAATGCCCCTGCAACTTCTTTTAACCTGCTTGCATTTTACTGTTATGAGAGAGGTTGGTGGTGCTTTTAGTATGTTGTTTGGAGTCTGTATGTTGCTACCTCTGCCACATGCCCCACCTCCCCCTTCTGTGAGAGTGCTAAGCCTTTTGTGACTGCTGTTAAAGGACCAAGCCGTGAAGGACAAAGCCCTCCAGAGCATGGCCTCCATGTCGTCGGCTCAGATCGTCTCTGCCACGGCTATTCACAACAAGCTGGGTCTGCCAGGCATCCCGCGCCCAGCCTTCCCTGGAGCAGGGGTAAGAGCTTTGTCGGCACCCCACTATTGATCCATCCTGTCCAGCTTCACCCAGGGCAGCCATGAGGCCAACCACGCAGTCACCCGGGCCAAATCACATTACACACCACAGCTTTGCACAACTGCCCCTATCAGATAAGCACATGATCAAAAGGAGTGGTATTCAAGATAACTACATCCACTGAACACAGAGCTAAGATCCATTTTGATCTTGTTTCTAACAGCTGCTCACAATTGTATGTTGTTTGTTCTTTGTTGTCTATGAATACATGTAATTTTTCAGTTATGGCAGGGTATGATATCGGCTGGTCAGCCAGGATCCTCGCAAGAGTATGTATCATACTTCAGAAAAAAACTCTTTAAGCAACATTTTCAATATAGTGTGCTATAGTACTGTTTTTTCTAATGGGTCTGTCATTCTTTGTTCCAGTATTAAGCCTTTCACCCAGCAAGCCTATTCCATTCAGCCAGTCACAACAGCCATTTCAAGTAAGAATTTACCTGATTAAAAAACGATCAAGGAAAAAAGATCTGAAATGTACATTGCACTTTTTACTATTGCTGAATTTATAAATTTGTAAATGCAAATTCACATCTCTTTTGTTACTGGACAAAAGGTCTGATAATTTGCTAACTATTTAATGTATTAGACCTCATCTCCACATGTGATGTGCATTTCAAGAACAGCTTAGCTGTTAAAGGTCCCATGACATGGTGCTCTTTAGATGCTTTTATACAGACCTTAGTGGTCCCCTAATACCATATCTGAAGTCTCTTTCCCGAAATTCAGCCTTGGTGCAGAATTACAGCGACTGGAGCCAGTCCCACATTGAGCTTTCCTTAGTATGTACCATTTCTGAGTCTGTAGCTTTTGAGGAGAAGACGGGGGGGGCAAGGCAGAGGCTGGGGGTGTGGCCTTGACCAACGGCCACTTTACTCGTTTGAAAACCAGGATGTCTCTCTTATGGGTGGGTAAAATTCTCTGGACGGGCAAATTCCAGATTGGCCCATCTGAGCTTTCATTTTCTCAAAGGAAGAGCAGGATACACAGGGCTCGGTTTACACCTTTCACCATTTCTAGCCACTGGGGGACCATAGGCAGGCTGGGGGAACGCATATTAATGTTTAAAAAACCTCATAAAATGAAATTTTCATGCCATGGGACCTTTAAATCTGTGCCTTTGCCATACTGTGAGAGTTGGCAGATTGTCTTGGTGTAAAACAAATGTGTTGATAGAGCGAACGTTAAATGCTTGGGAGAAAGCAACAATCATAAAAGCAGGCATTGATATTTTGAACGCACCTACATTTATTTCCCCCAGATCACTGTATCTACAGCGTAGCTCCAGGAGGGAGGAGGGAAGTAAATGTTGGAATTTAAGGTTCTAGTTTGAGACTAAAATGAAATTAAATTTTGGCAAGTGCAGTTTTTATCAGTTATGTTTTGTTTGCAAAAGTTAGGTTTTCAATTGTATGATTTTAAGCACATATTGCTCAAATATGTTTAGAAGGTAGCAGTCAATAAAACTATAGATATTCCCCTCATTCAACACAGCCTTATCCAGAAAGTTTTTATGCTCATATAAATTAGATGAAAAAAGAAAATTCACAAGACGTGCACAGACCGATCAGAAAGCAAACAATCTGTCAGCTGTGGATACAGAACTCAGAGACAATAGACCTTTTTTTTCACCATGTGACCATTTTTTGTTATTGCACTAACACAAATGTGATGAAAAAATGTTGGAAAACCTTTCAGTGTTTTGTCATTTCTTGCCCAGAACCTGCCACAAACATACAGTAAGTTTTCCTGGATATTAGACTGAGGTTTTGACCAGTTATTATTTTTACATATTCAATAAGTAAATATTAATAATAATAATAATACTGTATACTTTATTAATTCCACAAGGGGAAATTTCACTTTACACTTTGTTGTTATTACACAAATTACCAACTAATATTAATATATATATGACAAATTCACAAGTTAAGAGCAAATCTGAATGATGTTCCAATGCACTGCTGAGACCTAAAAACACTTTGTAAATTGCTGGGCATTTTTAAAGTAAAGACTGTAGCCAGTAACAACACCAGGACAACAAACCTGACGGATGTCCCTGAAACCTCTCAAACACTATCTCCAATATGACATGTTTTATTTGTTACAGTGAAAATGAACATATTCTTGCTGTAAAACAACCCACAGACAGGACAAATCTTTTTATTATTTTGGTGTTACTGCAGGTTACGAGCCCACAGCAGCTTCAGCTCCCACAGCACCAGCATGGCAGGGACGCTCCATCGGTACATCTAAACTCCGACTTGTGGAGTTCTCTGCCTTCCTAGAGCAACAGAGAGACCCAGACTCAGTGAGTTAAGCATTACACTAAAGCATGACATATCACTATATCATGGTGTTCATTCCCACCTCTTATCATTCAGTCCTTTCCTCAATGAATATACTGGGACATTTTCCCAGGCAGAGAGTCTGCTGAGATGAGGCCAAAACAAGCAGAGAGGGGAGAAGCCTGGCTTGTAGGGACACACAGCTTGAAAACCTGCAGAAATAATAAAGGACTATATTAATCAGTTCAGTTTGCATGCCAAACCTATATTCACACTGCAGACGTCAGCTCAGCAAGACGATCCACAGACTCGCTGAGTGTGAGTTGACAAATCAGCAGCTTTAAGTCTCACATTTCTTGTTTGCTTTAGCAATTTTTTAATGTTTGTCCACATTTTCGTGAGCACTTTTGTTTTAGCATTGATACCGCATGACAACAGCCATTAATCTTATATTCAGCTTAATGCTTGAAATTGTTGCATTTGCCCTAAAGGCTACATGCTGGAGAGGCTGTTTTATGAGCTTTTAAAGTGAAGTGCAGCACCACATGACAAGGTTTTATTCAGCCACAATGAGGGCAATGAACCTCTGAAAATCAAATGTTATTCTCTGATTCGCTTCTCTTTCTGCTTTTAGCTTGGATCGTGGGTTTGAGGTTTAACAGACCACAATTTTATCCACTTTGAAAATACCAAATCCAAATATTCTCAATTGAAGGAATAGAGCAAACATATATTTTTAAGATAAAGCACTCACCTTTCATTACATATTGTCAATTTAGGTTGATTGTAGTTGCCCCTTTGATGCAGAAATATTGCTTTTCATGTGAGTGAAGTGTACTCATTTACCATTAGCATTTGAGAAAATTAATAATTTTACGATATGGGTTTGTCTGATTTACCATGTAGAGATGGATCTATCTTGGTCAGAATGATGAAGATTTGTGGTTTCACAGTTTTCTTGTCTGTAATAAAGTCACAACATATAAGCTTATAGAATTTGGGTGATCGCTGGCATCCCTGGCTTGGTTTAATACAAATGAGGGGATCAGTTTGTTTTTGGCTTTAGTGGAGCAGGATGATATTTCCTAATTTGTACATCATAAAACCATGCAGACAGCCAAATAAAAAGCAATGTTGCATAGGGTTATCATCATTCGGGTGTATTGTACTAATCTAATTCTAGCTTGTTTATAATGTTAGTGGTTATTTTTCAGAATTGTTTATTTTGTTTCAGTAAACCTTGCTGTGTTAACTGACTCTCTAGATATTGATATGCTATAGATATTTTTTATAAAACCTGAAATAGAGCACCATATTTTAAAGTGTGTTTCTAATACTATTTTTTTACTCTTTCAGTACAACAAGCACCTATTTGTACATATCGGACAGACAAATCATTCCTACAGTGACGCCCTGCTGGAGTCGGTGGACATTCGTCAGATTTATGACAAATTCCCAGAAAAGAAAGGAGGACTGAAGGAGCTGTATGGAAAAGGTCCCCAGAATGCCTTCTTCCTTATAAAATTCTGGGTGAGTATTATTGGTCAGGCACAATATTGATGATATGAAATGGCAGTGTTACAGCTGGATTATGTTTTACACACATCAGTCTTAATATCATTGTGAAATGTTGGATGGCAGAATCAGTAACAGTCTGCTCAGGTTCGTCTTTAGTGATTGGGTGTAATCAGTCTACACAGAGAAGATTGCTCTCTTAATGTTTGCAGAATGCACTCTGCTATATTTGGACTTGCATAGCAGGAGAGCTTTTGATCAAAGCACTCGCTAATTCAGTGTAATATCTCCCAACAATGGAGTGACCTGGTTGCACTGCTAATGGCTGTTTAAACATTGCATGTATTTCCACCCTGATGCAAAATGCTAACTAGCGGCAGCCAACAAAGTAGGGCCGTATGCACTTGGACCAAGTCCCTTCAAATTCCTTTTGAAGTGACCGACAAATCTAAATTTTAAATGAAAGACAGAATCTGCACAATAATGAATGTATAACTGCTTTGCTTAATGAAGGAGGAGAATGTTGTAGGAGGATGTCTCCTCTTTTTGTATCCATAATGAACAGGACGTTCAAGGCATAGAAACGCTACCCTCCGGGAGCAGACCAGTTCAACCTTGTAAATCAGTCTTTTAACGTAACTTAATTTAATCCTCTTTAGAATATTTTTTCGTATAGGTAAATATTTACATGCTTATTCAGATGTGGCTGAAATCTTCTCTTTTGATATGTCATGTACATGTTTAATCTCGACAGCTCTTGATTTGACCTCGACAAAGAAAATTAAAATTTTTAGATACCACATTTAAACCAAATTCTAACTTGTGATATCTCAATGGCATACTACATACAAATTGTTACCTTGTTTTGTTTTGTTTTGTTTTGTCTTTATAGTGTGTTGTTTTTCCAGTTAGTATCACAAAAATCAGGAGTTGGTAGAGACCCAAAACAGAGCTAAGAGAACCTGAATATTGGACTTTCGTCAGGTGATCAGACACCCAAGTCTTGCATTTCCAGACTTCCAAAGCTGTGTCTGCGCTGGACTATGGTCTGGCTACACCGCTTATCTATTCTGAGCAGGGAGACGTGTCTAATGTCAGGCTATATCCCCACTATGTACATCCACTGAGCCAGGCTAGGTTCAAGCTAATTTAGTAACCGTGTCTCCACGACATAGTTTGTCAATCAGAGAGCACTAAAAACTGTAAAATGTCCCGCTGATGGATTTTAGTCATAGTTTTTTAAAAACAACTGATTGTTGTTTATTTGTTTATGTTTAAAAAAACACTATTGATCAGATTTTGTTCTGGTGTTGGGGTTAATTGACATTGGCCACAGATTATTATCCTAAATGTTTAATTGGGTAAGTTACAGATAATTTTTCAAGAATGTGTCTTTGTTCTCTGTGATTCTTCTGATAATAAATTGTTTTGAATTGGTTGTATAATTCACACGGGCTTGTTGTTGCTTGTTGTATGAAATACCTGACAAAGGTTGCTGTACCAAAACAGAATTACTCAATTAATTTAGTTGTAGTTTAAGTGTTGCCTCACTACTTATTCTCTTATACACCTGTCTGTATACAGGTGTGCAACGTTTATTGTTAATTGCCACTCTCACTTCAAGTATTTTATTTCACCATTTCAATACATTTTCCTCTTTTTTTACCATGGTTGTGTGTATTGTTTATTCCTGTGAATTCAACCCTAAATACAAATATTGATTGCCACTGCGTTTTCACTGGCTTCTCTCTGGCTCCCAGGCTGACTTGAACTGCAACATTCAAGATGATACCGGATCTTTCTATGGAGTCACAAGTCAGTACGAGAGCTCGGAGAACATGACCATTACGTGTTCAACAAAGGTCTGCTCCTTTGGCAAGCAAGTGGTCGAGAAGGTTGAGGTATGAACTCTAATCTTTTCATCCTGGAGCTCAGAACAATAGCTAAAAGCTGGTGTGTTAACAATGAGTATTTACACCATACCTATGTATTTTGAGGTTACATACTACTTTAATTAATATTTTTCTCTTTTTCTTCAGACTGAATATGCACGGTTTGAGAATGGACGCTTTGTCTACCGCATAAGCCGGTCTCCCATGTGTGAATATATGATCAACTTCATCCATAAACTAAAACATCTGCCAGAGAAATATATGATGAACAGTGTTCTGGAGAACTTCACTATCTTATTGGTAATCACCAGACTAACCTGAGTGGGCGAGAGCCCTCTCCAGGACTCTCATTCTTCTTCTTCTTCTCTTTGCTGTCAGGGTGTGTTGGTGGCTCCAGCTGGCTTTTTAAAACAAAGAAAAGGGGGGTGGAAGGGTTGGCTGGGCCTTGAGATGAGTTCCTCTAGCTTTGCTCACATTGCTCTCATTCCACAGGGGATGAAACATAGTGTGAGGAGCCTCATTATCTGCAGGGGAAAAGGGAGGATAAGAGGGGGCAGGAACCCCTGTTATTATCCATCACATGGGGTCTTAAAGTGTAATTCAGCAATACTAAGAGCAAAAAAACAAAAACAGGCATAGGTCTTTACATAGGAGTGTGCACGCAAAATAGCATCCAGGGCACAAAAGCATCTTAAGGTAAAAAAGGTTCATAAGATTTCTAAAAAGCATGATGTTAGAAATTATCCTAGATTAATGAGCGCCTCCTAACTGTTTGTAGAAGACTAAGAGCATCCTAAATTTAGTTGTTTTTGTATTCAGTATTAAGGCAGTGCCCATTTAAAACTCGCCAGTTTGAACAGGCCGATTGCTTGTCCTCTTGTATTGCAGCTTGCAGCTTTCTCTAGAACTGCTTATCCAAACAACTTCACACTTGATACTGCGCTCCCTTGGGTCCTGAGCTATACACCTGCCATGAAAATAGTTGCATCCCCTAGCAATGCTAGAGTACACTTTCCTCGCATTCTGTTTTCTATCTTTTTTTATTCGAAGGGTTGTATGCCGTTGAATTGCCATTTGCTCATTAAGCTTTAATACAGAAATTATGAGTTGCATATGCATTAATTTTATAAGAACACAACTTCTAGATTTAAAGTTAAAAAAGGTGATTAAAAAAATAATGTTTAATTTAAACAGAACTTCCTCTCAGTAACTGAAAGTTGTAGACTGCTGACTGCACATTCAGCTATTTTTCAGCTTGAAGGATTTTACATATAAAACATTACTGTTGGATTGTTTACCACATTTGTGCTTTGATATCTATGTATTTATGAATATATAGCTCATGGATAGTTAAATATGTCAAGTTACTTTAAAGTGTATTCCCTATTCTCTTCAGTACCACAGAGAGTCGACATTAAGAAACTCCTACTGCTTTGGGCAAATTTAACATTTGAAGAAAAGCACCTAAAAGACTTCTAAGATTGATTGTTTTCGGGGAAACAGGACCCTGAGCTTTTGATTCTATACATGTGTGGCTGCTTTGAAAATGTGGCAACTCCTTTAATTCTTGTACTTCAATACTAGAAAGTGACCGTCTTTTCTATTGCAGGTTGTGACGAATAGGGACACCCAGGAGACACTGCTATGTATGGCATGTGTGTTTGAAGTTTCAAACAGTGAGCATGGCGCCCAGCATCATATCTACAGACTGGTAAAGGAATGAGAGGCTCCGAACTTCCCCCTCCCATAATCCCCCCGTCTCCTTTTCATGGACTTACCAACCTCAAGACTTGGTGGCAGTGCCTCTACCTGAAAGTCACACCTACAATGCTTTTTGGTCATGGTATCGGGTGAAGTCAATTGTTATAAATAAGTTTTAATATAATGTGTTTGTTATTTGACTGCAGCTGTGAATTGCGGTACAGTTTTATGTTTGAAATGTGTTGAGTTGGTCTCTGTTGGGTATAAATGTGGCTGTTTTTAAAGAATTTACTAGATTAATTTGGTAAATGGAATAATGTGTCGTCCTCTTCTGCTTTGTTATGTAGACTAAGAAAAAAAGGATGCTGGCCTTTTCTTTCAGCTGCCTGATGTGGTCTGTGTAATATGTTTGAGTGTGTTTGGTGTGTCTGTTGTTCATAATTTGTGAGCGTACATACTGTAGATATACAGACATGCACCCACAGCCAATAGATTTTCCAAAGAAACTAAACTAACACTACATAGACAGTTGAAAGCAAGTGGATATGAATATTGAAGAAATACTGCTATTTCTTTAAAGAAAACTCAGCTTTCAGTAGTATATTTATCCCTGTTGAAGCACTAAAAGTCTTTGACACTAACAACAGAATGCACTGTGAAAATACCACAAACAGTTTGCCTGCATCTGCTCCATTAATGTAAGAAGTCTTACCACCTGCTAAGCATTTTCAAGTCTTTTTTTCCTGTGTCAACTGATAGGTGAATGTGTAGGTTTTAGACAGGTGAAAGTACTACGAAAACTACTTAAACCAGAACTCTCATCTTGTCCAAAAGCACTTTGTTCCCCTTCCTGGACTTCCCTTAGTAATACTTACTTTTTTTCTGTTAGATCTGTGGTTTTAGAGCAACACTTATAAATAATCACAACACTATAAATCACGTGTAGAAAGCAGGCTTTGTTCAGGACGCTGTGGCTTTGCCCTCTGTATGATTTAGAATATCGTTCCCCTCTGGGATCTCGGGTGTAAAAACTTCAAACCAGAGTGGTGCTGCCTTCACGTTCACACTATAGTCACATGTTTCTGTGGCCTACGCCGATCCCGAGCCTTAAACATGTTATAGCCGTGAGAACTCCAAAAGATGCCACTTAAACTGTGATCTCTATGTGGGAGGACTCTTTATATGTTGTGTAAGAAATTCACAATACTATCTGCCAAAGTGTAGATGTACAGTGCCTTAGAATACACTCTAACATTACCCGTTTCTTTGTTTTAAGTCTAAAATCAGTTCTGTGGATCAAACGGGCAAAAATAACTCACGCTAAGTTACTTGGTACATCTTCACATCTGAGAAATTGTTTCTTATAATTGGTACACTCTAGGAAATAGTTTTTTGTTGTTGTCAAAAGCAGTACACTTATGTTAAATTAAGTTTGCAAATGTAAGCTTAGAAACAGTTATAACACATGTTGTATTTTTCTCTAACGCTGTAATTATGTTCCTAAAATATCAACCTTTTTTCTAGAGTGTACTATAAACACAGACTGACTGCCTTTCCCGTCTTAAAAGACCAAAAATACAGAGATACAGTCAATCTTTTGTCCTGTCCTGCATGGTAGCAAGTAAGTGCCTTTGGTTGAAAATTTACAGCTTCAAAAAGATCAAACAGAAATTAAAAATGAAATGTTGCTAGACCAAAAATGAGACATAAGTGAAACCAATCACCACATTGCCTTTTTAAAGGATTGTAATGACAGCACGAGGAAAGCTGGTTACCGGTAAAAATAAAGAAATTATGTATTTGAAGAAAAATGTATTTCTTTGCTTGAGGTCAAAGACTGAAAGACCTGCTGATAACGTACAGCCGCTGACTGCATTCAGGATGTCAACTTGTATGAACACCACAGCTGTTTGCTTCATGCACACTTGCAGGTTCAAGTGTTTTTTTTAAAACGCTCCCGACCACACACTCGCATGATGTGAAAACCACAGAAATAAATCACAATGTGACCTTTGATGATGCAGACACAGCTGTGATGTTGACGAGAGACCAACACAAGCTTTTATAATTTATCTTTCAGAACTTAAAAGTGAAAGTTTATTTAATAATGATTCTACACTACTAATTCTAAAATATCTTGTAATGTGGTTGATTTTTTTTCCCAAACCTGTTTGAGACGCTGTTTCAGAAACTCATTTTTCACAACCCTAGTGTGGACGAGGCCGTCAAGGTCAATACTTTTCTCCGTAAGGACAATAGCTATTCAAACATTTACAGTTTCTTACAAAACATTATAATCCTCTAAAGTATTTTAATAGAAGAAGCTCTAAATAATTGCAGACAATGCCTCTGGTAGATGCAGATAAAGTTCAATCATTCAGTATTTTGCCACAGTCCTGTGGACACTGTAGAGTTTAATAGGCTTTTTCCCCCTTATGTTTACCCTGTGTATCTGTTCACATTTATTGATTACTTAGGAAGATGTTTTGTTATTGTACTTGTATACAGTTGTACTTGGTTTTGTGATGACATTGTCTGTATATTGCAAGCCCAATAAGATGGTAATGATGTTGCTGCTGCACTGCTGGTACATTTTGACATGTTGTTTCAACACTAAAACAGCAGGACTGATGCCTTCGATGGCACGAATGTTTGATAGATCATTTGAAAGGAAAATGGACACATTAAAAAGAAATCTGCGAAGTCAAGGAATCATGCTACAAACATATCAGCAGTTTAGCTCTTGTTATTTGTAATTCTGTCAAGTAGGTACTGGTACCTTTTTGTTTTGTGACCATTTTCAGATGGTGGCTTTAAAGTGATTTTTCACTTAGCTCACATATAGTTGTCATACACACATTTAGGTTTTGTGTGCAGACTTGTTTTTTGTAAAAAGGTGCTTTGTACAAAAGTATATATCTTAGCTTTTCTTGGTACAGATGTGTGATATCTTTTCGTATCCATGACAGTAAAGTGTTGGGAGCAAAGGAGAGAAAAGAAGCTCTGCTATGTTTCTGTGTTCTGCATATGGTCTTGTCTTTGCTCTGTAACAATATGATGCCTTCTTGATAATAGTAGATATTTTATAGCTTTCTAGATACTTTGTATGTATGCAATATTGAAGTAAAATAAATCTGAAAATATATAGCCTTTTGGTTGTCACTTCAGTTAAAGAATTAACATTGTTATGGTGCTAAAGCAATCGGCACAGTTTGAGTATTCACTCCAAAAGCAGTAATACATGACTCTGTGTGGACTGAGGCACCATTTAACAGAAGAAACCTCAGATCAACAGTAGATGGAGCCCGGCACTTGCTTTATATTTCACTCTCTGTGTCCCTGTTTCACATGTAAGACAACACATTTAAATGTACAACACTGTAATACCAGAAGCCCTCCCCAGAGGGAGACATTGGTTATTTAAAACCAAACTTGATTGTCTTCCTTTTGAGACCAATGCATACATTGAGGCACCAGTCAAAATTACATATTGTGTAATTAATTTGCAGTCACATAAAATATTTTAGAGCAATACACTGCATATACTGAAAGCAGAAATAGTTAAGGCTCAATCAATAATTATACCAACCCTACAGGTATCAGGGGATATTGGAAATATTTGCCTATTTTCCTGCTGTGTTTGCAATCAATATTGATGAAAAACAAACAACATCAGTAACTGAGATGTGGTTGATGTCAAAGCCACTATTTTAAACCAACTGTCAGATCATTTGGGTAT
This sequence comes from Percina caprodes, assembly GCA_013375575.1. NCBI lineage: Eukaryota > Metazoa > Chordata > Actinopteri > Perciformes > Percidae > Percina > Percina caprodes. The sequence goes on along the minus strand of JABXJD010000032.1, from coordinate 2,426,265 downwards.
TATATCAGTATGTTCCTGTAATTTTGAACTAAACCTTTGGAAGCAACGGGAGTTAACACAGTCAACTTTTACACTGAAACACTTGATTGTGATTTTACAGGATATCTGAAGGAATACATGACAGATTTTATTGCATAGCACCACCATGTGGTCATTTATAGAGCACTTTACACTTTAAGTAATAACTTCTGAACTGTGAGGGTTGCAAGCCAAATTATATGAATTCTGCAGTTCAAGGCAGCCTTTAATTGGCCCAAACTCAGTGTCCATGAGTCTGACTTAATTGAAATTTTGTAATTTATTCTTGTATGAAGCAATAATAGACAGGGTATGAAGTATTTTTAAATGGCAGAATAATTGTCTATGTGTAGTTGATTGCAAAAATCGCTTTGAATAAAATGACAGATTTAGGGAATTGTGCACATTGATTGAGGTACGTGTTCTCTGAGTGCTTTCTAATGTCAATATGCTTCATTTACTACTGTCAAGGCTCTGCAGAGACATGTGGTTAAAGCTAAGGTGAAGGTTTTACCAACAACTAGTCACTCTCTTTCACACACACACACACACACACACACACACACACACAAAACACTCACACAAACTAATCCACCAAAACCTTGAAAACAAAACCAATTGTATACTGTAACACCACAAGTTTATTGTGCAAAAAGTGGCAAAACTCTTAAACACATAGATGTTCATTATAACATCTTTGGACAAAAATGAGTGAAATCAAATTTAATGTGTTTAGGACTCACCCAGGCTGAAATCTGAAAGCAGTCAATGAGAAGGAAAAATAGACTGACCTAAAAGCTACCTGGGTCAAATTCAGATGAATTATAGCATTTTAAAAAGACATCACTTGCCTTTAAACATATTACTCATCTTGGACACTCACAATCAAGACATAGGCCCACCAATCAAAGCAGCACAGTGAGTCTTAGGTGACACTTAAAAAACATTCAATACTGCTACATTTAGTACTGATATTTCTAACTCTCCAGGTATCCTCACCATAGTCTTAAGGTTGTCCAACATCTGCCTCCTCTTACTCATATCAACAAAAGAAACCTGTCCATGAATATTCACTGAACACAAAAGTGTGATCCATTAGACGGAGAGGTCACGGCTGCTCCACTCAGATCTCTGAATGGGTTTGATTGTAAGTTACTTTGTGTTTCTGCCACACAGCCTTGACTACAGGAAGTCTGCATTGCAATGACATGCTGTTTTTCTTCTGTCTGAATTTTTTTCATTTTATATGTATAATACATATTGATGATTTAAGACTAGTGTGAGGAGTGAGGGAGGAACCCTTCCACTCTGTTAAGTTACACACTTTCACTGGCAATTACATCATAGCCACGCCCTTAAACACCCCCTGCTTTGTCGCCATTTTTAAAATCAACAGACCATAATTCAAAAAATGAACATCATTCTGTATTGCAGAAGACTTAAAACTAGTGATTGAGAGCCCAAACTCATTATGAAAATGCTCACAATAAATCAAGTGAGAAGTGAATCATTTTCTCATAGACTTCTAAAGAAACAGACCTCCTTTTGCAACCTCACGTGTCGCCCCCTGCTGGAATTCAGATAGAATGCTGGTTTAAGGCACTCAAGACACAAACCGGATGCTTTGTCCATTCATTTAGAGTCTATGGGGAAAATGCGTCTGCCTTGATTGTAACGTCCACTAAAGGCTGATCCTTGTTAAGTTTGGTCCAGAGCCTCAGAGCAAGAATTTCAAGTTTTGTGTTGATAGCATTTCCTTTCAACAAAAATATATCTGCACGGAAATGGGCGTGGCTTACATCATGTGATTCAGCTTCATTAAAGAATGTGGGATGTAAGATTTTAAAATGTGTGATAATGTGGGAATTATAGAGGCGGTATGGCTGCGGCTTGGAGGGTCCCATGTCATGCCATCCCGTCTCATACCGAGGTGTGTCCAACGGGAAGTTCATAGAGTTAAAAAATACGAAATCGCAAATTATTTTCCAGATGAAGTCATGCACGGGTAAATTTGTGACCAGGTTTGTTGCAATCAATTAAAAAACGTTAAAAACGGTTAAACTAACAATTTTAGCCATACATAGTTTGCTGATTTCTGGATGTTATTGTTGTGTCCCTGATGTTAACGTAGGCTACCTGCATCAGCAACGCAGCCATTTCTGGCAACTGCAGGATTTCCTGGGATCTGTACACACAAGAACAAGAATACAAAATATAAACAAATATAAACATGTTACACTCTTGCCAAGACTGCTTTTTAGTTTTATATTATATATGTTTTCACATTTCACTGGAACATTGAACATTGGAAAATTGATCATTGCTGCAAATACAGCTGCTTAATTATCATCATGGCAAGACAGCATGAGACGGGGCTCCAGTTGCAGCCATAGAAGAAATTGTTAAGTTTACCTATGTTCTGCATTTATTTTATAGACATATTTTTTAAAAGTATTTTATTCATTTGTATGATTTCCATTACTGTTTAGTTAAAAAAACACCAAATATTTCAAGTATTTTATTCAGCATGATATAGTCGTCGTAAGCTTTTATTTTGAAAAGTAGAAGCTCGGGGATGGCACCAGGGCCTGGTGATGATCATGAGATCAGGCGCCATACAGTTTTGGAATTATAGGCCAAACTCCTCTGCCTTGATTATAGCGCCACCTAGTGGTCCACATGTGATTTTTTTGCAATGTGAGGTGAATTAGGCATTGTATATCTACCCTGTAAGTTTGAAGTCATTTACGTTAGTGTTTGAAGTGAATCCAAACGAATCAGTACACCACTGGAGGCGTGGTCTCAGGAGAGGCCATAGATGATACCATCCAAATTTCGTAAAAATTGGGTGAGCCTTTCATTAGATATAACCTTTTTGTAGCACCCACTTAGTGGCCAGATGTGGTCCAGCACCTCCGAGTGTTATACCAAACAAGAATCTACAGTTTTGTGTTGAAAGCATAACTTTAGCCGAGATATGTAAATGTTTGTGATTTGTTGGCTAGCTACACAAATATGTTTGTACATAATTTCCACATTTTTGAATGGAGCAAAATTCTTTTGATACATGTTTATCAGGTCTGTCTGGAGATGCTATAGACCAAATTTTGTGCAGATTGGACACAGCCTGGGAGGAATTCGAAAAAGCAGGTTTCCGATATATTGGCCTATTGCGGTTTAGAGTAAAAAAAAGTATAGGCAGAGTGATTGTAGCCTACGTCATGTGATTCAGCTCCATTCAGGGAACGTGGAAATAAGATTTTGTGCTATGGGATGGGAGTTATAGGGTAAAACACGTTTTTATTATAGTGGACCAGTCCTGAAAATTGCACTGTACAGTTCGCTGTTTGCAAATCAACACAAACATAAAAAAAAAAAAACAGATGTTTCTCACAGAAGTTGGCAGACCAAACCAAAGATAAAATGCCAGTAAATAAAATATTAAATCACTTTAATGTATCTTTAAAAAAAAAAAAAAGAAATCGGAAATTTTAATCTAAATTATCTCCCACTGTCACTTATGAGGCATTTATAGCCTATTCAGTTTTAGGATTTTTTTCTAATCTTCATTTATGTTCTTTCATTTTCAACTATTTTTGGTGATGTTTTAAACAGATGGCATTAACCCTGCAGTGGATACAATAAACCAAAATAAACCTCCAACACAACTCAACAGGTAGCCTAGCCCACTTGCAGTCATGTGATCTCAGCAGAGGCAGCCTTGTGAGTGCGCAGAAGCATAAACGCACCCGTGTTTTATTTGACTTGGCCAAAAGAAAATGCAAAGAAGGAAGCATGGACCTCCAAATGGATTGTATTAATGTTTACGCCATTTGCGTAGACGCTCTTCTTCGCCCTGCATTGTCTCCTACGCACGGGCAGAAGACGTGCAACGGCGCCCTCTGCGGTCACAGTTCCTGATGGGTCACAGCTTTCTGTGGAACACCGGCAGCTCCATCAGCAACTTCTCAGATGAGTCTGGGACGCAGCGCGCATGCACACAGACGAACTGAGTATGGGCAAGGCTGCGCTTTTCTTCAAACATGCGGATTTAAATCTATTTTAAGAACGATTTTTTTTCGTACGTCTGTTTATAAGAAATACGGTTTAGCAGACATCCATGATGGAGTCGGAAGAGAGTAAGATATCAGTGTGGGTCTGCCGAGAGGAGAAGCTCGTCTTCGGCTTGTCAAAGCGCACAACCTGCGCTGATGTTGTCCAAGTACTTCTGGATGACCAGAACTCACAGCACGGCCTCTCCACAGCTTCCTGCTCGCAGTCTTACTGCATCGTGGAGAAATGGAGAGGCTTCGAGAGGATCTTACCGAAGAAAACCAAGATTTTACGGCTTTGGGTCGCGTGGGCAGAGGAGCAAGGGAATGTCAAGTTTGTGTTGGTGAAAAGTGAGGCGTCTTTGGCGAACCACGGAGCCCGGAGCGCAGAGGCGCGTGTAGTGCTCAGCAAACACAGCCCTAGCGTTACCAAGGGGACCACACGGTCTCCCATGGGTAGCATCCCACCCGAAAAACAGCGCCGAGTTGTCAGGAAAGCTTTCAGAAAGTTGGAGAAGATCAATCAAAAGAGGGCGCAGAGAGACGCGTCCTCTGTGGAAAAGATGGAAACGTTGGTCCATCTTGTGATTTCTCAGGATCATACAATCCGCCAGCAGATCCAGAGGATTACAGAGCTGGACGCAGACATCGAAAGATGCGAGACAAAAGTGCATTTTGACAGAATAAAAAGACACGGGGTTAATTATGTGCAGGACACGTATTTAGTGGATGCTGCTTCCAAGCGAGAGGGAGACAAAGTGTGTTCAGCTGAGACTCTTGCCAAGTTTGAAGAGTATGTCCGGCTGTGTGAGGAGGTGGTTCGACTACAAGAGGAGCTCTGGGAGCAGGAAGCCCTTATAGACATTTTCACGGTGCAGATGCAGGAAGAGTTGAACCACCGCTGGATTCAGCGGAGAGACGAAGAGCTGCACAGCAGAGTAACAGAGCCGGGCGAGGGCGCACCATCCCTCCCCGGCACCGAGGCAAACACAGCGTCAGAAAACGGGCTGCTTTTGGAAGAAGAGAGGATCAGAACACAGCTAGATGCGAGTTTATACATCGGTCTGCGCCTCAACGCGGATTTAGAAGCTATTAGGAGCGATTTAGAGTTGACCCAGGAGATTTGTGGGGCGAGGGAGAAGGAGATGAGGGATTTACTCGAGAAAGTGAACACTTTGGACATAGAGGAAGGGACAGTCCGCGAGGAGAGATGTAGCCACGGGGCAGATGACAAAATAGGGATGACGAGCACTTTGGAGAGGAAAAACGAGTGGGTGGAGCAGGCCAGGGGCCTGTCCAAAGCTCACAGTGTGAACGATGACGACTCAGACACTGGCTTAAGTTCTCTTCACAGTCAGGACTCAGGCAGTCACACTGTGTGGGAGTCATTGGTTTAGGATTTTTACCAGGAAGGAAGGTCGCTTATCTGACTGTTTATCATCTTTCAACTAGAAAAAGAAGAAACTTCTACAGTCTCAGGGATCCTTATTGCTCTGAAGTAAACATGGATGAAATACTGGATTTATCTGGCATTATGCTGTTCTAAAAGGGGAAAAAAAACCTTTTGTATGTCATCATAACAATCCTTTATTTACCTATATTTTCATATATTTCTATAGAACATACTTTAAGAACTAATAATTTTTTTTTGTTGGGGCATGCTGTTTTGACATAAAACAATAAAAGCTGTTTTTGAAGCTTGATTTGTTAATTGTTCCCCCTTTCTCTTTGCAATGAGCAAAACACAGATAACAAAATGGAAAAGTTAAATTTAAAACCTTAAAGGAGAATTCCGGTCGATTCCAACATGTAGCTCTGTTGTTTGTAAATTTGAAGTGCTGTCAGGAGAGAGAAAATGAGAACAATCAGTGCTGTCTGTACCATGTTATCTTCCTGCTAGAGTTAGCACACAACAGGCTTAAACAGGGCAAGTTTTTAACTTGTTTGTAGCCTCTGAACATGCTTGAATTGTCATTGCCTAGCCATGTGGAGTGATTCCTTCCGAGTGAACACAGCAACTTTGACTGCAGTACATGTGACAGAAAGGCGTGTTTTGACTAGTGTAGATTTCACTGGGAAACAGGAAATAAACAGAGGTATGTGCACTGGCTGAATTAACACAACTTTTATGCCTTTCTATCACATCTACTGCAGTCAAATTCACTGTTTGCTTGGAAGGAATCACTCCACATGGCTAGGCACTGGTATTGACATTTTGAGCATGTTTAGAGGCTAAAAAAAAGTTTAAAACTTGCCCTGTTTAAGCCTGTTGAGGGCAAACTCTAGCAGGAGGATAACTCAGTGTAGGCAGGACTAGGCCTGCACGATATTGGAAAAACATTTTTTTCCCCCTGCGATATATATTGCGAGAATTTTTAAAAGATGACAAATAGATCAATTCTAAAAACTAAATCATTCTCGATTACTGCAGTGATTTTGTAGGGGAGGGATTCTACATAGAAGATAAAAAATAAAAAAGGATCTTTTCTAATGTGAACCATTCTTTGTTCAACGTTAATACTTTACAAACACCAAAGCAAGTAAGTGCTGTGCCTACTCTTTTGAAATGATTTTGGAGAGGGAAATTAGGTAGAAATACGCTGGTTGACTAACATGACACCATTGTATTCATATAATAATCAATCCAGACTAAAGTGTATGATGTAGCTTCCTCTAAATTTCAGGTTGTGGTTGACTAGCGAGGCCAGCTTGTTTGTTTGATAAATTGATCAGACCTGCATGTCACGCGCACTAGCAACAAACTCTGTCTATCAGAACAATTAAATCAGTGTAAATGACGTTAGATCAGACAAAGCCTTCTGTAGTAGATTAGTGTTACGTTTTCAGCGTCGCGGCTCCGAACCGTAACGTTAGTTGGGACGGACAGACCCCTTGTTTCTTTGGACTAACTATATTAGCTTTAGCCTGGCTGGTAGCAGCTTTCTGCGGGGGAAAATGGCCGGGAGACGTTGTGATTATGTTGCATTAATCAGGTGATTTAATTCATATTTGCAGCGTACATAAAACACTGACTACTGTAGCTTCACTAACTACCCATCAAAACTATGCGCATCACTGTGTCAGCAGCAGCTGCTGCCTACGGTACCTTTCTACACACAGAGAGCCTCACTTCACATAACAATAAACCCTGTTGGACTAACGTCACATACACATGTTGGCCACATGGCTACCTGTCTTAAAGGGGAAGGGTCGGACGGTAATAATTACGTAAAAGGAGAACGGTGGAAGTTTACTTTTCTACCAAGCAGCAAAAAAGGATTACCCAAGTAAAACCAACATTGCAACGTCCTGCGATGTGACTATCGCGCATGTGCACATCGCAATGTTGATGCTAAAACACAATATCCTTCAGCCCTAGAAAGCACCAATTGTTTTCATTTTTCTCGCTACGTACAGCACTCCAAATTTACAGACAACAGAGCTACAAGTTGAAATCGACTGGGATTCTCCTTTAAGATGTTGGAGTCAGCATTGCAGGGTGCAAAGAAGACATGAGATTGAAGTATGAAAACAAACACTCTACCGTGTCTATACACAACTCAGAGACAGCAGGGTGACACAGCCAAAACAAGAAGTCAAAGGTCTGTGGGATTATTCTGCAGATTGTAAACAACATCTGAGCTTTCACTGTAACGCAGACAGAAAACCTCTTTGCTGTGAATCATAAAGTCATAATAGTATCTGAAGTCAAAACAGAGGCACAAAGCTCAAATAGGGCAGCTCTACACCCTGGATGTCTCTCAAGCAGATGATAAGACACAATAACAGATGATAAGACACACTATTATAGCTTTATTCCCCAAAAATGATGTGTCTTAATGTAGAATGATTATCATTATAGAAATTATATTGTGGTTTGGTGAATATCATTGACCTCCAAAGACTCTGATAACTAAGGATACCAGAGTGGTATTGGCCCCATGATGAGACTAAGCCACATTAAATACTATTTCTTGGTATTAAAACAAATCAGTTACATAACTTCAGTCCCGCTGGGCCTCCAACTAAATTTCAAGTACCTCAGCCTCCCTGGCATGTAACTTTACATAAACATGATTCCAACAAGTTTCATGCTGTGTAGTATAGATGTTGTAAATTGGGGCAAAAAAAACCCTGCTATGGGATGAGTACTCGGCAGATGCTCCTAGTTAATGAATGTTTTACAGAAGCTGGTTAATCATAAAGAAGTATTTGTCAGGTAGTCAGAGACCTACACATGTTGTCAAAAAAGTTTAGTGTGATATCAGCTTTGTATTATGAAACGTGGTACACTCCCTTTTCTGCTTTTAAATAATTTGGCTGAACTTCACACATTCTACAGATGACAACATTCTGAGTTTGATTTGTAGCCCTGAGACATCGTCCAAGGCCTTTTTACATAAACAAAAATATTATGTTAATATTCAGTAGGGTATGTGACATCCCTGCTGCAGCTGTGAAAAACACAGACAGAAAATATGACACTACTGCTCTTTCCTAAACTTATTTACTGCTAGAAAAGGTATCTAGGCTTGGTGATAGACAATGGAAAACACTGTAACAGCAATAAAATGAGTATTGAGTTTCTGCCCTTGATAAAGCCACCCATGTGCTACTTTTATGCACAGTGATACACAATACAAAACTAAAGTATACATTACTACCTGTGTCCTAGGAGTTGTATACCTAGTTAATGGGTGTATTGAATTATTCAAAACCTTAGGGAAATAAACGATGCTTAAAGTGGTTTCTCAGTATATACAGTGACTGTGTATATCACATATAACATTTGGAGTATAATCTGTGTTCCTGGTGTACCGTGTTACACAGCAATGTTGCGTTGGCATTGTTCAGCTACCTTTCACAATGATATTTTCACTCTGGTACTCCTGAGAAACATTTTCATCAAATTATTGATGGGCAACTTCATATGTAATCCCTATGATGTGGAGTAATCCAGACATGTGTTTCAAGTTTGTATTTAAATGATAAAAAAACAAAAACATTAAGTGTCAGTTTCAAAGTTTAAAAAGTACGCAGACACACAGCTACAGCTTATTTGAGCTTGGCAACATTTTTTGTCAGTAAGTTGTTTCATACTTTTCATACTTTATTCTTATTATTTGAAAAATAAAATATTTCGAAGCAGAGTACAGACTGAAACTGGGCACACCAGCTGAACATCTTTAAATGCAAAGGTTAAAAATATATAGATTCATTGATGTAAATGTAAGAGCTACTTTTAATCATATTAGCCTAGATCACGTCCCACTGCCCCTTCCTTGTGTCTTTTTTGCTATCAAATCTTTTTATTATACAATGTTTGATTTCTCAACATTATTTGTCTGAGAGTCACTGATGAATCAGACACAGAGAAAGACATCAGCTGTAATAGTTTAGATATGGATTTTAACATGTTAACCTATGGGTGAAAATAAAATTCTGCCCACAACACATACAGTAAGACAGCTAACAACACCGTCATCTCTTTATGTTGTGAAATGACTGAACAGTGTTGTACAAATTTGTGACGGTGCAAAATAATCTTTGAATGTTATTCAAGCTAAAATGTATTGAAATGCCACCCAGACCGATACACTTTGGTGAGGAGCTAGAGCCCTGTATGTTTTTTGTGATTAAGGGAAAATGCTAGAAAGCTAGGCCAAAGACCCTATCTCACGTTGTTAACAAAAGTAAAAACAATAATTTGTATATCCACCCTGTTATTTGGATTCACTCCAAAAGTTAATGGGTTCTTTCTTGGCCCATGTTTCACCCTTCCTGAAAATTTCATGAAAATTGTTGTTTGTAATCCTGCTGACAGACAAACAAACCAAACCGAAAACAACCCTCTTGGCTGGGGTAATAAAACTGAACAGCTTTAGTGTGCAGTGCAGCAGAGAACTGCTTTGTGGGAGTGCTGAAGGCTGCTCATGATGAAATGAGTGCAAGATGCGTCTCACAGAGAAGAGACTGACTTATTTTAGGTCTCTCTCTCAATAAAAAGACGACATGTAACATCCGGCTGATTCATGGTTTAAAACATAATGCTAACTGTGGATAAAGGTAACAGCTACAGTTATTAGGATTGAGAATAATTTATATCAAAAGCGAACATCCACAGTATTATTAAAACTGTTTGTTATTCCCAGTACTTAACTTTATACTCCCAGTTTCTCTAGATCGCCTGTACAAATGACATAGACTAGACTTGTGTCGACATGTTGTTATGTTTATGGCAGGTGAACTCTTTGATGTTGTCTGCAGCCTCCTTCTTGATACAGGTTGTCCAAAACTCACAGATCAAGCAACCTGCTGTGGTAATTCAACAGCTCCACACAGCAGGAATTACATTACAAGGCAAGGCGCATTTCTGGATCCTGTCAGCAGTTTGTAACCACCTACTGTCAAAGTGAAGTTTTTAGTTTTTGACAGATCAAACAAAAGGTAAATGTCTTTCTCTTAATCACTTTCGACGAGCAATTAGAAAGACTTAATTGTACACAGCTCCTGTTTTACTGTCCACTGGATGAAGATGTTTAAGTTTGACCACAGAAACAAAAACACAGGTTTTATGTTCATGAGGCACCTCAAATAGTCTCCAATGTGTTATCTTCTATCAACTAGTCAGTAGGGAATGCTTGAAAAATAAAAGTTTATTAAATTTGTTAAAAAGGGAGGTACCATGAGACTCAATGAAACTATGCATCCACCGGTCATAACTACTGAAACTACATGCTACACACTCTGACATGAAATAAAAAACTATCTAAACAGCCTTTTATACAAGTGAGACCAAAATATTCTTAGTTTCCACTAAATTGGTCCTCACAAATAAGTTGTGTGCACGCACGCACGCACGCACACACACACACACACACACACACACACACAACTCATCTTAAGTGTCTTTGTCCTTTGAATTTAGGGCAGCATCATTGTCAAACAAGTGGAAGTACTGTATTACACACCCTGTGGTAGCCTTCCTGCTTCTTGACACACAGCAGCACTCTTCTCTCTCATGTGGCTCTCTTTTTATTTGCCACTTTGTTACACAGAGGAAGCAAAAATGTTATACTACCTACAGTATTCTCAGAGGAAAACATGAGTACGTTCCTCATCTTCTGTTTCAGTGGTGAAGTCTGTGTGGCGTTTCCCACATTGCTGAATGGGGGTTGTATAAATGTCTAGTTTTGATTATGTGGATTGTCCCCAGAAGTCTGGAGCCACTTAAGAGGAAATTCAGGAATCTGAAGTGTCCTTCTCCAAGGCTTTTCACTGAGCTGGCATTATTAATGAGACAAAAGATTTTGCGGAATGTCAGTCATAGTTTTCTCTCTGGAATGCAATCAGAGCTCCCTGCAGCTTGTCTGATAGCCTCTTTGTCACCGTTATCACACAAGTATATCCAAAATTTGTTTTTTTTATTACAACTTCCTGGCATCTGCATAAACACTCACATCCCTGTGCACGCTAACAAAAACATGTCAGGCCGTAACAGAAACAATGTCACAGTCTTTGTTCTAGGGTCATCACAGGGTTCACAGGTCATGTTATCAGAGGTTAAAGTTACTGAAGCCGCCATCTGACCCTTTATGCTGGGGGGTCATGAAGCTGAACAGTTGGGAGGTAGGAGCTGGTGAAGAAAGCACACTTTAAGTGGCAGGACTCCCCAACTTTGGCTTTTTATGGACAGAGCAGAAGGTTGTTTGTGGTGGTACGAGAGCTGCATGAGACCAGAGGTCTCTGCACGGCCACTAAATCATTATGTCATCTCAGTAAACTCCATAAAAAGTTTTTGTTTATTTTTTTTATTTACCCAAGTAGCTGAAAACAGGTTCTCATTTGCAACGGCAACCTGGCCAAGAAAAGCATAGGCATGCAATACAACATACAATTTCACATTCAATACAATACAATACAAGAATTTGTATTGTAAGACTCTCTCCATGCATCAACTCGGTCTAAATGAGGAAATGACAAATATTCTCATGTCAGTAGGTCATGTGTTTACACAAATGCTGATATTGAATTATTGAATTATAACCTGATTAGCAGAAGATCAGTAAAACCATAGTTTTAAAGATGCAGTGAAGATGCAGCCCTTTATATTGTCATATGGGGCGGTGTTAATTGCAATGTACATTTTTAACATTTTCTTTCTTTTAAGAATTAAACAGATGTATAAACTTATTGTTTTAGGCTTGTATTCAAGGGCATTTGTCATTTTTATTAGTTATTGAGTGCTCACGGATTGACAGTAGCTACACTGCAAGGCTTAAATTATAATTATAATAAGTTATCCACACTCAATAAACCTGAATGTGAGCTGTCAAATGCCTTAAATAAACGGCATGTCTATTAGACTGCTACCATGAATCCTGAGACATGAATCCTATTTGTTGTTATAAGTTTATGTTTATTGGGATGTACACAAGCCTGTTATGTACAGTACATTTCTGAAAACAATAGCAAACATTTAAATGTAAACTATGAAGGGGAAAACTTTAGCTTTCATTAGGGGGGCAAAAAATTTGTCGGATGGACAGAGTTTGCCCATGGCCCGCTATTTGCTTAAGTTAAGATAAAATACAATATATTTTTTTAAATAACAGCCTCAAATGTGTTAGGCACAAAAATGCCTTGATATGTTGAAATGTCAACATTACGTCTAACAACATCAAACTCCTAAAATTAATTGCATTGAAATTTATTTTATTTTCCTGTTGTCAAAGTAAATTCCTTGCATGTCAAGAAAAACCACAATGTGCCAGAGTTCACTAATCCCAGGAATGTGTCACTTTCCTGTTGGTCCATTGTTCGGCCTCAGAGAGTGATCTGCCACGAAGTCACTAATGAAGGTATTGACTTGAGAGTCAGGACTTCAATACCAGCGCTGATGTGTGAGCCACTCAGAGAGCACTTGCCTGCTGCTAACAGACTAGGGCCGCCAGTGTGCGCTCATTAGACCTCATTGTGCTGGTGGCAGGTGTGTTAATCCTGTAAAGCCGGGTGCTGACCCCGGAACCTTGCCTGTGGGATACTGTACAACGTCTTTCCAAGCGTCTCAAGGCCTGTCACCTCCTGTATAAGCTGATGCAGCTCAGATCTGTCAACAACAGGCTCATTACCCTCCAATGACCTTCTTCAGAGGAGCAATCTAGTGGAGCAACAAAGAGTCTAGGGCAAAATATGCTACTCTTTGTATACCAAACATCATAAAACCACATCATAACTGATGTCATTGATATCTAAATGCAATCTGAAGAATATATTATTTCACCTTTGTGAAAATCACTCAAGGCAGATAAATCAGGAAGTCATTGTGGTTCATCCAAAAGACTTTTCCAAAGCAAACGCACTACTTTAAAGCTCTTCAAACAAAGATTAATAGTGATATAAATATTTTGCTTTGCTTATAGATGGGAGGCCATGTTTTTAAGCACTAGAGTACATTGTAAATTGATCGACATAATCCAAGCTGTCCGGTGGGGCACTTTGTGTTCAAAAGACGTCTAGACGTCTAGGTTACAGTTCTTGCCATTGTTCGGATATTTTGTTAGAAACAAGAGATTTTGAGAATAGGTGCTACATACAACAAAACTGTGTTTCTGTTTGCAAAACTGTTGTATTCTCAAAACCTTTCATACCATCAACAAAAATAGCATAGGGGTGTCTTAAAGAAGATATTGTAACAAAACGTCCTCATTCAAGACGACAAATGGAAAAATCCGACAGATCCTAGAGTAGTAGAGTATGTTTACTATAAAACAACAAGTAGATCTGACCAGACAATCTGATTGGTCAACTAGACAGGTAGAATGCTACAGTGCTCAAATTGGCACGAAAGTTTACCTTGAGTCATTGAGGACACCTGGCGCATCACATAAAATATCACTCTGCCATTTCTCTGTCAACATTATGGAGAAAAAAAACGTTTAAAAACATTTTTATTCATGTAAGTAATGCAGGAACCACTATCTAGAAAATAGCTGCTAAATGTGATTTTCGTGGACGTACAGGAGCTAGCTATATCTGTCGATGGTAAAAAAATATTTGTTTCAGCAGATATCTTAGTTACAACAAAACTGAGCAAGCAAAGCAGTTTTGTGTTTATATGTGCTTTTATATACATTTTATACTGCTTGTTTTTATTTACTCTTTTGTACGGCACTTTGTGATTTTTATCTGAGAAAAGCGCTTTATAAATAAACTTTACTTACTTACTTACTTACTTACTTCATACACCCCCTGCGCAAACGCCTCAGTCCTAGCCACATCACTGTTGTGCCAATGATGACGTTAAATCAAACCCTCTTGTGTAATATTGCTTAAATCCATGTATTTCCTCTCATTTCCATCAAGACCTCCATTTTCATCCATATCACACCCAACATTCTGCCTGCTCAAAAAGAATAAACCTTGGCATAGCTCTGCAGTGATGTTAATCACAGTCCATGACATTGTGAGTGTGATATGGACATGCCATTCCGGTTTTTAAACTTTCAACAGTGTAAGATAGACCTTTGATATTTAGACGGGAGTAGGGCAAGTGCTAGGGCTAGTGGTTCTGTAAAGCTGCACTTAGGGACAGTTGTGATTTGAGGTCAATTTTAATGTTTGCTAATTTGCATTAAATGCAAAGTACAGCTGAGACTGATGGGAATAGTTTGTTAGTATATGGGACAATTTTAAATTATGACCTGATGATGACAAAGTCATCAAGATTATTTGTGAAGGAACAATGACTGTCTGTACAAAATGTCTTGGCAATCAATCTAACAATTATCGAGGTATGTTAATCTGGACTAAAGTGGTGAACCGACTGACCTATACTGTCATTGTAAAAGCCGTGTAACTAGTATGTCTGTGAAGTAGCTTTAACAAAAAGAACCTAATAGGCAGATAAGTCTTGTTGTTAGGTATTCAGTTTGGTATGGGAACTCTTGTTACACTCCCTCTGAGCCAAACTCAGTTGGCTCTCCATGGCTCCTTGCCTGGCTTTCCTTGGTGTGAATGTGTTCAGTTTTAATTAAAGTGTATCAGGGTTTAGTGGAATGATACACCACATTACATCTTACAAGTATTCAACGGCTTCAGGTAGTCTGTGGGAAAAGATGCCACACCCATAGTGATGAAAAGAGAGCTGTATATTACAGTAGTATTTCCAACAACACACAGACATCCTCTTATCGTGCATAACAGAGGATTTCATTGGTATGCATGGTGTATCAGTTACAGAAAAACTCATGAAAAAGCCTCGGTGTATCTGAAATTCACTGAATTATCTTCCTCTTTATAAAAGTCAATGGATTCTGCTCAAGGCAAAAATCACACAATCTTCTCTCCAGAACAATTGTTGTAACCCCTTCCTCCTTATCACCTAATGGGAAAGTTTGCTTTCACATACAATGGGAACGGATTGTGTTGCAGTACTTTTGAAACACACATTGTGTACAGTGGAGACTGAAATAGGATCAAAACTTTTTGTTGCACCTCTTGCAACCTAATGCAAGGGGTATTTAAACATTATGACAGGACAGGAGCTATTGTTTATGTGCACATTTCATCTGAGGTACATTTAACCTTTTAGCTTATGGTGCATGCACATTTGTGCACACTATTATTCAGACTATTTGAAATTGTAGAAAGAGCTTTAAAATACATTTGGACAAGATTTGACAAAGTCTACATCAATGAGGATGAAATAGAAACACTGCATAAGGTCTTAAATCTGCTAATGCAAGCACTGAAAACTCCTTGTAGTTGAAATTTTTGCAGCAGATATTTTGATACAGTACAGTATGTCATAGCAGGAAAAGCACAGAATAGGGCTGCACAATTTGGAGAAAACAATCATATTGCGATTGTGATTTACAATACTGTGATTATGGTTGCACAATAATGGTATCATGAGTTTACTTAATTATCAAGGAAAATGCAGAAAATATGCTACTCAAATTTTATGTACTTTTTAACTTAAACATACAAAGTTAAGCGAGCATAAGAAGAAATACATACACACAAATTACATTACTTTTTTTAATTAACTTAATATTTTAGAAATTGTAATAACAAGAATACAAATTCTTATTTAAATATCTATATATAATATATCGGCCAAAACCTCCTTTCCAGCACCTTGGAGTTGACTTTACCAGGGAGACTGAGCAGTGTGATACCCCTGTAACTGGCACACACCCTCTGATGCCCCTTTTTGAAGAGGAGAACCACCACCCCGGTCTGCCACTCCCTACCTACCATCCCAGACCTCCACGCAATGTTGAAGAGGCATGTCAACCAAGACAGCCCCTCCACACCCACAGCCTTCAGCATTTCTGGACAGATCTCATCAATCCCTGGGGCTTTGCCACTGTGGAGTTGCTTAACTACCTCAGCGACTTCCACCAGGAAAATTGATGACAATCCCCCATTATCCTCAAGCTCTGCTTCTACCATAGGGGGTGTATTAGCTGGATTTAGGAGTACCTCAAAATGCTCCTTCTACCACCCTATTACCTCCTCAGTTGAGGTCAACAGCATCCCATCCTTACTGTACACAGCTTGGATGGTTCCCTGCTTCCTCCTCCTGAGGTGGCAAATGGTTTCCCAGAAGCACCTTGATGCCGACCGAAAGTCCTTCTCCATGTCTTCTCCGCACTTCTCCCACACCTGCTGCTTTGCATCTTTCACGGCAGAGGCTGCAGCCCTTCGGTACCTTGCAACTGCCTCTGGATCCCTCTCCAGAAAAGCATATCCCTTAATGACTCCTTCTTTAGTCGGATGGCTTCCCTAACCACCGGTGTCCACCAGGGTGTTTGTGGGTTACTGCCCTTGAGGCACCTAAGAACCCAGCTCTCCACCGCGGCTTTAGCAATGGAAACTTTGAACATTGTCCACTCAGATTCAATGTCCCCAGCCTCCACAGGGATGCACGAAAAGCTCCGCCGGAGGTGTGAATTGAATCCAACAACAGACAACCACTCTGGTTTAGATCAGGGAGGCCGTTCCTCCCAATCACGCCTCTCCATGCATCTCCAACATCACCCACGTGTACATTGAAATCCCCCAGCAGAACTATGGAGTCCCCCACTGGAGCCCCATACAGGACTCCATTCAAGGTCTCCAAGAAGGCCGAATACTCCGAACTCTTGTTTGGTGCATATGCACCAACTCTACAGGAGTAGGTTCCAGAACCGAGACTGTACGTAGAGGTAAGCCAGAGGTAGCAAAAGGCTAATGCACTTTTGCTAATCATTTTTTAATGAGAAATCTCTGTCGGTAATGACACAAAATGGATGATGAATTATACTGTAGGTGTCTGAAAATCTCACTATAAAAGTGTCTATTGTATAGGAAACAGTGAATGAGTGCGAATGGGAATGACGCACAGCCCTGGCCTCATTTTACTGGAACAGATTTGTCTCAACCATCTCATTTCCACAAAGCTGATTATAAGAAAAGTACAAAGTTTGGAAAGAGCAGGAGTGAATCATTTCTGAGAATTACAGATGGTACAGACACATAGAAGGCTTCAATGAAAGTCTAAACGAGTGAAATATTACATGGTTGAAAAGGCCGAAAAGTCAAGTATGTTAATATACTGTACTGAAGTCACTCACTCCAACATGATGCAGTGGGTGTGGCGACTTCAGTACAGTACATTAACATATTTGACTTTTTTGCCTTTTCCGACCATGTAATATGTCAATTGTTTGGACTTTCATTAAAAGTCCAAACTATGAGATATAGTAATATAGATAGTAATATAGATAGAAAAAATAAAAAGATAGTGGGATATATATATATATATATATATATATATATATATATATATATATATATATATATATATATATATATATATATATATATATATATATAGACAGACATCCCTCAAACAAAATAAAGGCTATATTAAACACTGCTGTTGTAGCACAGTAGACTACCTACCACTGCGCTCAAAAAAAAAAAAAATCCTTTCACATTTGGAAAATGTTTGAAGGTTATTCTGTTCATGCACGTGACACAAACAGAAACACTTAATCTTTAGATCTTACTTTGTCAGTCCTGACACTGTAGTCAAACAAAAATAATCAATGAGTAACATGAGTATCATTGCAACATTAGTGTTGAGCAACAACCTTCTTTTGTAGCAAGCTATTAGCGACAAATTACACAAAAACTAAAATCCATTTTAGCCAATCTGGACCAGCCTTGTTTATTCCAAGTGAAATTTAGACAAAACACACAAACTGCTTCCCTTAGTCACACAGCCAATGTGTTTATCTTATGTATCCTGCACTCTCATCCTCAAGCTTGTTATTTTTATCAACATTTCTCCCTATATTCTGTACCGACAGCATAGTTTACTCGTCATATTGTCTGATTGTTTTGTGTATTTATAGTTAGGTGCCTTGCTGCAAAACCTTCCACTTGAGGAACAATAAAAAGATTAAATCGACTGAACTGTTTTCAATGACCATATTCACTCTCACTATCACAATTAACTTATTACGTCTTATAATCTCATATTTATTCAAGTTTTTTATTATCACATTATTTGTTTGGGCTTTATGCAAACCTTGGGCCATTACAGGGGCACTGTCTATCACTGATCATATACTCACAGCCCTTAAAAGCTGATTATCATCAGGAAAGTAAAGTTTAAAGGTTGTCAATCAGTTCAGTTTGCTGTCAGCTCTATCATACCTCATCTTATCTGCTCATCCTTGTCTTTGACGTCACTCAAGGCAGAATGAAGGGTTCATCCAGATGCTATCAAAGAAACTACGTCTCTCAGTGAAAATAATGGCAACTCATTTTGTGGAACCACTTCAGAAACTGTATATCCTGGCCAGCTGCTCTATTTCCAAAATTACAAGTTCAGGTTTAAGCTAAAACCTAACATTAATCAGCATATTGATGATGTAAAAAGTAGAATTGTTGAGAGGAAGAAAGCTCTCACACAGATGGTAAAAAAGTTATTCTTCCTGGACTGAAGTTTTTTTCTAGAGCTGTTTTGAATTTCTTTTGTGCATACTGCCTCAGCAAAAGTAGTAGAAAAGGCAACAGTTAGTATGCTGTGATTGGTGGAGCTTCACAGATGGTCTGAGCCTGAATAACAGACATGCTGATTAGCATTCAGAAACAGCTGAGTTTGGTCATTCAGAAACACTCTCCGTCTTTGGAGAGGAGGACTGAAAGCTCTTTAACAGCAGTGGGGTCACATCTAAAATGTATAGTGCATGTCTGGGAGGCTGGAGGCCTCTTGTCCCTTATTAGGGTATGATAAAATGTGTGTACTTTCTTAGTCTCTTCTCATAATCACAGAGCCCTGCTGCTCCTGAATGAATTGGCTGGGAAGATGTAGCTGCTGGTTGCTCTTTAAGAAGATATATAGCCTAAGGCATGTTAAACACAAAACATTGTTCACACCAAGTGTACATTACACATTTGGTTTGTGCTTTAACTTAATTTGTCCCAGCCTCATACTTAAATGCAATGCATGTTGATTGGTCTTATGGTATTAGCAGTTTAAGAATCTAAATAAGGTAAACTCTTGTGGAACAATTTTTATTGCATATAATACTAACTTTATCTACACAACAATTTATTGGCTTTTTATGAATCATTCAATACAAACCGACCAGCTTGATCAAGACAATTTAGAGATAATTAAGCAGCAACAGAACATTTCAGCACTTCTTAAGATATGCAAAGAGAGACAGGAAAATTAACTGTAGAAATGTACAGTATATATTTTTAAAGTTGGCTTTTAAATTGCACACACAACCTTCTTTTGAGAAGCAAGACTACTTATGTTTACTGAACAATTTAGATACATAAACTCTTATCTTAAAATTAAAGTTGTCATGAGAACAAGTCAAATTCAAACGCAGTAATAATTATGTAATAATTATGTATTTCTTTTAACTGCACAGAGGAAGGGGGATGGTGCTGCATAGTGTATATTTGACTCAGTAGAATAAAACACACCAGACACAGCTTGACAATGAGTGGTGATATCTGAGCTTGAAAGGTCACTTTTACATCAACACATTATAGCAGAATGCTGAAGCTAAAGGAGTTTACCACATTTGTGATTATACAACAAAATCTTACCTATATTATACCTAATATTGCCTTGCCTAAAAAGACACATTTGAACATTAGAACAACTTTTGTTCCTAAAACCTATTTGGTTAGGAAAAAAATGTGGTCACATAGTTACAATAAACCAATGCTGACTGTGAGTAGATGCAAACCAGGGTCTAAGGTGAACGACACTTTTGAAACCATTTTAAATATACCTAAGACGGGGTGTGGATGGTAGTGTGAGGAGGGTGTTGTACTGTATGCTGTAAGGTCTCTGTGCATTGCCACACCAACAGCAACAATGAACATTCCTGTTAACACATCATTTGCCAAAATAAGCAGCAAAGCACTGTAAGTAAAAAGCTAAAGCATAATGTCAGTGTGTTAATTTTAAAACTCACAGGCCTCTACAGTCCAGAAAAGTGTAATGCAACCACTTAAGAGTATATGTGGATATGGAAGAGAGCCTTGCCTTGATAGAGAAACAAATCAGAGCCACAGAAATAATTTTACTCCATCTTAGGAGCCACACCAGCTACATAACCACTTATAGGACTACAGCAGTATGGTATTCTCCTATTAGGTCACTCAACAAATAACTCCAAAGATGATGCTGATCAAAGATGCATCATCAAAGATCTGACATCTTCTCTACCCACTGTCTGGTAAAGTCTCACCCAATAGTCATGCATACATTTGTTAGGAACAGCCAATCTCTTGATATCCCTTTTTTCCTAAGGCCATACCTTTTTCTTTATTTGTACATGGGAAAAGCACATATCAATGCATATGTAGTGGTGTGGGCAGTAAGCTTTCCACTCTGTTTTCTCACTGAACGACTCAATTAGCTCTACCCAGACCCAACCACACCATCTCTGTGACTTTTAGGTAGGTAACTGTATTATGTCTGTCTATACTTTCAAGGTGTTTTTAAATATTGAGTTGTATATTTTGCAGTGGTCTGCTGCCTGCCTGCCTGCCTACCTGCCTGTTGTCTGCATGGGCCTGGAAGGGATTCCAAGCTCTCCTGCCTGGAGTGGTGTGATAAACTCTCCCTACTGAGTTCATTTGAGTGAAGGTATGAGTATCTTAAAGCAGCAAGTCTGGTATGATCACTACCTGAGCTAAATGTTATCACACATTGACCACTGCCTTTAAACTTGTCATTAATGTAATCTTCTGTCTGAATTGTAGGTTGTCAGCTGCTGTTTTGCCTTAGTTTAGTCGTCTTTGGATTTTAATCATTTTAGTACTTTATTAGTGCCTCCAGGACACTCTGTTTTGTTTTTTTGATTTTGTTAATTGGTATTTTGCTTTCCAGTGGCGCTAGTAGCCAGCTTGTGGTGGAGGCTTGGCACAATAGAATGGGTCCCTTCACAGATTGTAGTGATAACAGCACAGTGACACGATTTGCAGTGGGAAATGCGGCAGGTAAGTTGGTGCACCCCTGGAACACACCCTTAGTAGACTGTCTCTCCACAGCTATAAAACCTTGTCTACTTTTTTTTTTAAATAGCAATTTGATTTAAACATTCTCCTTTCTCCCAGTAATCAATTATCCATCAATAAATGATTATTTCTTTTTTATGCACGTCTGTCTTGCTTCAGTTGTGAACCTGTGAAGCCTTTGTATAACTGGAGTGCTTGTTGAAGTATAAATAAACATTTCTTGGGGTGTCCCCAGGTGGCTTTGTCGGTTAGTTAGACTCTGGTGGCGGTACCTCCCCTATCGCCACCCGCCTTGCCACACATGGAATTACTTAAAAAACATAAAAAGAAAATCCCAATACAAACTTAAAATGAAAGCTTTGTCCAAGATTGTTGCTTCAAGGACAAAATCTAAAGAGGATTGACTGTTCCTCATTCAGAAAACTGAGTACTAATAAAGAAGTACTTTCTGCCAGATCAATATGTGCAGGCAGGAGGGCACACTTGACACTTAAGTGCAAACCTCCCTAAAACGATAAAAGGCGGGGCCTATATTAAGGTGGAGTGTTGTCATGGTATGGAAACCAGTCATCTAAACATCTGTAGGAACCCAAACACAGACTGAACTAAAGATGCCAAAAGGCAAAACTTAATAAGCAAAAATATTAGTTTCATCAAGTTGTATTCATTTTTACACTTATTTTTTAAGTGATCTATAATGGCCATTTTTTTATTTTATTCTAAGTGTAAATAGTAAGAGGACATATTCGGAGAGGATGCATTGTAACAATATTGGCACATTAAAACCACAGAATAAATGAACCATAAAACTAAGTGCTAATTTTAACAAGATCAGGAGCCAAGTGTGGCAATGCAACAAACCGTTTAAATAACAAACTTTATATTGATATGTAGGGAACAGAAGAATGCACATATCATACAAGTTTAGGAGTGTGGCAACATGCAGACCTGTCAATCAAGACAGGGTTAGTAAAGCTAAGCATAGGACTGTGTACAGTGATATAGCCTTGTTTTGGGGTGTTTTTGTCTTAAACTTTGACCACCTTACTGTTTCACTTCATTGAAGGTAATTGGAAAATACAGAAGTGAATGGTAAAAGACATTTTTTGATCCTATTTGAATTGAGCCATGTATCACACGTGACTTTCGTCAATTTAAAAAATAAGTCAAGAAAGTTGCAGTTTGTTGTAAACCAGGAGTTCTCAACTGGTCTCACACATTGACCCACATTTTCCGTGGTTATTAAGTCACGACACACTTTTATATAAAATTCAAACCAAGCAAATTTTTTTTAATAGCCTCGAAACATAGTATTGTATGTCGAAAGAAAAGTAATGAAAAGGGGCAGCTTGGACTAGGAATTGAACCTGAGACTTCAGTGCCTAATTGCTTGTTTTCTGTTGGAGCAGGGCTGTCCACTGTGCCACCAAAGAATCTATAGTGAAAACGGTCATAGCATGTCGAAAAAAAGTGGTAACAAAGCCATAGTAAAGTATGTCAAAAAAAGTGATGAAAAAGTCATAGTAAATGTCGAAAAAAGTGCTTAAGTCATGGTATTGCATGTCGATAAAAGTCATAGTATAGCATGTTGATAAAAGTCACAGTGTGTACGTCGTCAAAAGTTACAGTATAGTATGTCATTAAAAACTAATACAGTGCTAACCACTGTGCCGGTGTGCCACCAAAGAAATCATGTCAAAAACAGTAATAGCAAAGTACGTCCACCAAAGTCTTTCTAAAAGTCATAGTATGGTATTTCCAAAAAAAGGATAAAAAAGTCATAGTATAGTATGTTAAAAAAAAGGCATAGTATTGGATGTCAATAAAAGTGATAAAGTCAAGGTATAGTATTTCAAAAAAGTGATTAAAAAGTCATAGTGTGTATGGCAAAACAAATACTGGGATTTTTTTTATTACCTGAAAGGTGGCCACTGGCAGCTTCTTCTGTCTGGCTGTAGTACTGAAGTACTGAAGAAATCCTACTTTGGAGTACCAGCACAGTATAATTTCAGTATGTTTTGAAGCTTTACATTGATACATTATGTAAATATACATTATATTATTACAGTATTTTAAAGTAAAAGAACACATTATATTACATACTTTAGAAAAATAAACAAATGAAATGTGAGATGTCTACAGGCATTTTGCTGTGGACAAATGCATCCAGTCAAGATTTTGTTTTGACTAGTTTTTTATCAGATAAATCGTGTGATTCAGTCGCTTTAATTCAACAGCCAAACCGTTTTTGCCAGTGTGACCTAGACAGACTATAATAAGACTTTAGTCATCATCTGATCCCAGTTGCCAAGAAGGTCTTTTTCCATCAGGAGTTTTTATTAATTACTTAAAAATGTCTGAGTAAGACTGAGGCAATAAATCATGCAGCTGAAATGCACTTATTATAAGCATAACTGACATTATGAACACCTTAACACAGTTATATTCCAAAGCAGCAGTGTATGAAGCCTTTAAATTGATGGGTCTTCTGATATGGTACACTCAATCTACCCATTAGCAATTTTGGTCTCGGATTACTTTTGTCTGACTTAGACATTTGACCTTTTGTGTTGTTCCCTCATCTCTGGTTTCACATTGTGTTGCTATGTTTTTGTTTTTTTAGGAAAGAATACAAATTGCTTCTTGCAATGTTTTGGTCACAGATAGGCTGTCAGGAAAGCTGATTAGATGACGTCTGGTTTGGTCCTTGTGATACACAAGATAACAGAGAATCTGATACAGTTGTGTACACTTTTAGTCTTGTAATGTCTGTCATGTAATCAGTGTACTTAAAGTAACGAGTGAAATGACAACAAAAAACACCACAGAATACAATACTAAATTCAGCTGCCTTTCATGTATTTTTAAAAAAATATTTTTTACTTTATTATACTTTATTTCTTATTTGATTCAGATGGATATGGCTCCAGCTTTATGTGCAAAACGTGTTCCTCCTCAAACATAACAGGTCATGAAGTATAAAGCTCCTGGCTACATCTACAACCCAAATCTACATTTACTGTAACTCATTTTTAAGTCCAATACCATTTTGCATTGTTTGCCTATATTTGCACAAATGTTAATTCATGTTTT
This sequence comes from Percina caprodes, assembly GCA_013375575.1. Lineage (NCBI taxonomy): Eukaryota > Metazoa > Chordata > Actinopteri > Perciformes > Percidae > Percina > Percina caprodes. The sequence continues at coordinate 2,401,555 of JABXJD010000032.1, read as the reverse complement.
GTCTTGTGATGACAAACAGCTGAATGAATTTTAAAGGCTATTCTATAATTTGTATCTAAATTTCGCTGTGCTCTCATATCAATTCCATGTCAGATTTGATCTGCTGAGCAAATCTAAACTGATTTAGCAGAAGCAAAATTCTCTTAATCCTAAAGTGTGTAAAACTAGGAAATGAAAGCAATAAAAATGTGGTTAAATCACAGAGAAGACTTATACATGGGATTCAGAAAATACGTTAAAAAAAGGCCAAACTTTTTTTAATTTAATTTTACACATGTCAATATGTGGTACACTGACACTTTATCCCACAGGATGAGCAGATGGTGGGAGTTAAACAAGGTATAATGTTGCACGTTCACATCTCTCTGCCTGAATTATATTAAATTAGAAGACAGCCCTTCCTGGCCCAGCTGTTAAAAAAAGGGTGAAAACAGCCAAAAACAATTTTTTCGGTTTTACGTGTCACTTGTGAATCTATTGCTTGAAATGACAGCTTTGTGTTTGCTTTGTAGCTAAAAGAGTGATAACCACCAATTTTATATCACTGTTTGGTAATTTTATGTCTGTGTTTCCCCGTATTAATAAAAATAAAGACCATGATGTCTCGTCACGTACTGCAGATACAATTCAAGGCGGGTTGCCTTGTCTAAAATAAATTTTGTTATCAATTTTCATGTTCATTTATTTTGTGAAATTCTGACTCAGCCAAGCCGAGATGTTATCTTCTAAACTAAACAGAAGGAAGTGGAGTATAATGCAGTTGCAAGCACAAAGGCATCTGCCAAATAAATGTAATGTAGCAGAGGTTGTGCCAGAATCCCTGGGTTCCTGAAGTACACCCAGCAGTAAAGGGACTAATCTGAACTCAATTACCTCTGTGTATAAACTTGAGTGACTCTGGGCTGGCTGAAGTCTAACACTGTCATTTACAGTGACACAGGACATCTGCTGGTGCATAGAGACTCCTAGTGGACTTACTGCAACATTAGCAATGACAGCAATGGACTGAAATTGAGCCAAACTTCCCACTGCTTTCTCAAATAAGATATATAAGAATACACATTTAATTAGAACATTCTTACAGCTAAATCCAGACTACAGATCTTCCAATCCGGATTCAATCTTTCACTTTTGATTTCCAAATGACTGATCATTTGCATCATTTGAACATGTAACTAAATCTTTAATCTTTGATTCTTTATTTTTAAGGTAGTGGAACTGCATAATTTGTCAACTAGAATGGCAGATCTCCGAGGGGAAACAAAGCTGTAACGTCCCTGTCTTATCAACAAAGTTTCCAGCATCTTCCTGTAGGCCTGATTTGCATCTTAAATATATTGTTACCTTAGATCTTATTAATATCCAAAAAAGATGAAAGTCTCTGTTTTCATTATACAATGAAACTGCATCAAATGAGAATTCATACTTCTTCTAATGCCATACTTCTGTGTATTCAAATACGTATTTGTAATAAGTAATAAGTATTGTGTCTGATTATTTACAATTTTATTAACAATCATCTGATTGATGGTTTAAAAAAGACGATACACGAAGACAAAGATTTTTCATCCGTTTGTTGCACTTTGTTGCCGGCATGTGGTGAGAAGAGGTCTCTGCTGAAGCGATCATCTCTCTCTCTCTCTCTCTCTCTCTCTCTCTCTCTCTCTCTCTTACCTCATGTCTTATCTGATTCTTAGCTATCTTGTTCACGGTGTATGGACTGACTGAATGACATGTGTGGGGATCCCTTCCCTTTATTAAATCTTCTGGGTCTCATATTGTGGAAGTACCTGCAGCACTTCTATGAAGTCGTCTCCACATGGACCATCCATCCATCCATCTTCAGCAGCTTATCTGGTATCAGGTTGCGGGGGCAGCAGCTCCAGCAGGGGACCCCAAACTTCCCTTTCCCGAGCCACATTTAACGCCTACTGGGGAATCCAGAGGCGTTCCCAGGCCAGGTTGGAGATATAATCCCTCCACCTAGTCCTGGGTCTTCCCTGAGGCCTCCTCCCAGCTGGACGTGCCTGGAACACCTCCCTAGGGAGGAGCCCAGGAAGCATCCTTACCAGATGTTCGATCCACCTCAACTGGCTCAGTTTGGCGCAAAGGAGCAGCTCCTCAAGGATGACTGTGCTTCTCACTCTATCTCTAAGGGAGACGGCAGCCACCTTCCTGAGGAAACCCATTTTGGGTGCTTGTACCCTGGATCTCGTTATTTCAGTCATGACCCAGCCATCATGACCATAGGTGAGGGTAGGAACAAAAACTGACCGGTAGATTGAGAGGTGCGATAAATTGAATGTAATACTGCACCCACTGCGCTGATTCTCCGACCAATCTCCTGCTCCATTGTCCCTTCACTCGCGAAAAAGACACACCCCCTGACCCAAGTCACCACCAGATGGTGATCAGTTGACAGCTCCACCCCTCTCTTCACCCAAGTATCCAAAACATACGGCCTCAGATCAGATGAAAAAATTATAAAATCGATCATTGACCTTCGGCCTAGGGTGCTCTGGTACCAAGTACACTTATGAGCATCCCTATACTTGAACATGGTGTTTGTGATAGACAATCTATGACTAGCACAGAAGTCCAACAACAGACAACCACTCTGGTTTAGATCAGGGAGGCCGTTCCTCCCAATCACGCCTCTCCATGTATCTCCATCATCACCCACGTGTGCGTTGAAGTCCCCCAGCAGAACTATGGAGTCCCCTACTGAAGCCCCATACAGGACTCCATTCAAAGTCTCCAAGAAGGCCGATTACTCCCAAAACTTGTTTGGTGCATATGCACAAACAACAGTCAGAGTTATCCCCCCCACCACCCACAGGCGTAGGGAGGCGACCCTCTTGTCCACCAGGGTAAACTCCAACGTAATGGCCCTAAGCCGGGGGCTTCTGAGTAATTGAATGGTGGAATTTCCAGCTTATAAACTCATGCTACAGTGGCTTGAATAAGTTTACACACCCATGCTAAAGTTGATTAAAAAGAGGAATAGAAAAAACATCTTTTGGAAATTGATCTTAATGGAAAAATCCTACCTTTTAAGGAAACCAATTTTCTTTGTGAATGAGTAATGTATTGTAAATAAATAAATGTTCTTCCTTAAAATACAGGATGCATAAGTATACACAATGTTAAATTCCCATAGAGGCAGGAACATTTTTATATTTAAAGGCCAGTTATTTCATGGATCCAGGATACTATGCATCCCGATAAAGTTCCCTTGGCCTTTGGAATTAAAATAACCCCACATCATCACATACTCTTCACCATACATACACAAGGCTCTCTCAAAAACAAGGACTGCTGTCCATGTACAGTGATTACAGGGATATATGGCAGTCTTATCTGCTGTGGTGGAATTACAGTGCTTTGCTGCAATGGGTGAAACTTGTGTTGTAGTTCATCTTAGCGCTGGACACTTGATTCATTACCTGTCCTTGTCCCTAGAGAGCAAAGATCAATACAAACTGCTATTATTTAAAAAATAAATAAAAGAGGGCTCATTTATCACACTAAGAAGCAGCTGGTTCGGTTTGATGAAGCCTTGGACCAAAGAAGTAGAGTACGTTGTCTCTACAAATACTGTAGTAGTGTAAGTAAAACTTACCTTTTCTGGCTTATATCACGTTGTACCTTCCTATTGTATGACACTTTTTATATTTGCTGGTTCTAGTATTATATTTAATGTAATATCTTTTATTAAGCATTCAATTGGGAATAACATAAATAACATGGGATTATTTAGTTTTATTGTATGTTTATATTGTATTTTTGTAGTTTACAAGACTCTACAGCTATGTTGGCAGCTCTGTGCGGCGGTACTTGACGTTCTTTCTCAGGGGACCATTAAAGTATGTATAAATTTTTAATAAATGTATTGGTAATCTGATACTATGATTCTTTGTTTTCTGTACCTTTACTGGCATAAATTTCCCTTTTCTTGTATCACTGTTCACTTACTTCCTTCCACTAATTAATCACATTAGTGTGATCACTCCATTGACAGGTCCTAAACTATTAACAGGTTTTACAATTAAGGATTGAATATACAATAGTAATATTTTGATGTATTTATTTGATGATTTTACATTTTATTTTTTAACAACAATTTCAAGCTTTGCACAAAAAATTCTGACCACAACAGCCTGTGCTCTGCTTAATATCCTGGCTGTGGGAGGAGCATAACATCACCTATCAGATCCAGCCAATGACCACATACCCAATTACAAGATTAAAAGACATCTGAGAAGAGCTCAACTGGAGATCATGACACTATGCGGTGATAACTGATTTTCTCCATGCCCAGAAAATCACATTTTCCCCAAACTATGTTTAGTAGTTAGGCCACCCAAGAGAATCAAAATCAATATTATCAGTGAAATAAAACCCTGTGAGAAAACAGTGACACCACAAGAGTGCTCAGCCAAACCCATCAAGTGAAGGTACAATAACATTGTAAATAATAATGTTAATAAAAAGTGTTTTACATATTTTGTTTTTTTTTAAAACAGAAAAATAAATTCCTTTGGTCAAGTAAAAAAAAAAAAAAATTATAATAATAGTGAACTCTTCCTTTAAACAGTCTTATGTCCCTCGTGTTCCTTTTTCTACAGTCAACCAGGTTCTTGAGGCTCTAAGGCTGCAATGGAGGTGTCAAGGCAATATGGTTATGGTGCCCCTGGCGCTCCTTGCTGCAGCATGCTGGGAAAAGGACTAGAGGAATAGGAGAGGGGCAGAGGCATTGAAAGAGGACCAGTGTGTCCTCAAACAGCAGGTGAAGGTGCATCAGGGTCAGGTTCATTGCTGTAGTTGTTGCTGTAGTGATTCGCACTAGGTGGGTGATTAGGTAGGATGTCCAGTTCATCCACTTGAGGGCCAGGATGCATCACCAGCTGGTCCTGGGGGATGTCTGCTGCTGCTGCTGCCAGGTTAGTGATGGACTTGGACTTGACACATTGAAAGTCAACATGGCGGCTTTTACCCTCTTCCTTCTCCCAGGACATGCGGATAAAGGGCCTCTGGACATAGTTGTAAATTACCTCTGGACGACCTCCTGGTCGTTTTTTGACTTTCTCTTTATATGTAGGGTAGCCTGCCAAAGACAGTGTGGACAAATTATTAATTTTTTTCCCTAGTCCTGTTCACCTACAATACAATACACCAAAATGATGGGACAAGAGCTAATCATATATAAAAGGTAATTTGACGGCACTCCAATTAATACTTTTCATTGCCACACAGACATTTTGGGCAAGACGCCCTTCTTCAGCATGTTTTTCAGGCAATTTCAAACTACTACAAATACTACACAACCAGCCCATCAACTACATCCCAACAGAGGGAGCCACAGCCTATCTAGACACAGTATGTAGCCCAAATCAGAATGATAAGAAAAACACAAATGAAATGAATAAGCATGAATAAAATAAAAAAATAAACAGAGAAGTCACCAATGCCTAGATGCATAGATAGTAGAAGAAGAAACCATTACACAAGAAGACAACAAAAATGGCTAGTGCAAGGAAACCAGAATCGTTTGTGTATTTTAAGTATGTGACTGCGCCATCCAAAAGAAGATGCAAGGGTGCCATTTTCAAATTTTTTTCACCCTGGGACCAGGTTTGAAAAAGATGCGTTTTCAGGCAGTGCATTTACAGGATTCGTTTGGATGATTGGCCAAAAACGATGCAAAACACACAAAAAAAGCGTTTTGGTGTGGATGGCCCCTAAATCTCCCCATTCATTCCATTGGGAATGAGGGCATTAAGTAGGTGCATCCAATTAGCCTTCCTTAGGAGAAAGATTCTGTCCCTGTTTCCACCTCTCTGTGGCATCTTTATGGCGTTTTTCCACTGCTGGTTACAGCTTGACTCGCCTCAACTCAACGCACTCTGCGTCCGTTTTCCATTGCAGATTGAGTAACGCCTCAGCGTGGCTGGTCACCATAGCTACGCAGCCGGAAACTGCCACGATGTAATTTTCAACGTGACTCACAACAGCACGTTGGAGGTGTTTGTTTGGATTCTCGGCCAGAAGAAAATTTGTTTCAAAAGAAGCTGAAGGAAGCAACAAAAATCACTGCTGAAAAAAAAAAAACAGGAGTTTGGGAATTCTGACGGAGTTCAGACGTCGACGTGACCATTGTTCGCCGACACGAAAGGGTAAGTTAAGTTTCCTGGTAACGTTAGCCAACATTTGCATGTGTTCAGGGTCACAGTCAGTATTTACTATACGCTATATAAAAGTACATGAACTTTAGCAACCATGATTACACACCAAATTATGTCTGCTGTGTACTGTGTGTTTCAGATCCTTCATGCTTTGTTCCGGACACACACTCCGCACTCTTGTTTGCTAAAAACGCAGTCATAAGTGACGATCCTCCGACCAACCAGTAGTCTGCAGGTTTTCACGTCACCTTTTGGTATCGCCTCAGCTCGCTTGGAACCTCGACTGAGGTAGTACTAAAAAAAGTACCTGGTAGCAGGTCCCAGGGACTTTTTTTTGTAATGGAAAACCAAAAAAGGAGAGTAGAGTCGAGGCGAGTCGAGTAGATACCACGCAGTGGAAAAACGCCATTAATGTCTCAATGCCCATGTAGTGTCGTTCACTCAAGCTGTGGTTTTGACTGGTAAAGTGCCTGGCCACCGATGATTTATCATCATGATTATAAATAAAACACTTTAGTTCACAGATTCTGGTTTTTAACTCTCCTTTTGTTTTCCCAACATAACACAAATGACAGGGACATTTAAATGGGTAAACCACAAACTTTGTATTACATGTGATTCTGCCCCTAACCATAATTTTTAACAAGTTTTAATCAACCTAGGAGGTAAAGTGCTCAACACACTAATGATGTTTCAGTGCTTAGAAGTAGGGTTGGGAATCGTTTGGATTTTAATGATTCTGATTCCAATTCCAGTTGTTATCGATTCTGATTCTTTGAGGGGTGGAGTTGAAACGGGTCACATGTTTATTTCACAAATAAGAGGAAGGTTTTTTTGATTCAATAGTGGGTTGCAGTTTTACAGTGCTTTTTCAATGTAAAATAAAGCCACACTAGAGCGCCGCTTACTGTGCCCCATGGCTGCAACACAAGCGCCTGCCACTACGGAAACCAAAACTTGGGCATATTAAATTGGGAAGCGATGATCGGATTTGAAACCAAAATCTTCTAAACGATTCCCATAAAGTAACAATTCTACTGAAATCGTAATTTTTGAAACGATTCCAAGTAGGAATCGGTTCTCGATGCCCAACCCTACTTAGAACTGTGATATAGAGAGACAGATACACACAGAGACAGACACACTCACAGAGACAGACACACACACACTCACAGAGACAGAGACACACATACACACTCACAGAGACAGAGAGACACACACACACACTCACAGAGACAGAGACACACACACACTCACAGAGACAGAGACACACACACACTCACAGAGACACACATACAGAGACAGAGACACACATACAGAGACAGAGGCAAACACACACACTCACTCACAGAGACAGACACACAGACACACAGACACACACACACACACAGACACACACACACACGTTGGGTTTTAAATGCTGGATTTATTTCGGATCTAGTTTCAAGTCGGTAAAATACCCAGATAAGACAAGACACTGTTCTGGTCTCCAGCAGACAACAAACACATCCAACCCCAAAGATAAATTTTTTAACCATGTCAGAACTTTTTACACTAACTTTGTTTCCTTAAAAAATGGCTAGATGAAGCAGATTAAACCATCACTTTTTACCATTAGAGTTAAACTTTTTTTTTTTTTTACAATCAAATGTTTTTTAAAAGAAAAAGATAATTTTATGCTCAGAAATTAACATATGCAAACAATACACTTAGAGATGGAACGTATCCCAGAGCCAAAATACACAGAGAGGAAAGCTGGGAGGCAGGGAGACAAAACAACAGACACACACATACAGACACAAGACAAAGGATCAATCACACACACAGGTTGAGTTAAAGCCTTTAACTCAAAGAGGCAGCAAGTGTCCAGGGTCTTTTCTGGCACTCCATGGATGCGCAAAAAGAGTTCAACTTACCTTCAATGCCCAGTCTTATTTTCTTTAATCCTCTCTCCTTTAAAACTGATTTGGCAACATCTCGGTTCTCAATATACTTGAAAAATCTGTACAGTTTTGTGCTGTAGATGACTGCAAAGAGAAGAACCAAAACAACATTTCTTACTCACATATCGGTCATTTGTGTATGCGCAGACCTATGTGTCTGTCTTTTGTATAAGTGTGTACTCACTCTGTGAATACTCTTCTCCCATTTGGGGTGGATATTCTTCGTCCCAGTCAACTACATCATCATCAGTAAGAACTACAATGTGACATTCCCTCTCTCCACTCTGAGCACTGGCCACCATCAAAGGCAGAACCATTTCCTCCAGGTAAAACTCAAATTGCCGCCGAGCTCCATCATTGGACAGCTCATGCATCAGGGCACCTGATAATTAAAGAGATTGTATTGGTTAGAAAGTCTTACCCAATTAAAACTGGCTCTCAGAACTCTCCACCATGGGTTAAACTTGTCTAAAGCCTTAGAGGCCATTAATAAAAACCCTGCTACCTGATAGATATAATACATTTGTGGTAGTAGCTCAGAGGTGGTAGTAGCTCAGTTTGTAGGGAGTTGGGTTGGGAACCGTAGGGTTGCTGATTCAAGTCCCCGTTCGGACCAAAGTAAAGTGGTGGACTGGTAGCTGGAGAGGTGCCAGTTCACTTCCTGGGCACTGCCAAGGTGCTCTTGAGCAAGGCACCTAACCCCCAACTGCTCGGGGCGCCTTCCCAGCAACCCCCTCACTCTGACATCTCTCCATTAGTGCATGTATAGGTACTGAGCATGTGTGTGTAATTCAGGCCTGGGTGTAATAACAGAGTGAAAATTGTAATTTCCCCTTGTGGGATTAATAAAGTATAGATTATTATTATTTGTCATTTTGCACTTTTTGTAAGGACTCTCCACCATGTAAGGCTGTTGAATGTGACAACTGATACGGCAGCCATGCTGTGTCTCTTAAAGATGACTCAAACTGCCACTGTTGATGGGTAACACTAACAGCTTCAATCCTCCGGAGAAAATACTCACTAAGGTCTCTACATTTGATGGTGCTGTAGTCAAAGGAGATGCATAGATAGTCACACGCCTCCCGCAACTCAGGGATGGAGATTCCATCAGGACAGCGGATTATCCCAGATTTGTAGTAATCCTGTCAACAAAAAAAAAAAAAAAAATAGAATACAGTCATTTAAACAATGTGTTAATCCATTAAGTCATACTATGAAATTCATATAAAATGATCAAGTTGCCAAACCTAAACACAAGCTTTCAATAAACAAGACTAGGTCAAAACCTAGAATATGGCTGCGCTTAATTGTGGCCATTTTTAATTGTGGCCAATTGAGGACTGCTTTTCATTGTAATCATGCTATTTTAAACAAGTTATTGTTCTGGAGTACTCATCAATCTCATCGGTCTTATTCTCGAATTAATGTCACTTTGTTAAAAAGACAAGACCTAGTCTTCACCCCATGACACTGATGAACCTCAGCTTTAAAATGTTGGTATTGATGATCTTCAGCATTTATTCGTGGACATAACATTTACTACCACCTCACTTCAGTGCACAGATGTTAATAATAAAACTTAACGATCGCTGAATTGTTTCGTTGCGTGACTTTTAGATAATTAAATTTTTGTTTTTAATTTAATTAAATGTTTTATTTTAATTTAATTAAATTTTTTATTTTAATTAAAATTTTAATTTGTTTATTAATCCCCAGTGGGGAAATTACAATTTACACTCTGCGTACACACTTGGTTAGTAATCACACACAGGCCTGAAATACACACACATGCTCAGGTCCTATACATGCACTAATGGAGAGATGTCAGAGTGAGTGAGCTGAACCAGCGCCCTGAGCGGTTGGGGGGTGGGGGTACGGTGCCTTGCTCAAGAGCACCTGGCAGTGCCCAGGAGGTGAAGTGGCGTCTCTCCAGCCACCAATCCACACTCCGTACTTTTTGGTCCTGATGGGGACTTAAACCAGTGACCCTCCGGTTCCCAACCCAACTCCCTACGGACTGAGCTACTGCCACCCCCAATGATGGTTCTAATTCAAAGATGATTTCTCATTTCCTCATAATGTGTAAGCCTACTACTTTTTCTTATTTTTAGTTTATCTTTCACCAGCGGCTGAAGCACCGCAAACGGCCGGGAAGTGTTGTTAAAGGTGCCCTGCCACACGTATTTCATTACTTTGTGGTAATGTCTGGAGTCCTACCATGGACTGCCTTGGTTACCTTGTTTCAAGCCATTCTAGTGTGGTATAGAAAGCCTGCAGGAAGACTCAGCTCAATTTGTGCCAGTTCTCATTTAAATTCAACGAGCTAAGCTGCTTGACTCTGCCAATGCTGGCCAACAGCTAGCCAATGGGAGCCTGGCTATCAGCATCCGTTACCCAGCAGAACCGGGCGAGCTCATGAATAGTAATGAACTCAGGCAACATGACATCAGACTGACCAGCATTTGTAATTGACCAGATTTGTCTGCTTATTTCATTTCAGTGGCTAGAGCTGACAGTGGAGGTAGCAGTTAATTTTCACATTCACAACATAACACATATGGACCTAACATATTTTAAAAAATGCAAATAAAACAGTTTTGTGTGGCAGGGCACCTTTAAGCAATTGTGCCACAATTGTAGCAGATGCTGCACCACGTCTTCAAATTTGGAGCGATTGTTTCAGTGCCTGGTGTATTTTTTTCTGCGAGCCACAACAATATCTTGCAAGAAAACACAATGATTGGTTTCAAAACTTCTATAACAGCATCTGACTTTGGCAAAGCTTTTGCCATCTGATAGAAAATTTAGAGCTCCACAAGTTAGACTTTACAGGTCACCGAACTCATTCATACTCAATCTGTCAAACTATATCAAGATGGGTTCGGATGCAGTTAGCCAGTATATGAGATGTACGCATTATTTTAAGACTGTTAATGTTGTATGTATGCGTGATACTAAATGTCAAGCTGTCTATTTGTCATATTGTACTATAGTGGATTTGTTGTGATGCAAGACAAATTTCAGAGGAATCTGACAACAAAGTGCTACTTATCTAATCATCATCTACCTCATTTTTCTTAAGAAGTCACCAGTAAATGTAAATGTGCTGTATTCATATAGCGCTTTTCTAGTCTTAACGACTACTCAAAGCGCTTTTACATCATACAGGAACCATTCACACACATTCATACATTGTGGCCGAGGCTGCCGTACAAGGTGCCACCTGCGTTTGATAAACACTCACACATTCACACTCCGATCGCAGGCAACCGCTCTACCACTGAGCCACAGCCGCCCCTTTATAACAAGTGTGTCAGTGTTAAAAATTACAATTCCAGTGGAATCATTTCTTGAATGGAATTGTTTGGAGGATTTGGTTTCAAATCTGATCATCTGATCCAAACTTAATATGCGCAAGTTTTGGTTTCCGTAGCGACAGGCGCTTGATGTGTTGCAGCCATGGAGCACAGTAAGTGGAAAATCAGCCATGGAGCACAGTAAGCGGCACTCTAGTGCTCTTTTTCAATGCTCTTTGCATTGAAAAAGCACTGTAAAAGTGCAAAACCACCACTGAATCAAAATAAAACCTTTTATTTGTGAAATAAGAATGTGACCCCTTTCAACTCCACCCCTCAAAGAATCAGAATCGAGAATCAATAAGAACCAGAATCGAAAGGAAGAATCGGAATTGGTATCAGATTTGTTAAAATCCAAACAATGCCCAACCCTATCACTTACTTAGGCTTTACATTGCTACATTTTGGTTTAAAAAAGAATAGCTATTGCTACTTTTACACCTTGCATTCACAATGCTCTGGTGTTTCTGAGCCCCTAAACCGGAGAGTTGTGTTGCAGTCTCAATGGCCGCGGAGACCTTTGGAAATGCCAACACTGACGCCAATGTTTTGCCTCATAATTGGGTCTTGTCGGTCATGACATCTTGTTGTCTGAGATGGCAACTTCCAGCAATGGGAGGAGTATACATGCTGCCTCCTGTACCCCAACACGCGCATGCCCAGTATGCGAGAATGTTCATGAGATATGTGGTTTGGGCTTGTTATTTTAAACAAGATTAGTTCTTCTACTGGAGTTAAAAACACTTGTGTGCACGGAGATCACTTTAAGCTCAAAACTTCATCACAAAGTAAATTTAAATTTCCTGCAATTAGTCTGATAGTTTGGAAATATACAATCAGTTGCATGTTTCTTAGATGAACCTAGCTAAATGTCATGCAGGCAACGTACAATAGCCCTGCTGCTATAAATCCCACCTTCATAAGTGTTACAGTATAATGTTCAGTTTTTGTTGAGACAATCTTAGAGGGGTATAGCTTTAGTTTCATTGTTTTCTGAAAGCTGTCGTTTGTGATGCTGTTGAATTGTATTGTGTTATAGTGTGAGGTGTTTCAAATGTTTTGTCAACCATCATTGATACATCATTGAAACAGCACAAATGTTAGGGAGAGACTGACCAGAATTGCTCGGAAAACGGTTGAGCTAATGCCCTCAGCCACCTCGTACTCTCCCTTCTCGTTGGGTCGTGTGAAATTATGTTCTCTTCCAGATCCAAACATTCTAAAATCAAGACACAGTTGTTTATTTTCTGAACTACAGACAATGGAAAGCCAAAATGTTCGTAGCATTCTTTTACCTACATTTATATGCATGTACATTGAGTAGATACATTGCTGCTGATTAGTAAAATACTTTCAGTTATTGTGACAATAATAAATGATGACAGATAATAATGACGGTCAAAGTATACCGTACCTGCCCAACATTGTATTGGGTTGTGCAGTAAAGATGGAAGGATCTACTACAAAGCGTGTGTTGTCAACGATTAGAGTGACTCTTTCTGAGGTCCGAATGTTTCGATTTCCCACATTGGCACCTGCTGCTCCCTCCTTAGGATTCTCATAGACAAAAACCATGTCTCCGACTCCCAAGCTCTTGAAGGTGCCTTCAATACTTGACAGGCTGCTGTTGCGACTGCTCACCACCCCGCTGCTGCTGGAGCCGCTGGGAGAGACTCTCTGAGGCCGTGGGCTACTGGGCCTTGATGATGGGCCACCATCTCGCTCACGGTCTACACACAGACAGGCAGAACAATGTCTAACAAAGGATTGTTTTCCCTTTTAACTAATGACACAAACCAAGCAAACATCCCATCAGACACATTTAACAACTTAATTAAAGACATACATTTTCTACCATTTTGCAGCTTGATTGGGATGTTTTAGTATTTGTTCAATTCTTATTTAAGCATTCTTGAGAAATCAGATTTGTTACCATCTTTGGCCTGCATTTAAATAGTGGTCCATTCCTAGTAATATCTGATCTAAAACAACGAGACTAAAATGGATCCAACTCAGAACATGCGTCTTGTATCTAGGGCTGCACGATAGGAGGAAACATTCTAATGGTGATTATTTTGACTGATATTGCAATTGCAACATCATTCACGATATTGGAGGAATGATCATTTTTGTCATTATTCTCATTTTAATTGACATAAAAAAATTTTTTTAAAAGATTAGTGTGATTTTTTGCGAGGAGCTATATCAAACAAAGACTTTTTCTTTGGTCTGTAGGATACGAAAATTTGGTACCAAAACACAAATAATTTTTCGATACTGAGAGGATCTGAGTATTTCGTTTGGTGCCATAAAAGTGTTGATGTTCTGTGCCCAGCCCTAAGGATACGATCTGTTGGCTGGAACATCTCTGCAGCACCACAAAGCGATTAATTGTGCAGCCCTACTTGTTGTATTCCAGCAATCAGAATACAAGCAGTCTTGGTCTTAAACACAAACCGGTGGATTACTGCTAAATTGAACCATTCACAGCCAGAAACATTAGAGATATAAATCATGTCTGAGCTGCAGGTTAATAAATGAAGGCAGCTGTTCTCAACAGTAGCTGCCAATAGCTGTGGACCTCTAACATGATATCCATATAAGCTCTCTGTTCTTTCCATGCAGACTCACCACTGTTGTGTTGGCGGGTGGGTGAGGTGACGTTGCGAATGCAGGGGGTGAGCTGGCCTTCTCTCTCGTGTGAGGAGTCCCTGGAGCGATCGTTGGAGCGGCGGCGGTCACGTGAGCGGTCACAGCCTCCACTGGCACCATGCATGCTCATCTTCCTCTGTTCTGCCTCCACTTGAGACGCGCGGGCCTGACTGTGCTTTTCAAAACAAAAGCATACTTAACATTCCTCTCTTTATTTTTCGCCCAGAAGATGTTTTATTTCACATGATGACAGGCAAGCACACCCATTTCTGGTAGATAGACTCAAAAGCTTTACAGATGTTGTGCACACAACTGCTGTGCAGTTGTTGACAAAATTATGATAAACAACAACACATCTGCATGAACATGGCATAGGTTTCCCTTAAACTTTAAAAAGGGTTTTCACACAGTTTATCTTCCATGATCTGGTTTACACACAACTATTTTGAACAGGGAAGTGTAAAACATTACCACTTCTACAAGCTTATACAAGGGCCTTAAAACACATGCAACAACCAGACCTACCACATTCTGTAAGCTTAAGATAAGAATGTGACACAGACTTTGAATGCAGCTGAGTTGTGTTGCTATCACCTTTGATGTCTTATCTAACACAAAACAAATAGAGATACGTGAGATTTAGATCACGCAAGAAGTGTGTTATCAAACCTTGTAATTACAGTTACAAAGGAGTATACACACAGAGTCAAATGTAAAAGAATATAAAAGCACCAAAGACTTAGGATAAAGTATAAGAGTCATGTACAGATAAATAATCTGATACACAGATACTGTATGTTTATAATCTGATATATTTTAAATATCTCCGAGCAATACCTAATCAGTTTTACATTAATGCCACGATATCCCAGATTATTAATTCACATTTCAAGATACAAATGTGTAACAAATTTAATCCAGCATCAGTCCTGTCTTTTAACAGTGAGTGAAATATGCTGCCATGAACTCTTCCCCGGAGGTCTGGGAATTTTCAGATGGCTCACCTCGAATGCTTGCAGAGTTTGCGAGGTCGGCTTGTTGGGTTTCGCTCCCAGTTTTCGGTGTCACTGGAGTTACTGTCATATGACTGCAGACGTGCTTCCATCACCCGAACAGGGGAGAGTATGGTCTGGATCTTTCAACGTTCATAATCTAGTTGATGGCGAAATCAACAAGTCAGTTCGATCCCCTGATCAGCTCCTTATAAACCACGGGCTAGCACCTGTCAGTTAACAAAATAGTTTGTCACTAATGTCGATTTGATTGTAAACGAAGCTGGGCGACGCGGTTGTCGTTAAATTGTCAGATAGGTTTTACCCATCTCAGAACCAAATCTGGTCAACGTTGCAGTCAGGCTGAGTCACCCTACGATTAGATTAGCTAGCTAGTTTGCTGCGTTAGCATACCTAGCTAGCTAGCTAACATTAGCTGGCGTTGCTAGCGGTACGATACAACACTATTAACATAATATTCTGGGACAGCTGTGTGGCTAGTGGCGTTTTCCCAACAGTACTGACATTAAGGCTGTTGTATTCTAGGCAGACATGGCAAACATATAAAGAATAGCTACCTAGTTGGTTACGTTTTCCGTTGTAGGGTAATTCCAATCTTTAACCAGCTAACCAGCCATCTCCCTTCAAAACACTCACCAGGCTGACGTCCGACGTGACGATTGTTGGCTTGACGTACTGACGCACTCTAAGATAGCTAGGTTAGCTGTCGATAAACTTGCTTATTACATTACTGTAGCTTTGTCTGGAAAGTGAATTGGATCTGAAAATGAAACTGCTTTGAATGTGGTCAATTTGTTTCCAACAGTTGGTATATTTACTATTTCCTAAAAAGGAATCGATTGTTAAGTTCTCGCGAGATGTTGCGTGTGGGCGATATGTTTTTTTTGTTTTTTTTTGTTCACTTGAAAATTTAGCCAAAGCACACAAGCTACAGTACCTATGGCACATACAAAAACATGAAAAAAAGATTATAAGAAAATGATAAATTAGACAAATTAAATAATTAAATTGCATTACATTTGTGTACAGATATGGTTGAAAGTATTTTGCTTGAAGATTTAACAGATCAAATTTTCTGAATATGTTTGGATCAAATGATAAATTATATTTACATTAATAGATATATTATTTTAATATAATATTATAGATATAATTGAATTTATCTTTTACATTTTTTTAATCAAATATGACTTCTTTTAAAAGTACTGATAATTTTAATCACATGCATTGGAGTATGGTTTCAGAATAGAGTCACACAGATCAGCTCAGCTATCACTCTATACAATCAGGAAAAACTCTTAACACCTTATTCCTTAACACCTTATGAAATGGAAGAAACCGTTCAACGGTAAATTCAAAAATCATGAAAAAGAGGAGCATATGGGAACAATATATACATTTAGTATAGTCTATCAGTTGTTCAGAGACCTGGTCAATGGGTGCTGGCAGGTGGATGGTGAATAGCCTCCCTATTGGTAGCTGACAGTTTGTTTCATTACCTTAGTACAATATTTTGTCTTTATATAGGCCCAGTGAAGGCAAGAAGACTTTAAAGATCTGAGGGCATGTCAAGGAATGTAGTAGGTTAAAAGGTCCTTGTACAGTAAGATAGGACAAAGTTCTGACTGTGGGCCCATGTGTGTTAAAAATTGAATATGGAGCTGAGTCTTTGATAATCACACAGAATTAGTTAGATAAGCATTGAACAATTGTTTTGAAGCAAAATCAGCATCAGATAGAATTAAAGTAGGCTAATACACTACAATTTACACATCATTAATTAAATTATTGGGAGAATTTTCACACAAGTTCAGATAGACATGGAATGAAAAATCTATTAAAAAATAAAAGGGTTAGAGTAGATCATTATACACATGAGATGGATAGAAAAGCAAGTATTTATTAAATACATTTCTTTTAACTGTCTTTTAACATCATCATCGTCATTGTCATCAGACCTTGGCTGTTTTATACGAGAAAAAGGTTTCTTAAAGGCTACAGACAATGAAAAAGTAACAGAGTTTGAAATTGGAAGAAATGTTACCAATAACTAATTTCAGATTATTTATCAGGAAACACAGTTGAAATTATTGTCATTTCATTTTAATAATTCAGACATACAATGTTGTAATATACTGAAACTATAGAGTTATTTGTATGTAATATGATGAAGATACTCCAGATATTTTAGTCAATGAGCATCTCTGTTGAGTTTTTGTAGGTTCCAGCTCATAAAGGGACACAGGAAAACAAAAAGATGAAGAGCTTATAGTGTTGGGGATATAAAAAATGATGAGATTTTTTTATGATAATCAGCAAAGAGTGAGGTGGGGAAGTTTAAACATATTTTGTAGATGACATTTGTTAGAAGCAAGAGCAGAGGAGAAGCCAACAACCCAGCTCTTGCTGTAGCAAAGTACAAGCAAAAAAGATTGCGCCAAGACTGGATCACAAACAAATTATTCCAAATCCAAAAAGTAATTACATGAGAGGAAGCCTATAATGTGCAAGTGAAACAATAAACAGTACATGTAAGACTAGCTGTTTGCAGTAGTTGGTCCTTATTTACACATTACAATACACATTAAACACAATTTATTTGAAATAATTCATTTTGACTTAATATAGTAAGAACAGGAGATATTATTTAATAATATATATATATATATATATATATATATATATATATATATATATATATATATATATATATAACACCTCATGATGGCTTGAGATGTTGATTTTAATTGTTGCTAGACATTGGAAAAGAATGTAAACAAATTAATTAAATTAAATTTAATTAATAATAAATAAATAAACACAATAATGATAACACAGAAATTAATAAATAAATAAATAAACAATAAAAAAGACAAACATACAAAATAGTAACAGCTAGAAAAAACTATTTTCACTTTCAGATCCACATATTCTGCATGGGGCTTCTGGTTGGTATAACAAATAGGTTGTATTTAACTTTTTCGCATGTTTGATTCAAGAACGTCATTTGGGAAAATATTTTTATATTCCCTGACTGTCCATGCTGTGGTTTGGCACTAACAAAAATGATGTCCTTTAACTTTTCCTGAAGCCAGTCCTGTCTGTCTCCCACTTGTTTGTGTTCCCGAACGTTGTGCATAAGCTGTACCTCACTGATGCTTCTTTTTCTGTAGAAATAGAAAATACCATGAGGAAGAAATCCATCATCAATAAATTATTCATTATAATTATTCACTGTCAATTAGTTCTTTTCAAAGTAAAAATGATGTTAATGTGTTATTTTACGATGTTAAGACACATACTAGAAACAGACTTTACCTCAGTGGTTTAGCCTCTATGTGTAAACTGGCGAGGAAGAGTATCAGAACCAGTGTTTCCAAGTACCTCAATGAAAACATGTTGAGTAACTGAAACAAATTAAGTAAACAATGGTTAGAAAATATATTTCTTTGCCTCCCATTACATTGACTAAATATTCTTCTATTGATCCACTATGGTGTCATTCTTACCAGATTTTCTGTCCTAATATCCCGGAAAAAGTATGGCAGGTACGGCAAAGAAGTCAAACTTGTTGATCAGTCTTTCGTGCGAGGAAGGTTCTCTCCTTTATATACAGCATAGCCCTCCCCTGGTCATCAATGAGCCATCTTCCCTGTTGATGTTGATGTCACTTTTCCAATGCATCGATGGGGACAGGCATCTGCATGACACCACCTCCACCACCACTCACTACTAACTCATCTTTCAACACCTCCGCAAAGTGTCTTGTTCGTCACACTGTTTTTAAACTTGTTCCATTTTCACTCTTCATGCTGAATAATGAGACTATTGTGTATGGGATGAAACACTGTTTGAACAAACATCTTTATTGATTTCTAATTAGATATGTCTCATGCAGTGGGACTGCAGTGAAAACATATACTCTTTGAAATGGCAATGACTGTCAAGCTTAATTTATTAGCAATGCAATTTATTTTATGGTTCACCTCATGCAAGCATCTAAAGGTCGTGTAGAAGTGCAACTCGGCCAGCCTGAAGGGAATGAAGCAAAGAGACAAATCCAATGCTGATTAATAGTTATTCTCAAACAGAAAATCACAGAAGAGATAGCCACGGCTATTTAGTGCAGGAGGTTCAAGTCAGGAGAATTCATCTTCTCTCTGACTGAATCTCTGCAAAGTACTCTTTCCACATTTTCTGTCAATGACAAAGTCTCACCTAACCCTAACCTGTCAATGTTGGAACAGCTTTGGAAAGGTTACAGACATTTGGTCTTTATAAAATGTAAAGAAAACTGGTTATTCTTATTTTGATTCAAACAACACACCATTGAAGGTCCATTAAGCCATTTTTGGAGCCAAATTTTAAATTTTTATCATGTATCATGCACACATGTTTGCCTGTGTGTAAACTTGCAGTATGAGCGTGGATTTCCACAGCGATCCCACTTGTATTTTCAGACATGACATCATTAAGAATGAGTTGACTTGACATTCAAACAAAAAAATGCTTTGAGAAACATGCAGTAAATTATTCATTTTAAATGTGTAAAGCAGTGTTGCAGTTATATAATGTATGGGTTGTGGATAACCTTGTCATAGTGTCACAAGGTGCATGAGGTAACCATGAAAGACTTTTTCTAAATGTGGCAAAGGAATGGCTATGCCATGACTGAAGGAATAGGTGCCACAGAAGGACCTATATCTTTCTGTCATTAAACTCCCCTGCACAATATGCTATGTATTTACGTGTTTGTGTGTTTTCTCTAGCAATTGTGCACATTTTAAGTTCTATCATTTCTTTTTTGAGGGGGTGTTCATTTTCCTTTTCCTTTAAATTGATTATTTAACTTCCAAATCATTAAACACTTTTTATAATAATAATTGTTTAATAATAAACAGTTCACTATTTTTAAGTGTTATTACTTATTTTGATTGCTGTGTTAAAGTGCTTCTATATCACCACATCACTAGAATTTATCAATATCCCATATGTTGATAGCCTAATTTAGTGTCAGACTTACTATCTTAGTAAACAATATCCACATTTGCCCCATGTAACATCACCGATCTTCCACAGAAATAAATATAAAGTGTAAGGATGTTATAACACCTGGCTCAGACTGGTCCTCTTCTGGGAGAAACAAAAGTACAAAGGTATAGTACATGTACAGCCATATAGTTGATGCTGACCACTGTCTTTAGCAGCTCTCTCCATCGTGCACATAAACAGCCTGAGCACTCAGCCCCACCTGTGGTTTCAACTAGGCTAGATTTTTATGTGTAGTATACTCAAGTTGAGTTGCTCTCATTACCTCATGCGGTCACAATGTGAGCCATCTCAGTCATGGTATGCAGCTGGTGTGCAAGAGGACTTGACAGATATTGATGGAAGAGAATTGCACGCAAATCATTAACTTGGGTCACCCCCAACTCACAAAGAAAGTAATGCACATAAAAATGACTCATCGCTTTGATCTATATATATAGTGTCTTGGCTGTAAATAGGCTGCCTCTATAAATATTTAGGGTTTGAAAGCTTTCATTGATTTTCATGTTATATTTACCATACTTCCTGGACATTTAATGTTTTACCAAACCTATTGTGTTGTGTGATGATTTTAGTTTTCTGAATGTATGCATATTTTTTATATATCCAGTGAGGAAAAGATTAATTTATCTGGCCTCAGTATGTTTATATAAGGTCTTATTCTATTGAAGGACACCAGCACTATATAATGCTTTCCCAGAAATCTTTTTTCATGAAATGAGGTCACCTCACTTGAAGATATCATGTAACGAAACAGGATATATTTAGATTGTTGACATCATCCCACCTTTGCTCGTGAAACCGAACTAACACATAGGATACATATCTAAATCCAACCGCTTGGACAACAATTATGAAATTTATGAGGGGGGTAGAATTCAGTGCAGCAATAAATCTGTAAGATGTGTATGCATCAAAGTCCTCTTGGAGCTATTCAACAGTTTCTTTGCCAAACCAAATGTTTTTATTCTTCCTTGAAATATGTTTGCAGAGATATGCCAGTCTTGTCAGTGTCATTTTATGGGGATACCCACACTCACATCAATCTATCACATACTTTTGCTATGTCTATCTGACTACCAGGCACAGGTGGTGGTGGTGTCAAATTAGTAGTTAGTATCTCTTCACTGTTGTGCACGTCAAGAAGAGCCCAACAGGACAGGGCCAGCAGAAAACTGGGCAGTTTTTCTTCATTATGATCATCATTCTTATGACATTATATGCAGTATATCAATATAATAATATCTAATTAACTCTCTAACATAATAGCCCTCTTTTTCTTTAAAGTTGTTTTCCGTAAGATTTGAGTTAGGTTGTTTCTAGCGGCAGCTTTGGCGGTAAGATGTTATTGCAAGCAGGTGTCGACGGTGACGTCGGTAGATTGACAGCTATAACCTGAATGATGCCTTCACATGCTTCAGTCCACACAGATAGCAGTTTAGTCTAAAGCCCCTGACACACCAACCAGACAGCCGACCCGCGGCAGATGGACTGATTAGTCTCCCCGAGTTGGTTAAAAAAGTGCCTCGGAACACACCAAAGCAACAAGATGTAATACGTCTCCATAACAACAGGCGGCGCTGATCTGTATTGCCCTGACTGCTGCTGCAGGCTGAGGTGAGAGCCCAGTTGCTCCAATGCTTTCCGGCTTGCTTCAAGCTTGGCTGTCATTAGGCTCGTTCGAGATGAACTGCGCCTCGCCTGTAAAGTAGACGAGAGCAGGTGCCAGCAGCAGGGGGCGGGGACAAAAACACTATGGTGCGGTTAAGATTTAATAAAATATAATCAGACCCACATATCAGTTGGTGCACACTCTCTAGTTGTTTTAATTATGACAGGGTAGCTCTCAGAATGTTCTACATGCGATCTGTTGCTGATTTTTATTAACAGTATGGTCCGTGATCTGAACGGATTGTCTCTCTGACTTCTAAACGTCACTATCAGCCACACAACGTGTGTTCTGTACAGAATAAGTCTTTAAATCAGACAAATAGCAACTAAAATCCCTCCGATTAAAAAACAATAGGCTCGTTCGAGATGAGCCAGGTCTGCGCAGAATCGATCACCGGCGATCGGCGCCCGTTGCATGCCGGTTAGATTTGTGTCCGACTTGATCCCGACTTGCTCTGACGTCATGCACACGTGGGCAACGGAAATCTCACGAGAGCAAGGCGGACGCAGTTCTGAGACGCAGGTAGCGCAGTTGCTTTTCACCGACTGCAAGAGCCAGGCGGACCCAGAGCATGCTGGGAAACGCCGGCTTCTCAGCCGATTTTAAAGCTGATTGGTTTACAACATGATGACGTTTTACATAAACTTTTTTGTTTTTTTAATCGGAAGGATTTTAGTTGCTATTTGTCAGATTTAAAGACTTATTCTGTACAGAACACACGTTGTGTGGCTGATAGTGACGTTAAGAAGTCAGAGAGACTAAATCTGTTCAGATCACGGATCATCTCAGTCTGTTGTTATTAAAATCAGCAACAGATTCATGTGAACATTCTGATAGCTAATCTGTCATAATTAAAACAACTAGAGAGTGTGTACCACTGATCTGTGGGTCTGATTATATTTTATTAAATCATAATCGCACCATAGTGTTTTTATCACTTCCTGTCCAGTCTGAAGGCGGAATGGATGGAAACTGTCCGACTTTACCGCAGCTTTTTGTCCCCCCCCCCTGCTGCTGCCGCCTGCTCTCGTCTACTTTACAGGCGAGGCGCAGTTCATCTCGAACGAGCCTAATAAAAAGTTTATATAAAACGTCATCATGTTGAACCAATCAGCTGTTAAATCAGCTGAGAAGCTTATAGCATGTCGCCGCCTGGCTGCAGTCGGTGAAAAGCAACTGCGCTGCCTGCGTCTCAGAACTGCGGCCGCCTTGCTCTCGTGAGATTTCCGTTGCCCACGTGTGCATGACGTCAGAGCAAGTCGGGATCAAGTCGGACACAAATCTAACCGGCATGCAACGGGCGCCGATCGTCGGTGATCGAGTCTGCGCAGACTTGCCGCATCTCGAACGAGCCTATTACAGTGAGGACGGATCAAGCGTCAGGTAACTACGGTGGCCGAAACGGCCAAACGCCCTGCAACTTCAGAAAACACATGCACATAGACAAAACACAAGTAAATTAAGAAAACAACTTCACTAATTTTGCAACACATGCGCAGCATTCAACAAACGCGCCGCATATACACACAACACAAACAAATACATAATATGCTGCAAAAAAACGATGCAAAAGAAAAGCACACAAACCACGAAAACAAATGCAAAAAAACCGCTCCATCAGATTCCACAACGGAAGTGTTCCAGGCCTCTAGGGAGCGCTAAGTGGAACAGCTGGATCTTTGACCCGAGAGAGAGAGAGAGAGAGAGAAGAGCGTTCTGCCTTTTTAGTCTGGCATGGACCTGCAGCCTGGAGACGTCCCGTCTCATGCCTCCCGTCCATAGACTGTATATTAAATTAATATTATGTATATAGTATATGAATAATATATAGTCTATGCTCCCGTTTCATGTTCTCCTGACTGTTGCCGTCACCGAGCTTTGACTTTTCAAAATAAAAGCTTGCGTCTGGTCCGCTATGTCTTTGTAGGCTACTTTGGTGTTTTGGATGTTTTTGAACTAAACAGTACGACAGTCCTGCTAATGAATACAACTTTTTACTTTTTACAACATGATGGAGTTAGCTGTTTTGTGTTTATATGTTTGGGTGGGATTTATTCAGTTTGATAAATCCCACAGTCCCTATAAAGCTATCCCAATGACTGGTTTACAGGGAGGGACTAGAAATCCTGTCTGTTGTTTTTTTCAAGAGCAAATTGCTCCAGAATATGAATACAGATTGATTACTTATTTTATTATTTTGTTGGTAACCGTTGGTGTATAATTACAATATGACACTTGAGGAGGCCTACACTACATTGATGCGCTTCGGACGAACGTATTCCCTCTCATGTAAAAGGCTTAAACAAACATCAATGTTAAACACTGTTGCAGTTTTAAATGTTTTATTACCACGAGTTTACAGACACGTCTCTGTTGATTAAGTATCACCTGGGATCTGAGCCGAGACACACCCAACATATCTCAAATATAGACTTAATATTTGCAGTAGTACACTGCTTCACACCATTCTGAGATTGAACCATAGACTGTATATAGTATTATTATTATTATTATTATTATTATTATTATTATTATTATTATTAATAAAATGAATTAATAATATACAATCTATGGATTGAACGTGTCCCGGCCATAGTCCCGTCTCTCTCTCTCTCTCTCTCTCTCTCTCTCTCTCTCTCTCTCTCTCTCACCCGTGGGGTCGAAGATCCAGCTGTTCCAATTAGCTCTCCCTCTAGAGGCCTGGAGCACTTCCGTTGTGGAATCTGATGCAGCGTGTTTTTTTTGCATTTGTTTTCGTGGTTTGTGTGCTCGTTTTTTATTTGCAGTACGTTTATGTATTTGGTTGTGTTGTGTGTATATCCAGCACGTTTGCTGAATGCTGCGCATGTATTGTCAAATTTGCCTGTGTTTTGTCTATTTGCATGTGTTTTCTGAAGTTGCAGGGCGTTTGCCCCTGTTGGCCACCGTACCTTTCCTCATGAGAAGTTCCCAATTTCCAAGTACAATTGAACGGAGCATTTAGACCAACTCATGCTGCAAATAGCGTCACTACCTGTGCTTCTGTTTAAGTTTAGGGCGGGAAAGTTGCACCGGACACGCAGATTATTGGTTGTCAAAGCAGCAAATACAAGCACTTTCATCCGTGGTTCACATGTTCAGTCACAATTGTTTTAACTCACTTTTTGATAGATAGGAACTTTCTAGACAATTAACTACATGAAAATCTTACAGACAATAAATTTAAAGGGGAAATAGCAATTTTACACAGTAAAGTTTGTTTAAAATTCTTTGAGAGTACTACAGCCTATGTGAATAAAGTTGTATGAAGCCTTTTGTGGCTCCACAGAGAACTGTGTAAAATCTGTGATGTCACTTCTGTCATTGTGGAATAACATATCTGATATCTCTGGTTTACTGCATCGATGGGAGAGTGTGATTTGTTTTCTCAAAAGGAAAATCTGGTCAGGATATTGGTAAGCAGTCAGAGGTACTGGGTCTGATCTGTACATAGTTTTTGTAACACCTTAAATGAAATTAAAGGTGAACACATGCTCTTTTCTTGTTATGTTCTGCTGGATGTTTACACCTCTTTATATACAGTCTATGATTCACACCTGAAAGCTCCTCAGTTAGTTTCATCTACTATTGTACAAGAAACAGCTTTAGATGAATAGCATTGTTAACTGTGGCAGTACATTGATAGTGTTAACCTATAATATAAATGATCTCCACCAGCCTGAGATGTCAAACAGTCATCAAAATTTGATATTCTTTTACTTTGTTAGTTTCTGAAACATATTTTTCTGCACATCACAATTTTAGCTTTTAGCCACCAGAGGTTGCTGTGATCCAACAGTTCAAGTAAAAATACAATAATCCACTGTGATTCCTCTTTCAACAGGTTATTATTAAAATACTTTCATGGAAAGACTTCTAGAATTAATGTGTCTATAACTACATGTTACACAAGATCATTCTCTGCACTTCAACAGGCAATTAAAAAGTGTAGCAGTAGAAAGAGCAGTATCGGTAGTGGGGAAGAAATATTGACTGGAAAACATCAAAACAATAATTTAGGGCCAAAAACAGCACTTGATTTTAAAAGAACATTGAAATGTAAAAATAAAAAGTAGAAATACAAACTCTATACCTGGTATAAGGGAAAGAACTTTTCTATTTGTGTCTGTAAATAATGAGGCAAATTAATTGCACGACTCCATCCATCCATCCATCTTCGTCCACTTATCCGGTATCGGGTCACGGGGGGAGCAACTCCAGCAGGGGACCCCAAACTTCCCTTTCCCGAGCCACATTAACCAGCTCAGACTGGGGGATCCCGAGGCGTTCCCAGGCAAGGTTGGATATACACTCACCTATAGGATTTTTAGGAGTACCATACTAATACTGTGTTTGACCCCCTTTTGCCTTCAGACCTGCCTTAATTCTACGTGGCATTGATTCAACAAGGTGCTGAAAGCATTCTTTAGAAATGTTGGCCCAAATTGATAGGATAGCATCTTGCAATTGATGGAGATTTGTGGAATGCACATCCAGGGCACGAAGCTCCCATTCCACCACATCCCAAAGATGTTCTATTGGGTTGACTGTGACTGTGGGGGCCATTTTAGTACAGTGAACTCATTTTCATGTTCAAGAAACCAATTTGAAATGATTGGAGCTTTGTGACATGGTGCATTATCCTGCTGGAAGTAGCCATCAGAGGATGGGTACATGGTGGCCATAAAGGGATGGACATGGTCAGAAACAATGCTCAGGTATGCTGTGGCATTTAAACGATGCCCAATTGGCACTAAGGGGCCTAAAGTGTGCCAAGAAAACATCCCCCACACCATTACACCACCACCACCAGCCTGCACAGTGGTAACAAGGCATGATGGATCCATGTTCTCATTCTGCTCACGCCAAATTCTGACTCTACCATCTGAATGTCTCAACAGAAATCGAGACTCATCAGACCAGGCAACATTTTTCCAGTCTTCAACTGTCCAATTTTGGTGAGCTATTGTAGCCTCTTTTTCCTATTTGTAGTGGAGATGAGTGGTACCCGGTGGGGTCTTCTGCTGTTGTAGCCCATCCGCCTCAAGGTTGTGCGTGTTGTGGCTTCACAAATGCTTTGCCGCACACCTCGGTTGTAACGAGTGGTTATTTCAGTCAAAGTTGCTCTTCTATCAGCTTGAATCAGTCGGCCCATTCTCCTCTGACCTAAATCAGCCACATCCCTAAATGCACTGAAGCAACTGCCATGTGATTGGTTGATTAGATAATTAAATGAATGAGAAATTAAACAGGTCTTTCTAATAATCCTTTAGGTGAGTGTATAATCCCTCCACCTAGTCCTGGGTCTTCCCCGAGGCCTCCTCCCAGCTGGACGTGCCTGGAACACCTCCCTTGGGAGGCGCCCAGGAGGCATCCTTACCAGATGCCTGAACTACCTCAATTGGCTCCTCACGGATGACTGAGCTTCTCACCCTATCTCTAACTGAGATGCCAGCCACACTCCTGAGGAAACGCATTTCAGCCGCTTCTACCCTGGACCTCGTTCTTTCGGTCATGACCCAGCCTTCATGACCATAGGTGAGGGTAGGAACAAAAACTGATCGGTAGGCTTTGCCTTCTGGCTCAGCTCTCTTTTCATCACGGTGTGATGAATTCAACATCGGTACACAGCTCAAAAAAGCTTTGTGGCACCCCTCTCCATTCCATGAGCCCACCACCTGTGTGAGGAACCGCTGAGGTCGGGTGCGCTGCCACATGGGTGGCGGTGAAGGTCAGGGGCCTTGATGGACCAGACCCAGGCGGCAGAGGCTGGCTCTGGGGACGTGGAATGTCACCTCTCTGTGGGGGAAGGAGCCAGAACTTGTGTGGGAGGTGGAGCGCTACCAGTTGGATCTGGTGGGGCTTACCTCTACGCACAGTCTTGGTTCTGGAACCATACTCCTGGATAGGGGTTGGACTCTGTCCTACTCTGGAGTTGTCCAGGGTGTGAGGCACCGGGCAGGTGTGGGGATACTCACAAGCCCCCGGCTGAGTGCCGCTGCGTTGGAGTGTACCCCGGTGGACGAGAGGGTTGCCTCCCTACGCCTACGCCTGCGGGTGGTTGGGGGGAAAAACTCTGACTGTTGTTTGTGCATAAGCACCAAACAAGATATCGGAGTATTTGGCCTTCTTGGAGACCTTGAATGGAGTCTTGTATGGGGCTCCAGTGGGATAATAATAATAACTAAAACAGACAAACATAGAAGGGTTCTACCGCTTCATGGTTTGAACCCTAATCATAATAAGTATGTATGAACAAGTCAGATTCTTGTATGAAGCACCATACTAACCTGTGGTGATCCTAATAACCCAGCTGCTTAGGGATCCACTGCCTTTTGCTGCCTACTGCAGGTCCTTCTTTTCCTGCTTCCTTATTCTGTCTCTGTCTTTATGTGGCATCTTTGCACTGTAGCAGAATTCAATATCAGGATTTACAAAAGAGACAAGATAACAATATATCAAACCAGATAAACAGTTGTAGCCTATAACTACAACCTGAGCTTTCTATCAGATTTCTGTAGCAGTGGGCTAGTAGGCTTTTCAGTGGGCTGCTGGTTGAGAGGCAGAAAAGCAGATGGACACACACACACACACACACACACACACACATCATTCTTTCTTGAAGTGCTGTTGTTGTATCAACATCACAGGTCTAACTAAAAAATACACAAAAACAAGTGTAAGCAGGTTAGTAAAACGTTAGAAATAAAAACCCTTTAGAATGTTCTTGCTCAAGTTCTGCATCACATATTGATTTTCTCTCCAATGTATTTACAGATATTTGGTGCATTGTTCAGAGCCCAAAATGAAATTCATGGGAGCCTAAATTGAATAATACTGGTAGTTCCAGACTGTAATTAGCATCAGTGTTCTTAATGATTAGGAGTGAGATTGATTTTCTATCCTTTCTTGCACTGTAACTTTCCCAGTGTTTTACTGTAAAGAAATCACCATTACAATATTGATAGCCTGACACCTTTTCTTTGTCTAACGATAATAAAGCTGGTACATTGTTTGTATACATGTTTAAATTCAGATAATCCATAAAGTAACTACCATGTTAAAATATCTGATTCGTAAGTTCTAATATACAGTAATACAGTTGTTTGGCAATGTTTGGCTGGCACTCTCCTCCGTTTATAATCCTACACTGAACAAAGCTGAGAGCAGATGCAGCTCATGTGTAATTCATCAATTGAAGCTCTACGTTTTTGATCATTTGAACATTTGTTAAATTTAAAGTGCAAACATTGGATAGTTTGATAAACAGAGTTTGTGTCACTCCTTCAAAAGCAAAATTCATCAGAATTTCTTCCCATGCAAAATCTACTCATATAAGGTCTGGGTTAAAGTTTCCAAATAGAAACCTGACACATCACCAATGGGAATTAAAACCTCTTCTTTCTAGCCAATGAATATTTAAAGTGGAGAAAGCTTGCTTTAAAAAAAATAGTGTGCAGGCCATTCAAAGACATATTGGACCAAGACTGTCTTGTAGGTGCTTCTGTTGCTTCTGTGAAAGAACAATATCCACCTATGAAATCTAAAAGGGACGATAACAAAGCATGGACAAAGACAGGGAGAGTAAAAGAGAGAAAGAGAGGTTCAGCTGCA
Organism: Percina caprodes; assembly: GCA_013375575.1. NCBI lineage: Eukaryota > Metazoa > Chordata > Actinopteri > Perciformes > Percidae > Percina > Percina caprodes. Next base: position 2,372,050 of record JABXJD010000032.1, on the reverse strand, counting down.
TGTTTATGTGGTAAGTTTGAAGTAAGATTGATTTTGAAAGCTGATATGTTTGGTGCTCTCATCGGCTGGCTATGTGTAGCTGCAGATAGTTGAGCTACATCAAGCACACAGTAATTTCAAAGAATCAGGTAAGGCTCAACTGGGATGAGAACACACACATACAGGATTAGTTAAGTTTAAGGCACTTTGCTGAGACATACAGTATAGCAACAGATTTACAGTTTGGCAGGCAGACTCAAACACTCACTGTGTCTTTCAGACCGCTATAAAGAGCAGTTAAGTGAGAAAGGCTGTCTACTAGACAACTACTGAACATCTAAATACAATCTAATATCAACGCTATTACAATACATTCATATGATTTAAAAGGAACCATACTTTCTGTCTCTGGTTTAACTTTTAAAGAAATATGCAACACAACAATGTATTATTCAAATGGTGTAACTACAAGCCACAGTGGTGTATCCATTTGGAATAATACTTGAACACTCAAGGTTCCTACCCTTAAAAAAAGGAAGGGCGAGCAAAGTGAAACATTCTCCCCTCTCGATTAGGAACTCCTGTGCAATGTAACACAATTCAGTACAATGACAAGAACAAAAGAAAATCTTTGTTTTGGTTGACTCTGTGTCAGAAATGTGTAGTTGTAGGTCAATTTTCTGTATGTATAGTACAGGTGTGGATGGAATAAAAAGTGATTGCTACTGTGTGCTCCATGAACTGTCTGACGTCTTCTGTGCTTGGTGATTTCACAACTGGACACTTTGCTCATCTATTTTTGTTTCATCACCAGACAGATTTTTTTAAATTTTAAATTGTAAAATTTCCTTATTGAACATACATGCACAGTGACCAAGACATTGCACATGTACACTATGACGTGAATTGTATTGGCTTAATTTGTTTCTTGGCACTGATAGCATTTAATGGTGATGGAAGCCTCATGTTCAAGGTTAATGTTACTATTCTTTTAATGATCCTTCATCAAATGGTGTGCCACTAAATCGCATAGAAACTCAAAAAGGCAATTCATGTAGGATTCAAGCATTTAATTACTGTGTCTGAATCAATTTTTAAGACAAAAATAGGAGGCAAAGGAAACAGCAATTTAGTATAAGAATAAACGATTGAACATACAGGTAAAAGCCAGTAAATTAGAATATTTTGAAAAACTTGATTTATTTCAGTAATTGCATTCAAAAGGTGTAACTTGTACATTATATTTATTCATTGCACACAGACTGATGCATTCAAATGTTTATTTCATTTAATTTTGATGATTTGAAGTGGCAACAAATGAAAATCCAAAATTCCGTGTGTCACAAAATTAGAATATTGTGTAAGGGTTACATTTTGAAGACACCTGGTGCCACAAAGTAATCAGCTGATTAACTCAAAACACCTGCAAAGGGCTTTAAATGGTCTCTCAGTCCAGTTCTGAAGCCTACACAAACATGGGGAAGACTTCAGATTTGACAGCTGTCAAAAGGCGACCATCGACACATTGCACAAGGAGGAAAGACACAAAAGTTATTGCTGAAGAGGCTGGCTGTTCTCAGAGCTCTGTGTCCAAACACATTAATAGAGAGGCAAAGGGAAGGAAAAACTGTGGTCAGAAAAAGTGTACAAGCGATAGGGATCACCGCGCCTAGTCAAGATTGTGAAAAAGGGTGTGGACAGCTGCTGGAGTCAGTGCTTCAAGATCCACCACCAAGAGACGCTTGAAAGACATGGGTTTCAACTGCCGCATACCTCGTGTCAAGCCACTGTTGACCAAGAAACAGCGAGCGTCTCACCTGGGCTAAGGAAAAAAGAGCTGGACTGCTGCTGAGTGGTCCAAAGTCATGTTTTCTGACGAAAGCATTTTGCATTTCCTTTGGAAATCGAGGTCCCAGAGTCTGGAGGAAGACAGGAGGCACAGGATCCACGTTGCCTGAAGTTTAGTGTAAAGTTTCCACCATCAGTGATGGTTTGGGGTGCCATGTCATCTGCTGGTGTCGGTCCTCTGTTTCCAGATCCAGGGTCAACGCAGCCGTCTACCAGCAAGTTTTAGAGCACTTCATGCTTCCTGCTGCTGACCTGCTCTATGGAGATGGAGATTTCAGGTTCCAACAGGACTTGGCGCCTGCACACAGCGCAAAATCTACCCGTGCCTGGTTTACGGACCATGGTATTTCTGTTCTAAATTGGCCAGCCAACTCCTGACCTTAGCCCCATAGAAAATCTGGGGTATTTGAGGAAGATGCAGAATGCCAGACCCAAAAACAGAAGAGTTGAAGGCCACTATCAGAGCAACCTGGGCTCTCATAACACCTGAGCAGTGCCAGAAACTCATTGACTCCATGCCACGCCGCATTAATGCAGTAATTGAGGCAAAAGGAGCTCCAACCAAGTATTGAGTATTGTACATGCTCATATTTTCATTTTCTTACTTTTCAGTTGGCCAACATTTCTAAAAACTCCCTTTTTGTATTAGCCTTAAGTAATATTCTAATTTTGTGACACACGGAATTTTGGATTTTCATTTGTTGCCACTTCAACTCATCAAAATTAAATGAAATAAACATTTGAATGCATCAGTCTGTGTGCAATGAATAAATATAATGTACAAGTTACACCTTTTGAATGCAATTACTGAAATAAATCAAGTTTTTCAAAATATTCTAATTTACTGGCTTTTACCTGTACACAAGCAACGAAATAGACAAACATAAAACCCAACATAATGCAAAAGCTTTTTAAATCATATATATTAAACTGACATTAAACCAGGGAAGAGAGGCTGCAATGGTCTCATTTAATTAGGAGTTTAAAGAAAAATAATGTGAGTTATTCTTGAAACTATAAACATATGTATATGTTGTGTTGTATATGTGTTCAATCTGTAAACTTCTTGTTTCACCCATTATTTGTTTAATTATTAACTAACAAAGCAAGACACAGTTTACATGTTTTTGTTTGAAAAAACAATTTGTTATGGTGACTGCTATATTTACCCAGAAAATGTGCAACACTATGTAATGTGTGTAATAACAACAGAGTGTAAATTGAAATTTCCTCTTGTGGGATTAATAAAGTATATATTATTATTATTATTATTATTATTATTATTATTATTATTATTATTATTATACAAAACAAGAAGTAAGGGAAGTAAACGTGTTGTAGGCTATTATGTAAATTCATGTAATGGCTATACTTGTTCAGGTATACTCCATGTTGGGATGTATATGCTTGAGTATTTGTTTCCTAATAGTCATCCTCACTACTGTATGAAAAAGAAAAAAGGAAGGCTGACACATTTCTTGCATTAGAAATTATTAAGATGTTACAAGCCAAAAAATCTATCTTTTGTAATGATCACACACTTCTTTCACATTATCACGATCAGTGGCTGATATTTTGTAAACATTTACAGTTTGAGTTGCATATTCATTTCAAATACCTGTGCTTAACCTCCAGTTATATATTTTGAATAAAACATCAGAAATGTTCTGTATTCCTGTTTTAATTCTTATAGAAAAACCCACATACATATTTATTGTATTAAAAAACAACTTCCACTAAAAGAGCCCTTTTCTGTTTTGGACTGCAATTGGACAGTTTATCCAGTGCTCATTGACCTTGAACTACGCAGGTCAGTCCAGCTGCAGCAGTTTCAGTTTGGTCTTTTTTAGTTTTTAAGTAGAGCTAAAATCAAGAGTGATAAGAGGTTATTTGCAGTTCATGTTTGATGGCCTTGCAGAAAAAAAATCTGCATTTCTGCTCTGTTCTAACAAGTCATGATTCCAACCTGCAGAATGGAGTAGGTGACAGAGATGAGTGCTGAGGCTGAAAGAAATTGCAGAGCTGTCAACTAGAATAATCACAGAGTTTCCTGGCAAACTGTCCCCAGCAGTTTGAGTACAGAAGCTCCTCTGTGCATAAGACTTGCATCACCGTGTATGAAAATATAAAATGTCTTTCCTGGAATTCTCCCGAGATAGTGCCACAACAGTGTAATATATTAGTCTTTTCCCATAAACCAAGACTGAGTGCTTTACGATTTCCACATTTTTTTTTTTAGATCATTTCAATACATATAAATCCCGCTGTTTTAAGAAAGTATCTCCTTCTTATCAAAAAATGGAGCATGCAAAATTGTGGCAACAGCCTTCAAAGAAAGAAAATGACAGCCACTCAATTTAAGTGCAATGCAGTAAACAACCTGTAAATAAAAACCAAATGGAAGTCTGCAGGGAAGTCTGAAAGTGTTTTACTTTGTTGGACTGTGTGAATACAAATTGTATCAAATTGTTTTGATAGATTGTAGTCTAAACAAAGTGTTAGGGGGGTAAACAATGGCCAAAGGAGGTACAGAGAAAGAAAAGAATAGAGCTTTAACACGCAGAATCAGTTTTTTGGCAAACCAGATGTAACTATCTCTTTAAACTGACATTTTACAGCTTAGAGGGACACAAAATCTTTACTTTTGTGTGCAACTGCAATATAATATTGTAAAATGAAATGGATAGAAGACTATAGATAGTTAACCATAATACAAGATGTATGTAAGCATGTACTGTATTTGTGACATATTTGAGGTACTTGGCTCTGTATACTTCTACTCCACTACATTTTAGAGGGAAATATTGTACTTTTTGTTATAAGTTAAAGCCAACAGACTTAGTTGCAGTCCTTTATACAAAGTAGTTAAACATTAGTTGTACTTCAACAAACCACACCAGTATAATCCTGCTGTTCCATTAATAGGTCGACGCTGTCTGATTCGACAGAATTTGTACTGTATAAGTCTTATTTAATATCTCCAGATCAATACAGTATAGAGACTTACTTTTTTTTGTTTAGAAGCAGAGGTTTAAAGAGGTCCTCTGACAAATGTAGGCCATCCAGAAGCTTATTTAATCCATCATGGAATTAAACTGTCTTTGTAAAATAAATAAATAATTATGAATCCAAATTCAACTTGTGTGTATTCCGGGGCATGTTGCACGAAACCAGGATAAGGGATTAAGCCGGGATATTCAAGTTATCCTGGATGAATTTAGCTTTGACTTGATTGCACAAAACCAGGTTGAACTAAACCCAGTCAAGTAACCATGGAGATTTATTCTTTGAGGCTAGCCTGGTCCAGAGCAGGCTAACAGCCAGGCCAAGATTAATCCTGGATTCTCATGTGTTAAATCAGCTGGCACTCTAATTCCAATTAAACGTGTTTAAGTTATTCCGCAGTCTTCTGCATGTGTTCTGCTTTATTTTTATTAACATGCATTATTTGTCACTATTGTTGTCATGAGTTTGATATTAAACCCTACTATAGCAGTTGTTTAGAAGAAATGGTTGCACTGGCACCCAGATGCGGAGTGACAATCGGGAGAGTCTGGACTTTTCCCGGTGGGACGGTAGTGTGTCGAGGCTGCCTGGCGTGTGTGCGCTGTGAATCAACTGATTCAAGCTGATAGAAGAGCAACTTTGACTGAAATAACCACTCGTTACAACCAAGGTATGCAGCAAAGCATTTGTGAAGCCACAACACGCACAACCATGAGGCGGATGGGCTACAACAGCAGAAGACCCCACCGGGTACCACTCATCTCCACTACAAACAGGAAAAAGAGGCTACAATTTGGAAGAGCTCACCAAAATTGGACAGTTGAAAACTGGAAAAATGTTGCCTGGTCTGATGAGTCTCGATTTCTGTTGAGACATTCAGATGGTAGAGTCAGAATTTGGCGTAAACAGAATGAGAACATGGATCCATCATGCCTTGTTACCACTGTGCAGGCTGGTGGTGGTGGTGGTGGTGTAATGGTGTGGGGGATGTTTTCTTGGCACACTTTAGGCCCCTTGGTGCCAATTGGGCATCGTTTAAATGCCACGGCCTACCTGAGCATTGTTTCTGACCATGTCCATCCCTTTATGGCCACCATGTACCCATCCTCTGATGGCTACTTCCAGCAGGATAATGCACCATGTCACAAAGCTCCAATCATTTCAAATTGGTTCCTTGAACATGACAATGAGTTCACTGTACTAAAATGGCCCCCACAGTCACCAGATCTCAACCCAATAGAGCATCTTTGGGATGTGGTGGCACGGGAGCTTCGTGCCCTGGATGTGCATCCCACAAATCTCCATCAACTGCAAGATGCTATCCTATCAATATGGGCCAACATTTCTAAAGAATGCTTTCAGCACCTTGTTGAATCAATGCCACGTAGAATTAAGGCAGGTCTGAAGGCGAAAGGGGGTCAAACACAGTATTAGTATGGTGTTCCTAATAATCCTATAGGTGAGTATATACAGTATGTAGCAGGACCTGTTATCATGAGTACTCTGTGAACTGCCATTCACTTAGCTCATGCAGTGATCGATCCATTTTACACTCATTGAACCACCAAGTTACCTGCTGAGACCCACTAATTTGTTACAGCCCATGGTTGGACAACCACGTACGTAAGACTATAAAACAGAATTGGCTTTACTTTTTTTAATCTTTAAAGGGTGTAAGTGAATAATTTTCTGTTGAGGGAACCCTGGCTTTTGAGATTAGAGTCCCTACAGCTGTGAGAAATTTGCATGTACATTTAATGTATTTAGCTCCATCCACACTGCTATCAGCAAAAACCTTTGTTCTTACAGGTATCTGAGCACCGGCCAACGTTCCTCTAGGCCTGAAGACAGGATTTAAAGAATTGTTCAAAAGGTGGTGTATGCAGAGTCTGTTTGAGAAAATGAAAAATAAAAACTATATAGTAGGCTACCTCCACTGTTTCTAATATGTGAAGTAGTGCACATATCAAACTATTTTATATGCTTAGATTTAAATGTAGTGATGCATATTTATAACTAAATGCAAATTAACACATTTTACATCCAAACCAATCATTGAAGCGACCTTTCAACAGCACCTCTTACAGCATGTCTTTAAAAACCTATAACTCTCTCCTCTCCTTCGCGCTTGCATTTTGCACCCCTCACACCCAGATTCTTTCCTCCCTTTAAGGTCTTGGGGGGGGGGGTTGCGTCTGTCGTGCCTGGGTGCCACAGCAGATTACCTAGCTTCCCAACAACGCAGAAGGCAAATGGATTACTACAAGCAACTTCACGCTTCGCACATACCAATCATCTTTTATTATGCACTGTTGCCCTGTTGAAGAGGCAGGTTTTTCTTGTCAATCGTTATGAAATAAGGCAGCCAACATTAAAGACATAGTTTGTGTTGCAACAGTTGTTCTGTACTTACTGCATTGAAAACAGCCACCTGTCTTCACTGCAGCAATAAAGGGAGATAGGGGACTTTTATGCCAATTTCAAACATGGATTGTTGTGGCCTGATATATTTTAACAGGAAACAAGAACTTTGTGTGCCGAGGGTAGAGTTAAAAATGAGTGTTGCTCGACACCACCTAGTTTAATAGATTTTTTTTCCCCCAGTTGCAAAAGTGCTGATGGTGTTGGTTCACTGAACATCCGATGGGCTGTGCACATTTAAACACAGGATCCAGTGCCGTTCCAAGGTTTGTCTTATCAAAATATTGTATTTTCAAATAGCCTTGAACAATCAATCATAACAAATTAGGTTGGATTCATCTAGACTTACATAAGTAATGCATCCACAGTCTGCACTACATCTACAATCTGTACTTGGTTTTTCTCTTAAAAAGAAACAGGATTTCACTCTGCAATCTAACATAAACCAAACAATATACATCAAACGTTCAGGCATAACATTCAATGTGACCAAATAGCCTACATGTGTTATACTCCGAAAAAGTCCATTAGATTCACATCACTCTGCTTTGTTCTGCCTGCTTTGTTTGAAGTGAAAAAGAGCGTCACAAGCCTTAAGGGCAGAGTTTTATAAGCTTGGAAAGTGGTGATTTAAAGTCCATGAATGAGGCAGGTCAGGTGGAAACCTGATATTTAACACCAGTGGTGTCTACAGCAGCGGTACCAAATCATTATGTTTTTTTGCCATTGTCTTCTGCTTTTGCTTCAGCATCAGCAGCAGCATCAGCATTTCCATCTCCATCTCCATCTCCATCTCCATCTCCATCTCCATCTCCATCTCCATCTCCATCTCCATCTCCCCAGTGCGTTACATCTTTTCATCATGTTTCTCATGCTGGTCGGCTCTCTGCTAACCTCTTAAAACATGGCCTGCCCCCTGCTCCACAGGTGACTCACATCAATACTAATTAAGCACAGGGCTAAAGGAAGAAGACGTAACACCACACAGCACAAATCAAACACTGCACAATAAAAGCATGCCAGGCCCAAAGCAACACAACAAAACTAACCATGCAAACAGAAATTTAATCAATAATTAAAGCAAATAAATGAACATGCAAAACAATGACATATCAGGAATAAATAAGGCACAGCAAACCAAAACATACTTGCACAAAATTATAACAAAACACAAAAACTCTACTGTGTGATATTTGCAGGATCCAGCAGACCAAGGTAAAGTTCCAGTCAAAATGCTAAACCAAGTCCCTTCAATGCAACAAACAAAAACCTTTATTTAGAAAGCCTCAAGTTCATTGGTCAATAACTTGAGAAGTAATTATATATATGGACATGCTTTATACAACTTTTAATAAGCTTGATCCACTGATGATTCACGGAAATTTGGTGGCAATCGGAGCTACGGTCTAGGAGGAGCTCTCAAAAATGTGTTTTTCAAAAGATTCTCTATGCGGACCTTAATGGTCCCTGAGGCTTTATTGTAGAGCATATTAAGCTGCACCTATATGAGAAATTTCAAGTCAATCGGACTTACGGTCTCAGTGTGGCCTTTCAAAGTTTGCATTTTGAAGCCTTAATTACAGCGCCACCATGTGGCCGATCACGGTAATTTGAGCCAGCGTGGCAGAGAACAAATAATAACTAAAACAGACAAACATAGAAGGGTTCTACCACTTTGCGGTTTGAACCCTAATCATAATAATGGATTTTCATCCTTTCCAATTTTATAAATGCATAAGCTACTTACAGTATGTGGCCTGTTTACATGGAGACTCACTTTACAACACGCTGTACTGAGTATCTGACTGGCAACCGTGGGTGGGCAGGAAACAGGATGTTCCTGTCAGTTTTTTTTCTGATGTGACCTGTAACACCACCTAATATAGTTATCTAATGATTGCTTTTGAAAATAACACTACAGGTTAGTTCTGTGGGTAATAAGCTGGGCAGGCAAACATTTGCAGCTTACATTAAAGCAGATAAACACAATCCATTTCTTATATTTAAAAAACCGCATTGGTCATTTGGAACGAGACAAGTTGAGAGCAGAGAGGTACTGCTTTAGAGCTTAAGACAAGAAAATCTTAAAGGAAATTGAATACATGAAGCAACATAGAATAGACTTTTTTAATCGCTGTCAGTCAAAGAGACGTGCTTGCAGGTAAACACTGTGTGACTCTATAATGTGAGATAAAGATGAAGCTGTTCAATGCAGGGTAAACATGGAATACAAGCTTGAATCATAGCAGACAAAGATAGTGACTGAGCTCTTTTTTATGGATTTGTTTCAGTAATTGTTGTTCTTCTGTGTAGTGTGTAGCTGATTGTCACATCTACAGGAAATAGACACAATAACAAGAGCGATACAGTACAATAGCTCTAACCTTTGTGAAACCTTTTTCTTGTGGCTATAAGAGCTGTTGAAGTCCAACTGATATTAAATTGCATTTGTGTTGTCCGCTACAGCATACACATCTGTAAATCACTTGTTCTGAGTTCTCCTTTAAGAAAAAAATCTGAAAACATAAGGGAGAAATTAATATTCTATATATTTTGGTTTCATGGCGGTGCCCCTCTAGCTTGAGGTTGTAGCTTTGTGGTGGTGTTTTTGTATTGGATGGCATCTTATTCCACAGGTGTTCATGTTATTCTGTCAGTCCCCCGATGTGATGTGATGAGTGAAAACATACTGTAAATGTGCTGTCCAATTAGGTTTAAAATAGAAAAAATGCTGCTAAATTAGCTTTTTTTTGCTTGGACACAGCTACAGGCATAAACACAAACACGCAAAAGAAACCAAACTTCCCATGAACTTCGCAGACACGACAATTATGGTCAATACATGGAGAGGGTGCAGTACTTCATCTGTCCCCGGGCCTTCTGCCCCAGGTTAAAAAGAAGAGCTGGATATTTAGTTCAAACAGACTCTGTGGGACATGGTGTTAGAATGCACAGCCACAAGATTTCTCTAAAAACTTTAATAAAGAAAGACAGTATACTAGACACTACTGGGTTGGTGTATTGCCTGTTTGTTTAATTATTTCATTAAATCTTGACTCAAAAAATATTTACACTAAAGCAGGATTAAGCTTAAGCAGCATTTCAATGGAAGCCCACAAGGGAGCTGATATCCATAATAAGCCTTGTAGCATCCAGCATGGTAACTGTGACAAACTACGAGGGGGCCAAGGCTGATGCACCTGACTAAATAAATCCTATTTTCATTCTCAGACAAATGTTTTACATTCTTTAGTTTAACATTCTTTTTAATGTTTGCAAATAACATTTTTTTTTCTTTTTTGTTTTATTGCTTTTTCAGGATAGTGGATAAAAGAGATGTGACAGGCAACACAGGTCCCAAACCATTTGTTAAAGCATGCTCAAGTACAATTATATTTATTTTTTTTGTATTTAGTGGTTATATCAGAATCGGTTTAATGGTTTAATTTAAAAAAAACACCATATTTTTGTTGTACTACACATTGCTGCAGCTCCTCTTTTCCCCCTGTGTGTTGAGCTCTGTTTTAGCTTCAGAGTTAGGCATCTCATTTCTGTTCAATCTTTGTTGGAAGTCGCACATGCACAGTACCTAGATAAGGACTGCCAGCTAGTCAGAAGCAGAGTATGGGGGAATGCCATGCTAGCGGCTAGGCAAGCGTTATAACATGTGTTACAAAGTGATGCACGTTTGTCATGGAAGTAAAGGATGGGCGACAACAGAGCTGTTTGGAGCAGTTGGAGATGGTAAGTCCCTTTGGGGTGGACTTTGGGCTTTTCACTTTGCACAAAAATATATATAACACAATAAAAAACTACCTCTTGGAGAAGGGGCAATAGTTGGAATGTTTCATATCTTACACATAGTACATAGTAAGGAAAAAAGGTAAAGTACAATATATTGTATTGAAAAATTGTCTTCATGTCATCATGAACTAGATTGCTTATTTGGTGCAGATTCAGTGCCTTGTGTTACACAGTGAGCCTGAGGATATGGATATAACAATAAGGATGCAGTACAGACCACCAGAACACTGGGGTGAATAAAGAAAAGAGATAATAAGCAAAACCCCAGATGAACAGTGGTATTGTGCTGTGAGGAAGACGATGAGTGAAGCCTCAGGGTGGAGCTGCTGCCTGCAAACAAGTGGTACTCACTGGGGAATGAACAGAATATGTTGAGCCAGACTATCTAGATGACTGAAAGAGGAAGTTAAGACAATGGTTAATGTTTACTGGAGGTAAAGCCCAGGGGAACTCACCAGACCCATCATCAGAGCAGTGGCAGCAGAAAAGTAATTAGACCATCCCCTGAGAGCATTTCCATTAATTGGAATTATTCAAGGGTGTCATTGTAGTGAGAGGTCAGAGGGAGGATGAACGAGAGCAAATCAAGATAAGTAAAGATAAAGTAAAAGAAGGTAAACAAACCAAATACACAAAAACACAAACTAATTAAAATTACATTTAATTCACTCTTTTATGCATTAAAGCTTATCTTAAATTAGTTTTGTATCAGCAATCAAGCTGTAAATGTAAAGCAACCAAGAGGGCAGTTGCATTACCAGAAACATGAAGGAAGGCTGTTAGGCGGTGTTAAAGTTTGCAGAATCAGACCTAAGAAGTCACATGAAGCAATGCCACTTGCCCTTTTGACCCTTAATATTCTGAAAATAGTGTGGTGGAAATATTGCTGCTGTAAAGTCAGTGATACTGTTTTTCATTTCAAAGAAAGACAGAAGTTGATCCTTGTCTGTTAAAACACAGGCCTGAAGGACAGACATAATTTTTAATTGACGGCAGTGACGTGCCATGGTGCATGAGGTGCTGAGCCACAACACAGGCTCCTGTGTAAATGCCACTCACTAATAATTTTAAATAACTCATGTATGCCCTGTGCAGGTTCAAATGGCCTCATCACTCACTCTCAGTCCCAGGCCAGATCAGCCTCTCTTACATCACTTCCACAGTAAAAACCTAATCAGAGACAGTCATTTATCCTGCTGAAGGAATATGACTGCCATTACTGCACTGAAAGTGCTGTGTGTGCAGGAACACCCCACACTCATATATAATGCCTATCAAACTGCACATTAATATTGTTTCCCTCACAAGGTTCTATGTTCTATGCTAACGTGCACAGTGGAGCACCAGATGCTTTGTTTGGCAGATAGGCTTCGAGATGGAAAACCTCAGGGTAGCTATCATACATTGTAGCCATTATTACTCTATGATTTATCACTTTCATTTTTCCACATAGCTTAAAGTGACAAGGATGACATCATTTATACAAACTTTCTGTCAAGAAAAACATCACAACTAGCTACTGAACATCTTGGATGCTGGATAATGAAGTCATTGCTATTTACAGCACATTTATGTCACATGTAACTACGGTGGTAGCTGCTAATCAAATCAATTTCACTGAAAACAAGATGTAGTTTGACATTTTGCGTTTGTTGGCTCTCAACTCTGGCAGTTGATGTCTTCTTTTAAGCAGATGGGAACAGGAGACATCAGATTGAAGAATTGGAGCAGATGTGTTATGAAACGTTAAATGTGATGATTAATTAAGGGATAACCCCTGCCGCAATGACAGGGTTTGTGGTTTGTTGCTTGTCTTTTTTTTTTTTTAAATTTTACCCATTTGAATTCCAATGAGATGTTGTGAGATAGGATCACAATATGCAAATTAGTTAGGTGGGCTGGCAGACTTAGGTAGGTCAAGAGAAGCAATGCCACAAACTAACGTTATCAATTTCTAAATTACTTTTTATGAGGGAAGACGTGTAAACTACTAGTACAACCTGTAGCTTTTGCTGGGCTTGCAAAAGTCAAGAGACAGAGGTAGGCTGAGGCCTTCGTGTGATATGTGATCCCACAATTATTGCGTGATCTTGTAATGTAACGAAAATCTACTTACTGTGCATGGAAACATTTTAGCACCATAGAAGCTAAAAATTGGTTGGCTTTATTTGGTCTTAATCCTTGAAGCGTTTTCACTTAAAGTGCTCAAATTATGCTCATTCTTAGTTAAAATGGACTTTGGGCAACCCATAACATGCGTAAATATAGATTTACAACACAATAAAGTAAAGGGGAAAAGCCAAAAAACATAATATGAGCACTTTCAAATATATTGTTTTAAAATATTAAAATTAACCATTTAATGATGCTAGCCTGAGTTCACTTTGCAGTGGCAGCAAGATAAACTAGAGGACCTTTCCTAATCTTAGTTCCTAGCCATGTGCTACCCATTGATTTTGGGTGATCCTGAGATATTCCCAGGCCAGATGGCATATGTAATCCCTGATGTGTGATCTGGATCTGTCACAGGGTCTTCTTCCAGCCTTACCCCAAATATTTTTTTTCTGAAAAGGGAACTAAACAACTTTTCAGTGCTTGAGACTATGAGGTTGCCCCACTTACTGAACAATGGACGTACAAAGATCAAGATTTGCAACAAAAGATTTTTCTAACAAAAAAGTTTAATACGTTAGATTGGACACAAGGCATGGTGACGCCCTCCATAATCAATATTTTTATTATTCAACTGTGACCGTAACTTTCCCTTACCTTAACCAAGTGTTTTAGATGCTTCACATTAACATAATTGACCCAGCTAAGTGTGCAACAGGTAGAAACAATAAAGTTGATGCTGACAATGATACACAAAATTAAATAAGACAACATATGATGAGGTTGAAGGTGACAGGTTGCCACTGCGACAATAAATCACTGAAATGCAGCAGGTGTTTAAAAGGGAGGAAAGACAACTGAGCACACACTGCCACACTAAGCAGGACCAACATACTCAGAGGAGCCTTATGTAAGCAACACACACTGTCATACTGACAGCAGACAGCAGTGACTGTAATGATGCAGCCCACTGACAACAGTCAGTGGCTATACTAATGCCATGTGTTGAAGAAGGAAAAGAAAGAAAGAAAAATACTGTCAGGCACAAACTAGAAAGGGGAGCTAGACAGGGGATGCATTGGTTATATGGCAGTGAAAATAGATTGGTTTTGAGTTTGGGGTTTGAAGTTTTTCAGTTTTGAAGAATTAGCTGGAGGAAGTTGGCTCCAAAATAATAGAGCTTGGCAGGAAAATGCTCGGCTGCCTCCTTATTTTTCTTCTTGAGGTTTGAGACAGCAATAAAACCTAGATCCTCTCAGGACATGAGGGGACAGAGAGGTCAGATAAATAGGTTGGTGAGCACTTGCAATGATTTACACACTACCAAACCGTTTTAAAGTGAAATGTAGCTTGATTTGGATAGTGAACATGTTCTGTGCATATCCTGTACGAACAATTCCTAAAGCTGAACTGAAAACACTGAATCATTACTCACTGATTCATTCAAGAAGCTCTTTGCTTTGACGTTTCCCTCACAGGTGACTGAAAGTGCAGTTGATCTCAGCATGGATTTACACAGGCATGGAACAAGTACTAGAATACTTAACTCAAGTATAACTTTGTTATTTTATTTTAGCATTTAGCATGTTAGCCACACCTATCATGCACTTGTTGGTGATGCATGTGTTTTCTCTGGGTCAGTTAGAGTGCTCACCGGGTAGCAGTCTCATTCTTTTCTTATGTGTGCCAGAGTGTCAGCTGAGTGCACTGTCTCCTCTCTAAAGCTCACAGTAGCTTTGACTTTGCCTGTCTTTTGTTCCATTCTCACAGTTTATCAGCTTCTAGGACTTTGTCATGCGACTTGTTATGACTACAATACTTCAGATAAAGCTTTAATTACTATTCTAGCAGCAGAATATTTTTTGAAGTTTTAATAATGTAAGTTTCTGATAATAAAGTTGGGGACAATAAGCCAGTTAACTGGACATTACAACGATCAAATTTAAATGAAAGAAAAAGTTTCATAATTGTATTGCATGAACCAAACAAAGAATTCTTGTCATAGTTTTCATGCCCAACAAGTAAATGTGAAAGATCTGAAAGATGTGACAGTGACAATGCAGACTGAGAGATCACAATCACATGCCAAAGCTAAAAAGCAAAATGACACTAAAACCATAGAAATCTTTATGAAGACAAAAAAACGTTTTCTTTTAGTCGAAAACCTAAATTGTTTTGGGAGGCAGCTGGAAATAAAACTAGAGGGTGCAAAAAAAACAGCTGCAGCTAAATGGAAACTCAGACAATATGTGGTTTAATGAGATGCATGAAGGGCTCTACTGTATGCAGCCCAGTGGATCCAGGCAGCAAAGGATAAGTGGATACCACAAATGACAGGATTTATACTAAACATTAATTCAGCAAATGTTCCCCTCTCTTTTGCACTGGAATAGCAGTCTGTACTGAGGCAAGAACAAGTACTTGATGTAACACAATAATATAAAATTGTTGAAATGATACACATATGCTTTATGGAAGAGAACAAGGCAACATACAGCACCATTTCATTAAGCAAATTCAACAAAGTCTGGGTATTTCTGTGATTGTTGGCTATCATAGAAAACTGTTAAACAGGCAGTACAAATGGGACACATGGGTGAGAGGTGGATCAGAAACACTATGTTTGTCTGTGAAAAACATATAATGATAAAAATGAACAAACATAATGAACAAATATGAGCAATACCAAATTGCAACAGTAAAACTCAGCTGCTGCCAAGTTCCCAAAAAGATTGCTGGAGGAAAATTGCATGTGTAAGTAAATAGTCTTATCACTGCCAGGTCATTAAAGCACTGTGGGGATTTTTCTTTCCATTCATACAATATGATGTCTTTACACTGAGGCGGTGGAAGGATTTTCCAAGTCACAAAGCTTTGCTTTGCTCTGTGTCCCCTAAAGGCTGCGCTGATGTGAATAGGAGTGCAATCTATTGCTTCAGTCACTCACAAGACTCAAATGAATGAATTATGCAACTGTAAATTTCATTCAGTAAAACACTAGTATGACTATCTTTTGTAGTCTGAAAAAACATTTATAAACATTTATATGTGTCACAATAAATCATCACGATCCATCCTTCATCCACAGGACTGTCCCATTTTAGCCACAGTATTTATGACATTTTTTATATCTGGATCCCCACAGCCTGAGCAGGTAATCTTAGCTTCAAACTGAGTCATTGTCGTGAGACAGAAAAGCCAGGACTAAACCCAACTTTAGCTTCGTGAGAGACCCTTGAAAACAAAATCTTAATGTCACATCTAATCCTAGAAGCCTCCATGCCCCAAAGTTCTTTACAACTAAGCTTCTTCATGTAGCCACTTGCAGTGCAAAGTTGAGCTTGTGAATGGAAAATAAGCTTTTGTCATCTTTCATAGCCCTCACTTTCACTTTCATGTGTACTTTATGTAATTGTTTACCAATTGTGGTTGGCAATTAAAATTCAACAGCTTGCAGTTTAAATACGCCTTACAAGACAAGACAAAGTTCAAAAGAATTTAAAAGTATGGAGAAAGACAAACCTTGGAACAGTATAGATGCAGTAAAACACTAAAATAAGAGCAGTGCATTTTAAAACAGCTGTAAAAGGACAAAAATGGTACACGGTGAGATAAATTATATAATTTTTTTCCTTGTGATTTTTTCACAATCAGTTCACAATTTTAGCTTAGGCTTTTGAGTGTCAGATTCAATAATATTCCCCTCCAGTGATGGGAAACCACCACCTCAGATGTCAAACAATCAGACAATAAACAATGGCTCCCAGTGGAACCACCCCACTGAACTATAACTTAACTTTTTCTGCACACAAAGTCTTCTCTGTTTCTCTAACAGTACACTTAGACTTATGCTCTGTGCACATTGACATACCAAAATGCCTGAGACACGTGAGATACACCTGCTCTCCTCTAATCTCAGTCAGTGCAGGTGTAGTAACATGATGCCCATCAGATTAGTCTTGTGTCTGTATCAGATGTGTTCTTATCTAACACAGGTGTGCCATTCATAATGATTATGTAGCAATGGAAGAGAAACTTCTAGACAACATTAAAAGAATGATTCTGTTGTACGGTCGATATAAAGTACATACCAATATGTGTGCAATTTTGGGCTGTTTCCTGTGAAAAATTATGTATTATTGTTGTTGGTTGCAGGTTAAAATTTAATAAATGCCAATGACGCCATGCTTTTGTCATTCCATTGGGAAAGGGCACTACATAGTGGATACATTTACACACTCAGAATTCAGATACTCAGTGTGATACAATGATCTTGAAGAATCATTGCTATCACAAAGGATCCAATAAGAAGAGACATGTGGACATGCATATGTCCTTTTTTAATCCCACCAAGACAATATGCAATATGATACATTTAATATTGATATTTTTATTCTACAATTTAAAGCAAGATGGTGGTTTTTGGCTTTTCCCTCCATGTCTTACTGTTGTGATTTGTTGTTTTTTTTATTCATGTGGTGCTTTTGTGAGGGCTTGTGCCCAAAACCCTTCTGCTCTGAGTGCAGGACAAGACAGGGCAGGACTTGCTGTCTTAAGTTGGCCCTCTTTAGGCAGTTTGGCTCCTTGCCAACATATCTTACTGTGACCTGGAAATGAAAAGCATGGAGTGAGGGCTCTTGAGAGATGACAGAGATGTGTCCCCGTCTTTCTGACAGAGCTGATCTTTAATACCGCTTTGCTTCTCCTTAGCTGTCAATCTGCTCTCCCTCCAACCGATAACTGGCTCTTTTTACCGTCTCCTAATTGTGTCTCCTAAGCTTAAGTGTGGCACATATTGGTGCATGGCATCGTGGTGGTTATGAGCATGGACAGCCTTGACTGCTCTGACAGCTTGCTGCTTTCCAAGATGCCTCAGATGCCCTGTAGTGAAATTAATTTTTTTTTTCTTGTCCATATTTCAGCAACATATTTTGCAGTGCACTGGACAGAATAGTAAGATCACCTCCTTCATCACCCTGCGATGCCACAGCTGTCCAGCTGAGGTGTAGTACTGTTTGCACAGCATGGCTGCACTTCTCTGTGGTCACTGGCATTTAGGAATGAGTTTTCCCTGAGACATTTTCACACTAGCAGGGGCTTAATAACACATTAAGCTAGGAAGGAAATGGGTGTCATTAGCGTACACATTATGAAGCTGGCAATAACCTGCTTATTAGATATAGGCAGGTACTACATATTTAAATAGATAATTTGAGACTAAGGTGTGCCATATGGAAACTTCAACAGCATTAGTGGTTAATTTCTGCAGCCCATAAGCCATTTGATTACTGTGGGAATATGTTAATGTGGATACTGCCTCTCTCAACCTGCCAGAAATTACAAACTGAGAGTAAATAAGTAGGGGAGACAGAACCAGTCCTTGTAAATTGACATTGCATCTACCTGATAATGACAGGCTGAAAAATTCTGAATAACAGACAGATTTGCTTGTATATAGATATAAATATATATATATATATATATATATATATATATATATATATATATATATATATATATATATATATATATATTCCCTATGCAGTAACTTAGAAATAAAGCCATTACATGGCACATGTTGCACCGTTCACCCTGTAGGTTAAACACGTCCCTTTGCATAGGGGTGCAGTAACAGGTTTAAGAAATTGTACAGGATAAGTTTCAGCATCAGCAACTTGACTGGCTGGGCTTACAGTGCAGAACAAGGACTAGACTGCTGATATCACTGGACTTCCCACTTGTGGCTCAGGCGGTCTCTCAGGGAAAACAACACATCCAAAAACCTGTTGTTTTTACTGTAAATAAACTGGCAGCTGTGGCTGCCAGGATTTTACCGTAATAAATACAGTAAATACAATAATATAATTAAAGTTTTTTAATTAAATAAAACAGTATGTGAATTAGTGAGTCAGGTTACATTGTCTAAAATCTGTACTCTAAAATCTTAATATATTCAATGTATGTAAATAACACAATAAAATACTCAATGCTATTTACATGTAACAGTGAAATACGTGGTTCTGTAAACCATAAAATAAAAATACTGTACATCAGTGCTCAGTATGCTACTTACAGCTAAGCTTGCTGGGTAAGAAAAATTAAACAGATCTGGCTCTAGATAGCCATATAGCTTAAGGTGGCAGTTTGGGTAAAACAATATACTCGGATAGAATAATCACAGTAGGCAGACAGAAGCCCATCATTTTGAATGGTCCATTGGCATAAAAGTGACCTTAAATAGATCAGCAAGCTGTCAAGATTGTTCCAAGGTGTTGCTTTTACTGTAGCTGTTGAGGCCAGGGAGCAGTCTGTGGACATCAAGGGTCCCGTCTGGTTGGATGAAATTAATTACCGAAATGGGATCCCAGGGCCGAACACCAGCATCAGGGAGAGAGCAGAGAGAAGAATCTCAGGATCAAAGGTTGTTTCATATGCACCGTATATAACAATATTTGTCACAGCTCACTGTTTTTTCTGGTAATTTAAATTGAAAATGATTTATAAATGAAACAAACACCTATTTTTCACTATAAGCCTTGTCGTAAAATACAATTAAAGTCATGCGTCCAGTTGAATCAATTATTAACGGAGGAATTATGCCATAAAGACAGCCGTATCTATGAACACACAGTACAAAGTGTTGAATTACTTTTTACAAACATCATTACAAATGCAAATGTGTAACAAATTGTAGAATTGGAAGTTTTTTTTAGTTTTCACAATGGATGGCTCTGTTGGATGGAGTGCAAAGCTATACTGGTTCACTCGTCTGTGCATTGCCAAATGACAGTTCCACAGCCAGCTGTTCAATGCACAGAAGAACAAGCACAGATGAGGGAGTGACCTGAATCTGCCCCATTCTGCCCCTGGCTGCATTATGCACAGTGGGAAACATAATTTTCCTCTTTATATATGACGTGTTGATACTCAGTTGGAGTAATGTTACTTCACTGACAATAACATCCTAAAAAAAACATTAGCTATTGTAACAAGAACAAGTATTAGCCAATGAAAAGACTAAATTTCCGACTTTGTCCCATGAGGTTTCTCAGGATTCAGCTTCTAGCATCTGATAAAACTGTTGGTTTCCGATTGCCTGTTCCTTTCTCTTATTATTAACGTCTCTTGTGTGCAGCCGTCTCATTCTTGAGGTGATTAGGTGGTTTTAGTGCCTTGCCTAGACACTTTTCTGTCCCCTCATTTTCTTCCCACAATCCAAACAACCACAAATATATTAGTCCCATTATGGATTTATTTAGGGTGGTATCCTGGTTCATGCCCAGTTAGTACAGCCCCACATAATGACAAGAATTCTACTAAATAAACTACTATTTTTCTCAATAAGCACACTGCCCTTGAGGCATATCATACAGTATACATGATACTGGTTTTGGCTCTAATGGAACAAATCAATATGACACGCTCCGTAGCTTTCTTCAGAGGCTGACAAATTCAATAATTCAGTAAAGATTTCACACTGAGGGGGACCAACGTTTTTTTCAATATGTGATTTAGATACCTAAAGTAGAAGTAAACTACTAAATAAAAATAAATATCTGCCTTGCTTACCTACACCTACAAGGATAATAATAATTATAATAATAATTATAATTTTTTTTAATTTATACTCTTTTTTGATCCCCTATGGGGAAATTACATTTGGGCTAAATGGAACAGTTCAACATCATGATGTTTGGTACTGCCATTCATGGTCCCAAAAATATTCTCTGTAATCTTGCAGACTCCTTGACCTTTCAAGCAGCACCACTGTCGGGTCCTAACGTCCTCTTGCCAAACACGTGGACGCATGTAATTCCTGAAACCACAGGCCATGATATTTGTTGTGGATATTCATGGTTTCCTGACCTTTCCTCTGGAGCTATGCTGTAAGGCTAAAATATCCACAACAATTTTTTAAACAAAGAAGGGAAAAAAAGAAAACAAAATTATGATTTTTTTGCAATTTGGAGACTACATGAGCTTTTCTCTGGAACCATTCTCACGTCAAAGAAAGTGTGTCATGTCAAATTACATTCATGCTCTCAGTGAAATTAAACCCATATCCATTTTATGATGCTATGGCCTTTCCTCTGGCACTACCCTCTAAGCTCAATTTACATTTTTTAGCTGCTTTGACTCAGGTTGGGTCATAACAATAAACAATAAAGGCAGCAACCTCGCAGTACTTTGGACTTTGTGCTTTGTTTTTTTTATTTATTTTTTATTGCAACAATATTTTAACCACTGTGCTCTATTATCTAAGAAATAGATCCTCTGAAGAGTGTGGTTGTTATGGTTTTGGGTTTTTGTTGGGATTATTTTTCCTTTTTTTGGCCTCCTTGTGTTTTTGTCCTAGTTTCTCCCTGGTTTTGTGTGACTGGTCTTGTCTCATGTTCCCTGGTAAGTGTCTGTTTCCTGTTTTATGTTGGTAGTCTGCTTTCCTGTTTGTCTTGTCTTGTCTTGTCTTGTCTTGTCTTGTCTAGCTTCGCTTCGTTTGTCTGATTGTCCTGCCCCGCCCTAATGTGATTCACCTGACATCTCACCTGTTCCCCATTACCTTGTTACCTTGTGTATTTAACCTCTATGTTCGTTTTGTCCCGTTCCAGCCTGATGTTGAGTGCTTCCTTCGTGTGCGTTTCCCCAGTCTATGTTTTCTTGCCCATGTTCCTGCTTTCCTTGTGGTTTTTTCCTGGTTTTCCATTGTGAGGTTTTCCCTGTGTAGTTTTCCCCGTTTTATTGTCGCCCTCCCTTGCTCCTGTTTTTGGATTGTGGACGTTTTGGATTTTTTTTTTCCTCTTGCTCCCACGTTTCTTCTGAAGCTCCCTCCTGCCTGCTGCTTCTCTGCATTTGGGTCCTCACCTAACCCCCCCCCCCATCGCAACAGTGGTCATGTTTATTAAATAGAGTCGCAGTGTGTTTCTAAGCCAACATTTTCACAGAAGACTCATATTTCCTCAGCTTAACTTCAAAAAGACTCAGCTATAACTTATGATGCTGCAGCAACAATCTAAACAGAGAAACTGGGAAGCATTGACCAGGTGCCTTCTGGTCAAGTGAGAACAAACTCATGATTCACTTGCAGATTTTGAGAAAAACAGCTCAGTGTCACCCGACAAAGTGATTTTACTTGACTGGACCATCCATCTGAATCGGAATTTTCCTCCACTTGGAGCATGCTCAGATGAAAAAGTAAACAACTCCTGAACGATGAACACAACAGGTCAGAAAAGGTGAAATTGGTTTGAGTTGGTCTAGTGTAGATCCAACTATTTCTTTACTTTTATGTTCTATCACAAGTAAGGCCTTAGTCAGGACGAAGACAGGTTTGTGTTTTCCTGCCAAAGCAGGAATATTTATTATTCAGCCAGGTCTTTCAAAAGCTTTGGTATGGGCTATATTCATTTTCTGTTATTCAAATATTTCTGATTTAACCTACCATTTTGACAACCTGGCGACTGCAAGACCAATCTCGACTTCTGATGTACATTTCTGCCTTTTAAGATGCTAAATGCTCAGGTCTCACCAGCCAGGCGCTAACTTTTGGTGCTGACAGTGGGTTTTTAGTGCTTTTTTTTTTGTTAAAAACGGGTGCTTTGTAGTGAGCCGGCTGAATTTTGAACACATTGTAAAGTAACTCAACAAGTTACGGAAAAATCTAATTGGGCTGCTTTGTAGGGTGGGTCTTGCCAAGAAACCAAGTGGGAGTCATAAGAATCCGCCAAAGCTAATAAACATATAAATATATATAATATATAGATTAAAGCATTCAAAACTTTGAAAATATCCCTCTCAAAGTACATTTAGAACAGATAAATGTGTGATTAATTTGCAATTATTAACGAGTTAACTGTGGATTATAATTGATTGACAGCCTTTATGAAGCCTTATGCTTAAAGTTAATATTTGCTTATAATACTTATTGATTTTTTTTCATTTTACTGTAGTTGCATCACTAAAACCATTAGTCTCATGTTAAAGTCAAATAGGTTTTTCCAGGTGACAGCAACTACTGCTAATTTTCACATACTTTTTTTTACCAAGCCATTTGTTTCCCCAAATTAATAAACTTCATTGAGGTTAATTACCCAGCCTCAGACACTGTGTGGTGTCTGTTAAGGAGCCATGAGTAAATGGGGAAATAGTTTAGAAGGGGAAAAGCTGGCAGATAAAAAAATGAACAATAGAATCTCTGAATGCAATTAAGCAAAAGAATTAGAAGTCTCTGCAGTGAAAAAGAAATGTCCTGCCTCAGTAGATTCTCTCGTTCATGCAGCAAAATGTACTGATAAAGTAAAGCCTTTCATTCCTCTGTGCCGGGAGCTCTTGGTGTCCAAACATTGAGGCAAACTTCATTTTCACTCTGCAGCAGCGAACTCAGTGTGTATGATGTTAAGAACACCTTCTGTGCATGGTGCAATATTTTCCTCTCAAAGAAATCAAAGATTTCACAAGATGTTTCACATGAAAGCCAGAAAATACTTACCTTTGTGCCTTTCATGTTTCTGCTAAATTTGCTCATGGTGGGTCTTCACCCCTTCTCATTTTGATTGCAAGCAAAGTCCCTGATGTGAGTTTAAATCGCTTGCATTTTTATTGAGCCATTCCAGGAAAACATAATCCTAGAGGAATGATGAATTTTCAGATTTAAGCATGAAACAGCTGTCCTATAGGAATGTGGCTAATTAGTGCTGATGTTAAGATATAATGTTACATTTAGATGTTCCTCTATTGTAATAAGGCAGCCCAAGTCAGTATGTATGACAAAAACACACTATTGTCACCAGCGTGTCAGTGATAAATGTACTTTCCCACAAATTGCCCAGAGAAAATTTTTCAGACAAATGCTGGTAGAAAACTAACATTACCTACAGCCCTTAAAGGGCATATGTGGTAAGGATGTGGTAATGGTCATTGAAATGTAAAAGAAACATTTCATTTCCTATTTCTCACTCCCGGACAACTGGGTTTACCAGCAAAAGAAAACTATTTCACTATTTTGATAGTAAGTGATTTTGGATAATCTGGACAACAGTATCCTGATTTTGAATCTAAATGAGTATTATTAATATTTTTGTATGTATTTATTGTTGCTGATGTAAACAAGAACACATCAAAACAACACTACCTGCACTGTAGCAAAATGACTGCAGGGTACAAATGAGGTGTTTGGGGAAATAGCTTGGGATTATTTGCTTTCCAAATATAGAGCGAGCAATGGCCTGAGGGAAAAACATACTGTTAATAAGATGAGGACTTACACAGCAATCAAGTTCTGCTGCTGAATTAACAGACTGCAGTAAACTTGCTGACTATGCTGATTAGTAACAAAAGAGGTAAATAATGAAAAGTCTGTGTTAAGCCCTTTACAAGACATTAACTGTGTGGGTTATTAAGTTTTGATCTATGGCTTTTAATCTCAAGACCCAAAAATGACTGAAAAAATCTTTTATTTTATTCCTCAGAAACATCAAGAAAACATTAAGGCACTACTTTTAAACTTTCAAAGCCAAAGTGAGAAAATCCTTATTACAATCACGGTGTTTTCAGGCTTTCATCTCCGGTTGTCAGTGTTGCATATCATCATTAATTAATCTTTCTCTCTCACTTACAGTAGCAGATGACACATTTCAAGCAGAGAAGCAGATGTACCAGCTGATTGATGTGATTTGTAGAACAGAAGCATGCCATGCGTGGAACATTATATTGTAAAGTTTTGCATAGTTAGTCAGTTGGTGTAAGACAGATGTCAGGAAACAGAGGATGACATGACTTCTAAATTATTTCTTCTTGCTTCCCTTCCTGTTTGCAATTCAGAAATAATGTGGGTAATATTTGCAAAGTCTGACTCCTTCCAAACATGAAAACACCTTTTAAATGAATCTTGGACTGTTGAATTTAGCAGTAAAGAACACTTACTTAGCTACTTTATACATACGGTAACAGTTGGTGCAGCCCTTAAAAAAACAAAACACAACCTCATCTTTCTTTAATACCCGTCCTGCCCACATACAATACACAGCGGTTTGACTGACATGCTTCTGCTAAACAAGATGTACGTGTGTATCATGTGCCCACAACTGCATTGTCAGCCTTGAGGCATAATTGATACACAAAAAATGTCAATGTTCACTTTATTGCTTTTTTCTTACATGTTTTTGCAGCAACAGCAGGCTGCAGTGCAATGTGCTGTATTTATAAAAAGTTATTAATAGTCCTGACAGCTTTCAGTCTGTGACTTTGTTTTCCCTTTAAGTGTGGAGACAAAATGCTCTGGGGTGCTCCTCCTGTGTTAGAGGCACATTGAAAGTCTGCAACACAAGCAAAGATGTACATACTGAGATCTGTTTTGTTCCAATACCCTGTGACCTGTACTATCCAGTAACACTTAATGAGCAAGGACCACACCATTGACTGAAGTACATTAAGATTTTGATTTAACATGAAACGTATGAGTAGTGTGGGGGAAGGCTAAAGGCGGATCAAGCATAGATTTTTGAGCTTGGCAGAACTCCAGTGGACCCTATAAGAGAGGAATGGGAGAAGAGGGAGAGGGAGCGTGAGCCATGGAGAACAGGAACAAACAAGTATGGTCTTCACAGTAGACACATAAGGGGAGTTTGAGATGTGATCCTGCTCCTAAACACTCTAGCTAAAGTATTTCTATTTCCAATAATTTGATTGACAGTGAGGAAATGCCTTACTTACTGGACAGACGCCTTAGTAATGTGAGAGTAACCTTGGCAACAGTGTTACTGAAAACTCACTGACTGGATTTCAAGCTAGTGTACTTCTGTAATGAAGTATTCAAAGCCTTTCTCACTCTATAGCTCTCGTGTTGTGACAGGGCATAAAGGAAAGTTTGAGAATTTATGTTTCTTGCATCAATGGTTGACTGAGTCCATTATATGGAGGGTAGCCAGTTGGCACTGGAGTCATTACCAGTCTAGAAAGACAACTGTGCATGCTCGGCTATCACATTCAGTGTCCCCCTCTGTGCACTTGTTTCTTTATCAAAAACAATTTGAAATTTTAATTTGGTCCCAATGACACATTGTTTAGTTTAGAGTTGGAAAAATGAAGAACTGTATTTTGGGGACATGAAGAAAAGGACAATCTAGGTGACCAGCATGTGTGAATTTACTAATTTCAATATTTAAAAAATCTATGAGATGTGAGAGCCATGCATAAAGAAGTTCATTAGCCAGAGGCAAATATTTATCACACAGGTTTTTACCCCACTCTTCTGTGCATACAGGTGTGAGTTATTAGCCTGTTCAGTTGTTTGAGTGCTAATAACAATGTATGCCTTTTCCAATAACCTTTACATTTTTAAAATCACATCCTGAACTCAGTCAGCACAAAGCTTGAAGGACATCCTTTGTTAAGGTGCAGAGCTTTAATACCCGACACTTAGAGGATTAAAGAGGGTGCGTGGGCAGGGACTGCAGTCAGGTTAGTGAGACTGTAGAGTTCAGAGAGGTCCACACCTGAACAAAACACTGGTCGGTCAGACACAGGTTACTGGGCAGTAACATACTGCCTGAACAGTCCTGGAGGAGTATCAAAGCTCACAGGAACACTGGTAACACAAGATCAGCAAATTGAAGGCATGAAGGCCATCTAATAAGTCTATGTGGGCTTGCAATTGTGAGAATTAATTGAATATATAAATGGTTGAATGGTTTTTTTAACTATTGCAGTTTTTCTTGAAAGACTGAAGCTTAAATGTCTATCATAAGCCATAATTGTGGTGCACTATTGAAGTTCATTTTTTATGTATGTGTTTGGTAGATGGAGTAAGTATTGATATATATTATGAGGTGAAAATATTTGCAAATCATTCAAGGATTAGTTTTTATCACTTGGCCCTTTTTTATATTGTATATTAGGTGACAGTGTAAATCAATATAACCACCTCCTGCAAATTATATTGCTGTAAGTAGCAGAAAATACTTATGCTTATCAGGCTCCCGTGTCCTCTCATCCACAGCAACATAATGATGTAGATTTTCTACTGTCCTCTACATCTGTTGCCAGTTGGTGAGTGACAAGTTGATTTATGAGACTTGGAGGAATAGTAATGAATTAATTATGTTGACAAGATGCACTCCTCAAGGTCACTGTCCAGTGATTCCCTCACATCTGCTCACTGACTGTAAATCTGATGAATACACGAAGAATAAGAATCAAGGCAAGGCAGCTTTATTTATATAGCACAGTTCAGCAAGGGGGCAATTCAAAGTGCTTTACACAAAATCAGTTAAAAAATAGTTAAAAAATAAAAACAGATAAAACACAAGAATAAAACTTACAGTGCAGTATAAGAAATTAAACATTAAAGAAATTAACAACAATTTAGAGAAAGGCAACATCAAAAAGAAAGGTCTTCAGCCTTTATTTAGAAGAACTGAGAGCAGCAGCGGATCTGCAGTTTTCTGGTAGTTTGTTCCAGATATGAGGAGAATAGAAACTGAACGCTGCTTCCCCCTGTTTAGTTCTGACTCTGGGGACAGAAAGCAGACCTGTCTCAGATGACCTGAGAGGTCTGGGGGGGTCATAGTGTAGTAGACTTGAGAACTGGAGTGATGTGATCCACTCTCTTGGTCTTAGTGAAGACTCGAGCAGCAGTGTTCTGCAGCTGTCTGATTGAATTTTCAGGGAGACCTGTAAAGACACCATTACAGTAGTCAAGTCTACTGAAGATGAAAGCATGGACAAGTTTTTCCAAATCCTGCTGAGACAAAAGTCCAAGATTCTCCGACCAATCTCCATGGTCCCCTCACTCGCGAACCCAAAGGTTTTTAAACTCCTTCACTTGGGGTAAGGACTCATTCCCTACCCAAAGAAGGCAGTCCATTGGTTTCCTGTTGAGAACCATGGTCTCAGATTTAGAGGTGCTGATCCTCATCCCAGTCGCTTCACACTCAGCAGAGAACAAGACTCTGAATAAAAAGGCCATTGTTATGGTTTGGGGTTTTGGTTGGGTTTATTTTTCCTTTCTTTTGCCTCTTTGTGTTCTTTCTTGGTTTTTTCCCTAGTCTTGTGTTGCTGGTCCTGTCTTGTGTTTCCCTGTGTCTGATTATTCTACTTCCTGTTTTATTTTGATAGTGTAGTTTCCTGTCTTGTCTTGTCCTGTCTAGCTTTGCTTATCTGATTGTCCAGCCCCGCCCTGATGTGATTCACCTGATGTCTCACCTGTTCCTTGTTACCTCATTACCTCATGTATTTAACCCCTGTGTTTCTTTTGTCCTGTGTCAGATCGTTTTGCTGTTACCCCGTGTGTTTGTCAGCTTTGCCGCCACTCTGAGAGTTTGTCAGCTTTTCCGTATCCCTGTGAGTTTTCCAGTTTTTTCGTCGTCTGCCTGCCTGCTCCCTGCCCTGTCTACGTGTTCCTGGTTTTTCCTTGTGTTTCCTTGGACCTCCCCCATGTGAGTTATCCCCTGCCTTCGTTCCCCTGTGGATTTGATGTTTTTTGGGGTTTTTCCTTCTGCTGCTGTTACTATGGACCTCCTGCTGAGTGTTTTTGATTCTTGAACTGTTTCTTAATAAATCCCTGTAAGCCTGCCTGCCTCCTCCTCCTCCTCTCTGCATTTGGGTCCTCACCTCCCGTGTCAACCCCTTAAAAGCCATAACTGAAAGATTGTAGTGGCAGATTAAGTTATAAGCATTATATTGTTTAAGACACAACTGATTCACAGACTGTTTGTATCGCATTGTTTTTTATTTAATAAACGCTGCTGAAACTTTGGAGCCAGAAGTATTAGCACAACAGAAAACCCATGTTTGCTTTTTTTTTTTTTTTTTGGTTTATGAAAGGAAATAACCATATTTGCATGTTTGTTATGTTCGGCCTGCAGTGTGTGCTCGAGCCATGGATGTCTGCCTGCAATTTAAATGTCATACAAGATTTTAAGAAAAACCTAGCGCAGTTTGTAACATGACAACAGTGACGGTATGAAAATTTGTAATAAAATACAGTATTCAAAATGTAAACTTGCATTACAATAACTGATTTAAGCCACTGACATATTATCCAACTTTAATTTGATACATGGCTTTACACATCCAGCACATACAGAGAAACATAATTAGTTTGAAGTTGTTTCACCTGGTGTAATGTAAGTCCAATATGCACTCTCTTTCAGCTCTGTTTTGATCTTAACCAACTACTGAGGAAGATATCTTGCTCTTTGGCTGCTAAATGCTCCACTGTGTTCACCAGCTAGTTAACTGTGTCTATCTGCTGTTTGTTGAGCACGTTGTGTAGTGGGTTTTTAGTACTTTATTGCTGGAAACTGCTGTTTGTTGCGGCAAAAAACTAAACTATGAGTGGTGAGAGTCAACCAAATTAGAGTGCGAAGCTGAGGAGAGCTGCAAAGTTGGGTATAACAATTCTCTGCAGGTTGCGGCTGTGGCTCAGTGGTAGAGTGATTGACTGCCAATTGGAAGGTTAGTGGTTTCATCCCTAGCCCTGCAATCCCATCAAAGTGGGCAAGACACTGAACCCTAAATTGCCCCAGATGCTACGCATCAGAGTGTAAATGTGTGTAAATATTTATCTGATGAGCAGGTAGCACTTTCTATGGCAACCCCGGCCACAGCGTGTGAACGTGTGAATGGTGAATTGTTCCTGTTCTGTGTAAAAGCGCTTTGGATAGTCGTTAAGACTAGAAAAACGCTATATAAATGCAGTCCATTTATATTATGAGCAATCCCTTTCACACAAATGTGATCCATTACTACTATAAAATGTTAATCAAAGTCACTTTAGGAAAAACACCTGAAAAATAAAGATTGAAATGGAGTCTCTGAGAATTGAGCAGCCAATTGCCAATGGGATGAATGATTTCTTATATATGAGGCAAGGCAGCTTTATTTATGTATCACATTTTAGGCAATTGTTGGCATCCTGTAGCGTCTTGCAAAGGCGCCTCCATTATACACAGACGTCCTCCTCACCCTCTGTTCCCAGAAGTTGTCCTTCAATTGGTATAGCTCATTAGCAGACACTTAAATCTTACTTTGTGCACCAGGAGACCAGATTTAATTTAGTCCCAAAATGAATACGTCACGTATAGGCCTACTCACCACCGATTTCTTTCAGTTTAACGGTGGCACCACCAACTGGGGAGATACTGTTGATTGGTCACAGGAAACTAAGAACTTCCACTTTGCTCAGCAAAATGCCTTTGACTCCTTCCTGCAGAGGCCATTAACTCTCTGATCAGAAATAGTACAGGCAGACAGGCTGTTAAATAGAGCCGGCATGTGGATTGCTGCTTTCATTGATGATGCTACTGAATGTGCTCATGCTGTGTGAAACACCCGTAGTGACCCAGCGGGAGCTCAGGGGAGAAACTATTTAGCCAGCTCAGCGTGTATACCAAACAGGCACCATTACATCCCATTTGCAAATAGGCATTAAGATTCAATGCTGTTGTTTGAGGGAGCCAATTTAATTTTACTGCACAGTTTGCCTCAAGGACGGTATCAGTTAGTTTGTCTGACATGAATGCCTTTGTGGTGCTCCTGCATCTGTTTCTGTAATGTCATGCAATTTTTATTTTGTCCTTTTTATTTGATTTTTTTTGGAGCCATAACGTGCTAGCGATATCTCCAGCAACAGCTCCAAAAAAGTTGATAATTTGGGAAAGCGGCAATCTGATATTGCAGCATGTTAGACTGTGAATAATTCCAAAGCTTGTTTCTTAGTCCTTCAAACAGACCAATCCTAAATTCACTCATGGCATGAAACTTTAATAATCTTTGTGATGAAATTCTCAGCCAGGAATTGGATATACAGTAGATTAGAAAGTTAGATTGGTTTATAGAACTCCTCCCAGCTTGAAAATTGTATCTGAAGCAATTTGTTGTGCAGGGCTGCTACGTGCTGTAACAACAAACTTAAAAAATACATTACCTACTGAAAACACCACACCACAACAATATGTGTTGGGTTCCCCTATGTATTTTACTGTTTCACAGCTCTTACAGTTGACAAAAATACATTTCAATGTATTATAACACTGTCTCCTATAGAAATGATATGCATATACTACTAATTTAAAACAGAGAATATGTTTGGAGAGAGGTATTGCACCTGATTTATGTTTTCTATCTGATCATAGCAAATCTGAAAATGTTTCACTAATATAGTATGTTCAAGTTATCTAATTGGCGCTTATGCAATATGACTTCTGCATTTTATGGTTAGGCACTCACAGCACTTTGGTTAAGGTCAGGGAAAGATCATCGTCTTGTTTAAACATTGAACGAGTCAACAGGGAAGAGACACAGCGTGTTAACTTTATTAAAAATATAATATGTAGGAGGTATCACTTACTGTTTGTAACCACACATTGTTTAAAGTTGGCCCCTTCTGCCCTGCTCATTGAGTCAGTGAGTGAGAGAGAGAGAGAGAGAGAGAGAAGCAGTGGTCGAGCGAGCTAGAGAGCAAAGGAAGAGAGTCAGTGCCAAACAAAGCGGTCAATCAGAGGATTAAAACGTTATTTATATATATATATATATATATATATATATATATATATATATATATATAAATATATATAAAAGTTTATTTCATGACATTTACTTTCTGAAGCACAAATAAACACACCCACACTTCCGCAGGAAGGTGCCAAATTGCCGGCTTTTGTGTGACTGCAAAGCTTCATCCCGTCTATGTGTCGGTTAAACTTGTGAGTCAGTACCTGGGATGTGAACTGGCTGCACATCCTGCACTATGTTATTGGCTGGGGGTTACACACCCACGTGGGGCCCAAAGACTCCAGAGGGTTAGGGTCTCTGCAGATACAGACACTGCCACACACTTCTAGTAGCTCACAAGTGATGATTGAGAGGGATTATTTTTGTATCAATCTTAAGATTTGCATATTATACAGTACCTTTAATGCTTAACCAAAATCACAATTTTTCCCTAACCTTAACCAAAGAGCTTTTGGTTGACCACAGACAGGACTCAGCTTCTGAACCCTGGTCTCTGGAGTCAAAGTCCTGTGCTTTTTACACCTACCTCCCAGATCATTCAGCGCAGTGCATAAATATGGTACTTCAGTCACTCAAAAAAAGCCCAGCCTCTGCGATTACATTTTCCACCACAACATAATTAGAAAAACAGATTTTAGGTGCATCATTACTAGGCAGACATGGCTGTGTATTATCCGAGAAGAATTAGTTTGAAGACTATATGACTGCCATTTACAGGGGAACAGAGATTTCAGATAAACATATCTATGCTAACATTAACAGCAGATAACACCCTGAAATAGAGCAGCAGAGTGTTTACACCAGTAAAGGTGTTCTTTTTCTCTAGCATCTAGATGCAGAAATAAAAAAAGAAGGCTGTTTTGACACTGCGGATGTACTTGCAACACTGAAATCTGTGAGTCATGGGATCTCACAGGTTCAGACACTGACTTTAGATGTCCACAGAAATGCATGTTACTGAAGCTTGCAGCAGCACTTGTATGTCTTCACACTATCAAACTTCTTCACAAGGACTTTACATTAAACACCTGTAAAGTTGGATTACCTTAATTTCCTGCCACGGTTGATGTGACACAACTTCATAATTATCTGTAGAGTAAAGCAGTGACTCTGATGACACCTACAATAACACAGCTGGCCTCATTACAAGACATTAACATTATATTTTGTTTTTACATGTGATAATTATTCTATACTGTGTGTAAATGTTTTTGTCAAAGTGTTTAGATTTTTGATAATTTAGTATCTTCAGAAAAGGTGTAAAGAAGTGGACAGACAGATAACGTTAAAAATAATTTAATTTTCAGATAAGATCTGGACATACAGTGCACTAACAATCCCCTCCTTTGGGCCATGTCATTGTTAAAACAACTTGCGCTGTTGCTGTTCTGTCCATGGTTTGTCATTATATGATATACTTTCAAACACAATATGATATCTGAAATAGGTATATATGTAGAGCATTTGTTAAATTAAGATTATGATTTTGTTATGCAGTAGTCATTTATTGCATGTATAACAAAAATATAATTACCTCACTAATTTGGGAGTAATTCCTCTGTCATGCAAAACTGTGACAACTGTTGGCATGGAGATGCTGTGGGTATAAGAATAGAAATAAATAAAAAAATTGTATAAAACCCTTCATGCCTAAACAGGTCAGACATAAATTTGCATGAAGACTCATCTTTTTCTCTTGTTTAAACCTCATAATTAAGACAAATAAAGAGCAAGAGCTGTTATTTAATGTTCCTGTTGGGTTACTGTTTCAACCTCTCTGATCATAACTTCAAAACACAACAATAATTGTAATGTAGGGAGGATAGATAACCTATTTGTTTCCCTATAAATAGCTCTTTGTTGTCTCCCTGTTTCCTTTGATGGTCTAAAGGACAACTTGAGTCAGGAAAGTTTCTCTCCAAATTACACTTAAACCAAATGAGCACTTTTGTCTTGTCATCTCATTTCTGCTGAACATCTGTCAGGCAACATATGGTCCCATATTGTTTGTCAGGCAAAAATTGTTTACTGCATATTAGATGCTGATATGATGTTGAATTAGAGAATAAAAGAACAAAGTCAGTGTCTGGCTATAAAGCTTCTTCCAAGGCCTTCTAAAGAGTCTGTATTGATTTATTAAGTAAAGCTGTTTTCTGCAGGCTCTCATGTTTAAGAGAGAACTTTTTAGTCACACTACATTTGAAAAGTCCAAGAAATCATTATGCATTGCCTCATAACAATTAGACTTTTTCATCAGTTTGGTCATCTGTTTATTGTTAAAAAAACATAACACAAAAAAAAACAATTCATAATTAGATCATTAATGTAGATTTTACTCTGAAACCATGCAACCATGTGGCTGTGGCTCAGTGGTAGAGTGGTTGCCTGCCAATCGGAAGGTTGGTGGTTCCCTGGCCCTGCAGTCCCATGTCAAAGTGTCCTAAGGCAAGACACTGAACCATCAAAGTGTGCCATCGGAGTGTAAATGTGTGAAAAAAAAGTGTTTATCTGATGAGCAGGTGGCACCTCGGCCACAGTGTGTGAACGGTTCTTGTACTGTGTAAAAGTGCTTTGAATAGTTGTTGAGAAAAGTGCTATATAAGAGCATACCATTTACATATACAGTATATATCGACAAAACAGTTCAAAAAAGTTCACTGTCCTACCTTCATAGCAACTTCTAATAAAAGGAAGCAGTGTGTTTTCAGCAGAGGCAGATGTTAGTTGCTCATGCCTCTTCCAAGCAACAAAGGAAACAAACAGAAGTAGTTGTGTAATTGGAAGGTAGAGACACTTATCAAACCTGCGCCTGGATCTGTAACCCTACCAGCTGGGTGAAGAGAGCCTCTCTCTGCTTGCCCTGATGGCAGAGACAAACTAACCTGCAGTGACCACAGGGAACATAAATTCACACTTTAATTGATTTTGCTTTTATGTTCTCTTGCTTAATGAAAATCAAATCAAAACTAAGCCAGCGGCCACTCAGTCTCTCTTTCTTTCTCTTTCCCCCTTCCTCCCTCTTGCTCTTTTCTACCTCCCCCCTGTCCTTCGCTGTGTTGCTTTGAAGTGCAAATCAGATTCTACTGATGTATGAAAGAGCAGACTGTACACCGGAGACCATTTCACAGCACTGAGGGCATGCAGGGTGTAACCAGATGTTTTCACAAAATGTATAGGTCAATAATGCTTTACCGTGCGTGCGTGCGTGCGTGTGTGTGTTACAGTTACCTTAAGAACATTCATGAAGCAACATAAACCCTTTTCTAGGATATAAACCATTATAATGATTGAACTCCGCATTAGTGTTGACAAACTGACCGAAGAGACGATTAATTAACCCCAGTCATGTCATAGCGTCGAGTCGAGTGCCATACGTCAATGAACCAAGTTACTCCTGTTTTCTTACCTCATTGCTTTGCTCAAGCTGAGTGTGATTGGTGTATGCTCTGATGTAAACCTGTTTCAGTCGTGACTCACTCTCAACTTTCACCAGTGTCTTTAGATTAACTCATGAGTAGTATCATTAACTCGGATCAGTTGAGCCCTACTAAAATTCAATTTAAAATGATAACAGCACCACACACACAAACCTCTTGCAACATTAATTACTACTAGTCCTAGCCATCTTAGCTGCCAAAAGCTTTATAACTTACAATTTTGTAGGCAACCACAACTCCATAAGTTAACTCAAGTGACTGAGTGAGCAGAGAGACAGTCCGAGACAGGTTATAGGAACTTTCTGACCCGCAGACTCAGAGCTGGAGACATTGCAAGCTCACAGACCATGAAACTCACTCGAGGACAATCAGTCGCATATACTGTGTGTGTATATATATATATATATATATATATATATATTAATATACACACATACACATATATATATATATATATATATATATATATATTAATATACACACATACACATATATATATATATATATATATATGTGTATGTGTGTATGTGCGTATGTATGTATATATATATATATATATGTATATGTGTATATATGTGTATGTGTATATGTATGTATAGATAGATAGATAGATAGATGTTCTTCTTATGCTACTATGTGTGTAGTAATCTAGCTCATTGCTACCTCCACTGGGGTGGTGGTAGAATCAATCAGGAAATGGGCTACCTCGTGCAGCACGATTGGAGCAAAAGAGTTGTTGAATAGTTGATAGTTGTAGAAGAACGGTTGCGGTGAGAGCCACTCGTATGACTGTTTTTGGTGACTGTTGACTCAATTACTTAACCCTTTCCCAAACAGTTATGAAGGTTTCCTAGATGGTTCTGTGTAACAAACCAAATGGCGTGTCCGTTTAGATGAGCGGAGCCACACTGTCAAACTGATCTCAATGTGAGTGAGTGAATCTTTATTCAATACTACAACTACATGGTGAAATATTCTATTTTTGTCTTCACTTTTATTGAATCTTTAATTAAACCACACCTAAAATAGTATTTTTCATGATAGTTCTCACCAACATTGGCAGAAATGAAAGCCATAGACGAACATTTGACAGAAAACTAAAACATTATTATACACATAAAGTGACACAATTAAACATAATGCTACTTATGCTATTCTCTTTAAACAATAGTAAACAATAAAGATTTTAATCTTTATGCTACATTTACTGTTCATGACACTCGCCTCATTTCACTGCTGCAATTTGTTTAAAGTACTGGTTAATGTTTATTGCACAGCTGTCACATTACAGCTTATAACATGTTAATAGAAACTCACATTTGCACCTGACTCTCATAAAGATGGTCAGGCTGTAATTTTATGGATAAACTAATATTTGACTGTAATGTATTAATTCAGGCTGTCAGTTTAGTTTCAGCATTGATTGTTTGACATGCATCAAACGTATTCAACCATATTCCTTTACAGTATGAAAGACTTTGATGTATTATCGTTAGCTGTGCAGTCAGCAGTATGAGCTGCATATGGCCATGCCAGCATCTGATCATTTTTCAAAGACTCATCACTCTCGTTCTATATTAGTGCATGCTGTAGCTTTGCTTTTGTTGTGATTCAGCAATTGTGCAGAGTTTTAAAGATTTCCACTCAATGCAATGGACGAACAATAAGTTCAGTAAGTTCAATACAATAGAGGATCATTATATATTCATGAGCAGCACTTAACGAACTCCACACTTGTTTAACATACAGAGCCAGTTCTTTGCTGGATGACTTTGATTGTGACCTCATTTGTATTGTGTTTTCATATCACATTCTTTTTTTTAATCCTTCAAGACAGAATTTCCTTTTTTTCTCTCATTACAATAACACACAACCATGAACATGTCAGGTCTCAACTGCTAAAAGACTTTTCTGACTCAAAATTGTTAAACTCATTATTAAGTTAGTCACCCACAACCACAGACTTGTCATCTTTAATATAAGTTAAAATTGTTCAAGTGGATTTGCTGCATGATTTTCTGCTTGTTACACCTTGTATTTAAGGAGGGTTTTTATATGGACAAATTGAGGTTCAGCATGACATGTTTAGGCTTGTCATTCCTGGCTTAAAGGCTTATAAAGGCTTATATAAAAAGGCTTATAAATGGGGCGGCTGTGGCTCAGTGGTGGAGTGGTCGTCTGCCAATCAGAAGGTTGGGGGTTCCATGTCGAAGTGTCCTTGGGCAAGACGCTGAACCCAGAGTTGTGTCATCGGA
This sequence comes from Percina caprodes, assembly GCA_013375575.1. Classification (NCBI taxonomy): domain Eukaryota; kingdom Metazoa; phylum Chordata; class Actinopteri; order Perciformes; family Percidae; genus Percina; species Percina caprodes. The sequence goes on along the minus strand of JABXJD010000032.1, from coordinate 2,334,681 downwards.
CTGTAAATGTGTGTGAGTGTTTATCTGATGAGCAGGTGGCACCTTGTACGGCGACCTCAGCCACAGTGTATGAATGTGTGTGAATGGTTCCTGTAAAAGCGCTTTGTGTAGTTGTTAGACTAGGAAAGTGTTATATAAGAACAGTCCATTTACATTTATAAACAAAGGGATTTAAATCTGATGTTGATCAGGATTAACTTGAAGCGCCCAAGGGTGAGTACAATAAGAAGAGGACACTCACTATTTTAAAAATAAGTGTTCAGGGATAAAGCGACTTACTTTGTTCATTTACTGTGGTAATGACAAAAGGAATCCATTCTGAATGTCATACTATTAAAATCAAATATACAAAGAATATTCATTTTACACCAAAAAATGAGCCTTAATTGACTAAAGAAAGGATCTTAGCCCCCATGCCACACAATGCCTTTTGCCATGAGCATGAAAGGATTTACTCATCTTCACCCATGGACAAAACATACTGCAGAGGCTTTCTCATTTTGGGTTATACATCTTAATGTAAGATGTCAAAAACTGGATATTGCTTTAATCCAACATTATTTTTTTTATCCTGTTTGTATTTAGTCATGAATTACAAATATGATGTTCATCAATTTAAAAGATAATTTTGCAACTGAAGAAAGCTCCAGTTTGTCGTAGGTTTACGTTGTACTACTTTGTTTTGTGTGAAACCGCTCAGTAAACAAAACACACAGACATCGTAGTTTCAGCGAGAAGTCACTTATGCGACTTTGCTGTGAGTAGTCTTTCTAATTATGTATTTTCAGTCTTACTTCAACAGTTTTACGACAAACTGCAACTTTCTTGACTACCAAAATTATCTTTTGAATTGACGAACATCATATGTGTAATCCTTTACTCAATTCAAACAGGATCAAAAAATGATTTGTCTTTCCCCATTCACTACCGTACATACAGTATGTTTTCTGAAATAAGGTAAAATGAAGGTCCACCGGAAGTGGAAGGACTTGCATCTCTAAACCAAAGAATGTCTTGTGTTGAAGGTAAAGATCTTGGTTTTAAACATGTCTTTAATGTTGTGAAACAATCACAGTTTCATGTTTAGGCAAAGTTGAATGAAATAAAACTAGAGTCAAACCCTGCTCTCTTGAGTGAAAGGCTTGTGTTTCTTTGACCCATCCACCAAGTCAAACTTCCTCCTTATGTGGAAATTTGGCACTCACTTCATCACCTTACTTCCTGCTTTGCTATCGTCACAATTATTACGACCACTAGTGGGCAACGTCACTATAAATGTTAATATAGGTCTTAATTGCTGCTTGAACAAACTACCTATGGGAGTGTTTTTTGGCAGAGGACAGTTTCCTTTACTTTGTTGAGTTTGGCCAATTCACTTCATTCCTGCATGATAGATGAAAATAATCTAAAGCAAAAATGGAGAAAGCAGGACAAATAAAAGAGATTTTATGCTGGGCATTAGTTTCTGCTAATATAATGGTCAGTGATGATGAGTTAATTTCTGCTCCTCTGTCACTGAGTAAAAGGCCACCAGACTGAAAAGCTTTATCAAATTCTGCAGTGTGATCAGAAATGCATATAGCTGCAAAAATTACTGCATGGAATATATAAATGTAAAAGTTTGCTATTTGAAAACTACAATATGACTTGAAAAAGAAATGTATTTGCAATCATGTAATGATGCTCAAATAATGTGTTCAATTAACTCTTCGGTAAACTCCTCCCCTTAATTGCTATTGTCCAATCACAGATTAGTAGCAACCATAACTAAGCAAAACAAGCCTGTCGAGTTTATGATTTTTGCACATTTTTAATTGCTTTTCCAAAACCAAAAACACAACTGAACTGAACAAACTGTGTGTCAGTCTGCTGAAATGTAGTACGGCGTGAGTAACACGACAGATGGAGAAAAGAGAGTAAGTAAGGGTCTAGATGAAAATTTGACCCAAAAACATGCTCCCCTGGGAATTTCACCCAGGGACTTGTTTTATTTTTAACTGTACCAATAATATAAAGTCATACAGGTTTGTTATACAATAAGCCAGAGATGTGGTTCAGTTTGTTCAGTTAAGTGAAGGTTACGAGGGATTAAAATCCACTTCAAAACACATTCATGCAGGTCTAAATTGTGGAGAGGGAAAACCTTATCAGAGCTGCAGCACCAACGGAGATGAGGGGGGTCAAAGAGGGTGGCAGGTATTCCAGGGAGAGTTACCCCAATCACACATGGATTTGTATTTCTAGTCTGCGGCTTCTAGATGCGCTTGGTCGGGACTGGCATTACTTTCTGAAGCTCTGGGGTGGGACTTTTGTCGTCACTATTTGACGCTCTCGAGACTCGCGTCTAGCCCTTTGGCGTCATATGTAGACGAGCTTGGTCGAGACTTGTGGCGTCACTTTTTGACCCTCTGGGTCAGGACATACCTTAAACTGACATGTTTAAGATTGTTGGTGGGTTACAAAATGTATGTTTCAGTGACACGCGGTAAAAGAATAGAGACACAAACAGGCCACGAACTCGGGTCTCTTGGGTGAAAGTCTTGTGTTGTTTGACCCATCCACCACCCCAACCAACCTCTTTACCCGGATTTTCGGTCTTTCATACTACGCGCTATCATTATAGCTCTTAACGCTACATCATCTTACGGCACCGTCAAGCTGCTGCTATTACAGGTAGAGTCATCACAGCATAACAACAAATAATTTGTTAGGACTATTTTTCAGTTTTTCTCAGACAAAAGGATGTCTACAGATGAGTGTAGTGTGTATTTGGAGGACCAAATGGGGCTTGTAAACTCTATCTCCTTTACATTTCTCCTTAAATAGTCTGCCAAACCTGACTGCTGCTTCTCTACAAACCCCTTGTCATCACTTTCAGGTTATTTTTCTACATTAAAAAAATACTTGCCAATCAGAGTGCCAATCATCTTGCAGAATTGTTTCTCCCCAGCTTAGAAATTTAAAACCACTCCCCTCTTTGGTTACCTCTGGGGTTGGATTTTCATGTTCAACCCTAAGCTCATTTACTTTATAATACAACAAAATTAAAGACACACACGCAATGCTTTTTTGGTCCATTAAGGCAGTGTGCCTACCAACCTGTGGCTTTTTTATTTTTGGTGGTTTTATTTGAAAAGATGAGCTGCTGCACTTCACAGGTCCCCTGCTGAGCACATGTTATTAACACACGGATGTGAAAATGAACAGAGAGATAATTAAAATGAGATAATTAAAATTATTCTTAGTGAGGGAATGCTGTACTTCAAATGAGATTTCACCAGGTGGATGGGGCTTTAACTGACACAAAGCAAAAAAGAGGTTTTTCTTGCAGGTTCAAGGTTGTGGGTGTCAGATACACAAGGCTCGGCTTCAGTATGTGCTGGACACAATATCAGATCATATCAATATCAATATCATAACCTGTGCAGCCTAACGCAATCTTGTACAGTCCTGAAACATTTACCATAGGGAAGAGTCTTAGTGAAGCAGAATTTAGCCAAAAGTTATTACCATGAAGATATCAATTTCATGTTTTATTGCTTGTTATGTGATGATATAAAGGCTATTCTTTTTTGTAAATTGTGTGGTTGATTTTATTTGTAGACCATGAGACAAAAGACAGGAATGTCATGATGTTCATATTTGACAAATGTTTCACAACTGCAACAGTATTTTTTCATGTCTTTTAAATCCATGTGGACTAACAACATGTATGTGCATGACACAATAAATTCATATATAAATCACAACTACCAGCAAATGTATAAAATTGTGTTCATTGGGTTTTGTCCCCACCAGCTACACTGAACACTGTATAATATATGCTAATCCAGATTCAAGATGGAGAACTTTAAACCAGATTTAATGCAGACTTGTTGAACTAGATTGCATTAGATTGTACAAGGTACATGTGATGTTGTGTCCACATTAATTAGATGTAGGAGGCTATTCTGAGTCTTGTGCGTTGTTTGCTGGCTTGCATTTCACTTGTTTCATCATGTATTACAGCACTTCACTTTGTCATGTGTATGATTATGATTAGACAGATCTAGATATGTTTCTTTTTGCCTTCTCCCTGGTAAGTCCTCTGAGACATAGTTGTGATGAAAGGCTCTATAAATAAATGAGCTTGAACTCAATGATTCTCATCTCACAATTCCTGTATCCACATTGCAGTGATTTACCTTAATACGTTGGCTTATTTAAAAGTACAAATATTCAAAACCCTTCAGTGTAAAGTAAAAAAAGGACTCTTATAATGAGATTTTTTTCCCTCCAGCTGTTTCTTAACAAGGTGCAGGTGATAAAACGTCAGATGGAGACTGATAGCACAGGTGTAATCTCCATAAAGAGTACAACAATTAGAAGAATATCAGCACAGGTTTTGCAATTTTCCATGTGAACACACATTTTGATAAGAAAGAAAGTTTTTTTTCTATCATGACATATGTGAATATGTCTGTATAAGTCTATGATCATAATGGCATCCATAGCAAAGCTATTTCAAAAATAACAGACAGATTGGTCTTGACAATATATTCCATCTTGCATAAGGCCTCCTGTAAGCCCTTTTCTATTGACAGACTGAAAGGGGGACCTCTCACCAAATAGCTCAAACCCAACTGGAAACTAATCTAGCAGAACATTCAACTATCTTCAGGAACCCCACCACGCTATTTCATTCTAATTTCTCACACAGAACATACTTTACTCCCTGCACATTGCATAGAATGAAAGCTTCACCATCACCAAACTGCACCCTATGCACATCTTGTGTTATATGGTGTGGGACTGCCCAAGGGTTACAGTGTTCTGGAGGATTTCAGAAATCCGATCAAACATACTGTCCAAAGCCATTCCTAACATGCCAGAAGTAATATTACTTAATGACAGCTCCAACTTGGAACTCTGTATAAAGCAGAGACATGCTAGCTGGCAACACAAATGCTTGTATGTTTTTCTATTTTTGTTCTGTTTCTGGTTGCTTGCCAATTTTGTGCTGATTAATGCATGGACATTTGTGATAATATTCATCAATTTTCTAATTTTCTACCCCTTCCCCTACATAATCGTGTTAAAATATTAATAAAAAACATATTCCAAAAAAGGGATAACGGACCATAGAATGCCGTAGAAGTGTAAGTAGTCGTGTAATAAAGCATGATGAAATACATTCCTGTGTATCTACCTGTAGATTAAACTAATGCTAAAACTGAACAGATACTGTTATAAATCTAAAAGAAACGACTGGAGAAGAGCATTACACCTGGCACCAAAGTAACTATATTTATTTCAAGGCTATAAAGATTTTTTGATACTCAAAATAATTGACTTCTCTTAGGCTCCTGTGAAATCGGCAGTGTGTGGCAGTTAAACATGAATTAATTGAAATGGATCCTGTGTCTCGGGGAAATTTTCTTTTCTTATCGGTCCTCCCACCCTTGGAGAGTTCAGAGTAAAGGGTCAGCCTCCCACACCATATGAAAGGTGTGTTTGTGTCGACCATTTCTACCGTTTAATGGGTGGATTGTGAGGAAATCAGAGTGTCATCCTCCGAACAGCACCTTTTCAAGCTGGTTCAGTGTCTTTTTTCTGCCCCAATGTGGACATGTTCTATAATTTATAGCAGTTAATTAAAGGCATCACTTCAGAAGTGGTTGTTGTAAAATATATCACAATTATTTACTTATCTTCATCGTCAAGGACTAATCCTTACATGTTGAGTGTGTGGCTTGTTGATTAATGGCTACTGTCTCTACAGCTAAGGAACTTACTGTGGTAGTGCCTTTGTCTCTGGGACCTCGCAGTGATGATTACAGGATAACCTCTTACACACAGTAATTAATCAGCCCACAAGAAGAGCATTCGTTCAGACTGAATGTGACAGCTGCTTGGACGGGTGGATTTCTCAGTGAGAGGATGGCAGATCCCTAATACCAACCTCAGTCCCTGCGGCCGGCTCCAGTTCAAAAGAAATCAATAGAAGTTGCACTTCTTACACCTGTAGGTGTTAATGGCTTGTCCATTGAATGCGTCCATGGTTTTGAGGTTGTCTTCATGACAACATGCAGTGACTGTGCTTGCAAGGACAGGGTTCGTTTTTCAGTATGCCCATTAAACAGAGAAGAGGGTCATAAATAACATGAACAAAGTGAAACAAGGGCTAAAACTACTCATACATCATCACACTGTAAGTTAGAAAACAAGCTAATCTTTGAATCGGTCCTTCAATGTGACTGTCTGGTGACTTAGTCCTAGATATAATTTTCTCATTATGATTTCAATCCACTTAAATTGTGTTCATCTCTACACAGTGCACAGTTTGCATTCTGAGAAACAAGAAACAAGCCATTTGAAGTCAGTGGAAGGAAATTTGATTAGAGTAATTAAATGTTCCTCAGATTTCAATGAAATATTTTTCTAGCTCTCATGTCAAAAGTAAACTTTAGGTGATTGGAAAGTGGAAAATATGTCTCACAAAGACACGCTTTGTGAGGTAATTGGTGGTTGAATATTACGTTGGTACTAACATGCTAGAATGCGAACATTTTCTTGATTAATTGTCATTACAATTTGGAAAAATCCCTATCACAATATTCTAGAGCAAAATGATTAGTTGATTGATCCATTACTGAGTCGACATGAAAGGAATGGCCAATTATTTTTATTCATATTGAGGCCTTTATTTTTGACAGGACAGCTTAGACTTGAAAGGGGAGAGACAGGGGGGGAACAAGTTGCAGCAAAGGGCAACAAGTCGGAGTTGAACCCTCGGCCTCTGCGTCAAGGCCTAAGCCTCTTTATATGGGCACGCACTCTACGAGGTGAGCTACCCAGGCGCCCAATGGCCAAATATTTTGATAATAAATTAATCGTTTAAGTCATTTTTCAAAAACGACAAACACTCTTTGGTTCCAGCTTCTTAAAGCCATAGTGCGTAGTTTCTGTTGGCTCCATGAGGAATTCTAATGTTCTTCTGTTGTTGCATCCAGAGGACGCAAATCTTTGGTGTTAACGCACCACTCCTCTCCTCTACGCAGCGCTAGTAGTGTTTATTTTGTCAAATCAAGGAGGACACCAAGGAAAAGGTAAATATATTGTAGTTGTTATGTCCTCTTTGTCTCCAAAGTTGACTGTTGCTGTTGTTCTTTCTCAGTGGTGACGTAAAACGCATCACTTGGGCCCTGTTTACACGTACATGGTTATTTTGACAAATGGAAACATTTCCCTTTGTGCCCTTTGTTTACATGCAAACGAAGAATTTGCCTCTGAAAACGAGTCTTTCTAAAACTCTGGCCAAAGTGGAGATTTTTTTAAATCTTTGTTTTCACGTTTGCATATAAACTGAGACAAACAGAGGTTTGAGTAGCCGAGGAAGTGAGGAAGAGAAGAGAGAGGAAGTGATTTGTTGCTGTTGTTGCTATTTTCGGGATTCTGATTGGTTAACATGGGCTTGATCTTCCCGTTACACTGCCACCTACAGGTTTGGCATGCTCTTGACGGCATTGGCAGCATATATATACGGGTCTGAAAACTGACAGGTGTGCACAATGTTATTTTTGAAACCGGAGAGGTTGAAATGTCCGTTTACAACAATATCCACCCACGTGTAAATGTAGTCTTGAGCTGCTGCACAACTACACTATTTTGTAAACATAGCCATACTGAGAAATACAGAGAGAGTTGTGGAGCTGATAGGCTTAATTAGCTTCGTATCAACTCATTTCACATTAGCTAGAATATAACTGATAATACATAGTTGCACAGCATAGCTTTACATGTAAAGATTTGCTGCTTTTCTATGTTTTCTATTGTTAAAAACTGAATATGTCTACTACAACTAATATGTCAAATTGGGTTTCGACAAAGAGTAATGGACATTTCTGACTATTTTCTGATGTTAATAGCCAAAGCGACTAATCTATTAAATGAGAAAATAAGTGGCAGAATAATTCATCATAACAAGCTGACATCTTCAAATTCTTTGCTTTGTCCAACCATCAGACCAAAACCCCAAACTATTCAATTTACAGATATTTAAAACAGACAAAGGCAGAAAATTCTCATGATTAAGAAGATCAAACTAGAAAATGTTTGACTAAAAAATATATATTTTTATTTGATTGAAACATTAGATTGCATATGGCTTTTCTGTCAATTAACTGATCAATGAATTGACTAATTGTTTTAGCTCTAGCAGACTTGCATAAGTGTAAATTACATCCTATCCAAAGTCAGCATTTCAACCTTTAATAATGTACCTTCAGTAAAAGACTTGTTCTATAAACTGCAACTGGAGGGCACAAAATCCTACAAACAGTTTATTGACTTTCAATTAATCTTGTGGGTGAAGATGAGATGAAATGAGCAGAAAAGGCAATAACTATTTTTTGTCACATCAATGTTAATAGCAAAAAAGAAAAACCCTTCATATTGTAAACGGAAAAAATACTTTTTGCACTCTGGCAGGTCAGTTAGCTGAGATGAATGGGCAGCATGCTCCTGCATTGATCATCTCACAGCCATAAATGGCTGCTGCTGAGCACGCAGGACAGAGGAGGTGGTCTCGTAAGGTCTACGGATGAAAGGGTAAATTAGGTAACACTGATGCTCTTTGACTGAGAAAAAAATGAGAGACTATTATTGATGCAAAAGCATGTTTTTGCTAATAATAAAGCCCAATGTTATGCATTGGCATTGAAAATAATCAGGTTTAAAGTGTTTTCTTTTTTAAATGACAGCATATTCACAGCTGATTCATATTGTCACTTTGTTGTTGCATTTTGCTCTGAAAAGGCAGTAATCCTGTAGTCGTCAAGGACGAATACTGTACGGGAAATCAAATATCACAATAATGTTGTTTATTCTATTAAAAATGTATTATATTGATGTAACATTTATTTTTCCCATCATGCCATACTGTCACTCTGGCAGCCTGCTGTGTTAGCTGTCTGACAGATTGGATGACAAAGGCTGTTATTAGCAAATAATCATCTGGCAAAGATGATATTGGAAATTACCGTCAATCAAGAATTTTGAGAAAAATCTAGTGAAAGATCATTCAGTACTGGATCTTTTAGTTTACATGTGCATTCAAAGGTTCTTCAGTTATGGACAAATGCAAGATGTCCTTAAATTAATAAAATAATCTGATGTTCTTAAAGAGTAGGAGGACGGCTTGCAAGAAATGACAAGTCAACCAGCCTCAAAAGAAAAACAACAACAACTGTCAGACACAGAATCCAGTGGTGCTGCAGCAAACATATCAGACTCCTTCATACATATGAGTATCAGTACATGGTATTTTGAAAGTGAACATACACAAAACCTTCTCAATTGCTACATTTTGAGCTTATTTTTTTTCACTGTGCCATTTAATGATCCTTCATTTGGCTAGAGAAATATGCAATTAGGTATAAACAACTCCAAACAGGAAATTTCACTATTTAACATCCAAAAATTGCCTCATTCCAGAAAAAGAATACATATAGGCTACAGAAGCAATAACCATGCAAACTTGCCTCAAAAGTATTCATGATCAACATTTGATTTACAGTTTGGTAGAAAATGACTACATTGTCTCACCAGGCTCACCATGCAGGTTCTGCAGGTCTTCATGCTCAGTGTATCTACAGTATTTGCGCCCTTTGAGCAGTTCTGCAGTAATTATATTTCCCTGCACTGGTCTAATTACAGCAGCTAGTGAAATGAGTGCAGCCTCTTCTCTGCATCCTCCTCATATGGTGAGTTGGACCAGAGCCAGAAATATAGCCTAACGTGGCCCCACCACACCTTGATTCCTCACGGAGACCCCGTTGTCTCTATCTCGTGGCTTGATCCTGTATTGCAGCAAGACATCGACTCCTTCATGTTCGTTGGATCTCATCGCAATAACTCCAAAAGTGTTTTCTACTCTTGCGTGACACTGTGAAAGAAAAACTGTCAGATATTCAGCTGGATTTGTCTCACTGCTCGAGGAAAGAGCATTACACATCAAATGAGCAGTTTAAGGTCGGTGTGGGGGCAAATATGTCGCTGTTCGGACAGAAATAGGTCTTTGGAAATAGTCCGGTCAGATCCACTTTCACAGTGAATCAGTGCGCAGCGGGGACGCGTGCAGCACGGAGGCTGTCAGTCCTCACCATCCCTCCCATTGGTTGCAGCAGGATGCTCGGTGTGTCTCCTGTTTCCTTGATCCTCATATTCAACTGGAGCCGCCGGAGGTTCGCAGTGGAGCAAGAGGGCAAACCTTCACCTGTAGATATTTGACATTAACGTGTGTCTAACCAGGGACACAAACCCACACGGCACTTTTGAAGTGAAGGCTCCGCGCTTCGGATATCGCATCGCTGCACAGTCGCTGGAAATAACTTAAATTTTCCAGCTTTTTGAGGGCGTCTGTCGCCCTGTCCTCAGGTTTGACGGGATACTGCAGGCTGTATGGAGGGATGTCGGCATGGCTTGCACCAGGAGAACCAAAACTTTGGTGTCCACATGCGTGATACTGAGCGGCATGACCAACATTGTTTGCCTGCTCTATGTCGGATGGGTAACTAATTACATCGCCAATATTTACATCAAAGTTCCGATGCCTTTACCGGAGAGAAAGTTAGAGGGTGACAAAAGAGGGGACACTCTCCGGATCATGGAGAGGCTTGATCGGCTGGAGAATGTGGTCAACCAGCACATACAAGGTAAAGCCTCCTTTATTATTTCACCTGCACCTTTAACATTGGGCTCCATTAGAATTAAGTTTGAATAGGCTAATTGCTTTGCTTTGAATGTGATTTCACAACAAGGTGCATTTGCATTGTCTGTTTCTGGAAATGAATACAGCAGGAACATCTTCTGTCTGGTAAGATCATTGGAGGGGTGTGATAAGGACTGTCAGAAAAGCAGCATTTCCTCATGGAAAGGATTATTTCAGTGAGGCAACATATTTAAGAATGACACTACACAAGAGCAAAAACAATGTTATAATTAGGCTACAATAGCCTATAAGCCTAAATATATACCGTATATCTTATCATGCCATAGATAGATTAGGTTAAAGGAGAATATTCCGGTCTATTCCAACACGTAGCTCTGTTGTTTGTAGATTTGGAGTGCTGTCAGTAGAGAGAAAAACGAAAACAATCGGTGCTGCCTACACCGTGTTATCCTCCTGCTAGAGTTAGCACCCAACAAGCTTAAACAGGGCAAGATTTTAGCCTCTTAACATGTAGCATGTAAAATGTCATTAAAAGTGCCTACCCATGTGAAGTGATTCCTTCCAAGTGAACACAGTGAAACTGACTGCTGTAGATGTGACAGAAATGCATGAAAGTTGTGCTAATTCAGCTGTTTTTAGTTCCTGTGTTGAGATGGCAGTTAGAGAGTTTAGGGACCGTCTACAAACTACAACAAAGAAAAGAGATAAAACAAAAATATGTAAATAAGCTAGTGTCTCCAAACCTCAATTATAACTTGTCTCCTGCTAATTGTACTACAGCACTTACTTAGCATATGTATGTAGACAGTCCCGAAGCACTCAATTCAATTCAATTCAATTTTATTTATAGTATCAATTCATAACAAGAGTTATCTCGAGACACTTTACAGATAGAGTAGGTCTAGACCACACTCTATAATTTACAAGGACCCAACAGTTCTAGTAGTTCCCTCCAGAGCAAGCAACAGTGCAACAGTGGTGAGGAAAAACTTCCTTTTAGGCAGAAACCTCGGACAGACCCAGGCTCTTGGTAGGCGGTGTTTGACGACCGGTTGGGGTTAGAATGAAGAGTGGCAATAACAGTCACAAAAAATAATAGTTTGTAGTAGTTCATGGCATAGCAGGGCACTGTGCGGCATTACATGGCACAGCAGGACGTTGCAGGGCACAGCAGAGCGTAGCAGGATGAACACGGCATCGCAGGACGTGTAGCGGGACCACGGCAACAGCTGTTACCATGATGTTGGAGCCTCCCTGATCCAAGGAAACATGCTGGGCAAAAAAGAACATAAGGACTCCGGGGAATGACTCCCCAGAGCTAGGTTAGTAACAAGCATTTCTGGGACATGGATGCACACAAATGGAAAGATAGAGGAGAGAAGAGCTCAGTGTGTCAAAGGAAGTCCCCCAGCTGTCTAAAATTATTACAGCATAACTAGGAGAGACAGGGTAAAGAGAGGAGCCTTGTCAGGCTAGAACTCTCCCCAACCGGATCGGGCTGTATGCCCTGCCTCCCTCTAGTTTTATTATATTATTGATTATATGATAGATTGATCTGACGACTATGACGAGAAGCAGGTGGGCTGGGTTAGGCGGACGCTGGGTCTCCTCACTCCCTAACAATATTCAATTCTATGCCCTGGTTAGGGTAGGGGGAGAGCCAATTAGGGTTAAGGTCAGGAAGGTCAGAGTGGGGGATAGGATGCAAACCCTGGTTAGGGTACGGGGGAGAGCCAATTAGGGTTAGGGTCAGGAAGGTCAGAGTGGGGGATAGGATACAAACCCTGGTTAGGGTAGGGGGAGAGCCAATTAAGGTTAGGGTCAGGAAGGTTAGAGAGAGGGATCGGATACAAACCCTGGTTAGGGTAGGGTATAGCACTCCTTGCAGTATCAACACAGGAACTAAACAGAGCTGAATTAGCAGAACTTTCATGCATTTCTGTCATATCTACAGCAGTCAGATTCACTGTGTTCAGTCGGAAGGAATCACTGCACATGGGTAGGCACTTTTAATGACATTTTGAACATGTTAAGAGGATAACACGGTGTAGGCAGCACCGATTGTTTTTGTTTTTCTTGCTACTGACAGCACTCCAAATTTACAAACAACAGAGCTACGAGATGGAATTGAACGGAATTCTCTTTTGAGTCTGTTGTCAAGTGCAATTTAAAGCACGCTATACAGCAGTGTTGTCCTGATTTACAGACATTGAAATAATCTAATGTCTGTTAAATACTGTTAAATACATGATTGTGCCTTTTATTATGGTTAATTTCAATACTGATTGTGCTGAAACCAGCTGCACATTCTTCAAAAAAGTACACAACATGAAGCTTCTCATATCCTGAACTGCACTCCACCTGGAAATGCAGTGTGAAACAACATAATGCATCCTTATTGAGAGCCAGAATCCAATAAAGTGCTACATTAAAATACAGGTACAACTCACCTTTTTTGTTCAGATTCCACGCTGGAGTCTGATTATGACTGTTGATAAGTTCCTAAGTAATTTTTCATTCATCCTTCAGTTACTTTATATTTTAGAAAAGTCAATTGGGAATATTTATAAAACACTGCTCCTCCTTCATTATTTAACTCCGTGTTCTGTACTTTTAGGAATGTCAAGAATCCTGTTTCTCAAATTCCTTCAAGCCTCTCTTCTGGTGTTAAGTTACTTTTACACTTGATCACACACAGTTAATTTCTCTCCCTCTGTGTCTTTAAAAGAGCTATTCTTGTCATCACAAGGGGCTTACTTTGGGCAGGTCCCAATCTGAAATGGCACATAGCTGGTGCAGAAGTGAAATGCAGACAGAAATCTGCTCATGCTGCTTTAAGCAATAAGGGCTCTGTGCTAAGCTCGGGTAAACATTCCTCCTGGAGGCAGGTCTCCATTTCAGCTTGGCACCCATAGGCATCTGCTGAACAAAGCTTTGTTCAGGTGACTTACCACCAAAGTACCAACTATTTCTGTTACTCTGACAGAAAAGATAATGTCATGATAGATTTGTGCTTTAAAACATCAGCATGGTCAGGTAACCTTTCAACAGGGATTTTCCACTTTAGAAGCAGTGATGGGAATAACAGCGTTATAAAATAACGGCGTTACCTTTTTCAGTAACGAGTAATCTAATTGTTTACTCTTCCCATTTTAATAAATGGGAAAATGTGGCGCTTTACTATAATTGAAGCTGTTTTTTTCATCAGACCTACTTGAACTCTGGTTAGTGGGCATTGCACGAGACAACCAATGATTGGCTGAGGTAGAGTAACATTTTATGGTAAGCCAGTCAGAGATTGAGTTGGTGTTCAAAAGCATGCTTAATAGGACACATAACAACAACAGCGAGTCAGTCAACAAGAGACAAGTATGGCGTTATGTAATCTAGGAGAGGGGTAACTTTTCCTGCTAAATATTTCCCACGGTGGTCAGAAAACATAGTCACTATGACTCTAGAGTGGCTACTCGCTCCAAAGCTAATCGTGGTCACTTTCTCACTTCTCCCTCGCTCTATCAAACACACGCACGCACGCACGCACGCACGCACGCACACACAAACATATGCCGACTCTATGCACAGACCAGCGCAAAAGTATAAACATCAGGCCACTTACGTGATTTGCACTACAAAGAGCGTATATTTATTTATTTTTGCTATAGTGCTTAACAAGCATTATTTAATTTTGCCCAGTTGTGGCCTGTTGAGGAGCAATAAATGTTATGTTCTGTTAAATAGGGGTAGAGGTGGGGTCACATTTGCGCATTTAAAATGTATTAGTTACTTTCTGAAGTAACTAGTTACTTTTATAATTTGTAACTGAGTATCTAATTTAGTTACTTTTTGGAAGAAACTAGTAAGTAATTACTTTTGTAAAGTAACTGGCCCAACACTGTTTAGAAGTCCTTCATCTAACAGTTAAAAAGTTATAAAAAAGATATCTTTGCCTGAAAAAAACTGTGCCTGCAACAATTTTAAAGCGCACTAATCACCAAGTGATATCTCAGAAGTTATTGCTCCTGTCCAAGACAATCTGATCTCACAGAATTCCATGAAATGAACAAGGTCCCTTATCTTTAAATCGGAAGAATTCTGTGAAATAAACATGGGTTTAGAAAAAGTTGAAAGCGACTTTAGGAAACATTACACGTGGGACAGATCCCCGGTCTCCTAGGTGAAACTCCTGTGTTTGACCCATCCACCACCCCAACCAAACTACTTACACGGATTTTCGGGCTTCCATACTACTCGCTACCATAGTCAGTCCTTATGCTACGTCATCGTCTCATTGACTTTACATCGGCATTGTTTTCCGTGGTGGCCACACAGACTTTTCACACATTCCGTGCCACCACCACGTAATGTGGTGTTAACAGTTTGTGATCATCTCACAGAATTCTGTTAGACCAGGCTGGTCCAAGAAATAGTCCCACGCATAACCCCAACTTGTCCTGTTGACACTTTGGTGTTGTATAGATTACAAACATGATATAATGGGTTAATTATGGAGCTTTAGAGGTGCTGGTAGGTGAATATTTTATCCTAGCTGTTTCCCCCTGATCCAGTCTTTATGCTAAGCTAACTTGCATTTGGCTATACAGTATCTTCATATTTACTGTAAAGACATATGAATAGCATCAATTTAGTCATTTATCTATTTCCCAAAATGTCAAAATCATCCTTTAAGAACTAGCTGTGGCTCATTTTATTTTAATGCCAGTTTTAAAAAAAATGAAAAAAGAAAAGATGTCATGCTTACCAAACATTTTAACAAAATGACCTTTCACTTTAAGTATGAGCGATATTGTCTGGATTTCCCTGATTATTGCTTTGAATGCATCCCCTGCAAATAGAAACCCATAATCTGAGTCTGTAAGTGGCCAACGGCGTCAACAGTCAGAGAGCTTCGGGTAGAGCCAGAGAGTCATTAGTGCACTTACGACATCTCTAAAAATACATCTTCCTCCTATATCACGTTGTAAGACAAGTGCCGAAATTTTATATTCTGCCTCTTGCATTCTGTAGTTTAGCACGGTGACTTGCACACTTACTCTAAAGGGTCCTGGTGCACTATTCACTCAGCCACGTTTGTTTTAGTGCACTATAAGACCAATATGAACTCCTAGACCACAAAGCATTACTGAGAATGAAACATTAACTGCAGCTGACTCACTGTGGACAGTCAGAAGAGATGTATCTGGTGTCAGGGTCTCACTCAGGGATGTGCACAAATATTCCACTTTTCTAACTGTGTGATGAAGTTAAGTGGCCTGTTATCAGAACAAAGTAACATGGCAACTGCACATAAACCAGCTGAGCTCTTTGTTGTATTAAGTACAGTCAGCCGAGGAGAATTTATTGGCAAGTTGGACTAAGCAGGTTCACACACGCCCACAATGAGGGCTGATTGCTGTGCTCTTTGCATGCTATTGCACTAGTGACCATCTATAGAAGACCTTTCCAGCTTTTATATTAAAATACAAATCATTAAAGTACTTTATGTTTGCATACTTGTTGTATATACAGTACATTAAGTACTCTAATATATTATGCACAGTAACAATTGTGCAAATGTTTACACCGTTGTGGATATTATGTTTTTATCAATTTATATACTGTTAGAATTCTATGTATAGTTTGTTTTGTTTTTGCTTTGTTTTGCTGTTACACTTCTATTTGTTGAGGGCAATTTGTTGACATGGGTTATTAGCTGTTGCATACAATAAGTCTTGCAGGGATGCATTAAGCAGTATTGAATTGAAGTGAATCCCGCAAGTAACAATTATTTTTGTTATTTCACAAACTGTCGATCATTGTCTTGATTAATCATTAATCTATGAAATTACATTTACTACTATTCAGAGCACACTGTGATGCCTTCTAATTTTTTTAGTTGTTTTGTCCAACAGTCCAAAATCTAAAGATATTCAATTTACTGTTGTGGAAAAAAAAAGTAAATTGAGTAATCTTTCAAGCAAAGGTGCCAGACAAACAATTTAGATCAAAATAGTTATCGATTAATTTACTTTAAGTCAACTAATCTATTAATCGAAAAATCATTGCAGCATAAGAATTTAATTAGATACAGTCAGTGCCTCAGTTGAATAGTGATTAGTGTTTATGTCTACAAAGCTAAGCCAATCAAAACTGTGTAATTCTGATAATTAAATTTCCAATGCAGGGTTTACATTGTTAGTCTAAGCAAACAGAGTAAGATATGTGTATGAATGTATGGTGTGTCAAACATGCTGTCGTATTAGGATGTTGTTCATGATGTTTTTATGGCTTCTTTGACCTTTGAACATGTGTATTACAAGCCTGTAGTCTGATTGACCGGCCATGAGGCCTTCGAGAAGCAGTCATTAACGCTGTGCTGATTTAGCTGCAAATGATGCCGACAGTTCCCAAGATGGCTTTAAGCTAATCCACCCGTCAAGTCAATTGAGAAGCTCAGTAATTCAGTGTTTGACACTCAGAGGACAGTTACATTTGGATATTTATCTGATGTGATTTTCCAGAGCAACAAGTGCAGCTGTAGAATAAGTAAGGGAAATGTAAGAGAGGTGAAAGCACATGTGATGTGCCCAGGTGTTTGTGTGCATGCAGGCTGTAGTATGCAGCTCGGAAAAGTACCAGTTACACTTGTGCATGCTTGTGCATGCAGGCTGTGGTATGCAGCTCGGAAAAGTACCAGTTATACTCGTGCGTTCAATAAAGAACCCTTAAAAGACTGATGAAGGCAACCTTGTTTCTTTAAAAACAGATGTTCTCCTATTTCTGTCAGCAGTGGAGTGGACCTGTCAGTTTAACATATTTTAATATGGACTTTAGAACCATTAGAATTATTTCTAACATGTAAGTAGTCAAAAGAAAATAATATTAAAGAATATCCTTTTCTAGAATATTCTTAGTTTCTTTTACTACTTACATGTTATTAGAAATAAGATGTCCAAATGGTTCTAAAGCAAGCCGATATAAAAATATATTAACTACAAACTTATCAAGGCATAATCAGTATATATTGACTCATATACTATATATATACACTGCTGTCAGAAATAGGAGAACGTCTGTTTTTAAAATGGGTTTTGTGTGCAGAGAGCCACAGTATTTGGAGCCAGTGTTGATTGCGCTGTTTCATGTCGTGTTACTTCTTCTGCAACACGTTTTCTTTTGGCAGCTAGAGTTCATTTTGTTTTTTTGTCTCACTTTTTCTTACAGATGCAGCCTAATGCTTGTATTGACAGGGAATATTTACCAAAATAAATTAAGGATGCCTTTCTTACTAGTTATTTGATTGGGTCTTACTTCTATAGTGGCACAATACAATCAGTCAAACTCTAGTGTGAGTGAGTTTAAACTGGGTGGCTAATTAAAGTGAATGAGGGCCAGGTGTGCTGGCAGGTGATTGGGGAACGGCAGGAGCAGCTGAGGACTAATGCAGAGTGAAGGCAAGGCTGTAAGTGAAAAAACCCAAAGTTGCCAAGTATAATTTCCAGTAGAGCTTGACCAATAAAGGTCGATACCAATACAAATATTTGGTTAATAAAAAATCTGATATGCCGATGTATCGGCTCATATATATTTTAAAAATCCAGAATTGTGTAACAAAACTTATACAGATTTCCCTAACATTAGTTATTTGTAGTTAGTTATGAGTTTTCACTAAAATAATATAAAACGTAAAGTCCTTTGAACAAAAACATAATAACAAAAACAAAATCAGTGTTGCCAACAGGGACATTGTAGAGTGCCCTCTGGTGGACAAACTATGCCATGCTAACAACAGTTTGAACAGCCATGAATTCTACCTTTTAAAAAGATCATATTGTTCAGCTTTGATGACAGTTTCAGAGATTGTTGTTGTTTGTGGTGGTGTAAACTGGATTGTGTTTTACTGTATTAACAAACATGAGGAGGGAAGAATATTTATAATTTACTATAATGCAGCACTATGACCTGGATTGCATTAGATCTTATAGATTAAGTGTATATGGGAGTGTATATTTTTAATAAATATAGGATTTAGGCAGTGGCTCCAGTCTTTTTTCAGTAGAATAAATAATAAATAATAAATAAATACATTGCAACTTTCTGATATCAGACCTGTTCTCAAGCAACTTTAATATGGAACTTGGACTGCTCTTTTTGATGAACAAAAATTTGAAAATGGTCTATTACAGAGCCCACCAGATACAGGATTTTATTTTAGCTCAATATCATTATTGATATTTAACAATTAAAACAATGCAACGAGTACACAGCCATGCTAGCGGCTCTGTGAGGCTGCACTGAGGCACAGCGGTACTTTGAGCTAAAGGCTGATGTCAGCACGCTAATATGTTCACAACAACGATGCTAACATGCTAATGTTTAGGATGCACATGTATGCGCGTGTTTAAAGGTGACGCAATACACAATCCTACCAATGCTTTCACACCTATTTGCTGATCAACAGGTGTTGGTAACACACTGAGATATGCTTAAAAGTACATGGGAACGTCATAAATGTTGCCTTAATTTTAAATTTTATGTGGGTTGTTTTACAGTTTGAAAATAAATTGTCTGTGCTCTCACGTAGGTAGGTATCGGCTGGTTGATTATTAGTCAGGCTCCACTGTTAAAGATTATGTGATTTAATAAAAAACATTTGTTGAGGGAATATTTCCGTCTTGCTACGTTGACAGGATTTCGTTACTTATTCAGGAAGCAGCAAGGTAAGACACTGGGCACATTTAGAGCGCTAGACAGGCGTACGCAAATATATTTTAATTTTATAATAGACCAACCTCCTTTTTTAAAAGTTTTCGTGAATTCATCACTGTACAGAGATAGTGCTTACCGGGGCTTGGCATCTGTTGAAATAGAGTAAAGAGAAGAGACTTTATTGTTCTTCATAACTGATAAATAAGAAATAAACCTGCACGGTCTCTATAAACATTCTGCAGTAGATTTATTACGAGTCTGTCTCATCTGTCTGCACTTGCAGGCTGCAGCCTGTAGGCAAGGATACAGATGGTGTCTGCATGAGAGAGAGAGAGAGATATTCTGGGTGGTAATTCCAATAAATCATGAAGTTATTGAAATACAGGGATATGGATGCACAAGAGAATGTTTGGTAATGAACACAATTAATTATTCTGCCTCCAGAGGGAAAAGTCATCACGAAGAGAATAAATTAGACGTTTAAAAGCCTCTTACAAGAGTGTCGATTCAAAGGTCGTCCCCTGACAATTTCTACTAAACAGATCAGTTTACTATTGCAAATGTTCTAAGTGTAATTTTTTTCCCCCGCTGAGTTTCTGTAGCCACTAGAAAAAATGAAAACAACCCTGACATTTAGTTTAGCTGAGACTGAGATTTACATCACAGTTCAAGCTGACAACAATCCATTTAACTTCACACATTTATAAACAATGATGTACTGGTATGAACTTCACTGCTTGGAGTTGGTTAAAAACCGATACATGTTTTTGGGATGAACTTACAACTGCGTTAAATAATTGCTGACTAGTAGAGAAATCTTATAAAGCTTCAGTAAAGCCAGCAGCAGAAGGGACAAATGGAAGTGTTTTGTTGCTTAATGCTTTCTAGATTTGTCAGCAGTTGTTTTTGAATTGATTTTCTCACCCCACTACTCCTTTCTTTCTCATATTTAATGACACTAAGTGAGAAAGCAAGCTCTGGTTAAAACACGCCCATGCCATAATGTACAAAGTGTTTTCATCTGCTGTGTAGTGTGGACATTTTATCATGCAGGAGAACAGCACAGTAGTTTCTTTTTGAGTTAAACCTCTTTCTGAATACATGATCTAATCTGTCAGCACACCTTTTCAAATCCATTAAAACGTTTTTGATTGCAAACGTCGTTTGCCTCTTTTTGGGGGTGAAGCTGCAAATATAGACAATACTACGAATCTGTAAATGCACCCACTTGTATGCCTAAAAACAAAGGAACAGTAATGTTGTTAAGCATTTATGTCTGAAAGAGCATTTAATCAAATTGACTTTTTAATATATTAAAACTCAGCAGCTAAATGAGTGAATGAAACATGCAAACAAATTCATAAACACAATATATAATATATATATCATATTTATCAAAATACTGTATGTATACTGTATGTATTTCCTTAGCTTGTGAAAAGCCATTATTAGACGTGTATATATATATATATATATATATATATATATATATATATATATATATATATATATATATATATATATATATATAGATTTCTGAAAATATGCCAGAGTTAGCCAGAAAGGCTTCTTTTCAGCTGTAGTCCCTGGGCAGTCAATAGTTAACACAGACATTAAGAATAAAAAAAATTGAAATAATAGAATCAACAATAAAAAGCAGTGAAACAATCACAAATAGCTGTACACCTTTTTGAAAGCAGTACTTACGAGCGAGTGCTCATATGCTGTTAACAGCTTCTTTAAGCTTCCTTAAGTTTAACCACTTTAAATCTTGCGTTTACCAAAGATGTGCTAATATGGCTCTTGGAAATAAGTAATTCAGAATCAAAAAACATAAAACATGACTTAATAAACAATACTAAAAGACTAATCAACTAAAGAAATCTTAGTCCAGACCAAAATGACCAATTAGTAGACTAATCGACTAAGAGGGGGCAGCCCTACTGTAGGAACTAGGTGGCTACCTAAAGGATTATTAGGAACACCATACTAACACTGTGTTTTACCCCCTTTTGCCTTCAGACCTGCCTTAATTCTACGTGGCATTGATTCAACAAGGTGCTGAAAGCATTCTTTAGAAATGTTGGCCCATATTGATAGGATAGCATCTTGCAGTTGATGGAGATTTGTGGGATGCACATCCAGGGCACGAAGCTCCCGTTCCACCACATCCCAAAGATGCTCTATTGGGTTGAGATCTGGTGACTGTGGGGGCCATTTTAGTACAGTGAACTCATTGTCATGTTCAAGAAACCAATTGGAAATGATTCGAGCTTTGTGACATGGTGCATTATCCTGCTGGAAGTAGCCATCAGAGGATGGGTACATGGTGGCCATAAAGAGATGGACATGGTCAGAAACAATGCTCAGGTAGGCCGTGGCATTTAAACGATGCCCAATTGGCACCAAGGGGCTTAAAGTGTGCCAAGAAAACATCCCCCACACCATTACACCACCACCACCAGCCTGCACAGTGGTATCAAGGCATGATGGATCCATGTTCTCATTCTGCTTACGCCAAATTCTGACTCTACCATCTGTATGTCTCAACAGAATTCGAGACTCATCAGACCAGGCAACATTTTTCCAGTCTTCAACTGTCCAATTTTGGTGAGCTCTTGCAAATTGTAGCCTCTTTTTCCTATTTGTAGTGGAGATGAGTGGTACCCGGTGGGGTCTTCTGCTGTCAAAGCCCATCCGCCTTAAGGCTGTGTGTGTTGTGGCTTCACAAATGCTTTGCTGCATACCTTGGTTGTAACGAGTGGTTATTTCAGTCAAAGTTGCTCTTCTATCAGCTTGAATAACTCGGCCCATTCTCCGCTGACCTCTAGCATCAACAAGGCATTTTTGCCCACAGGACTGCCGCATACTGGATGTTTTTCCCTTTTCACACCATTCTTTGTAAACCCTAGAAATGGTTGTGCATGAAAATCCCAGTAACTGAGCAGATTGTAAAATACTCAGACCGGCCCGTCTGGCACCAACAACCATGCCACGCTCCAAATTGCTTAAATCACCTTTCTTTCCCATTCTGACATTCAGTTTGGAGTTCAGGAGATTGTCTTGACCAGGACCACACCCCTAAATGCATTGAAGCAACTGCCATGTGATTGGTTGATTAGATAATTGCATTAATGAGAAATTGAACAGGTGTTCCTAATAATCCTTTAGGTGAGTGTATGTGACTGCATCAGTTGTAGGCCTTTTGCATCATCACAGACCTGTAAACATAGAGGCTTCAAGAAGAGAAGGGAGAGCATTGCAGCGCTTGTGAGTGCTTCAAAACCTATGTTAAATAGTCTATTTTTCAAACTCACAGAAGAAAGTAGTAACGTTTGTGATGCAGTTGGCTCGTAAAATGAAATGAGAATCAAAGTTAATGAAAATAGATACTTAAAAATTAATTTGTGAACAGGGTCAATTGAGATTGCAAATTTATAACGATTAATCATGCAGGCCTAATCAGTTGTATTAAAAGAAACATTTTTTCATGCAGTAGATTGAAGTTGCGTGTTTTCCACTCCGCAGTTCCTTCTATCCATAAGACAGTGGACTTCAGCTGTCAGTATTCCATTTGTCTTTATTGAGTCAGCTGGTGCTGAGGTGAGGTTATGATGGGGGAGGGTGGAGATGGATTACAGGATGAGACTCGATGAGACAGAAGTGAATTATTGCGGCCTCAAAACGAGATTCATCATTGCTAACTTTAATTGAGATCTTCAATCACAATACATTTTCCCAACCTTCGCTCCTCATTAATTCATTGCTGATGTAGAAAGAAACTTCAACTGTAGTTATCTGCCACAAAGCATTGCATTTCAAATCAAGAAAAAACCCTGGAGGCATTGATGTTGCAGTATGTTTCTTCCATTACAGAGGTTGCTGTTGAAGGACTTTCAAACCTTAAATGTTTGAGCGTCCTTCAACACACCACCAATTTTAATCTCTACAGTTCATCAAACTGAAGCTCTGGTCACTCAGGACAAGTATTACTTGGCGTCCTCTGGCAATTTGTAATAAGGTTGTCAGTGTTCTTCATTCCATGTTAATCTGCCGGGTTAGTAATCTCTTAAATAAAAATTTAACAGGACAGGATTTATGTCTCTCAAAGAGGTTGGGGTATTTTAATATTACATGAACTGGAGAGCAATTTTAAGGCTGTATATGCATATGTGTTTGATATTTATTGCACTACCCCGTGCACGACCCCATTGAATAATTGCAGTCCCAATTTATTACTTTTGTCTGCAGTGAATTAGTTGGTTTTCTCATGGTCTAGTCTTGATTAACAGAAGTGCATTTCCAGGATAATTGCATAACCCTCACCTTCCACTCTCGGTGTGTTGCCTTTCTCAAACTCAGTTTGCTGTGGGAAACCACAACAAACTTTGAGCTAGCAAGCTAAACACTGAGAATGGCAAGTTTTGAAAAAAACATTTGGATCGTTGGAACTAGGCAGGCCTGCTTGGTTCTTTCGGGGACTGATTGTAAACATTTTATAAAGAATATTTCTACGCCATTTACTATCTAATTTACATCTAATTGGGACGTTTTGGGACTGATGGGTGAGATTACCGTGGACAAAGTACACATGGCGATCTATAGTTAACTTTATTTAGTATTGTATGGGGTGTTTTCCACCAAAACCAAACAGTTACTTGCCGAGACTATTTTGCAGAGCCACCACCTCTGGGTCTGGAGCTTAGCGCCAGCCAAGAAGATTGTGATTGGTTTAAAGAAATGCAAACAGCCCAACAAGCATTTGTTTTTCAGAATTTCCAGAAAAACTGAAAAAGACAATAATTAATATATAAGGAGTTGGTTGCAGCACAACAAGATTATGTATTTAAAAGAGCATAGTCAAACCTCAAAGAAAGAAAAAATTTAAAAAGCATGATGGGAATATGGCATTTCAGTTTTTGTATGTATTGTATTAATTAGTCTTCTTATCCCTCCACACAGATCTGATGGTTTCCTCTTTCGTTTTCATCATGTACGTCATGAGTTATTTCCTTAGTCTGTTGCACATTGCACTTTGTCGCATTATGCTGTTATTGATACACCAATTTTTCTACCTCTGCTGAGCGTATACATTTTTTATTATGATATTTTGAGTTTTCCAATCAGGTATTTTAATGCGCAAATGAGTAAAAATGCTCATTAAAACGGGTGGATGCAAACTTCCACGCACTTACAGAGATCCAAGTCACTCTTCCTCACTACAGGGTTTGCTGTTATACAACTGCACTTCTGATACACAAAAAAAAACTAATTTGGCCCCAACAAATTACTTGAAACTTGTACTTAGAAATCCAGTCACACATATTTCCTTAATCAAAATACATTTGCAGACAGAAGCACTGCTGACAGGCAGAGTGTGCCTCAGAACACAAACATGGTGCAGAAGACTTAGTAAATCTTGTTGTTAATCACATAAATTCCCCGGCTAATTTTATTTAAGTTTGAGTTGGGCTTTGGGCAGATATTGTATGATAATTAATAACGATTTGTTTTTGGACTTTCCATCTAAAAGCATTTTATACGTTCTCATAAGCATCCAAAGTGAGATCCACCTCTTGTACTCCTGAAGTTTTTATGACTCCATTTGGGTTTAAAGGTGTCCTGCCACACAAAACCGTTTTTACTTGCATTTTTTTAAATATGTTAGGTCCATATGTGTTTGTGTTATGTCTTAAATATTATGTCTTAAATTAACTGCTACCTCCTCTGTCAGCTCTAACCACTGAAAATAAATAATTGGAGAAAGCCACATATTTCTTTAGGCCAATTACAAAAGCTGGTCAGTCTGAAGTCATGTTGTTTGAGCTCATTACTATTCATGAGCTCGCCCAGTTGCACTGGGTAAATGATACTGATAGCAATGCTCCCATTGGCTAGATGTTAGCCAATCAGAGTCAAGCAGCTTAGCTTATTTAATATTAATGAGAACTGGCACAATTCGAGTCTTCCTGTAGACTTTCTATACCACACTATAATGGCTTGAAACAAGGTAAACAAGACATTTTTTATGGTAGAACTTCAGAAATTACCACAAAGTAATGAAATACGCGTGGCAGGGCACCTTTAAACGCTTGAGAAAAACCTTAGATCATGTTTGTGAAATAAAGTGTTGAAATGTTTTATTCCCCAAGTTTTCAAACAACTCAACCTTTTCCTCACAGGATCAAATTTAAGACTCTGTACAGTCGCTGTCAGAGAGCATCTTTAGTATCTATTAACTGTGAGATCACGTTTCTCCATGACTCCGATGTCCTCTGCTGTTTCTGACTCAGTATCAGATGCCTCATGATCATGACAAAGTGAGTGAAGCTACTGTATGAGGGGCCTGACTTTTGTTTTACCTTTTACAAACTTGCTATGATGGAAGATGTTATTTACAGCTGTAACAATTGGTCGATTGATTAGTCCTTAGACAGGAATTTAACATTTGAAATCAATTCAGTGTGTGTGTGTATATATATATATATATATATATATATATATATATATATATATATATATATATATATATATATATATATATATATATATATATATATATATATATATATATACACAGTGGTGTGAAAAAGTGTTTGCCCCCTTCCTCATTTCCTGTTCCTTTGCATATTTGTCACACTTAAGTGTTTTGGAACATCAAACCAATTTAAACAATAGTCAAGGACAACACAAGTAAACACAAAATGCAATTTGTAAATGAAGGTGTTTATTATTAAAGGTGAAAAAAAATCCAAACCATCATGGCCCTGTGTGAAAAAGTGATTGCCCCCTAAACCTAATAACTGGTTGGGCCACCCTTAGCAGCAACAACTGCAACCAAGCGTTTGCGATAATGTGCAATGAGGCTTTTACAGCGTCCTGGAGGAATTTTGGCCCACTCATCTTTGCAGAATTGTCCTAATTCAGTTACATTAGAGGGTTTTCGAGCATGAACGGCCTTTTTAAGGTCATACCACAACATCTCAATAGGATTCAGGTCAGGACTTTGGCTAGGCCACTCCAAAGTCTTCATTTTGTTTTTCTTCAGCCATTCGGTGGTGGACTTGCTGGTGTGTTTAGGATCATTGTCCTGCTGCAGAACCCAAGTTCGTTTCAGCTTGAGTACGAACAGATGGTTGGACATTCTCCTTCAGGATCTCTTGGTAGACAGCAGAATTCATAGTTCCTTTTATCACGGCAAGTCTTCCAGGTCCTGAAGCAGCAAAACAGCCCCAGACCATCACACTACCACCACCATATTTTACTGTTGGTATAATGTTCTTTTTATGAAATGCAGTGTTCCTTCTACGCCAGATATACTTGGACACACACCTTCCAAAGAGTTCCACTTTTGTCTCATCGGTCCACAGAATGTTGTCCCAAAAGTCTTGGGGATCATCAAGATGTGTTGTGGAGAAATTGAGACGAGCTTTGATGTTCTTTTTGCTCAGCAGTGGTTTTCTCCTTGGAACTCTGCCATGCAGGCCATTTTGCCCAGTCTTTTCCTGATGGTGGAGGCATGAACGCTGACCTTAACTGAGGCAAGTGAGGCCTGCAGTTCTTTGGACGTTGTTGTGGGGTCTTTTGTGACCTCTTGGATGAGTCGTCGCTGCGCTCTTGGGGTAATTTTGGGCGGCCGGCCACTCCTGGGAAGGTTCACCACTGTTCCATGTCTTCGCCATTTGTGGATAATGGCTCTCACTGTGGTTTGCTGGATTCCCAAAGCTTTGGAAATGGCTTTATAACCCTTTCCAGACTGATAGATCTCAATTACTTTCTTTTCAATTGTTCCTGAATTTCTTTGGGTCTCGGCATGATGTGTAGCTTTTAAGGATCTTCTGGTGGACCTTACTGTGTCAAGCAGCTCCTATTTAAGTGATGCCTTGATTGTGAACAGGTGTGGCAATAATCAGGCCTGGGTGTGGCTAGAGAAATTGAACTCAGGTGTGGACAACCACAGTTATAGTATGTTTTAACAAGGGGGGCAATCACTTTTTCACACAGGGCCATGATGGTTTGGATTTGTTTTCACCTTTAATAATAAACACCTTCATTTACAAATTGCATTTTGTGTTTACTTGTGTTGTCCTTGACTATTGTTTAAATTGGTTTGATGTTCCGAAACACTTAAGTGTGACAAACATGCAAAGGAACAGGAAATGAGGAAGGGGGCAAACACTTTTTCACACCACTGTGTATATATATATATATATATATATATATATATATATATATATATATATATATATATACACACACACAACTAACTAATGTTTAGCACTAGGAACTTGTGTTGGGCATCTTAAACTAGTTTCTGATATTTTCTAGAGAAAATGGGAGCAACAAAAACGATGGACTATAGTTTTAACCACAACTTTTTGTTGTAAAACAATAGTCTTTTTCTGCTGCAGTATATAAATACTAAGATACATTAACCTGGTTTCAAAATTTTAGTTGCTAAAATTAAACATTTTCCTACTAAAATGCTTCTTCTGATACACAAAATATATCAGTGCATTGTTATAGTTCTGAAAATGTGAATTATTTTTATTGATTTATTGCATATTAAAAAATTATCAAATGTACTTAAAGACATTCACATACTGTATATACAAACACTTTTACCTCAGTATACTCTCTATATAAATTAATTTAGAGTAACAGCTTACACAGTAGGAGCAGATATCTAAAAGCTTATTCAAAGACCTATCCTAACA
This sequence comes from Percina caprodes, assembly GCA_013375575.1. Taxonomy (NCBI): domain Eukaryota; kingdom Metazoa; phylum Chordata; class Actinopteri; order Perciformes; family Percidae; genus Percina; species Percina caprodes. Next base: position 2,306,547 of record JABXJD010000032.1, on the reverse strand, counting down.
ATCTAATCTAATTATAAACATTAAAAGAAAAAAATGAAGGATGGAAAAGGCTACTTCCAAATAAACCTGTACTACTATTGGTATTGATTGGTATTGGTATCTGAATTCCCTTTGCATTAAATCTACGATACAGTGAGCAGCGCACAACTAATTTTGGTTGTATTGTGGAACAGTTGCTGCCTAAAGTTCTGCAGCAGCATCCCCATTTCAAGTTTGTGCCTCTTCCTGGTGCAAGTGTAACTAATCAAATATTCACAAATGCCTCTAGAATGCAAACGCTTTGCAGAAAACTAGATCCAATTCATTGCAAGGAGCTTGGTTTGTATGTGCACGGGGATGTCTCCGCTGCATTGCACTCTGAACAGTCGGTACATTACAGCTCCAGAATCATTTCTTTACATTTTTAGGTACCATCAACAGCCCGTTAAAGGTAGATCTGGTGCATTTGTTGCCGTCAGAAATGTGCAGTGTTTGTGGTCACAGGTTAATTTGCCTCTTCTTTAGGCTATTAGTCACATTATCTTGTAATAAGGATATGACCCACATTTTAATTTTCTAATTAACAAATCCATAAACTTAACAAAACGTGGTCTTGAGTTGGAAGAACACAGGGTGTATAATATTTCACATTAATGTTGGTATTAAAACTAAAACTATGCCTCGATGTCCCCTTTTTTCACAAGACTGCACTCTTTAGAATCTTCTGGATCTTCTGACAAAACATGACAGGGGGATACAGCCGTCAGGCAGTGCTTTGTCAGTCTGGTACAGAGGGCAGCGGCTGCCATCAGCAACCAGCCAGCAGCAATTCAGTCGGCCTGTTCCGAGATGCAAACCAACACTGTGCAAAAACCGTGCTTTTGTGGGACATCTGCTGTGCAGTGATAAGGATTTGGCTGTTTCACTTTTTGCAACACAGAAGAGTTTTTGAGCTAATTATATACAATATCTCATATTGTTCTAGGAGTTCATGTTAGATAAAATTCTCCCTCAACCTATATGTCATGAGTCATTATAGTGTGAAGACAGCAAGATGTAAAACAAAGTCTTTTTTTTTTTAAAGTAATGAAAAATGAAACGCTGAAGCACATCTGCTCTGCTCCGATTACAGAACTGAAACACAGAGCAACTGAACCTTTTATATTTCTGTGCTAAGAGCTTTTTTGCCAGGGCCTCAGAATCAGCCGCCTCAGGTTCATCACATCAACACTCACTGGACTAGGATCGCTGTGGCTCTACAGGCTGAAATGCTGCTTATTGATGCCTCCTGGAAAGAACATTTACTGTTGGTAGATTTGTTCATTTTGGGTGGTGGCTGAAACAGCTAGTACCTTGCCTGGAGTTACACACTGCCAAAAGCTACCTTTTCTGTGTTGTGAAGAGTAAGGCATCAACAAAAAAACTGCTTATATATCCTTGGTGTTTGCTTTGACTTTTGTCTTATCTTTCTACAGCGATAGCACCCTGTACATTAGCTTTCCTTGGTATGTTACTGCCTAGTCTCGCATTGCCAGACTTATCTCCATAGCCCTGTGGAATAAGGTTCTGGCTCCTCCATAGATACATTTCATGATAGGAGAAAAAAATTCTGGGTTGTTAGCATTTCTTTAAACCATTAACAGTCGTCTTTGGCAGCGGTTAAACTCCAGAGTGCAAAATAGTCTTGTAAGTATCTTGTTTTGGTGGAACATTTGCACCTGCAGAAGAAAACACCGCATAAATAATAAATAAAGTTCACTGTTCACACGATATAGCAACATGATCTATTTAAATTAGCTGTATACATGGTTAAACGAAATTGGTTCTTAACTATGTATCGCCGTTTGTCCCAGTTGGATAGTAAACATTATTTTCTTTTTTTTATGATTAAATTTTTTTTTGTCTTTTTCTTCCACCTGCCACCACCGCCTCCCTATACAAAATTTGAGAGACAAGATTAAGTAATAACCATAATTTCAATACACTACAATAACAAAATAGACAACAAATATTCTTTGTAAACAAACATTCTTTGTAAATCTTTCCAATAATTCCTCGAAAGAACCAAGCAGGCCTGCCTTGTTGCACAAAATTCTCTTTATAACTTTCCATTTTCAGCGTGTAGCTTGCTAGCTCAAAATTTGTCGTTTCCTGAAGCAAAGGGATTGTAAGAGGCAGTTATCCTGGAAATGTACTACCATTGATCCAGACTAATTCCTCTCTTAAATATGATAATTTTTTTTGTTGCAGACTCACTACCGCTGTGATGTTTCTGGTCTTTCACTAGCTTGTTTATCATTCGTAGTGTCTTTTCACTTGAGGCTTGATAAGCCTCATTACTGGCCTTAAGCTTGTTTCATCACCTTTTAACGGGTGATGTGAGAGGTGCAACACATTTAGCCAGCTGCTTTTGCAAATGAAGACTGCCTGAGGCTATTTTTTTTTTCTAGGCGATGAGGTTTTATATGACTGACACCAAGGATTATAAAATGTATTTTATTTTGAATCAAATTATATTATATTTTCCTAGTTTCTTTTGTAGCACCCCAACACGCTGCAATAAATTAACTTTAGACTGGAATGATGAGGTGTTTGAGTTTGTTTCTGCAAGGTAGCTACCACGAAGGTTTACCTATTTTGGGTTGGTCATATACTACCCTAATTTTAACATGCAAATCTATAGTTCAATATTAAAATAACTGACCCCAGACAACTCTTTAAACAAGAAAAGTATAATTTACTGGACGATAACTTAAATGTACAAATAATATTTAGCAGTTAGATTGAATAAACAGAGAAAAAAATATATACAACACAAATAGGTTAATTCAGCCTTAAGATGACATTACACACACTTATCCCTTTCCACTTTAAACATTACAGCTACACAGGAGTCTTTCTCCTTAAAATCAATGCAACTGCAAAACATCCTCAAAACATATTAACCCACTGTGGTACACACACACACACACACACACGCACACGCACACGCACGCACACACACGCACACACACGCACACACACGCGAGAGAGGGAAAAAAAAACAACGTTGCAGGCCTGATGGTAGCTCGTGTGCGATGCGTCCGAATGACGTTTTCTTCAGTGAGGAGAGGACACAGAAATCCAACTTACAGTTAGTCGTTAGTCCAAGAAACACACTTCCAACACGAACACAAACACGAAAACCACTCAATACGGCAACGTCCTCTCCGGGTGGCACACTGTCCAATCAGTATAACACATTTCAAAATAAAGGACAATACATAAATATTGTTCCGTTTACACCACTGTTAATGTTATAAACTATCTAGAATAATGTATATTAACTCCCAACATTTAACATCTTGCAAAATTTTGTTTAATGTAGAACTAAAGTGTTTAAAGCTCTCAGTTAACCCTTTTTGATTTTTATTTAAACTAAATGACTTTCAGTTTAACTGCATAACTAAATTTTTTGTTTCCAACATATGCTTTAGGTAGAAACTAACCGGTATAAATCCCTTAGGTTTACACCAGGGCTACACTTTATTTTGCATTCAAGACTAGTTTACTGTGTTTTATCCCTACTTTGTAAACTTTGAATGGATTTTAGACTAAAACCTGTTATATTTTACACTCAATAATGTAATAACTACAAAAAAACGCTGAATCAGTTTGCCCTCTATGATTTATAGCAAGTACAGAGTTTCTCTGTTTTTGTTTTTCTTGCCTTTCTTCACCAACAGTCAGCAGGTCATGGTTATACAGACATTGTCATCGACCGGGGAGCTGTTCTCAATCAAGTGTCAAGATTTTTCCCCAGCAAATCACTGCACCATCTGATTTATTGATATGTGCACTGTCAGTAAGTAAGTGTAGCCAGTGTAGTAACCGGTTGAAATAAAAAGATGTGTACTGTTGTGCTTTTCCAGAGTTACCAATACTGTCAGATTTAAAACATACTATAAACTCTATCTATTATGGGAAGCCTTTTTTTCCTGTTGAGTGTTTAATTCCTGCCGAATATTTTGATTCAGTTTCTGAACGTTCAGTTCATCATTCTCTCTTTGGTTTCCACAGGTCTTAACTTACAGGCTGCCATGTTTATTTCTACATGAAAGTGAATAAGGAAGAGGAGAAAATAAAAAGCTCAGATGAGATAAAAAGAAACCTCAAAGGTCTTAAAGGATTAAAAATCTCTCTATTAAAGGCAAGGAAGGGCCAACAACAAATGAGGACAGTGGCTGTGCTGAAATTCAGGTGTGGCAGATGTCAAGATGGAGGAATAACCAGTAAAATAACAAACACAATAATTTAAGTCGATACAAATAGAGCTGATAGCAATGCTGCATGTAAAGTGCCTCTTATCTTCTTATCAGTGTAGGAGGAAATGGCCGGCACAGAAGTGAAAGATCTTTGATAAGATAAACATCAATGTATTCCAGCACTAGTTGATGTAGTGTATGATTGTTTGGAGTGGAAACCTAATTACATTTGGCCCTTGTTGAAAACAGGTGATATAGGTTAAGTGATCTGCTTCTTTATAATTATATGACACTTCTAATTTCAGTAATTTATTAACAGTGTGACATAGAAACTAAGACAAAATATTAGTAAAATCTATGACCAATTAAATGGATGAATGCATTTAGTTTTGAAAGGATTTAGTGGCTCTTGGGTGTGACAACAACTTTATCCCATTTCAGGCTGATTTTATCCGTCCTCCAAAGGCAGCTCTGCAGTGTGACCCACCGGTCGTTTCTCCTCCTCTGACCAGAAATGGAGGAATCTTGATTGATATCATTGTCCGGGCCTTCAGCTAAACTTGCAGATGTTGAGAATGGATAGTCGGTTTTCAAACCTTAAGAGCTTCGACCACTATCCGTCTGAGTCTATCTACCCCATGAGCCCATTTTCTACACCCTAGCATTTGTCTTACTTTCTCTCACTTCACTTTCTCGTGAGCTTCTCAGCCACAATAATGTTACTTTTAGCTGGTTTAAAGCCACAACATTGACTAATACATCTCATTCTTCTTTGTTACATAGGTGTCTTTTTACAGCTAAGGCTTCCTGTGAAATTCACAAATACACTCTGCTTATACTTCATCAAAATAAATTGGTAAGAAAATGCTTCATGTGTCTTAAGGGTTTTGTGTCCTAATTTTGCAGCAGGTTAGACAGAAATCTTTAGTTTCATCCTTTTGATAGAGAGGTTTTTTAAGACACTTGTACTTGTGTCAAAGGCAACCATCAAGCGGGAAAGTGCAGTTGATTCGTGGCAAGCAATACATATTTCATAATGTCCTCAGCAAGATCAGTAAAATTTAATCTTATTTTAGTTTAGAAACAGATAGTTCCTTCATTCAATTTCAAACTATAAAGTGGCTAACAAAAGGTCGAACTTGCCAACAGATGAAACCACCAGTTTAAGCATTTAGTTATTTCTCAAGAACATTCTTTAAACTCTGTACGTTTACGTGCACACCAGAAACCAGGATACTCTTTTGGACATGGCATTTGCTCTCAGTGTAGTGATCTAGTTACTGTAAATTAGTCTATGCATGCAGCCGGTTGGTTATCATTTTTTCCCTAACCTCAGATCCCATTTATTTTTAGATTCATTCCGTACCTATTTCACATTAACTGTAATAATGACACAACATGCTGTTATCTGATTTGTTACTTTTACACGTTTAAGTTTTGATTGGAAACATAATTGCTGCCTGGATTTTATGTCCAGTGGCACTGTTTAATTTTGGCACTATTTAATTTTTTCAAGTAAGGAGGGTACTACAATTCTGTACCGCACATAAGTTGTGGAGAGGTGGTCGAGGTGGATGGTGGGCCTATAAAGTGCACCCTGAGACCGGGGTTCATATTCAGTCCTTTTCTTAATGTCTGATTGTGGTTTTGGTAAAATATTGATAAAGTAAACACGTTGCATTCTGCTTGAGGGTGCTGTTTAATTGTGAGTGCCTAAACATAACTGCAGAAATGTTTTATTAGCCGCTTCAAGTAGATACTGTAACTTAAGCAGATATTGTTATAAAAGGAATTAAATATGTGGCAGGGATTTGTAAATACATTCAGTATCAACGTTGTTTAGTACTTGATGCTAAACAATGTAATCCAGGTGGCATTACATTTCTTTTCAAAATTATTTGCTGTTTCAAATTAGTAGTATATGAACGTAATTTTGTATGAGTTGGTGTGTGTGTCGGGGGCTCAGAGAACAGGCTCTGTAGTGACAGTTCTTATCTTTACAGTTTGAATGTGTCTAAAATAGACAAATAGTCAAATGTTCAGCAGTGGAGACTGACTTATGGACACCTAGAGGATATTATCAGTTTAAGTCAGTCTTGATGATTTTAATCAGAAGGCCGAATCCTGCCACACTGCTGTATGAAATCATGGACATATACATTAAAAAGCTGCGTGTGAGCTGCAAGTTCTGTGGTAAATTGAAAATGCAAACTTCCCATTCATTTTATACATCCATACTAAAAGCATCAATTTTACATAGTTTTGGGTGTAAAGTTTTAAATTTAAATCAGCAAAATATCTCTTTTAGTGCATGTAAACACACCAACTTAGAGCAGTTGAGTAATTGTACCAGACTAAGGTACCACACATGTAACAATATGAATGGTACTTTTCCGTATGCTGGGCATCGTTTGTCAGCTTTTCCATCAGCACAAACCCCGGGAGACTAGCAGCCTTTTGAATAGAGACTCTCACAATAGCTCTGGTTGTTAAGTGACCTGCGCCATATTTTCACTCAAAACTCTGAGTGCAAAATCAAGCAGCTCTCCACCTGAATAATTTATATATGCCCCATACCAGCCGTCTACAGAGGCCATGATCAAAAACAAAACTCCAAATCCATGTAGACTTCATTAATATAGAGCAGAGACTTCTGTTTCTATGCAGCGGGTAGAACAAGACAAACTCGAAAGTGTTTCAAAGATTCTGTTACTACTTGCCAGTGAAATATTAAACACAGTATGTCAGAAACTTTCACACTTCTTAAGATCTTTTTCTATAAATTAAAAAAAAACCGTCTTAATAGAGTGATGCCATTGTACAGTAGGTGAACATTGTACAGCTTGGCTGGAATTATTTACATTGCTAGAAAGAATAGTTAAATATGGAAGAAAAGGAATTCTCTGAGAACTCAGTAGACCCTCTGTGGAATACGTCTTGTTCTTTCACCAAAGGCCAAATAATTTAAGATATTGATACAACAATCACAGACAGACCTTATTGCTAGTCGGGATCCAAAACAATATATGTTATATCATTTGATCTGATGAAGTGGCTGCCAGGCCTGCTTTGATTTTGACTCATAAACTGTTCTTCATTTAAGTGTTTATTTGTTAAAAGCCTGTAGTTTAATCTGATGGATAAGGAGAGAGAACTGTCTCCTACTAAATTTAAATCTGATAGCCATTTTGAACAAATAAATAAGAAAAAAAGGTGTCAATTTGATGGTTTCCACGTTCTTGCTGTGTAACACAAAACCATGCAAACACAAACCTAATTTATATATTTCACTTATGTGCACTTCTCTAAGAGGAGACTACATCCCATAACCCACTTTATAAAGAAAACAACCGTAAATGACAAATTATGTTAAGTGTGAGTCATAGATAAAGCTTGCAAGGTAAAAAGTGATAAGATACAGTGAAGAAGCACTTATTTCACATGCTGAGTGCTCAGGAAGTCAGATATGATAGGAAGGTAAAGAAAAAGCATCTCAGATGACTGAATTTAATGGAATAACAAATCCAGCTTTTCAAGTTGAACAGTGGGAATGAGAAATGTAGCGCAGGAGCAAAACGTCCGGAGCTTGATATCAAGTAACGTCAGTGCTATCTCATAATCGTTTCGTTTCGTTTCGTTTATTTCATACGTCATCACTGTACATTCAAACACAATTCCATGAGGCACAATGATCATATATAGGACGCATGAAAAAGGGAACCCCAAATAAGCTACTACAAGCTTTTCAGAGGGGCCCGAAAATAATAAACATACAATAATTAACATACAACAGTTAACATACAACAATTAACATACCAACCAAAACACAATTAACCATGGACAAAACAAAAAACAAAACCCAAACAAAAAATAAACGATCCCAGCATAAATTGTATCATTTACAGAATTATCAACAATATGAAGAAAGCAATTTTTCCTTGACACGTTTCTTGAAGATGGAGACAGAATGCGACAATTTTAAGTTTTCCTCAAGCTCGTTCCAAATCTGCGGTCCCCTGCAAACTACACTGTTGCTGTTATTCAAAAGAAGGAAATTATTGCAGCTAGTGATAATGCCATTGAATTTCTAGAGGAGAATTCTTCTCCTAAAAGAGGAAAAAACACAAAGAAAGCCTTTGTACCTTCCTGAAGGGCACAAGTGATCTCAACGCTTTAATGAGGAGAAATGAACAAAAGGGGTAGAGATGACAAAGGCCACTGCAAGTAAACATGACCCTCCTCCTAAATTCTGCCACTGCATATCCCCTCATGGAAATAAACAAAGACAAAGACAAAGCCACACACCCCTCCTCTCTTTCAAAAGGAAATGCCATTGTGACGTGCCAGCTGCTGATGAGTCCTAATGAGAGAATTTCCCTCTCCTCCAGAGCCAGTCACAGAGGCCCATACAGTACCTATACAGTGGTGGACTCCCATCCAGTAAACAGACTAATTGGTTATTAGCTGTATTTCCTGTCACAGAGTTAAGAGTACAGTGAGAGAGGATTAATAACACAGGGTAAACTGCAACTGTGCTGTATAAGCATGCATACCACAGGTCTCAGTCAATGTGTAAGAGCTGCGTGTTCTGGCAAAAAGAATCTTCTTCATTATACACTTTTTCGTGAGTGCGTAGGTAGACTGGTGGCGCTCGGGATGTCAAGAGTGCTGTACACTCTTGACATCTTGACAACACACTACTGTCAGTGGTTGAACAAAATTGTTTTAAATGTTGAATCATTTTGTAAGTAAGCCTTACATACTTCTACCTCACTCCCAAGTTATTATCCTTTTTTCCCTATTGTTGACTATTTTGCGAGCAGGTTTTTAAATTTATCAAAGCCGCATTAATTGATTTGTTATAGCCGGTTGGGGGCAGCACATCAAGATATTAGTAAGCCATGTACACAACAGCAGGCACAGAACAACATTAGCATTTGTGTTGAGTCATTTTGTAAGTAACCGTTACATACTTCTACCTCACTCACAGGTTATTATCCCTTTTTACCCTCTTTGTTTAAACTCATTCTGTCTAGGAATATAATTGAATCCAAGTTTGCTCAACAAATTACCTAACTGATTTTTTTTTTTTAATTATCCAACTTTAGAGAGTGCATTAACAATACAGTTGCAGCATACCCAGATGAAAGGCATATATGATTGTGTTTTGAAAAAGGGCACTGAAGGACCAGTTTCCCTGTAGACTGCAGACGAGCCGGGAGGTTATTTCCTTGGAGACCTGTATAAAGTAAAATATGTTGCAAATGTTGACATTTTTTACTCATGGAATATATGTTCTGATTGTTAAGTTACAGGAAACATATTTACAAATGTCTAGATAGGTTGTGGATTATAATAAATACAATGACCGCTGAAAACCAATCAGAAGACGAAGCACTAAATTGCTCTGCTGTCACCGGCGTTGGGGGTTTCAATCCAACTCATTCCCAACGCTAGAAAACGACTGTGCCAGGAGGATAGCAGACGGAAGTTCCGGAAACCTTCAATTAGGACTGTAGCAACTCAAATTCAGCCAGCGCAAACCCAGCAGCGGATTCCCCCAACTCCCTGCCGGATCAGCATATTTTCTGTTTGCTGTTACACAAGTTAGACCCAGGCCGGCCACTGGCAGCCCGGGATCAGAACCCAGCTGCTAGCTGCTGGCAAAGTAGTCTTCTAGCAGCGGCGAATGAGGCAGAGAGGGACAGCTGAGTGCACTAGCTAGCTGACTTTTGTCGTTTGTGGTGACAGTAAATTCATCAAATGCAGCAGTTGAGGCTTTTCTGCCATACAAAAGTGGCCGTGATTTCATCCAAGGTATGTTGGAAAGATGACTTCTGATTAGTGCACCCTCTTCCACTCTGCTCTCTTACTTCCACAGCTAGAATTGGAAGTTTTGCAACACATTTATCGCAAGAAGTGTTTCAAAAGTCAAGATGCGCGGAATCATCACTTTATGATGCAAGAGCACATTTGTGAATTAAAGTGACTGCTAAGAGAGGTTGTAACACCGAGTTTCTAGTTGTACCAGAAAATGGACTCAAAAAATGTTGGAATACAAGTTTGCAGCTGTCATTTTATTTATGCAAATATCAATCTACACATTTGTGAATGTTTTTTTCTGGGACTTCAGATTCAGCTCCCATACACGTGAACATTCTAACATAAAAGTTCAGACTTTGTTCTACAGGCTCTAACATTTTGCAATGTGTTTACCTTCATAGACCTGAGAAATTATTTGGAACCAGACAGAACCAGCTCAGGGGTAGCAAGGGCAGGGATAATAAAACAGGAGTGATATGATATAATATATAATTATAATATGTTATTTACAGTAGCTTCTGTGTGTCTGTTCTGGAGCCTATCAGCAATATTTCCAACTTCCTGCAGCTAAAAATACAGGAACAGAACAAGATGAAAGCATGTTTCACCATCTCAATGTTGCGGTAAGATAAGAGCATTTTTTTTTTAATTACAACAGTATTTCTGAACTGATACCTTAACCTGCAAACATATCAAGTTAGAAAAACACAACAAGCTACACATTTAGACAAGTGTATTTGAGTGTGGTGGGAGGAGTCATCTTTGTTAAGCTGTTTTATGTGACTACTCTGAAGAGAACGCAACATGATTAAGTGGACTCACTGTGAGTTGCTGTTTGCTGCTTTGTATGCATTTAATGAGGGTGTAGGCTGTTTTCACAGGATGCTTTTTCAGTGTTAAGGCATTATATAAATATATAAATGTTTTTTTTTTTTGCTGTCCTGGTTCAGATTCCAAATATGCATATGGATGGAAATTTACCTAATTATAATATTTACCTTGGGTATTTCACAACACTTCACACCTCCACTCATTTGAGGTTCATGCCTTTAATGAATGACATCAGTTCTCCTGTGTTTAAGGTTTCAGGGTGGTGGTTTGGAGTGAGTTATGGTGGCAGATATCAGGGATGTTGTTTTTCCTCCATTCAGAAATGGTGACTTACCAGGAAGTCGTGTTGCCTTTAATTAACTGCTACTGGATTTTAGTCCAAGAGTGTTTCTTATTATGCCATTCAATTTTGAGGTAGCTAATACAGTAGTGTTTAGAAGACCATATAAATTATTCAAGCTTGCACATTTATAATTTATAATTACTGTCATTTGTAAACACTTTTTAATTACGTATGTGACCAAGGGCAACAATTTACACAATGAAAAATGTTGTACACCTCAGTGAAATACATATGTAACATGTGCTATGGAGAATGAGGAGCTAGGTGATAGAGAAGGTCATGTCTAGTGCTTACCAGTCCATGTACTGTGTACCTAGCCAGTCAAATTACGTGTAAGAGTAATTAGAGTTGGCCGATATGGTCTTCTTTTTGTCTTTTTAAAATGTGCTTAGAATCATTGTAAAACAAATACACTATGTGTCCATGTGTCATCACAGTATTATTCCACTTAAGGTACATTAAAAATAGTATTGAATTAACGCCCATTAAGATCTTTGCTGTCAAAGTCTGCATCACAGTGGTGGGGGACTAAATTTGAGTAATCTACTTGGTCTGCATTTCACACATCTGCGTTGCATGCGGTAATAATTGTATTGGAACACTTAAACAATGTATTCAATTATAGTATTATTCAAGTATAATAACAAGTGACTTATAACTTACTTTAAAATAACAAGACAAGAAAAGAAGCTCAAAAATGAACAGCTGAAGCTGAAGCTGAAGCTGAAGCTGGCCCGTCAGACACCGCCTACCAAGAGCCTGGGTCTGTCCGAGGTTTCTGCCTAAAAGGAAGTTTTTCCTCGCCACTGTCGCACTGTCGCTTGCTCTGGAGGGAACTACTAGAACTGTTGGGTCCTTGTAAATTCTGGAGTATGGTCTAGACCTACTCTATCTGTAAAGTGTCTCGAGATAACTCTTGTTATGAATTGATACTATAAATAAAATTGAATTGAATTGAATTGTTATTCAGATGTGTAGTTTTGAGCTGCTCTGCTGGAACTGCATTTGGAAAAATGGTAAATGTGACTGTGGCAGCATTAAGGGGGTTTTCTGCACCATTGTCAAATCCGCCTTAAATGTAAAAAGTAAAAAACAAAATCTCTTTTAGCTGACAGCATCTTTGATATTAAGTTGTAGAAACACCGGTGTGTTTTGAAATTTTTCATGTGGATGATGAGACCTGATTTATTTATTTTTTTTACAGTGGGAAGTCTACGTCAAGTTTGTCTCCTCCTCTTAGTAGGTGTCAGACTGAATATACAATGAATATTTTGACTGTGTCGCAGCGTTTGATGTTGTGGCTTCATGCTCCCCTCTCATTATTTTGGATGTTAAATGACAATGACAACGAGGATGAATTGCAAACTGTCTGCTGTAATTGGAGGGTATTTACTAAACGTGAAATATGTGCAACAAAGAACTACAGGCTTGTTTTGAAAAAGTTTGGGTGTTAATGTCAAACAGGAATCTTCATGTGATTAAAACAATATTTGCTCGTCAGTTTTAGTTTGTAGTTAAATACCTGTGACTTCTGCATTAGCTGCCAAAAGTATTTTTCTCCTCCTCTTCTCGTAAAAGTCATTGACTTAACCAGGCTACAGCCTCAGAAAGGAACTACGTAACATGTTCTGTCTGTCTGTAACAGCTGTTTCTACTTGCCTCCTTCTGCTGATTGACAGAATAGTTCTAAATCATAAATTCTAAATATATTTAGCCCTCTGCTAGTGCTACATTCTATTTTTGAGATAATTATCTCATTAAAAAAAACAGGGCAACTTCTTTTTTTCTCATGGAAATGCATTACACTTCCGTACACAAGGGCAACATTACCTGTTATCATCTGCTACTTGCTATGAAAAAGCAACTTTCTTACAAATCTCAGGTCCCTGAAAAAACTATATCTCTATATATATATATATATACACACACATACACAAAGATTTAAGATTATTTAATTTATATAGCATTTTGGTACAAACAGGTTTTGCACCAACATGCTCCACAAAGACAGACATATACAGTATGTATACACATACAAGCATAAAGACCTGTGCATAGATGTGGAAATAAAACATTAAAATAAAAACAAGTTTAAACACAATCTAAACCTAGAGAATCTGATACAAACAGAAAAACAGGTTAAAAAAAATGTGTAGTTTGAGGGATAGCAGAGAAATAGGCCTTAATTGAACACAATGATTATATCAGCACATACCTAAAGACCTGAGGCATTTTAGAATGAACTACTCCTAAATTAACTTTGGTTGTCCATTTGACAGTTGGCTGCATTTGTTAAAAAGTAAAGATCTATCAACCAACATTTTACCCTTTTATTGATTTTCACTAAAATAGTTACAACCACCAAATGCTTTTCTTATGCATAATAGGGTTTAGAGTATGATGAGGCAGGTTTAGGCAAAAATGTAGGCCTACAGCAGTTTTATCAAAAGTCTACATCTGTACCACCATCAGTTAGCATTGCATGGGAGAGAGTTATCTCTAAGGTAGTTAAAATGATAACAATTTGCGTTAAAAAATTTCAAAACATTTTTCTCTCCACAAACAGGAGAGGGTGAATGAATATAATTTGATAAAAATCTTTTTGCATTGTGGGGCAGTTTAATCACGGGAAATAATCTTCTATTGGATCTTGTGCTGCTGTGCCTCTAAAAAGTAAGTTTGTATATAACCTGTTTATTGGTCTCTTTCATTGACTTCCTTGTTAACTGTCCAAGTGTGGTCTCCAGCAATTTAGTTTTTTCAGCATGTGCATGTTGCATGTGCTTATCCTTTCTGCTGCCTCTCCTCTGTGACTGACAGCAGACAGCAATAACTCAAGTTGAATTGCTGTCGTGGCACACTTCCACATACGCCTGGAGTGCTGCTGGGAAGTAAAGGGACTACTTTACCCTACTTTACCTGTCTACACACACACACACACACACACACACACACACTCACACTGTGCACAATAGTTTTTGCCTCAGGTATTTGGCTGTGGTTTACTTGAGTTACCACCAAGGTTAGTGCATGTTTGTCAGTCATCTACTGTGTATACCACTAAAACGACACACCACGTAGCCAAGGTAACCCTGTCCAAACAACACCAGTCTGCCCTAACCTCTACTTTAGGGATTCACTGCATAGGAAACTGTCTCTGTGGGCCTAATTAATCACCACCACGAGCAGGGAAATGAATAGGCCTTCAGGCGTACTTGCCAGGATTGAAAGACTTTTTCCTGTCCTTAGTCTAATCACAGTGTTCAAGAGCTGAGACACTTCCTCTCTGCTTTACAGCAGTGAAACTTTAACAAATGTGTATTGAAGTTATTCTGCCTTACTGTTGGCTGTGCACTGGGCACTTGGATGCTGGTTAACTTTTTGATTGGTTAGTATTTTTTTTTTTTAAATATAGCTATGTCATTGTGCTGTGAACGATAACTGTGTGTGTACAATACATTTGGTGTTATAAATGTAAAAGACCCCTTTGTCACTCAGGTAGTTTTTAATTAGCATCATCACTTACAGTAGCAGCTAAAGCTATCATAACAACTAACATACATTAGCATATATTATTATGAGGAAACAAGGCTTTCCATTTAGAGGTAACAGTTTAGAGCTGACACAGGGCCAACCATAAACTTGTAATAATCTAACATACTGTCCACTCAGGGCCAAAGTTAAGCCGTAAAGTTGGCCTGCAATAAATTCTATTTGATTGATACCACTACACTTACTGTACCGATATTTGCTTTTTGCCCAGAGTTGGATGGTAGGCAGGGTTTGATTTGCAGGTAGGCACATTTTGTTACCTTTGGACAGAGCCAGACTAGCTGTTTCCCTCATTTTTCAGTCTTTCAATTTAAACATGTCCTTTTAGGGACCGTATTTATGGAATGGACCACTGGAGGAAAATAGGCAAGGGTCATGTCTTTTTATTCTAGGGAAAATGTCTTTTTTGACTAAAAAAGACTAAAGTGTAGCCCCTCCGATAGCCCCGATAGCCCCTTCAATTATAAACAAACAATCCTTTAATAACCACATGCATAAGAGAGGTACTGCATGTTTTAATTTAACAAGATACAAACTCTGTAACTACCAGCACAATAGTTTCCTTCACCTTCCAAAGACATTTACTCTAAGCCTGTGCCTTTTCAGAAGCAGTTCTTTTTGTTTTTGTAATTATGTAATCCCTTCACACCTGCCTCCATATTGTTGTCTTAGTTCTTCTGTGGCTGACTGTTTGTCACTTGTATGTTAAAACAATTTGCTCATGAATATTTACCTTCAGCAATCTGCTTCAAACACATGCATCTCTCTCACACACACACACACACACACACACACACACACACACACACACACACACACACACACACACACTTGTCTTTAAGGCTTCTTGCTTTATGTTTATTCCTCCAAAAAGAGATCAGTATTCATTTGTTTTGTTTTACTTCATCATGCTCTAAAACAAGAGACATTAATTTAAAATAGCTTCAACAAACAGCAGAAAACACAGCTATGACAAATAGTATTAATTAAAAGGAATAACCAATCTTCATCACTCCTCTCCTGACTTGCATTTCATTTTACTCTGAAAAAGAAAACAAAACCTTTCATAATACCTGTCCTCTGTAAGCTGAAATACTGAGGCTTTATAATGAAATGTGTCTCTTTTGTATTGTTGTATAGCCTTAAATGTGCTGCCTTCTTTTTAATGAAATTATTAAAGTATAATTAACATATATGATACCAGCACCAATTCTCATTAGCTTTCATTTCCTGCAGATTAGAACATTTTAATTTACAATATGCAGTTATTATCCATGACATGGAATTTAGTCCTTTTCGATTAAGGACATTTATTATCATGTAAATAATATCCCAGATTTGTCGTTTTCACTGGGTTGCCACCACCAGCTACTCAACCCCCAACCCCTCCTAATATTTTCACAGATATCACTGTGCTGTTAAATAAGCTTTGCAATATTCAGACCTGACTGCAGCACACTTTGGAGTCTCTGCATATTGTTCCAACAGGTACTAGAAGTAAATGACTGTATTAAAGCTGGAGAATGTAACATATGTTACATTCAAGCCCTTGCCAAACGAGTTCACACAGTGCTGATCTAAACTATTGATGCAGGGAAAGCTCTCTGTATTTCTCAGTATGCTCAAGTTGTTCCTGACAACATTCCTGTGCTAGCACACCGGAAGTGATGCATTTTAAGTCAACCATCCAAAACTAAAGGGGGCAGGAAGGGGAAGGGATGTCTAAATATATGTACAAACAATATATTTTTTAAACGTATAGCCATTGCAGACTTTACAACTATAACTATATAACTAGTTATTTAAAATGCTCTATTAGGGATGGGCATTCGATTACATTTTCTTAGTTGATCGTCGGGAGAATTAACGATCGACTATTGATTAATCATTAATAGTTTTTATATTAAAATTCCTTATTTAACTTTTTATAAATTAAAAATGCAATGAAAATACCAAAATACAGCGTGTTTTTCCTTGATGAGATCTTTATTAAAAGAAGAACAATTTGTCGCAGTTAAACTGGATGTTCGGTTTGGCTAAACTTGAAGATATATGCAGCGGAACCTGCAGCTGCAGGCCAACTTTTTTAACTGGAGACCCTCGTTTGTTCCAAAATAATAAATAATAATAAAAAAAAACAATCATGTCATTCCATTCGATTCCAACACGTATCTCTGTTGTTTGTAAATTAGATGGTCCCTAAGCTCTCTAACTGCCCTCTCAACACACAAACTATACAAGGCTAAATTAGCGCAACTTTCATGCATTTCAGTCACATCTACAGCAGTCAGTTTCACTGTGATCACTTGGAAGGAATCACTTCACATGGGTAGGCACTTTTAATGACATTTTGAACATGTTAAGAGGCTAAAAACACGTTTAAAACTTGCCCTGTTTAAACCTGTTGGGTGCTAACGCTAGCAGGAGGATAACACGGTGTAGGCAGCACCGAATGTTTTCGTTTTTCTCTCTACTGACAGCACTCCAAATCTACAAACAACAGAGCTACATGTAGAAATCAACCAGAATTCTCCTTTTAAACAATAACTTAACCAAAAACATAATACTTAGATTTGGCAGGTTCTGTCAAATGTAACTCAAAACTATCCAAGGCACGGAGTTGAGAAAGAACTAAGCTTACTTAACAAAACTTCATACGACATGCACCAGTTTACTGATTGTTGTTGATAAAGATAAGCATGTTGACATGATCTGGGGTCAGTGACATGGTGACCGTAATTCCAGCCACTGAAAACACCCACTCTGAGGGGACTGACGTTGCCGGGATATGGACAGATACCTCCGCACTATCCTCATCTCCCCCAGGCTGTGGGCTAGCCGCCCTACCGGCCTCCTCCGTGCTAACGCCGACTTGATGCTAGGTTGAGACTGAGAGCAGGATGCGCCGACATTAACCAGGGTCGATGCACTCTGTGCTACATCATTTGAGGCCGTGCTGTACTTATACACGGCATCACAGTGAACTAAGTTGTTTTTTTTAAATCAAAATAGTCCCACGCCACACTTTGTTGTGATCTCTTTCTTGATTACTTTTGAAATCAAAACCGAAACTCGCAGGTAACTGAGTATGGCATCAAATATTGCCCCCATGTGATAAAATGTTGAATTGGAGAGTGGAATTCATTTAATGGCTTCAAGACTCTCACTACACAACACAACCTGCATCAGTTGAATCGATAAGAAATTAACCTGATCAAAGACATTTTTAATGATCAGTTATCGATCGTTGATTAATCATATCCATCCCTAGCTCATAATATGATCACTTTCAGGTTCATAATTGTATTTAGAGGTTTTACCAGAATAGCTTTACATGGTGTAATTTTCAAAAAACACCATATTTTTGTTGTACTACACATTGCTGCAGCTCCTCTTCCCCCTGTGTGTTGAACTGTGTTTTAGCTACAGAGTGAGGCATCTCATTTCTGTTCCATCTTTGTTGGGAGTCACAGATGCGCAGTAGCTAGGTAAGGACTACTAGCTAGTCAGAAGCAGACTATGAGGGCGTGCCACTCTAACAGCTCTGCAAGCATTATTACGTGTTACAAAGTGAGGCACCTTTGTTACGGAACTAAAGGCTGGGCTACAGTAGAGCTGTTTGGAGCAGTTTGTGTACATTGTTTTCTGTTGGAGATGGACTTTGTGCTTTTTCACTTTATAAACCTATAACATGCACAGAAAATATATATAAGACAATAAAGGAATGGGGTAAAAGCCAAAAGCATAATGAGCATTTTAACTATTTCTTTTTTAAATTGTTATCACAATCTAACAAGTTGTAGGCACTGTAAAGGTGTTGTATAAATGTCTCAAATAAGTTTTAAAAAAGGAAGCAGATTTAGTATGGTGAAAAATCCTAATTAAGAATCATCTAAGAAAAGTTTCTGGAGTGGATGTTCTACATAAAAAATAAACTCTGTGATCAGAGGAAGAATTAAAGGAAAAAGAAAAAAAACAATTCACGATGAGGACGGTGTGGGAGATCACATGCAGGCATACGGTCATAAGCATACATCAACAGTGTTAGTGTAATTACTCTCGCTGTAAGAAGGGGGAAACGAATGTTCCACACTCCAGCTTTACATGAAAAACCCGAAACATACAGTACGTTTTGGACACGTTTTTAATTATGGTGCAAAAGAAGATATAATCACTGAGATTTTAGATCTACATACTGCAATCATATAAGTGCAGATAGGAAATGTATTGTATATTATTTAAGATGATATCACATCATTTCAATTCCCTTTTATTTACTGTATTTATTTTACTTATTTTTTGCATTTATATCACTCGGCTGTGGGTGAAGCTCCTGACTGTTAAGCGCACTCAGAAATTTGCCTCTGAAGTGCATTAAAATCTCTTGGAAGCAGGACAGAATATTTAACAGATGCCACCGCTGTTTTATGGAGTCTGGACATGAACTTAGTCTGTCAACAAGGACCACAAGCAGTAATATACTGTTTGTCACACTAAATGTGTGTTTGTTAGATGTCTTCCTACTCTCAGTACTGTCAGTGCTGCTCAGTTATAAAATGAGTCAGGACTGCAATCATTTTGAACCCCTCAGGTTTCAGCCCTTTAAACACAAAGTCGTTTTACTTCAATCTTCTTTAGTGTAAAAAAACACTCCCAGAGAAAGTTCACTTACTCCAAAGATTATCACACATTACAACTTGATGAATTATTAAAGGAAGCTTGTGTGTGTTGCTCTAGCAATACTTTAGGGAAATTAGTTTCACTTTCTCCTCCCTGCATAGGTCAAAGAGCAAGGTTAGCTACCAAACTTCTCGGCTGGTAAGGATTGAATTTTGTTTTAAGGACATGAAAGCTTCTTATTATGTGGACAGTTTTATCTCCCGGTGTTTCTTTTAAAGGACGACCAATCTGTCTCTGGAAATAACAGGCCACCCTTCACCTGCTAACATACATCACATCACAAGGGAAAGTAGCATTTATCACAGTGATTATATTAGCGCTATCATTTTTCTACATTTCTTAAATGTCACCTTATGCACAATCTCACCCCACCGTTCACCAGCTGTGGCCTAGACAAATACCCATGCTATTTGTCTTCCTGTACCTCCTAGAGACTCCAGGGAGGGGAAAGGACGGTCAGACGGACACATCATTCTCTGACTCATCGCTGTTCGCTCACTGGGGTCAGGAGCTCGGCCCGGACAACCGGCGTGTGGCATTGAAGATGTTCCAGTACTATGGATATAACGGCTACCTCAGTGATCGTCTCTCTTTAGACAGACCAATACCAGACCTCAGGCCTGATGGGTAAGACAGTAGGTAGAATGGTGCTCAATTAAAACAACAAAACATTTTTACATACTATCACCCTACACACTAGGTGCTACTATAGATTTATAAATATCCTATGTCTGACTATTTTCTTTATGTTGCTGTTGTTTTCTCGTATTGTGCTGGAAAAGTGCCACTTGTTTGCAAACAGACTTTCTCAATACTTGCAACTTTTGCAAAGAAATAGTTCTTTGCAGTACTATCGTATTATGACAGTGTTAAAACACAGTGGTATCAACTAATATGTGTGTGCCTCCACATAGGACTCAGCAATATGGTTAATTCCTCCATAACAATATGCCATGTTGTATTGTGATAGCAATAGATTATGATAATCCAGCAAATTTAAACCGAACAATCAAGGTACTACATAACGTTGATAAATAATTGTAAGAATCTATAGCCATGCTATAAGCACTGTGAGGCTGTGCTTTAAGCTAAATGCTAACGTCAGCTGTTGAGACATTTCAGCCTGGACCAAAGTAGTTGAACGACCGGTCGACAGATATTGAAATTGTCATCAACAGAAATCTTGTAAAATCCAGTATTGACAAACAGTAATTTGCAATATTGCCCATGGTGGCCAAACACACCCATTGAGCCACTACAGTGTAAACAGTATGGCAAAATCTGACAGCTAACAAATTTGCATCGTCTCAGTGCTGCATTTAGCAATTTCAATTATAGATTAATCTGCCTGTTTTTTTCCCTCTGTTAATCGATTTGTTTTTAAAATGGCAAAGGAATTGTAAAAACGTACCTTATTTTATTTACCAGAGCCCAAGGTGTCATGTTCAAATAGCTTGTTTTATCTAACCAACAGTCAAAAATTAAATTATTGGCTCTCCTGTTATATAAGACAGAATATCAGCAAAGTTACAGATTAATTTTCTCTTAAACGATTGCCAACCTTTTCAGCTCTAGTCTGTATGTATCCTCATATCGGTCAAACTTATCTACCCTGGTGTTCTGTGCTCTTATTTTTTGCAGGACAATAAACTTTTCTTTCTTTTATTTTCAGTAATAAACAAAGGAATTCCTCAGGCACTTGCCACAGCAAAAAACACATTGTTGTTTTCGCTCAAACACCTAATTGCCTATAATTGAAAAACAATCTGCCTACAGCATTCAGCCCAATGCTGCTGCTTAGAAAGCTCTTGTTCGTCGCAGGCTTGATTAAGGGGTGACTCTTAGTGTATCAATATCTGTCTCAAGCCCCTACGGCCATCTGAAGGCGGCAGGACAAAGTACATGTTTCCATATGCAGTGTGTGCACTGTGGTCACTTTGATTAAGTGCTGGACAAAAAGGAATCCTGCAAATACATCATCTTTCCAGGAATGTACTCACACCACATCGGTTGGCTGTGAGCACAGCTGTTATATTTACATGTGATAGGAGGGCACAAGGTGACATGCTGGTGTGAAAGTTTACACAGCTAAAAGACCTTCAGGGCATTTTCTTCACTGCACATCACTAGACTCTCTTGAGAGCGTTCCCACTCCTACTGGCTCTGTACACTAATCCAAAACTGTTTTGGGGAATAAATTACACACAATTTCCCCAAAGTATGGCCCGAGATACGCCATTCTGTGATAAAACAGGCTTTTGGCAGCATAATGTGATGTAATGTAATGGTAATGGGATTTTTTTCAAATTGAAAATTTGAAACTGGTAAGATGACACAATTCACCTTTTACAATTAAATTAAATAGTTATGTCAACATGATTGAGAGGAGAGCTTGCCAAATGTAATGTTACAATAATCTACATACTGTTATTGAGGTCGTAATTGTTTTCTTACACATTTGTGTCATTACACACAGAAAACATTATGATTAAGATTTTGATTTTAAAAACCTTAATTAAAGTAAAAGGGATATTAACTGCAACAGTATAGTCCTATTTTTACAGCTTCCTGGAAACAGTCATACGTTTCTTTTGGGAGAAGAGGCTTGACTTCTTATTCACAGTTAAAATGTCAGCATGTGGTGGCAGAAAACAATATTTTAATAGGAAAAGAGATGGGCTAGATTGATGTCAGACCTTACCACACAACCAATTATGTTTTCCTCTTATACGGATCAAGCTGCATTGCAGGTGCACCACTATTGCAGTTTCACTTTAATTGTGACATTTCCAAAAATCAGCTGGACATAAACTGGTGCTAGTGCCTACATTTATACCTTTATTCATGAAAATAGGGTCCTGATATTGTCTGTAGTCTGTAGGTTGCTTCCTGCTTCTTACAGTGCAGACGCTTTGCTGCTTGCTCCTGCCTCTGCTTGCATATTTTTGCTGATAATCTTGCTTTTCCTCTGAGAGAAACTATGAGCAACGGCTCTTGGATATTTATAAATCATTGGACTATACATTTTTGGTAGCCATAGTAGGCTATTGCCATATTTTAACATTTTTCTGCCTGAGCGTGGCCTACCAATAGCTCAAGCCTGTCCTACAGTGACTGCAGCTAAAGCTAATTAGCAGCAAGATGCCTCCTTTTTCCGTGGATGACTACTACAAACTCCTTCAGAAGATTGCACTTCTGGAAACCAAGGTTCACCTATTAGAAGTGAACGTGGAAGTGAACAGATCTTGTGGAAATGACACCACTTTACCATGGACCCAAAACAATGGACAAAAGCATGCTAACACACGGCTAGTTAGCACCAAGAAGACTACAAAGAAACAGGAGGGCTGTGGAACGGGTAATAAATCAACAAGTGGTAGTCCTCCCTGGAACTCGGCTGGTGCGAAGCCTAAGAGTAAATCATTTTCCTGGGAAATGGGAGGACGACTAACGGGCAGGGCACAGCGCCCTGAGATCTGTGATACGACCGGCTGGCCTGCATTATCATCCCAGCAGAGCGCCTCTTCAACCCCTGTACCTAGTCGGACACAGCCGTGGACAGCTGCAAAAGGGAAAATAAGCAACAAAATGCCTCCCCAACAACTTTGTTTGCAACAAGATAACAGATATGCTCCTCTGCTGCTGGACGCTGGACAGCCATCTGATGACCGGGATTGCGTCTCATCGCCACACAGCAGGGTAAGGACCAAGAGCAATTCAAAAAGTAAAAAGCTAACAACTGGGCCTCAAACCCTGATTGTGGGTGACTCTGCTGTAAAAGATTTAAAAAACAGTAAAAACACCAAAATACTCTGTTTTCCCAAAGACACAGTGTCTGACTTGACCCAAAGAATCCCAGATATCATGGCAGAGCACCCAACTGTGAAGAACATTATACTACATATAGGGTCGCATGATGTTGTAAAGCAACAGTCTGAATTGCAGAAACTGGACTTTATGGATCTGCTAAACCAAGTCAGTTCCTTAAACGCAGATGTGTTTATCAGTGGGCCTATACCGCCAGTGAGAAGAGGAGCTGAGAGATTTAGCCGACTGTTGGCACTAAACAAATGGCTGTCAACTCAATGTATTGTCCATTCTCTGCAGTTCATTGACAATTTTAACATTTTCTGGGAGCGCTTACATCTTTTTAAAGCAGATGGACTTTTCCTTAACAGGCCAGGAGTAAAGCTGTTCACCTCTAACATTCTTTACTTTCTGCGCTACACTGCTCCCCATCAAGGACACAAGACCAGACCAATCTAAACAAGAGGAAAATAAAACAAAGTTTGGCAGTGATTCACCACAGCCCCCACCTGTGCACAGATTTGACCGTGGGAGACCAGACAGCAGAGATACGGAACCCCAACTCTCCTTTTCACCCGTCCAGCACCCCTCAAACCCCCCTACCAGCCCCGAATCCCTTGAGGAGCCATCGCTATCTCCACGCACTCTTTCCCCTCTTTCCCCTACCCACATGTTGGAGTTCACTGACCAGATGAAGCAGCTGGTAGATGTTGGAACCAAATTTACCCCCCTTCCTTCACCCATGACTCAACCCCGGACAAAAGTAAAACGCCAGGCACCTCTGCCCGATAAGGACGCTTGTGTGCAAAATCCAGCAAGCAAAAACTGATATGTGCCGGGCCTAGGCTCCAGGACTAGTGACACTCATGACTTTTTCAAAGACAAGCCCGGGCCCTGTGTTTTCAATTCTTCCTCAATTTATGTTGTGATAGGCAATAGAAAAAGGATGGTGAATAAGCACTTAACTGCAAACTTAGCAAATTTAGCATCCATTCCTCGTCAGCCACAGCCTGTTACAAAAAATGAGAACACACTAACACTAGCTTTACTAAACATCAGGTCTTTGGCAGGAAAATCCTTTTTAATTAATGATTTTATTATTAATCACAATCTAGATTTTATGTTTTTAACTGAGACCTGGTTAGACCATAATAACAGCGCTGCTGTTCTCATCGAGTCAGCTCCCCCTAACTTCAGTTTTATGAGCGAGAATAGAGTGAATAAGAAAGGAGGTGGAGTTGCCATTTTGTTTAATGACTCATTCCACTGTACGCAAATATGTTATGGAAATTTTGCTTCTTTTGAATATGTGGTTCTACAGTTGAGATCGTCCCCTCAAGCAATATTTCTAAATATCTATAGGCCACCTAAATATTGTGCAACCTTTATTGATGACTTCACTGAACTGCTGTCTATAATCTGCATTAACTTTGATTGTGTAATCATTGTGGGTGATTTTAACATTCATGTTGACAACCCCCAGGACAGGGGGACCAAAGAACTGGGTTGTGTTTTTGAGAACTATGGACTGACTCAGCATGTGACAGAGCCCACGCACAATAAGGGGCACACTCTGGACTTGATTGTCTCCAAGGGTCTGAACATTTCCAAGGTTGTGGTGACTGACGTTGCTCTGTCTGATCATTCCTGTGTTTTCTTTAACGGCTCTATCTCTGTGCCCAAAAGTGTCCAAACAAAGATAATCAGAAAACGGTTTATCACTGAAAACACCAGTGAAAAATTTACTCAGCTTTTCTCCGCCGCACCCGCCCCCCCTGGGCTCTCAGTCACTGACCTTGTAGATCATTTCAACTGTAAAATTACAAATGTTATTGATGCCATTGCTCCCACTAAGGTCAAAGTTGTCTCTGGTAAGAAAAGGTCTCCATGGAGAAATGTCCCACTGGTGAGAACAGAAAAAGAGAGTGTCGAAAAGCTGAACGAAGGTGGCGAAAAACAAATCTCATGGTCCATTATAACACCTATAAAGAGAGACTTCGCATTTATAATTTGGAACTGAGGAATGCAAGGCGGTCCTTCTTCTCTGATATTATCTCTAGAAACAATAATAATTCACGTGCTTTGTTTGCTACTGTCGATAGGTTAACAAACCCTCCAGTACCAGTAGCATCTGAACTTTTATCTTCCAAGGCCTGCAATGACTTTGCCTCCTTCTTCAAAGAAAAATTCAAAAGATTAGACAAACAGTCAGTGCCTCCATATCAAGTACAGGATGTGTGTTGTCACAGTGTTCAAGCAGAACTAGTTCCAATATGACTGAGTTTCATGCGATCAACCATAAAAACCTGGAGGACATTATACAACATCTGAAAACTTCCTCCTGTTGCCTTGATATTCTACCAACGGGTGTTTTCAAAAATGTCTTGAATTGTTTGTCTTCTGATCTTCTACAGATTGTGAACACATCTCTTCTTTCAGGAATCTTTCCACAGGCCTTGAAAACTGCAGTAATCAAGCCACTCTTAAAAAGAACAATCTAGACACATCCCTAATGAGCAACTATAGGCCAATATCAAACCTTCCGTTCTTAAGTAAAATCATTGAAAAAGCAGTTTTTCAACAACTCAATTATTTCTTGTCACTAAACAACAGCTTTGATACCTTTCAGTCGGGCTTCCGACCACACCACAGCACTGAGACGGCTCTCGTTAAGGTCTTTAATGACATCCACCTTAACACAGATAATGGCAAAATTTCAGTCTTAGTATTACTTGATCTCAGTGCTGCATTTGATACGGTCGACCACGACATATTACTAGACCGATTGGAAAACTGGGTTGGTCTTTCTGGCTCAGTACTAAACTGGTTTGAATCTTACTTACAGAATAGGGATTACTTTGTGTCAATAGGTAATTATACATCTGAGCGTACAAATATGACGTGTGGAGTTCCCCAAGGCTCCATTCTGGGGCCTCTTCTGTTTAACATCTACATGCTTCCACTGGCTCAGATTATGGAAAACAACAAAATAAGTTACCATAGTTATGCGGATGACACACAAATTTACATAACCTTATCGCCAGGGACTATAGTCCAATACAAAAACTGACTAAGTGTATTGAACAAATTAACGGCTGGATGTGCCAAAACTTTCTGAAATTAAATGAGGGAAAAACTGAGGTGGTTGTTTTGGAGCAAAAGAGGAAAGATTAAAAGTTTGCGCTCAGCTTCAAACAACAATGTTAAAAACAACAGACAAAGCCAGAAATCTTGGTGTAATCATGGACTCTGACCTGAATTTTAACAGCCATATAAAGACAATTACAAAGTCAGCCTATTATCACCTTAAGAATATATCAAGGGTTAAAGGACTTATGTGTCAACAGGATTTGGAAAAACTTGTCCATGCTTTCATCTTCAGTAGACTTGACTACTGTAACGGGTCTTTACAGGTCTCCCTAAAAATCAATCAGACAGCTGCAGCTGATTCAGAACGCTGCTGCTCGAGTCCTCACTAAGACCAAGAAACTGGATCACATCACTCCAGTTCTGAAGTCCTTACACTGGCTTCCTGTGCCCCAAAGAATTGATTTCAAAGTTCTTTTGCTAGTTTATAAATCACTAAACGGTTTAGGGCCAAAATACATTTCTGATCTGCTAGTACACTATGACCCCCCCAGACCTCTAAGGTCATCTGGGACAGGTCTACTGTCTGTTCCTAGAGTCAGAACTAAACAGGGGGAAGCAGCGTTCAGTTTCTATGCTCCTCATATCTGGAATAAACTCCCAGAAACCTGCAGGTCTGCTGCTACTCTTAGTTCTTTTAAATCAATGCTGAAGACCTTTCTTTTCGATGTTGCCTTTCTTTAAATTATGTTCATTTCTTTCTTTTATACTGCACTGTAACTTTTATTCTTGTGTTTTATTTGTTTTACTTTCTTTTAACTGTTTTTGTGTAAAGCACTTTGAATTGCCCTGTTGCTGAAATGTGCTATATAAATAAAGCTGCCTTGCCTTGCCTTGCCTAGTAGCTGGGTTGGCATGGGATCTGCCATTACACTGCTCTTTAGGAATCAATGCCAAATATATCTGGTCATCCTTTAGACAGGTCAAAACATTGCCTCACCAAGGGTTTTCTTATTTGTCCTCCACAGGTGCAGAAACCTCACTTATCCTTTAAACCTCCCTCAAGTGAGCATTGTGTTCATTTTTGTGAATGAAGCCTTTTCCGTCATCCTGCGGTCAATTCACTCTGCCATCAACAGAACGCCCTCCTACCTTCTCAAAGAGATCATCCTGGTGGACGACAACAGCAATAACAGTAAGCGGCATCATTTTACAATACAGCAATTTACCTCTTGTTAAACCCCTCCCCCAGACAGCGAGTTATGGTAGCTTAGCAACCATAACTAGGCACAGCAGGCATGTCAGGCTTTGGTTTTTCTAACATGATATAGTGGTGTTAATGGGGCTGTAGTGTGAGTGATACTCTGCATTTAAAGAGTTTGGGGGTGGTGTCTTTGTTTAGCTTTTACAAAACCAAAAACGAGTGAAAGGGATTAAGATTTTAAAAAAGCAAAACAATCAAAGCTGAGGAGTTTCTAACGTAGTGTCAATGACTGCTCGGGAACTGCATTCATACTAATGCAGTAACAAATTCTTGATTCATATGCAGCGCTGCATAGTTTTACAGTTTGATTGCAGTTCAGGAGCCATCATTAAAATTGCGTTAGAGACTCCTCGGCTCTGATTGGTTGTTTTCTTTATGCCATTAACAACACCAGGATGAGGCAGAGGAATATGATTTTTTTTTTTTTTATGATCTTTTTTTCCCACAAATTATCTTATTCATGTATGTCAGTATATAGTGACACTATGACAAAAAAGTATTAATAAAAACTATAGCTTTGAAAGAGGCCTCATGTGCAATGAAATCAGTATCTTTGATATTTCTCTGGCTTCCTTTCATGTTTTTAATAAAGTGCTGTGTTCACTGGATTTAAATGAATAACACCGATTAGCTGCAAAGCCAGAAAACATGCCCCGAAGCAGATAACAATCCAGCAAGGTGATAGTGAAGTGAAGTGTTTGTATATCTTGTCTGCATTTGAAACCCTAATTCTAATTCTTATCTGCATGCATTTGATGTAGTGCAAACAGAATCAGGTAGAGAAGATATCCACTATATGATGACAATGTGTAACTAAACTACTGAGCTCTGTTCACTTATTACTGAGATGACTGATATGTGAGATCACTGATGGGTTACTTGAGTCGGCCATGTAAGGCGCAAGCAATAGACTTGAAGTAGTTTGTGAAAAGTGGACGTGGTAATTTGTGTAAGAGTGTAAGAGTTAACTACATTACAAATAAGGAAAGCCGACTATAAAAAGGTAATGATACTGTGCCAAGGTCATTTATGGGCAATACACTTTTTAATGGACTGTGCTGTTGGAAACAAGGACACCTATTAGGGGCAATTAACATAGGAACTACTGGCATTAGGAAGAATATGTTTACCAAAGTCAATCATGCAAAACATGTAGCATGGCCTGAACTGAAGCCTGATGGAACAGAATATAGATCACTATAGTTTGGCGTGGGAACTTATCTCAACACACTGCAATAACATTGTGATTCTCTCTCTGATTATTGTTGACCAGAAAGTTGACTATATCCAAAGTTATCTGTTAAAAAATGTAAAGCTGAAAACCCTAAAGTTTGCTCCTCCTAACACATTATTGGATTGTCACATCAGACCCCATAAACATTCATATTTCATCACGTAAATGAGAGCTAGGGAGCCGTTGCCTTTAGCTCCTTCAGGGACCCAAGTCACGCATTGACATTTCGCTGATGGCATTTTACCCTGTTTGCCTGAGCAGTCTGTCACACTGTCTGATAGGCCTGGTGTTATCATTATCACCATGGCTGTGAATCTTATCTGTGGTAAATGTCGTTAGTCTGTTGACCCATGATTCTACTAAGATTGTTGAAGGGGTCATCTTCCACAGATCACCTCCTAGGCATCCAAGCTTTACATTAGTCATCTGCCACTGTCGCAGCTCACCTCTGAGAGACATTAGCATGCAGGAGGGTGTGTTGCCCTCAAGGGAGAGAAGGGCAAATTGACCTAGCTGATTCCTCCTTAATTGGATAATGTCCCAAGCTGTGGCCCGAGAAAGGCTTCTGTCTACGAGTGGGGTTTTGAGGAGGGCTCACTTAGTATAGAAGCTGTCAGAAAACTTAAATCATAATACCAAGGAGTCTTGTATATATATGTGAGGGTGAAGGATTGAACCCAAGATTGGATAAATGACTGGTGAAAACTTGGAGAAAGAGCGAGTATCAGTTGGATATTTCAAACAGAGATTTTAACAACCACAGAGTTGTGTAGTGAGAAATTGCCAAGTGGTGTAGTGCAAACTACACAGCTAATGTGAGTCCTGTATCCATGCCAATTTGCCATCTGCTGTGCAAGCAATAACGCATGTGTAGTAAATGTTGTTTAGTTTGAAAATATATGTATGTATGTATGTGTATATATATGTATATATGTGTGTATATATATATATATATATATATATATATATATATATATATATATATATATATATATATATATATATTTATATGTATATATGTATGTGTATATATATGTATATATGTATGTGTATATATATGTATATATGTATGTGTATATATATATATGTATAAATGTATGTGTATATATGTGTTTGTATGTATATATGTATGTGTATATATATGTATATTGGCATATTTACTTTTTAGCATCTCATCTTTAGCTTTGCTTTTTATCTTTCAGAAAAACCTTTGAACATTTTTAATATGTTACTTGATGGCTGACTGCACAATGATGTTAGAAACCTGTTTGCTTGTTGTTCCAGGCCAAGTCCATCCCAAAGCCTATTGCTTTCCAGCAGTTTTAGCATCCTGAAAGATTGATGACTGTTGGCCATCAGTCATCAGCTGATTTCTGTTGGCGAGGGGGCAAGGCCTTGTGTCACACACTTCACACAGCCCAGACAATTCTGGTTTGCTGATTGCGATGAACCAGGAAAAAAACAGCCAACTCCTATAGGCTCTGCTGAATAGGATATTATCATACTTCAAATGTACTATATAATTTCATGTTACATGTGGTGTGTATAGTGTGAGTAATATTCTGCTCCTGGTAAGAAATATCAGCATCTCTCTAAGTTACATGGACCAGCTGCATCCACTATAAAGATTTATGTCTGCATTAATTTCCCCAGCTGACTCATGAGGTCAATTCTTTCCTGAGGAACAGTTTAAACAAACTGAGCTAATTGAACAAATTCAAAAGTTTTGGTATCTGTGGTGCTTTGGGCGAAAGTAAGACTTTGCTATAATTTAAAGGTACCATGTGGAATGTTTGACCATTAAGCAGCCTACACACATGTTTTCCTATGCGAAGAGCGGTGAAGACAACGCGGAGGAAGCGCTACCCTAGGAGTGGCACACTGCTCAAAATTGTTGCTCAGCACTGCACTCAAAGTTAAAAAATTTTCAACTTTGACCATATTGCCGCTGACCTTTCAAGGCGCAACCAAAGCCAGAAGCAATGATGACGTATACTTGCTCTGCACTTTGCCTCTTTGCCTGCAATATGCTTTACACCCTAGCTCACGTGTTTACTTCTGATCATGTGTAGGCGGCTTTAGTAGCTCTGTTGAGCAATGCTTTTAGAAGCGGGTCTTCACTTTGTTTGTATTGCTGCAAGTAGATGCATTCAACACATTTGTCAGGACTAAGGGATACACACAACAAAACCTCATTCTTGACATACAAAATCTAAATGGTGTTCATTCAATAATGTATTAACACATGACTCATTCATAGTGGGCAGTACTATTTAGATTTTTAATTGAGTTTCTTTGTGTTGCTGTTTTTTTTCATATTCAAGAAAAATACAACATCATTTTAGTAATTTTTTATTGAATCAAGATACTGTAGGCAGTTTATCCATATTTACAGTACATGCTTTTATATGGAAATGTAACATAAAGTACAGTGTGTCTCCTCTGGCAATGCTGTTGCTGTTCATACCTGTACATTAATAATAATAATAATAATAATAATAATAATAATAATAATAATACATTTTATTTATAACACCTTTCAAAGCACTCAAGGTCACCTTACAAGAAAAAAACAATGTACTAATTAAAAACAATATAACAACTTTTCGTAAATGGTACAGGGCATAATTTCAAAGAAAGAAATCTGACCAGCTATTGAGGTGAACATATATACAGTGATCAAAGAGAATAATCCAGTTTATAAAGGTGTTTTTTAGTCAGTGTTGCAGATATTAGAAGAAAAGATTATAAACAAAACATTAGCAAGAGCTGTCAACTAACCTGACATTCCACATAAGGGTGAAGATAATTACTACTTTCCTAACCTCTTAAGGGATTGCTGATATGAGGGTGAAATAATTCCTATTATATATTTTTGAATTTTATATTGAAATTCACTGTAGTGGAGGCACCAATTAATATGTGCTGTGAGGCTTGTTTACAGCGAATAGTTGACAGGTGTATGCAAAGGAGAAAATAAAGCTTCTGAAAAATATTTAGAAACTTCAGTTAACAAATAAATTAGTGCCAAAGCAGGATGTTCCTGTGCCAAGTTTGTGATGGGACTGTACAGAATGTGTCCGTGTTTGTCAAAAAAGTGCTGCATATTTTGTGCAGTTGAGAGATACATATATATACCTAAAAAATATAGCCAATGCCTTTTGAAAACTAAATGATCAGATGAGCTACTTCAACATAAGTTCTTTTTTTTACAGTTTTGTTGGTTTGGAAAATCAAAGTGTTTTTCAACTTTTAAAATTGACTCATCCTGCTAGAAAGAAGCCAGACACAGCATGACTTCACGGCAGCCGCTTTCTGTCTGCTTGCAGCTGCTCCCCATTCTCTTCAAACTCAAAAGGTACCGGCAGTTAGACGTGAAAGCTTAGCTTGGTTTCTTAACACAGAACCAAGCAAAGGCGGCGTAATGTCGCCCCGTGTCTGATCTCACATAGCATGCCGGCATTTCAGGAGCAAAAGAGGCATGAGGCATGTGTGTTTGAGCCGTTCCACTAATCACCCACACAAACCTAACTCGACCCACAAAAAGCCCACTTTATGCACGATTGTCAAGAGAAAAGCAAGCACGTGTGTGTGTGTGTGTGTGTGTGTGTGTGTGTGTGTGTGTGTGTGTGTGTGTGTGTGTGTGTGTGTGTGTGTGTGTGTGTGTGTGTGTGTGTGTGTGTGTGTGTGTGTGTGTGTGTGTGTGTGTGCTGCCACTATGTAACATCTCCGGTCTCTCTTTCTTCATCTGTTTTTGAATGTACTTTAGCGAGTAACGGGAGAGCGAGCTGTACCCAGCATGCCCTTTGCCGATGTAACAGTTAATAGGGGTCCCCTCTCAATACACTACAGTACACACCCACTACCCACTATATAACCCACCTCTAATAAATATGTCCTGTAGATCTCAAGAGCTGGCACTCAACACTGCACTTCCTTGGGTCCTCAGCAATACACCTTTCAAGTGTGAAATCAATCAGACGTTTGTCAAGAAAACTAAAGGACAGACATACATGCATACATACTGTACATACAGACAGACAGAGACTCCTTCCATGTTTATTCAGTTCATGCTACCACTCATAACTTGTCGGGAGAACTATGATTATTTTCATATAGTAGCACTGACTCTTTCATCCAGCAGGGTATGACTCATTATAAAATATATACCTCAGGTAATAACGGTGGTAAATTGCAATATCCCGTTATGACTCGTAAGCCCCATGGAGTTCTGCAGTGCTGGCTCAAGCTGCTGCCTCTTTGGTCCAGTGATCAAAGCAGTGAAGCAGCGAGTACTTTTGGCCTCCTACCAATGAAATACTGCACACTGGAGGAGGACATGACGACGTCCTGTGGGTGGAAATTTGCTCACCTGTCTCATACGGGATCTTAAAAACCTCTTACACTCCTGTGTGTGTGTGTGTGTGTGTGTGTGTGGGGTAGATGAGCTAAAGGAGAAGCTGCAGAATTTTGTGTCTGAGACTAACAGCCAGCATCCAGGATTCATCAAGATGGTGCGTCATGCCAAGCAGGAGGGTCTGATCCGGTCCAGAGTGAGTGGGTGGAGGGTTGCCACTGCCCCAGTTGTTGCCCTGTTTGATGCCCACGTGGAGTTCAATGTTGGCTGGTGAGTCACTCGCAACAAGTGCGGCATGACGATGGCACAGCTCAACATTCGCAATTGAGTCATATTACTGTGTGGGTTTTCAAAAAATTACTCATTTTAAAAGAAGACTGTAGCTTGGCTACAGTCTTTGTTTCTTTTTCATTTTAAAATGGGCATTTACAGTATGGATACTGTAAATACATCATGTGAATACATCAACAACAGTGTGATTTGACATCCCCTTGAGTACACTCATCTACCATATTCATACTCCACTGGATAACTGCCCTCTGTGCCAAGTCTGTCATGAAAAATGTTTACTATTATTGAGCCAGGTTTAATTCCTCATTTTACAACTGTCTAATTTTAAATGTGTAAACTACTACAATCTGCTTTCCTGATCCAGACATCAACTTATTCAAGAAATCGTTTAATATTTTGGGAATGTGCTTATTTGCTTTATTGCCAAAACTAGGGCTATAGCATGTAGCCAGTTATCTTAGCATGAAGACTGGAAACTGGGAAAAGAGCTAGCATGGCTCTGATTTAAGTGTGGTATGAGGGAATTTTCTTATCTAACTCTCAACAAGTAACTAAATCAGTGTATATCCCAGAATGTAGAACTACTGCGTCACAATTTGTTATTGCATTCTTTTAAATTAATTACCTCATGGCAAAAACATCACACACTGCCTTGTCATACATGTCTGCCATGTGTTTAGAGGGGTTCATGAATCCCTTTGATCCTTTTTGCCACATGCACATTGAATTACCTTGTAAATGTATTGGGTATATTTTTTATATAGTATTGCTTTATATTTTGATTAAGAAAAATTCTATCAATTTATTTGATGGGAAATAGTGGTTTGCCAGACTAGTAAATTGGCTGGAATTAATCATGAAAAAGTTTTTAAGTGCCTTTACATGACAGGCATGATCACAAAGGGAATGGAGAAATCCTGTTGAAACAAATACTCTATAAAATGACTTTTTCTTTCATATTTAAAGGGCTGAACCCATTCTGCAGCGAATTAAAGAAGACAGAACCCGCATAATCTCCCCATCATTTGATAACATCAAGTACGACACGTTTGAGATTGAAGAGTATCCGCTGTCTGCCCAGGGCTTTGACTGGGAGCTGTGGTGCCGCTACCTCAACCCACCAAGGTCCTGGTGGCACAAGGGCAACAAGAGTGCACCAATCCAGTAAGTGAACACAACATGTCTTGATAGCCTAAATCAAATAATATGATTATATGATATTTTTATCTGGAATTAAGTTACAAATGTCAACCCTGCTAAAAGGGTAATTAATGCAGCATTCATGAACAAATTATAGGCTATGTTTTGCAAGGTCACATTTCTCTTCCTTTCCCTGCTGTTACTATAGCAACTGTGCCAAGCTAACTTAACCTACAAAACACAAACAAAACTGATGTTCATCATCTTTCATCCCTCCAGGAGCCCGGCCCTGATTGGCTGCTTTGTGGTGGATAGGCTGTACTTTGAGGAGATTGGTTTGCTGGATGAGGGGATGGAGGTGTACGGGGGAGAAAATGTGGAGCTGGGCATTAGGGTGAGTAATGCTGTCACCCCCTTAGGCCATGGACTATTGTTCATCCAGGTAATGTGTGGGAAATTAACTATGATAATGACACTTGATGGCTGTTAGCAAGGAGCAAGGTCACTGAGAGCCTCATTGTCTACTTTGTATGTAAAATATTGCGAAAGTGTCATTTAGCTGCAAGCAATGCAAGCAATTCTTCATTGTTGACTTAAAGTTGTCAATTTCTAATATACTGAGTCCAGAAATTGAGAGAGACTTGAATCAGCCTATGAAATACCTATCATGTGTTCTTTAATGCATATTTAATCGTAAAGTGTAAGCTCAATCTATAGTCATTTTTGCATTTGAACTCTGAACTATGCCTGAGGAATTAGGTCCCAACATAGTCTTGAGTACAGGAGATCACATCAGATGCGTTTTCACTTACTGGAAATATTGTTTTGTTTTGACAAGGGGTAGCGCTGGGCAGAGTGTGCAGCAGACAGGAGATGATGATGGATTACGCTGCTTCACAGAGCCATAATTTGGATGTAAAACAACCAAGTCTCTTGCCATAGCTTGAATTTGTCTGACAATTCAGATGTCAGCCCTTACCAACAGAAGTTTCCGAATCTCGTTGTCTATCCAGTTAGAAATTGTGGTTGCCGATTCATGTAAATCACCTTTTGCTTGTTTCTTTCCAGTTTTGAATGAGCGGCATGAAATGTCATCAACACGCCCATGCTTGCTGTGAATTAGAACACTTACGGCTCAATTGGAGACTACACATATTTTGTACTAGGGAGCTGGCAGTGTAAAGAGCGGTTGATGTCTGATCCAACTGATTCGGACATTTACTTTCTCATATACTGTACGGCTCCGCCGGGTAATGACTAGATTTCTTGAGGTTTTCATTGCTGAAAGGGGCTTAAGTTACTCAAATCCTAAATAGTCAACATCTTCAACAACGTTGTTAAAATATTTATTTTTTTATTGTTTTTGGACAAGAATTTAGGTCACAATGGCACAGAGGCTTTGGGTTCACAGACGATATGTGTTACTATGATATTTTTGGTCTCTTAATGAGATTTGTTGACAATAAGAAAAATATAGAATATTACCAGAAGGGGTAACTTATGTAATGCCATACTTAATGTACATGCTTTGACCGGAAAAAGTGAGCACAGTGGAGGAAATTATCCTTAAGCAAATGTATCCAGAACACACTGTGACATGCTCTCTCTAGTGTAGTGTCAGCTAGAATAAATAATCACTACTAATTAATTCTGAAGTCTGAATGATCACCTTCCTCCCTGGTGATTCCACTGAAGCACATGTGAGAGTTGTAGGACTAAAATTCATTGTTACTGTTAGCAGTGATGTGTGAAGAGAATACCAACATTGTTCAGAGCAGATAGATGTACTGTGTCATATACATATGTTGCATTCATTTCACAGTCCTGTACTTAATTTGTACATCATCACCAGCTCATGATGAAAATCATTTGTTGTTGTGTTCAGTCCAGCGGTACCACAAGCAGATGGGTCAGCGAAAGAACAGGATACCTAATAATAGCATGCACTTACTGTACAAAGATCATTAATGCATTCATCAACCTGTAACAATAACAGAAAGAAGCATGAGACAACTCGTCCTCAGCTCCACTCTCACTAGATTGCACTGTGAGAAGGAAATGGAGATAAGCTTATGACAGTGTGCCCAATGTGGAAATATCCATCATCGCTAATGACAAAGATGTAATCATCAATAAAGAAGGGAGATTAGCCCCATAAGTCATTTTCCTCCAGAAATTACATGCTTTTAGAAATCCTGGGCCTGATAATAGCCCTACTGATTGCTTTATAGCTGGACACATTAATGATTTTATTACATATACTTATGATTTTTGCTTTTGCTTCGTTGCTCTGTATTTTAGTTTTGTGTTCAGTGTTGCACTCATGTTGTTTACTTGCTGGGTGTTGTTGACTGAAGGAACTCGCCTTTGCCTGAAGGTTAATGTAGTTTAGAGGTTAGTAATGCTTTTGAAACAGAGGGTGACACAATGAGCTTAAAGCTACAAGACTGGAGGACCCTGACTTGGCCCCAGATTAGCAGTCCCATAGAGCCCCAGCAGGGTCTGTCTGCCTGTCTGCAGCGTATTGGTCATGCCTCCAGACCACCTGCCAGCACACAGACTGGCTGCTGACGGATCCTCAGAGACACACTCAAACCAGGCCAACAGCTACAGGCTTTGGCTGAGTCTTGAAAGTGATGTCCTGGGTAGTGTCAGGGTGAAATGAACCGCTGCTCTCTACTCACATTTGGTCACAAAGTGGAAGCTGAATATTTCTATCACGATGTACAAGAATTATCATTCAAATTAGTCATAATTTGTATGTGTCTGTGTCCTTGTGTCCTTTGCATCCTTTTATACAACTGTAGTGGTGTATGTGTTGTTGGACTAAATTATTAACAGGGCATTAGAAAATCCTGTAAAATATGTGAATTAAGAGACCTTTATTTTCAAGGCTACACATCAACACAGAGGTTCCAGTGTTATTTTCCCTATGCCTTATAAAGTGATGTCACTATATTTTATGGGTATACATTAAATGTGTATGAATGTAGAATTTGTACACTTTCTTAGATGAATCTGGGTGAAGGGCTGCAGTCTGTAGAGGTCGGACAAAATCTGTCATAACCAATTGATTTGAGACTTGAAAAACTTCACATTTACATCTGTCAGAAAGGAAGCAATTGTAAATTGATAAACCCAAATATTTCAGGATTCGCCTGCAAAGGAGAATTTGCACTTCCACTAGCCTTACTTCATGTTTTAATCCTGAGAATCTATCCAACCTTGTGAATACAGGGAGTTTACGATGATGCCATCTGTGGCACTAAATTGCTGGAAGATAATCCTGGGAAGCGTGATCCTTGTCCACTGTAAAACCCAGCACAGTTACAGCACCAGCTGTCTGTTTTGAGCTTCAAGTCGCAATGTGTTGATTTATGTTTTTTAGATGGACGTGCAGCAAACCTAAGGTACAGTTTTTGTGAAGTAACCATTCAAGTCAGACTGTACAGTGGGAGAGACAGCAAATTGGACAGGACCCTGAAATAGAATTATGATACAAATGATTTCCCAAAACACCTGTGAATATTGGGTGTTGTGCCAGGGAAGCCGGCGTGGAACAATGCATCACAAAAACACCAAAACAGACATCATCATCATCAAGCAGTGCCAAGAAGGTTGTGTTGAGAAATGGGGATCATTGAGTTCTATAAAAAACAATTATAAGATGGGCATTGTGCACAGTATTTGTGGCAATAAAACACCATTACCGTCAAAGTAATGATTTACATATCAGATTTGACCCAAATATTTAGCATGCAATTTCTGCAAACGTGTATTATTGTCTGCATATTAAAAGGCCATGTGAAAATCACAGATAGCACAGAAAAGACCTCACTTTGACACATTTTCATTCATCAGACCTTGGTAAATTGTGCAACGTGATCAACAACCAATTAAAAATAAAATCATCAATACATTAAAAGCTGAAGATCTGTTGCTCTGAACAAATAAATTGTTTTTGCACCTTTCAAATTTGATAGAAATTGTATGTACAAAAAGCGGGTCAGCTCAGAAATAAAAACCTTTAGTCTCTGTTAAAAGAGCACTAGTCATATAAAAGGTAAGCTAAAATAAAATGACAATATGTAAGATAAGATGGGAAGACATACAGTAAATATAAAATAGCACGCTATACGTACATACATGAAAATGGGGATTGTGTGTGAAAGTATACGTTTAGTTTAGTTTATTTGTTTTGCAAAACATAAAAACAAATTACATTGAAGAAATACCAAAATACATGTGAGAGCGTGGTAGAAACCTGTAACGTCTCATATAAAAACCACAACCATAGTACATACTCTAATGTAGACGTATAAAAATCAAACATACATTTTATGTGTCAGTGTGCAAAATGATGCAAAATCACATACGTGGCAAGTTTGCACAAATGTTATGAGAAAAAATAGTAGGATTTGGGATATGAGAGAATGGGGTGAAATAAAATAAAAATGAAAATATAACGCAATGTAGAAACATGAGAAAGAGGATTGTTCCTGATCCCTGTTTTTGGGGGTGGAGATTTGTTGATTTCCTTCGTTTTGTATTCTGGAACCAGCAGCTTCTCCCACTTTGCAATTGTATTGGAACAGAGTAAATAAAACAAGATCATTGTTTGTTGTGTGGGTGTACCTAAGAAGATTGGCTAGGATCACACAAATTCATTATACAGGACAAAGGTTTTTCCATAATGACTCTGAGTCTGTAATTGTAGATGAGAACTGATTGAGTTTCATGACTCGTGTGCTGCTGAAAATCTATAGAACCCTGCTGCATAATTTCAGACCAACAGGACAATCAATGAGAAAGTCTTTCGTCCAACAGAGGTAATGTGAATAATAATGTAGCCCAATAAGAAATACCACCACTTTGTTCAATATAAAATCAGCATAGTTAAATAGAATGACTATTTTTAACTATACTGATTTTGAACCATTCCTAATTCTAAAAATAACAATGGTTTACAGTAACCAGAATGATGCTTGTAATATGACAATGTTTGCTCTAATGTCCTGAATAGAATCAATATTGTATTAAGAGTCATATTAACAGTAAACGACTATGAGCTTCCAGACTTCTAACAAACAACAGTCCACAAACTTGACTCTAATGAGCTTTATTACTCTGGCTCATTTTGGCATAGTTTTAAAAGTGATTGTTTTAATTTCCTACCAGGCTTCAGATGCAGAGCTCCAGAGTACATTGTTGAACTTATAACTTAACTTTTTAAACCATACTACCCTTCATTTTACCAAATTATGTTTTTACCTTTCCTTGTTGAAAGTAAACTGAAACACTGGGGTGACCGCGCTTTTTCGGTTTCTGGACCTAAGCTCTGGAATAAGCTGCCCAGTGAGATGCGTATCATTACTGACCTGGGTCTTTTTAAATCAAGACTTAAGACGCATCTTTTAAACTGGCGTTTGGTACCTAGTAATGTGATGACACATTTGCATTGATTGTATTGTTTTTATTTTTGTTTATTTATTATTTTTCTTACTTTTATCATTCGATATTGTAATTTTGTTAGTGGTGTATTGTTGTTTTAAATCTGTGGTTTTATTTGTTGTGAAGCACTTTGGTTCACTTATCGGTTGTTGTAAAGTGCTATATAAATAAAATACATTTACATTTACATTTACATTTACATTTGTTTGTCCTGAGTCACACCACATGATTACAGTTCAGTACAAGTAACTAAACGAAAGAGACTTAAATATGGGTACAATGGTTTATTTTAGGTACATTATAATTCTCTAATACTTTGACCATACCAGCAAATTTTCAGTTAA
Organism: Percina caprodes; assembly: GCA_013375575.1. Classification (NCBI taxonomy): domain Eukaryota; kingdom Metazoa; phylum Chordata; class Actinopteri; order Perciformes; family Percidae; genus Percina; species Percina caprodes. Next base: position 2,266,120 of record JABXJD010000032.1, on the reverse strand, counting down.
AAACCAGGCAAAATTACACCGTATAGTCATAAAACACTTTTATTGAAAAGATGGAGCTGATGTTGGGTGCTCAGCTCTTTCTAATTGGCCTGGGGAAATAATTTCACCATTGTGGAGAAAAGTTAAGAATGGCTAGAGAAACCGAGGAAAGGAAGAGTAAAGAGGGATTATGTTTTCCTTTACAGTCTTATTGCCGTGGGCAGGAGGGGTGTGATATTGGAGGACTAGATGAGGGTGAACACAGTGTGGCTGCAGCAGAGTTTTTCAAGACACCTTGTGGATGGGAGCTTCAGTAGCACAGAGTGAATACTAAAGCTCAAACATGGATACCCGTAGAGACGATGGATCAGATTTGGTAGATGGCAAAGCTGCTGGATCAGGTTTTGGGTACAGTATGAGTTTTGTGCAATATTAACCCCGTTAATATTTCATTTTTTACATTTCTTTCTGAGCTTTTGGCCAATAACTCTGAATTCATATTTATCATAGAGCAATCTTTCTTTAGCCATCTCCCTCTAATAATGTATTAATGGGTTTGTTCTACCCTGCATACAGTTATCTTTATTGTATTGTGATATGAAAGTGGATATGCATTTACATATTCACCATCTCAAATAAATATCTTGCAGAAGGCCTCTGCAAAACTCACACAGCTCCAGGGGAATATTTAAGTTCAAGTATAAAAATGTAGCTCCATGTAGCTTTGACTCTTTGCTATCATGAACACAATCTAGTGTTTTCACAAATAAATAAAAATACCTCATGGTCTTATGTAGCTTATAAAGGTTATTGATAGAGAACTTGCTTGATGATTGTGTGAAATGTTTCACCCCAGAAGGTGTTACCCTGTGTGCAGGAAAGTGTGTATAATTTGCCAACCTGTTTGAATATTTGTCTCAGATTCACACTTCTTTTGTGCTGATGATAATTCTTGTGAGAAAGAAGGAAGCTGCTTAGATTGAAAAATAAATCAAGTCCCTAGTCAAAAAGATGTTTTGTTCTCAGTGGGTTCAGTTTCACATCAAAACAGCAAACTAGTGCTAGTCTGTGTTCAAACTGCAGGCGTTAAATTTGTTGGCAATAAGCGCCTCTGCAGTTGCAATTGGTTGCAACCTGCGCAATTTCCCAGTACAGATGTGTGAGAGATAATTTTTAATTAAATAAAACAAAAAAGTGTTGCTTTTGAAGATAGACTCAGAAAAAATTAACATACTCCTCTTTGCAGTTTTAGGCTAGATTTAGAATATTGGATATTAATATAAAATATCCAATCTTGACCTTTACATCACAGATAACGTATTGTTCTTTTAATAGATATAGTTTTAAATTTGGAAATATATCAATCATACAGTAGCTTGTAAAACTATGGTTATCTTGAAGGCTAAAGCTTTTTAATTATACGATGCAAAAATAACAATAAGACAACAAGAATAAGGCTAGTTAGGCTAATATAACAGTCCCTGGATAATTAGACAACACAAACAACCAATCAAGAAACTCGTATGCATCTCTACCCTTCTAGAAAACTCCATGTTTTTAGTTAGATAGAATGTGATGGTAAGTGGTACATTAATAATTCAAGGCTACGACTCTTCACATGGCTGTCTGCATGGATTACTGCAGCTCTGTCTGCTACAAATTACATTTATATGCATTTATTCTTCATTAGTGATTTATGTTCAAGGGCAACATTCAGAGCCAAGAGAGGGTCAGCAAAAATAAAAAGGCTGTTGGATGGGCATGTACTCTTTAATTTCAATTTAACAAAAAGGATTTACAGGGTCAGTTACCAAATTACAAAAAACAGATCTTCTTCTCACTTCTCAGGGTAACAAGCCATGCTAATAGTTTTGGTTTGATTGGTCTGTCTCTAAGACTTCTGCCTCAACCCACATACAATAGAGATGAATTAAATTTGTGTTCAATGCTCCCACCATCATTATTTACACTAAATTGTAGGGCTTGACTGATTGTCAAGCAATTTTCTGTTGAACTAAAGTGGTGTACATAAGGATTGAGTTTTCTAAATAGGTTTAGGTCTGTGAGTCATAGAAATAATGATATCAAAGAAGAAGATAATTTTCAGTTGACACACATGCTGCATCAGTGAGTGAGCGAGTGGATTACAAAATTTACAATGCAATTGAATGACTGTTTGTCTCCATGTCTGCACTTCTTAAAGTCTAATCAAGCCAGAAGAATTTCTCATCAATGTCATCATTTATTAGATAGAATATAAAATGATGTTGTCTATTTTATTGCTTACAGTCCAACAGTATACAGTGGTGTGAAAAAGTGTTTGCCCCCTTCCTCATTTCCTGTTCCTTTGCATGTTTGTCACACTTAAGTGTTTCGGAACATCAAACCAATTTAAACAATAGTCAAGGACAACACAAGTAAACACAAAATGCAATTTGTAAATGAAGGTGTTTATTATTAAAGGTAAAAAAAAATCCAAACCATCATGGCCCTGTGTGAAAAAGTGATTGCCCCCTAAACCTAATAACTGGTTGGGCCACCCTTAGCAGCAACAACTGCAACCAAGCGTTTGCGATAATGTGCAATGAGGCTTTTACAGCGTCCTGGAGGAATTTTGGCCCACTCATCTTTGCAGAATTGTCCTAATTCAGTTACATTAGAGGGTTTTCGAGCATGAACGGCCTTTTAAGGTCATACCACAACATCTCAATAGGATTCAGGTCAGGACTTTGGCTAGGCCACTCCAAAGTCTTCATTTTGTTTTTCTTCAGCCATTCGGTGGTGGACTTGCTGGTGTGTTTAGGATCATTGTCCTGCTGCAGAACCCAAGTTCGTTTCAGCTTGAGTACACAAACAGATGGTCGGACATTCTCCTTCAGGATCTCTTGGTAGACAGCAGAATTCATAGTTCCTTTTATCACGGCAAGTCTTCCAGGTCCTGAAGCAGCAAAACAGCCCCAGACCATCACACTACCACCACCATATTTTACTGTTGGTATAATGTTCTTTTTATGAAATGCAGTGTTCCTTCTACGCCAGATATACTTGGACACACACCTTCCAAAGAGTTCCACTTTTGTCTCATCGGTCCACAGAATGTTGTCCCAAAAGTCTTGGGGATCATCAAGATGTGTTGTGGAGAAATTGAGACGAGCTTTGATGTTCTTTTGCTCAGCAGTGGTTTTCTCCTTGGAACTCTGCCATGCAGGCCATTTTTGCCCAGTCTTTTCCTGATGGTGGAGGCATGAACGCTGACCTTAACTGAGGCAAGTGAGGCCTGCAGTTCTTTGGACGTTGTTGTGGGGTCTTTGTGACCTCTTGGATGAGTCGTCGCTGCGCTCTTGGGGTAATTTTGGGCGGCCGGCCACTCCTGGGAAGGTTCACCACTGTTCCATGTCTTCGCCATTTGTGGATAATGGCTCTCACTGTGGTTCGCTGGATTCCCAAAGCTTTGGAAATGGCTTTATAACCCTTTCCAGACTGATAGATCTCAATTACTTTCTTTCTCAATTGTTCCTGAATTTCTTTGGGTCTCGGCATGATGTGTAGCTTTTAAGGATCTTCTGGTGGACCTTACTGTGTCAAGCAGCTCCTATTTAAGTGATGCCTTGATTGTGAACAGGTGTGGCAATAATCAGGCCTGGGTGTGGCTAGAGAAATTGAACTCAGGTGTGGACAACCACAGTTATAGTATGTTTTAACAAGGGGGGCAATCACTTTTTCACACAGGGCCATGATGGTTTGGATTCTTTTTCACCTTTAATAATAAACACCTTCATTTACAAATTGCATTTTGTGTTTACTTGTGTTGTCCTTGACTATTGTTTAAATTGGTTTGATGTTCCGAAACACTTAAGTGTGACAAACATGCAAAGGAACAGGAAATGAGGAAGGGGGCAAACACTTTTTCACACCACTGTAGATACGAATAACAGGAACTTATGTATTAGCTCTTGTGCTATATGTAAAGCTTTTTCAGCTCTGTTCAGAATCAGCTTTTTTTTGGCCACGTAGTATGGTGAGGCATTTAAGGAATCTGACTGTAATGTATCCACACACAGTGCTAAGAACAAAGTACAAGAAGATGCACACGTAGACATGCAGCTAAAACAAAAGTTTGGACACACTTTCTCATTTAATGCGTTTTCTTTATTTTCATAACAATTTACATTGTAGATTCTCACTGAAGGCATCAAAACTATAAATCAACACATATGGAATTATGTACTTAACAAAAAAGTGTGAAATAACTCTTAAATAGGTCTTCTATTTTAGATTCGTCAAAGTAGCCACCCTTTGCTTCTTTGATAGCGCGGCAAACCCTTGGTGTTCTCTCAATGAGCTTCATGAGGTAGTCACCTGAAATGGTTTTCACTTCACAGGTGTGTCAGGGTTAATTAGTGGAATTTATTTCCTTATTAATGGGGTTGGGACCATCAGTTGTGTTGTGTAGAAGTCAGGTTGATACACAGCCGACGGCCCTATTGGACAACTGTTAGAATTCATATTATGGCACGAACCAATCAGCTAAGTAAAGAGAAACAAGTGGCCATCATTATTTTAAGAAATGAAGGTAAGTCGGTCCGGAAAATTGTGAAAACTTTTTGTCCCCAAGTGTAGTCACAAAAACCATCAAGCGCTACAACGAAACTGGCTCACATGAGGACCGGAAGGATTGGAAGATCAAGAGTCACCTCTGCTGCTGAGGATAAGTTCATCCGAGTCACCAGCCTCAGAAATCGCAAAGTAACAGCAGCTCAGATTAGAGACCAGATGAATACCACACAGAGTTCTAGCAGCAGACACATCTCTAGAACAACTGTTAAGAGGATACTGCGCGAATCAGGCCTTCATGATCAAATAGCAGCTAGGAAACCACTGCTAAGGAGAGGCAACAAGCAGAAGAGATTTGTTTGAGCCAAGAAACACAAGGAATGGACATTAGACCAGTGGAAATCTGTGCTTTGATCTAATGTGTCCAAATTTGGTTTCTTTGGTTCCAACCGCTGTGTCTTTGTGCGACGGAGAAAAGGTGACCGGATGGATTCTACATGCCTGGTACCCACCGTAAAGCATGGAGGAGGAGGTGTGATGGTGTGGGGGTGCTTTGCTGGTGACACTGTTGGGGATTTATTCAGAATTGAAGGCATACTCAACCAGCATGGATACCACAGCATCCTGCAGCGGCATGTCATCCCATCCAGTTTGCATTTAGTTGGACATCATTTATTTTTCAACAGGACAATGACCCCAAACACACCTCCAGGCTGTGTAATGGCTATTTGACCAAGAAGGACAGTAATGGAGTGCTGTGCATCCACAGTCACTGGACCTGAACCCAATCGAGATGGTTTGGGGAGAGCTGGACCGCAGAGTGAAGGCAAAAGGGCCAACAAGTGTTGAGCATCTCTGGGAACTCATTCAAGACTGTTGGGAAACCATTTCAGGTGACTACCTCTTGAAACTCATTAAGAGAATGCCAAGAGTGTGCAAAGCAGTAATCAGAGGAAAGGGTGACTACTTTGAAGAAACTAGAATATAAGACATGTTTTCAGTTATTTCACAGTTTTTTAAGTACATAATTCCATATGTGTTCATTCATAGTTTTGATGCCTTCAGTGAGAATCTACAATGTAAATAGTCATGAAAATAAAGAAACCGCATTGAATGAGAAGGTGTGTCTGTACGTAGATATTATGTACAGACATGTACAAGAATATACTGTGTATATATAGATAAACAACAAATAGACAACATATGTCTGCAAGTCAAAATGCTACTATGAACTTCTGTATTTGTACAGGGTTTCAAAAAGGGCAAGACTGCGTAGGAGTGTAAAAAGAACATTTTATGGAATAAATATTTTATGGATAAAAAGGTACAGTTAAGTTTTACATTCAGAATGAGAAATAATATGGTAAAATGGTAATATACTCATTCACATTTTATTGACATAAATGTGAATGAGTATATTCAACTGTAAAACATATAATTTGTACCATTAAATTCAACTGTTTGTGAGATATGGAAATTAACTTTTGTCTGGTTGCTTTGGAATACAGTGCTCTGTTGCATTTAGTAGCCTTGTAGGATATTATCACTGCAGGAAGTTGGAAGTTTAGCTAGACTTGCAGTCTGATGATTATTGTAGTTTTCTTGAATCAAATTGCCATGACATTTTTTTTTACCTCTGCTAAGGAGGTCATTTTTTCAGCTTGATTTTTTTGTTTGTTGGTTTGTTTGTTTACTTGTCTTTGAGCAGGATTACGGAAACACAATTGGTCCAATTTTGAAACTCAGCGGAGGGGTTGGGAATTTTGAAGTGAATCCGAATCACAGAGCAGATACACAAATTACTTTTCACTTTTGTTAACATTGCGAGAGGGCATTTGTGCTGCATTGATGTGGTGTTGGAATAATTGGAAAAAAATGAAATCCCAACTGAGAGAATTAACACTTTACACACAGGGAAATAGGGAATGCCTCGATGGAAGTGCCGTCTTTCAGAGTGCTCTGTTAGTTAAAACATGAGACCAATATGTAAAATTTGCAGCACGCAATGGGAAATCATTTAGATCAATATTTGGTCAAAGAGGTTGTCAAGCTAAAAAACAAATCCCTCATACTAGAAATTTCTTCACTTGTATAACTCTGTACCATCTTGACTGTGTTTCCAGAGACTGAAGGACAGTGGTGAAGATGTATTGTGTCCTTCATCTACAAGTTGATTTAGGATTGTCTGTAAATGAGTCAGCATTTTTGTAGAGAGGATGGGAAGGTACTCCTCCTTTTCAGACAGCAGACAGAGCGAGTTGATACACATACAGTGGAAACTCTATGCCAATTGTCTGCACTGCTTCAACTCTTCGCTCTAGGCAGCAAAAACAGAAGCTTAGCTTTACCTTAAAAGTAAGTCTGTGCTTTGATGTAAGGGGTTTTATCATCGCAAAATACTGAGGAATTGTGAAATGAAGGCATTGGGAAATATTAGGGTGTTTTCTTTATAAAGTCACTTAGGGCGTCTTGTGGACAGGAGAGGTGGTTCAGGGAGATGAAAGAAGAAACCTTCAGATACACAGACAGGTATGAAATGAAAACAGAAATTTCCAATAGCTGCATAAATCACAGGAATATATGTTGCAAAGATTTCCTGAGGTTCTGCTCATCCTGTCAGGTTTCTTTTTCTGTTGCATTTCTTTTCAACTTTGACAATTATCATCAACTAGGTGTGGCATGGTTTACTTGTAACATAATTGCTACACATGTTTAATAGTTCAGTACCAAAGGAGGTGTTGGTCATATATGAATCAACTTTTTAGACTCCAGTTTTGTAGCCATTTTTCATTAGATTTCTGTATTTCATCTCTACTTTTTTATCACTCCACATCACAGAGAAAAACATTTTAAAAAAACACAAACACACGGGCCGAACAACTCCCTTTAGCTGTGATATAAAAACAACATACCGCAGCCTGTTGGGAGCTATTGCTTAATTGCCTTATCCCAAAGATACTGACCTGGTTTTAGATGTAGTGACTGAGCAGACTATTAAAAAAAAACTGAAGGCTTTATGTCCTTTTCCTTATGGTATCATGCTAAAAATCATAAAAAGATGCTGTGCTTCTATCATATCCTTACATCTAGTTGCATTCAAATGTTGGTCAGCTTTTATAAAGGGGCACAGTCTTTATCATGAAAATGCACCCTATCTCATCATATCCTTACCTCCAGCATGCAGTGACTCATGGTATGACTGATGCATAAACTCTCTCCAGAAATCAGTCCGCCCAGCTTGAAACGAGACCCTATTATCTTTTTTGAATCCTCTGGTGTGTTGAGTTCACAAGCCTGATTAAGACGCAGCATCCCATAGCACTCTATCAGAGAAGGGCTGGAAACTAATGCATACTGTACTCCTACTATTCATTGTATATAAGGACTGTAGGGACTGTAAAAGAGACTATAAAATACTTTTTGAGGAATGCATTTGTGAGAGTAGCACTTACAGCTAAAGCTTGATAATGAGTTAATGAGATACATGTACAGAGGGAATCACTGCAACTTGATAACATTAGGGTTTAATATCTGTAAAATGGTAACAAAGGGCAAAAATATCCCATGGTTATAATGGGGTAACAATTGAATAACATGGTAATGAGGGGGTAACAAATCGATTCCACCCACCTTAGTTACTGTTGCTACGCCTTGTTGAACTTGACATTCTAACGAACAGCATTATGCAGTTTACAATTATAAAAGTGGCAGATTTAACACTTAATATTTATATATTTTTTTTTAACTGTCACTAGCAGATTTTATCAGCTTTAGCCAACTCATTTTAAAACAAAAAAAAAGTTAAAACAGCCATGATGTATATACTTGCATCATTCTATAGCAGCCTTATTTCTCTAACTTTTTGTCCCAAGGCCCAGTAATGTTTGGCCCTCATCCTTTGGGAGCCACTAACGTAATTTTGCGGGGAAAGAAAGAGACATTTAATAAATTTTTTACGGTTACAATAATAGATAGCACAGAGGTTAACAAAGCATTACAGTGACCCAAAGTTTGCCAGTATCTGCCCCCCTGGTGAGATGGCACACATCTGAACTAATCACAGCTGGCCTGGCAATCCAAAGGCACATTTTTCCAGATTTTAGGAGCAGACAATTTATGTAAGGGGTCTGGGGGTTGTCCGCCAGGAAACTTTTGAGCATTAAACACTTAATTTACTGCATTCTGGCATAAATTCAATTTATGTAGGAAATGTGTTGATGCAAAGGAAAACACAGGTGACAACTGAAAATATACTGTATATAAAAATATTTGTATATAATGCAGTAATGTTCTCAGGCATTCAAAAACAGATTATGTACTGCTTTCAACTATGTACAGTATTCTGCTGTAGATCAACTTATCCAATTTAATGTCATCTTTTCGGAGTCAACACACATGTAGGCATAATTTACTCTTCCTTCCTCTTTTGCATCTTTTTGTTGGGGTTTTAATCTCTTTAAATGTGCATGTGGCCCTTATTCATGTGATGATAGCCTACATGATTATTCATTTTAATTAATTTTCCTTGGACGTAACTCAAGGTTACTACTGCAGGTAATAAGATGGTTAGCCAGGGAATTCTAATGTTACTTAAACAATCCATTTCTTCCATTTTGCAGGTTTCGGTAAAGCCATAATAGCTCTTACAACAGACCCATGCACACTGCTGGAGAGAAATCCAAAGCTTCACGCACCTGTTGTGCCTAGTTAGAGTTGCTAAGCTGTGATTTGACAATCATAGTATCTTCATAATAATCAACTATATAGATAATAGGGTGATATTAGTGTAAAATATGTAAATACTGTTGAAAAAAGCTAGAGAAAATGTGTTGATGTGTCGTGCTGCAGGAGTAATTTGAGACATTTTATGTAGACCTTTTTTGGCTGCTAAAGGTTTGGAATCCGTTGTAATTGATACAACTTAAAGCTGCTGCTGTTCCTCGGGAAGAAGAAAAACACAAACATGTTGCAGCCGCCTTTCAAGCCTGCAGGGGGTGGGTGCTTCACACTCTAAAGATAGATGTTGTGTGGAGCACAGGCAGCGAAGCATACACAAACAAAAGGTTGCAAAAAGTTCATGAAATTATTAAAATAGATTGACAATCTAATCATTAATTTAATTTTTTTCTCTATAATTTAATATTGCTGCACCATAAAACCGCATCAATAGTATGCTTCATGTCCATTTTGTGAACTCCCATCAAAATCCACTTTATGCCACTAGATGCTCTGCTTGGTAACTGGCACCTCAGTAGACAGAACAATGAATAAAGCACTTTCATTTGCATTACATCTACAAGTTATTTAGCTCTTGCTTTTATCCAAAGCAAATTAGGATGAGGGCAGCAGTAAAAATTAGCTTAGGCTCAGGCTAATGGTGCCTTGATAATAGATCAGAGCAAACACTGCTGTAATGTGAGACCTTTTGTCTGCCAGAAATGTTCTACAAAAAGAACAGCTAGATCAGATTTAACAGGATCAAATTTGCAGGAGAATGTGGCACAAAAATAAGTGTAATACAAGTGGAAGAAGGGGATGTGAGGCATTTCTTGAGGAGATAAAGTTTATAAGGGAAGGGAGTGGTTGTGCTGTCCTGACTGAGATTGTTCCAGGGAGTCAGGGAGACTGAGTGGAGTATGGACCTGACTTTTAATAACACAAAAAAGTGGGGATTGAATTTTTTTATACATGCAGTATGGGTAAAGTATGATACTGCCCCCTAAATGACATGGACAAAGTATCAGAAGTTTTGTAATCCTAATATGCTATTATACAACTTTTTGACAGCATAGACATGGAGCCTCTCATCCAAGATCCTGCCACCAGGAGTAAAGTGTGGTGTAGTTTTTAGTTTTTTCAGCCATGCTTTTCACTTTGGCAGTGCACTGAAAAACAGATTGCATGAGTCATACATGCAATTTAGATGGTGGGTTGCATGGGAAGTGCACAATTAGGAATATCCAACCGTATAAAATTGTTATATTTTGAATAGTATAACCATAGAAATACAACAATGGAACAATACAGCCCTCCATAGTAATGGAAGACGCAGACTTCTTTCTTTACAGTAATGACCAATTTCTTGTGATTAATTTAGAAAAAGGCAGCAGGCTAATGCTTAGTGGGCCACCACACAGGCGAAAAAATGGATTCGAAATTTGTTTCTTTGTCAGAAAGTTGAACATTGAAGAATGGAAGGACTTTTATTTTGGGAGCCGAGGTTCCATAAAAGCTGTAATTGATTGTGGCTTTTAGAAAGTGATGGCACAATTGTTCCAATGTTTCACTGTAGCATTTCCGCTTGAACAAATCTTCAAAGTCATGTGTTTAGTTGGGTAGGGATAAGACTAACTGATTATTTTAATTGTCAATTACTTGTTCATTTTTAGCAAGCTGGCAGCACTGCTCTAGGAATAGCATTATGGGACAGTCCACCACTTTGGTCCAGACTTAACTGTTGAATTGATTGCCGTGAAAGTTTTGGTACACACATTTATGTTCCCCTTTTAGTGAGCTCTTAGCTTTTCATCTAGTGCCATCATCAGGTTTAAAAATAAGATTGACTCTCTTTTGGAGCCAGCTTCAAGTGGTCGAAGTCTCGAACTGCAGTTTTTCGCACTTTTGCATTGGCTTCATTTTTCAGCCGGAGGTTGCGGCTTGCTTTTTTGTTTTAATTGCTGTAACCTATATATCCATGTGAAAATCATTTTACTGATCTGCTTTTGGAAAAAGCAAAAAAAATAAGAATATCAGCCAGTAATCTGAAGTTTGACTGTGATGCCAGGATACCACCGCAGCTTCCACAACTACCCAGTTTATCTTGAGGCATTGAATTTAACTATAACATAATGCTCTAATTAAGTATTACTTACAGAATAGCCACATCCGCTGAGATGACAAGCTCAATTATTTGTCCATCTTAAAATTGGAGAAATAAATTATACAAGATGTTCCTCATATAGCTTCACAGTCTCAGTTGATATATTGCTTTATTTTGATCAATGACCTCCCAGAGAAATCTCACTGTAGAAATACTGCACATGTTCAGTCTTGCTGCCTGTTAACAACACAAACCCTTAAATTAAGTGTGTGTCTGTGTGTAAATACATGGCTTTCATGACCATTATGTACATCAGCTGCTCAGCTAATTACCAGCTGTGTATTCTAACCCTGAGACCTCCAATGGGGTTAAGGTTTTCTGTGGCAGAATATATTGAAAAAAACTTTTTGAAGTAGACTTTTTTTTTATAAAACTGAAAAGGCAACTTTCTCTTGAATAACTCAGTCAGTGAAAACACACCAATAGACCATTGCCAAATCTGCTTTTAACAGCCAGTATACTAACACAGGAAGGATGTCAGCTGCACTATTTGATCCTCACATAACAGCACAGTGTGATGATTTCAACTTTCTTCACACTAAAGCGCCGGGTGTCCTGGACTAATGTTAAGCTCAGCACATTTAAGTGGTTTCTGAGGATCCTCTACAAACTGAACTCTGACATCTCCTTTGGTGACTTCCTAAAAATGTGGGCATCTAAACTGAAGAGCACTTCTTCATTTCTTCTTACTGCTGAGTCTTTGAATTGCTTTGCGATACCATTTAAATTCTTCAGATGCTAATCAGCGGCATTATACAGGTTACTTCATTTCCTAATTCATTTCCTTCCAACCTTTATTCCTGTATAGTTCTCTTCAAACGTTTTGTAACTCAGACATTCACATCTTTTTTATGTATAAATGTTAATCAAAACATGACAAAAACATTGAAATGTTAATAACTGATATGGCGATTAGGGCTGAATAAATATTTAATACATTTAATACTTAAGTACATGTTAACTTATGTGAATTTATGGTGGTAAGTATAGAAAAGGCTTGTTATGTAATTAGGTGTATAAGCAGCGATTGTCAAGATGCACAGTATGAAAAAGGCAACTTGAACTGGTTTCTTTGTTCTTTGCTGCATAAAGTGTATGCAAAGAATTGAGTGATCTGAGAACATAAAACTAAAACACATACATATTTTGCTGCTAAACCTACAGAAAATGTCATTGCATGCACTAAAAATATACTAATACTACTTCACGGAGGAGACTTTTATTGTCACACATTGTTTTATTGCTGGATAGAGGTATCACAGTCAGGGGAAAGGTTTACAGAGATCCCTGCACCAGGGCCTTGAGGCTCCCAGAGGTCTAAATAACGTGAGGAGTTAGTGACACTGGCTTTTAGTCATCTAGGACTCAGGCTGCTCCGTCTAGGCACTGGGACATTAATGTTTCCCACCACGGGAACTCCCGTGGTTCAAAGTCTGTATGTGTTGTGTAACTTTGATTTTCTACTTTCTTTGTATTTGTAATGTTTAAAAACTAGGTGTGGCAATGTGGAGGCAGTGTTGAGGTCCTGCCTTGTTCTCGAATCGCCCACATAGAGCGTGCTCATAAACCCTATACCGAGGATCTGACGTCTCATGTGCGACGAAACGCCCTCAGAGTTGCAGAAGTTTGGATGGATGAGTTTAAAAGCCATGTGTACATGGCCTGGAATATTCCTGTGGAGGTAAGTTAATTATGTGTTTTTCTAACAAATGCAAGTCCCAGATAACATGTATTAAAGGGGACATATTATGCTTTTCCATATTTTCCGTATTGAGTTTGTTTTGAACACAAACGGGTGAAAATCTGTTGAAATTTTCAATAACACTTAGAAACAGTACCTTTTGCAGCACAGCCAGTGCACTTTAGAGACATGTCTTTTTGCCCATTATTGTTATTATAGTGGAAGAGTATTCTGAGCTGTGCTCACTGTTAAAGGACTTTTTTACTGCAGTGTCTTCTGGGAGTACAACATATTTGGACATGTGGGAACATACAATCTGGGTTTTAAAAAATCAGTTCATTAGACTAAACCAATCAGTTCCTTTTGAAAAAGAATTCTTATTTTTTGTTGGCGAGTGATTGAAACCGAAAACAACCCTCCTTAATCTGTGTAACTAAAGAGAAAAATATACCCATGACGAAGAAACTTCGAAGAAACTTTGTCATGAAGTTCTTTCAGCTTCACAGTTTTAAAGGCAGCTGAGGTGAAACAGTGTATGCTGAATTATTTTAAAGCTTTAGTGCGTAACTTTTTGATATTAATGAATGTCCATGGGCAGTCACGGAAGACTTGTATCATGCGGACATTTGCCGACATTTGTTGTCATCACTTAGAAATCCTCATGGGGCGGCAGAAACTATGCACTATAGCATTAACATAATCCTCATTCATGTGTCCCATTCTTCAAATTTCAAATCAGATGTCAGCCATAAACTGAATACAAGATTAATTGACAGAAAGCAGAGTAGTTGTTTCTTATTTTACTGTTAGGATGGCCGCATAGCATGGCAGGAGGCTTGAGGCAGAGGTACGGTGCAGATCAACAGCTGTTTATTTCCCCAACAATTAACACAAACATGGACACCATGATCACAACCAGCAAACTGAACACCACAGGCAGCATGTGGTCCAGACAGCAGGCCCGCTAGATGGAAACTGGCTGCCGTTTTTAGCCTGCCACTGACCTTTTCTCGACCCTACCATAATAAAAGTAAAGTCTGAAATGTACTTAATTTGTACAATTATACAAATACAACAACCACATCAAATACATTTCTACTTCCCTACGGTTATCTCAATTTACTTGCATTATGTTACCTAATACAATCAAACATAGTTAGTTTAGCAAGTACAGTCAATTAAAGAACTCCAACACCCCTTCACTACATGAAACATGGTATCTCCCAGAACCTTTAAAATGGGGCTCAATATGCTGGGCACTCTTTTAACCTGAACACTGTGGAGAAGAGACACAACAGAGATGAGTTACTTGAACACAAACTTTACTATTGTACAAACAGCAAATGTTAACCTGCATTCAATTAATCAGACAAATACTATACTATGCTGCACATGTGTTGGTAACCAAACTAGCAAACTGAGTACATGTTTCTTTTGACAAGGCTGGCCTCCAATCGAAACCAGCTGCAACTTTCACAAAACAGATTAATGTTTTCCAATAAACATTCAAAACTGTTGTGCCTCATTTTATTTACCCATAACATAATGAGCTATAATGTACTAATGCTGCAAAATATTGAAATAGTGATGAATAGGACCATTACAGTTATAGATGCAGGATTTGCTGTTGCAGCCTTTAGTGTCATAATCCAAAGGGAGCATTCATACAGAAGTCAGATGTGAAAAACCTATGCACAAACCCACAAACATGAATGATAGATGATAGACAGATAATACCATCATAAATATACAGCTACAACAGGCAGCTCCATTCTCCAGCCCCTTGTCACAGGATTGGGTGTTATCAGCGTTACTACTACTAACCCAGATGTTTAGTTGACTCAGGCTGATGACACCTTCAGAAGCCTTACAGTTATTTACAAAATGGTGTGAATCAATTATGTACCATAGAATAAATACTTAATATGATTCAATAAAATGGTCTAAATGGTGACATTTAGAAAATTGATACAAAGGATGACTAACATTTTTAAAGATGTATTAAAGAAACTCTGGATGTAGCAAAAATAATTATACAGAAAAAAATGACGTGAACAGAAAAATGAGATGTACATAATTTTATTCAATTATGTATTTTTCACCAGAAATGCAGTCAGTTCATTCTTTTGAATTGCTTTTATTCGGATTGATCTGATTGAACAATGAGATCTGCTGTGTTGACAACAACTTAGAAAGTACAAAATGCCTCCCAGTTTGCAGAATCACATTAATCTAACTGACAAAACATATATACTGCAAGCTGCCTTTTTTACGGTTTATATTTGTGATGATTTTCAATCTTAACATGGATTCAGCAAATTAAAGTAAATAACCTCACTACATTGTCTTATGTTAAATGCAGCATCCCTCAAAGGCTAAGTCAAATGTTTGCTTACTGAAGCTTTTTTTTCTTCTCCTGCATAATCTGTTTAAATATGTAAATCCACGTTATGAATAGATGAACATCTGCAGGCAATTCATTCAGTCAATAATGAGGCATTTAACAGAGTCTGTACTCAAGAAGCATAAAATGTTGCCCCAGCTTTAGCCCCCTGAATTAACTTCACAGCAATATAGTCATTGTTAATTTTACCTCTGACAGTGTAAAAATCAACACTGTACCAGTGTTCATATGAAGTCCATTTGAGTTAAATTTTTTTAAGTTTTTGAGTAACAGAAAGCCATGTCTGCAACATTTGCACCCACTTAAGCTTTTGGGTTATTCAACAGCGGCATCAGTTACGTCATAAGATACAGCGGGTAACATGGTGCAGTAACTACTATTATCACACTGTGAAAATAAAGACTTTAAATTCCTACGTAAAGTAAACCCAGCTCTGTGTCATGGCAGTGTGGGCAGTATGTTTAGATGAACTGGCTTCTCTCCGTGGCACCAGTGCATGGAACTCGTTTTGCATCATCTAGAAGATCTCTGCAGACCTCCACTGCTGCTCTCCTCTGTGCATTGGCGCCATGGACAGAAGCCAAACATTGTTAATTTAAACACTGCCCACACAAAGATGACGAAGAGCAACTGGCACTTTGCTCATTTGAAAGCCATGATGTCTCTCTGTGGCCAAATTCTCTGGGTGGACAAAGCAGAGAAAGGGGAGGTACAGTGGTGCTCAAAAGTTTACATACACATGCTTAAGTTGACTAAAAAGAGGAATAAAAAAATCATGTTTTGGAAATTTATTTTAATACCTAAATTAAAAAATGAGGTAAAATCCAACCTTTAAGGACACCAATTTTCTTTGTGAATGAATAACGTATTGTAAATAAATAAATGTTCTTATTTAAAATACAGGGTCAAGTATACATACCCCTATGTTAAATTCCCATAGAGGCAGGCAGATTTTTATTATTAAAGGCCAGTTATTTCCTGGATTCAGGATATTATGCATCCTGATAAAGTTCCCTTGGCCTTTAGAATTAAAATAGCCCCACATCATCACATACTCTTCACCATGCTTAGAGATAGGCATGGGATACTTTCTATAAAATCATCTCTCAATGCAAATCAAACCAGGTATTAGTCTAACTGAAATAAAACCATGCCTATCTCTAAGCATGGTGAAGAGTATGTGATGATGTGGGGCTATTTTAATTCTAAAGGCCAAGGGAACTTTATCAGGATGCATAATATCCTGAATCCAGGAAATAACTGGCCTTTAATAATAAAAATCTGCCTGCCTCTATGGGAATTTAACATAGGGGTATGTATACTTATGACCCCTGTATTTTAAATAAGAACATTTATTTATTTACAATACGTTATTCATTCACAAAGAAAATTGGTGTCCTTAAAGGTTGGATTTTACCTCATTTTTTAATTTAGGTATTAAAATAAATTTCCAAAACATGATTTTTTTATTCCTCTTTTTAGTCAACTTAAGCATGTGTATGTAAACTTTTGAGCACCACTGTAACCTTGTCCCTTGTGACCTCATAAGGAGCAAGATTCCAGATCGGCCCATCTGAGCTTTCATTTTCTCAAAGGAAGAGCAGAATACCCAGGGCTTGGTTTACACCTCTTGCCATTTCTAGCCACTGGGGGACCATAGGCAGGCTTGGGGGAATCATATTAATGTTACAAAACCTTATAAAGTGAGATTTTCATGCCATGGAACCTTTCAGTAAAAGCACATTAGCAGTTTAATATACTAAGTATCAAGATTAAAAGTGCTCATTCTGCATAAAATGTGCCCTTATGACTGACAATTTATATTATGTATGATGTTATTACTTGATTGTTTTGGGGCAGCGTGACACATTTTACTGTTGTAGCTGCTAGTTGTAGAGCTAGTTTATCTACTTTAGATATTTTTGGTTTGGTCCAGTACTTTCCAACCTAGGGTCCAGACCCCTCCAAAAGGGTTGTGAAATGATCAATGGGAGAAAGTTCTGAAGTTCTAATTTTTATTTGTCAAATACTGGATCATGTGATTCTTTGGTCCTGAAAAAGTTATGTAAATGAAACCAAGTGAGAAGGTTATAGGTGAAAAGCACAGCTTTAATCTTAACAATGTATTGTTTTCTTTACATTTATAAGCATGTTTTTGTTTGTTTAATCTTAATCTGAAAAAGCAACCAGTAACTACAGTCATCAGATAAATGTATTGGAGTAAAAAGTACAACATTTGCCTCTTAAATGCAATGAAGTAGAAGTATTAAGTAATATAAAATGGAAATACTTAGTACCTCAAAATAGCCTACACTTACAATTTAAGGGCAGTGCTTCCGTAATGGTACTCTAATAGTTTCCATCACTTGTAACATGAGACGGGCTCTGAGTTTGGCTGTGATGTAGCAGCTTGAATGGAACAGTTGTTGGTTTCAGGAAAAAAGTTATTCAAACACACAACAAATGGCTGCACAATTTTCCTAAATGGCCCATTATCTGATTTGCTTTTCCACTAGCTGTGGTTAATCGATGTTGTGCATTTGGTTGCCTCTCTCTCTCTCTCTCTCTCTCTCTCTCTCTGTCTCTCTGTCTCTCTGTCTTTCTGTCTCTGTGTGGCTGTTTGCTTCAATCCAGGATCCAGGGATTGATATTGGCGATATCTCTGAGAGGAAGGCTCTGAGGAAGAGGCTGCAGTGTAAAACTTTCCGATGGTACCTGGTCAACATCTATCCTGAGATGAGGATGTACAGCGACACCATTGCATATGGAGTAGTAAGCCGCCTCCCTGTTCATCCCATATGCAATCCAGCCTCTGCAAAAGCCAAAACAAGTTTAAACCGTTCCTGAGCAAATCATTTTAATCCCATGTGTTGGGATTCAGATGGCTGCTGTCAGGAGCACAAACAGTTCACAAAGAAGAGGTTTGCTGCAGAAACTTTGACTCTTTCCTTCTCACTTCAGAAGTTACATAAAAATAATTTCCTGTTAGATTAATGTGATGGAATTAGATACATTTATAGATGAGTTGAGGCTTACTTTAAATATAGATGTAGTATTTCCCACTTGAGGGCTTTGCAGCAGAATTTTATTAGTGAGAGAAGCCAGAAAAAGTGACAGCCAACAGGGCTGGCAGTGTTCTCTATTTGCCCATTCCGAGTTGTTCTCAAACAGCTTTATTTCCACGGTCCTCCCACCTCACATCACTGCGGTACAGCCTAATACACAGTGACACACATATTGCTTTATGTTGTATGGAGGATGTTTTTATTACAATCTGACAAACGGTGGAAGGATATATTAAGGAAATAGGCCAACCTCATTACATTCATTCGTTACATTAATTTCTCCAAGTTACTTGACCTCATTATTCTGTATTTGTGACATGCATTTGATGAGCTAGTTAGTTGTGGTTTGAGGGGTCGTCACATGCCGTGCCAAAATATTGTTTGTTTGCAAAAACATTGTTGACATTTCTAAAGAATTTGTTTGAGGTTTAAATGATTAATTTCTCCCTCAACCTCCTCCTGATCTAAAAATGTGGGTGAAGGGAGGTGCAGGTGGAGACCAATTGTCCTCTGTATGGCAACGTTTTCGCTGAGCCATGCCCACGTTAGAGTAGTACGATCAAATCTGAAGGATATTATGTTTCATTCAGACATACAGTATGTCACAATTAAAGAACTTTAAGATGCTCTAAATGCCATTTCACTCTAAGCTAATGTTGTCCCCACAGGTGTCACTGTTGCATATTTTCTTTTTTCCACTGCCTGTGAATTTACTCATTATCAGATAGAAGTAGACATCTCCTTAGCTAGTGTGGAGATGAGTCATCCCCTAGCTGCGTTCTTCTGATCTGACATCTTTACCTAATTCAATCCCCACGCAAACACCATCCCTCGAGCTCCCTGCAGTGTAGTTTGCATCTCACAATCAGGCAGACCTTTGTCATGATGCGCATGAATAACTTTCAGGGCCTCAAAGTCTAAGTCATGTTCATCAAGCGTAACGCTTCTGATTTACATTTTTACAAAGCAAAATAAAAATGTAAGAGGATTCAGTGAATGATTCAGCAAGCAGTTAGATGTTTCAGCAAGGTCAGGCTTGTTCTGTATTTTTCTGTAAATATCCTTTAATATTTATATTCTCTTTTTGTGAATCTCAGAGGATATGCTGTGCTGATGCTGTTATATAGCCGTATAATCTACAGCTATATCTACAGTGTAGATGGTCACTGTGGGATTCAAAGATCTTTCTCTTTTTTGGTTTATAACGCCTGTCCCAACTCACACAACCATGTGGATACATTTTCATATCAACAGCGAGCACCGCAGCAGGCAATGCTTAATGTTTGAATAACAGTTTTCCCTGTAGAGGAAATTATGAACTGCAGAGTTGAAGAGAGCAGTTGGTAGATTAAGCTTCCTCAGTCTCACTGTGTTTTGGCAGTAGATGATTTTATCTGTGGACTGGACACCACACAGAAATTATCAACATTATTCATTAATTTAATTAACCCCACCAAACAGCTATTTTTCCTTCATCAAGAAGGTGTCTATGGTTGTTTTCAGTTTCCTTATAAAATATAGTCTATTAAAAAAAATATACATACATATATATATAATATATATATATATATATATATATATAGTATAAATACAGGTGTATATACTGTATTTATTTCTTTGTCAAGCTGCATTTTCATATGGCTCTTTGTAGTTTGTTTGTTAAAACTAATGTACATCATATCATCCTTTCAGGATAAACTTTAGCAAATATTGTTTATCTTAACCCCTCAATTGATAAAAAGCTGAATATCCATTTTTCAAATCAAAGCAAAAACTTGCACTTTCAAAACACAGTTTACCCAAATCTCTTTCATCTCTTAAAATGGGTAGATATTAGGTAATTTCAAAGTCTATCTTACAGCCCCTCAAATATTCAAATGTTTGTTATGAAATCTTAAACATTATATATTTATGAATCAATAACCAGCAAAGAAAAATTAAAAAAAATTGTTAGGTATTATTTAGCAAGCGTTTAGGAATAAAAAACCCGTTGTGGGTGTGACTATCATGTGAAATAACCCAAACTGTTACAACTTAATCATAAAATAGTGTGTTTATGGAAGACCTCAACATTTACAGTAAGCTGATTCAAAAATAATAGAGTAAATATAATAAATCAGACACAAAATTCTTTGAATGAGGTCCACCTTTTGATAAAGTGTACAGGAGAAGATTTGAACAACATGTTTTAATTGTGATGGACTTGAATTTAAGCTCACACTGGTCTGTACCTTGCTCGGTGTGCATTCTCAAATTTAAAAAACATTCATAGTAGCATAAATACTCAAAAATAGAATAGGATAGCTTATTGTCCCTGCACATTGTACAACATTTACTGTGCTGCTCCTGAAACGGTACATTAACATCACACACATGCAGCTATAATAAAGGAAGTGGCATACCAGGGTCACAGAGTATTAAAACACAACTGAATATGCCAAATATCTGGGTTAGTTTGTGCATGCAAACATTGTAAAACTGATTTTACCCCCACACAACTACTATATTTTGTGTGTGTAACTGTGTGTGTGTGAGAGAGTGACTGTGTGACTGTGTATGTGACTGTGTGTGTGTGTGTGTGTGTGTGTGTGTGTGTGTGTGTGTGTGAGTGACTGTGTGTGTAACTGTGTGTTTTTCTTTGTCTGCCAGCTGAAAAACTCTCTGAAGAATGATCTGTGTCTGGACCAGGGGCCCGACAATGACAATGTCCCCATACTGTATCTCTGTCACGGGATGACACCTCAGGTGAGAGCCTTCTATCTTAACACTACTGTTTCATGCAGCGTGCAGCATAAAGCCAGATTTAATATATCACCTCTATATTTTATGTCCATCTTGGGTTTTTCTTACTCAATAGAACCTGTTCTAGCTTGAAGAAAATAACCTTCCCTTTGCTTTCAGATTGGATCAAACTCAGTAGCTATACCTCATAAACAGGATCAGGTTTTCTATTTTGCCCTTTACAGAAACACTCTTCGATGTTTTTAAATACATAGCAAACTGTTCCCCAATGTTTCACACCTCTGCACTTAAGGCTGACATGTCCTGAGTCCAGTTCAGAATAAAATTCCACATTATAGCTGAAACGCAGTGTAAAGTCCTGTGTGTTTGCTTTTTTGTACTTGAACATTTGTCTCTGTTTCTTTCTTCACTCTAATGCCAACGGTTTACTTTCTTACACACAGCCTGATAGACTTCAGGTTTACTTGAACCGCTTGCTTCTGTTTTTCATCAGCCAATGTCTTTAAAACCATATCTGTGGACTACTTGTTTAGGTCATATCTCAGCTCAAATACTAGTGAGTTCAAGTGTCTTCAAATGTTAGCATAGATTGAGTATCATTTACTTTCTCCAGCCTCTTCCAGCTCCTACTGATTCCTCGATCCTATGTCTGAGAAGATTGTTTTCAGAGATTGGTTAACCTTGCCATGACAGTTGTAAACCTGTCTTATAAAGTGAGGCTTGATGTTACAAGTTTAAGCTCACCCTGGTTGGTTGAATAAAGGAACACAGCTACTAAAGGCTAGCCCTAATCCCCCATCTCCTGTTCCCTGCGTGTTGCACTTAACATGAAAATGAGACTAAACTGGCCTGGAGGAGTGTATACTTTACTACCTAAGAGGGGTTGTGCTGTGTTAAACTGACTAACCCAGGTGCCCTTTCAGTTCACATCTGAAGATGGTTGCTGGCATCGCACTCTCCAGCAGTCTGGAGCCCGCCGCTCTGCATCCGCTCTGCATCCGCTCTGCATCCGCTCTCCAGCGCCCTCTCCTTCGTTGTCACTGGGCCAGCCCCCCACTATCTTTGTTGTAGTTCAGGTTTTAAAATATGTATTTACAAAGTTGTGTTGTGGGAAAAGGAGAATAATCATTCAGCATCTTTGTCTTCAATAGAGTTCTTCATGTGGTAGCGTGTGGTTTTCAGCCGTCAGCCTGCCGCATCCTGCTTCTTTTCTGAATGAATTTCCTGAATGAATCTCATCACTCCCACCTGCCAGTGGGTTGGGTTAAATCAGATCAACACCACACCCCTCATGTATATGTCAGTCCTTGTTGAGTCCTTATCTGGCTAACTACATACTAAAACACAGACCAAAACATAAGACTTGATCTCACATTCTATTCTATCTATTGTACATTTCACACTCATTACGCCTTATATTGATATTTGCACTGCAGTGCAAATGAATACCGATTCAGGAGAAATCTGTTATCTTGTGTAATCGTAAAAATACTTTTCCCTTAAAAACTTCTACAGCCCTTTCTCAGACCTAGATAACTTTAAAAATTTCTCATTATAAATCTGTTATACCAGTATGTTATAAATCTCTCATGAATCCAGGCATTTCAAACAAAGGATTGCAGTAGCACCAGCATTCATACAGTAATCAGATTAAGCATCTCCTCTGCAAGAAAAATCTAGTTTGCTCTATTTTAATGTTTTAGTGTTACATCCTCGAGAGGACTTAGACCCTGGATTGCCTCTATAATGACACATATACAGTACATAGCAAATGTTTGCTGTAGTCTGTCAAATGTCGATCATTTGCTCAGACTTCGCATCTGAGGTGCTATAAATGCAGTACATCAACGTGCTAAAAAATTGCACAGCCATACATGAAAGGAAAGGGTATTACAAAGCTAACAATCAACACGTGACCTACTTTACAAGAGCATGTTGTCAGCAAACGTGGAGTGCAGCGCTTCAGCTTAAGCAGTAACAAAACATACTGACTTAAGCACAACAACAATAGAAAGCACAACCACATACGGCCCTGGCAGTCTGCACTGCTCCATAAATTAACAGCACAAATAAAAAAATTCACATTGGTCAGACTGTTTAACATCTGGTGTGAAGGAGGCTGTTTGGGAAATATGAGACAAATAAGACTAAATTAAAAGAAGCATCAGTGTAAAAGTTGAGAAGCTGCAGAATAAGCAAAAATTTCCCTAATGTTTTTGTTTAAAAGAAAATATCTGACAGCTAATGAAAGTGCTGAGTCAGAGCCTGAGCCCACTTATGAAAGGTATAGACTTTCACAGACAGAGTTTACAGTAATTTTCTGCTCTGATATGGATCTAACCCCCTGTTCTCTTGTTGCATATCTTTGTCATATGAATTCTGCTAACAAAATGATGTTGCCTCCCTTCCATTTAGTTTTTGTTCATTTGTTTGTTTTAGGTTGCTAGTAGCATGAGTACTTAGATCCTTTACTTAAAGCTACATTGTGTAACGTTTCTAGTTGTTAATTATCAAAATCTGTGTTGCCCGTTCACAAAGTTGTCCTTTTTTAAGAATATTGACCAACATCAATTTCAAGTATTCCTATTGGCTTGAAATGTTACATTTGCACTTGCATGAACTGGGGTAGACTCTCCATAGTCATGCACCATCTTGAAATACGTTAGCCAGTAAGGGAAATACAGGCTATACTGCTCCGTCGTTCACGTATGGGTATTGTCGCTTCCCGGCCCAGCAAGTTTGAAGAAGGAAACACAAGGAACCCACATATTCAAAATCCAAATTTCAGGTACAGGATTCTTCTTCTTTGCACAGAAAATGAATATTGAAATGTGCAAGAGACAGAAGTCATCAGAAAGAAGAGTGAACTGCTTTGGACGCACACACCAAACAAGTTAATTATCCTCTGGACCGCTGCAGTCTCTCTTTCATTTTCTCTCCTTTCCATTGGGTAGCGCACGTGCCCGCTTATGATGTGAAGGGTGCATACGCGCTACTCTCTGACATGCACTCCAACAACCACGGTTGATAGACGGTCTTTTGTACACACCCGCTTTTTGAAGCGTGATGGCTACCGGAGCTGCAATACATACTTTGAACATACTTTGATTGCGACATATGATCTCAACGCTAGAAATTCTTATACATTGTAGCTTTGAATATAAAAACTAAACAAAATTCCACTTAAATAAAAGCACATTATCGGCTAAATGTATGTCAAATATCAGAATATAAAGAACTCTGCATGAGTCAAGGCACCTCCACTGATTAATTATTATATATTAATTTTTTAGATTAATACTTATGCTTTGTTAGCAGCATTTTACTATTTTGCTGGTCAAGGTGGAGCTAATTTCAACAATATTAAACAATATAGTGTGATACTTCCAACCAACCAAGGGGTTCGGCCCAAATAAATGTGAGGGGTCATTAGAAAATGAATAGGGGAAACAAAATTTTAAGAACATGATCCAAACAGGTTGGAAGCCATTGTTAATGCATTGTTTTCATAAGCTTATAATATATGTTTTACGGAAAATACTGTATGTAAAATAAATGGTAGCTGAATTTTACTTACTGGAGTAAATTCACTTACTCTGAGCACCGCTGTGACTGTCTGTAAATGCAATCCACAATATTCTGTCTTTTTTACTCTTTCGCTCTCTCCCATGCTTATACCACTATGCCTTTTAATCTCTACTGAGAAGTTTTCTCTTGCTTTATTCCTGGGGGTTATGTTTAGGGAGCTGAATATGAGCAAAAAGAGAGAGTAAAATTATTTGGGTTTTCTCCCTATTCCTGAATTAATAATGAGCTTCTTTTGTACCTTGCCTTGTCTTTCCTTGTCCACCAGTTATTCAGGATAGCTGTATAAATATACTGTACATATTTAGATGTCTCTTTCAGACCCAAAGACAACCCAAGAGCAAGCCTAATTTGCTGCATAGTTTATTACCTGTATAGTCATATACAGATCTAGAGGGATCATTATCTAAATGCCAACCACAGCAGTCTGAACCTACATTACAGCACTATGTTTTGTGTTATTTCTTGCAGAATGTGTACTACACCAGTACTCAGCAGCTCCATATCGGGCTCCTTAGTCCCACCGTTGATGACGACGACAACAAGTGCCTGGTCGACGTGAATAGCAGGCCGCGCCTCATCGAGTGCAGCTATGCCGCAGCCAAACGCATGAAGCTCCACTGGCTCTTCACTCAGGTGACAGCCCATGAACACAGCTGCCACACATCGTCAGAAAGCACAACATTCAATTTTCAGTTTCTATTCAGCCTCATTTAAGGTATTTTGTTGAATGCGACTGTGAATGTGGTAGCTTTTAACCATGCCAGTGGTTTAATTTACTGTTTGACTCAGTTCATTAAGATGAGTCATTGAAACTTAATGATTGTCTTTCTTCATTAGCTGAGCTTGCAAACTGTGTTGTAACAGAACAAGCAGCCACCTGCGCAACATGGCCCATGACAGTGGGTGAAATGGATTTAATGTATGCTTTGATTTGGGCTCAAAATACCTCATATTGAAGCCTGCCATGCTGTGAGTCCAGTGCTAATTATAGATTTTGTTCCACTTTTTTTGCGTTATAGCAAAATATGTGTACAATCTCAAATGTGCTTCATATTAAACAATAGTTTAGTGCTGGACTGCTGCTACAGGTGTATCTATTTTGTTTTACAAAGCAATTGACACAAAGTGGGAAAAGCTTTTATATGTTTAAGCTTATACGTCATATATTCTCACACAGAAGTTTTAAGTGGTTACTTTGGTTACCTTTTGTATAATTTAATAAGCAGGATGGGGACATGTCGGCAAGGTTGGGGAGTATCAAGTCTCTGAAATACGGCATCAATTATTGACACAGTTTTGACTGCACACATGCAAAGTGTCAAGCTCAAACTGAAATAGATTTGCCTTGATGCAGCCATAGCAACTTTGGAGAACAGTGCACTAGTGAACTAGCAATCATTTAGAGTAAATATCTAATTGCGATTATTTTTGACTGATATTGCAATAGCGATATGAGTCACGATATAGGAGGGAATTATAATTTTTGCATCATTAGTCTCATTTTCATTGACTTAACTCTGTAGAATACGATTTGTGGGCCGGTACATCTCTGCAGCACCATGCTACTTCAGAATGGTGCTTTAACACATATTTTGTCTTTAACAAGTACGCAAATTGGATATTGCACAAGTCCATATTGTGATGTTGTTTTTGTTTTATCTTAATTCAAATGTTGCTGAAAACCTGATTGACTAAAGCAACAACCTCATCCACTGTAATTTCGGTGGGTGTGGGACTGTATGGTTTGTTCTGCTTTTGTGTTTTGTGGATATGTGTGGGTGATGCTTTTTTATTGTTCTGTAACAAATACCGAATGTTCTGTAGGGCTATGAAGCATAGTAGAATATGAGCATCATAGCACCTTAAACCAAATAACAACCTTCCCACATGTTACATGCTCACTGTTAACATATACATTCATTAGGCAACTCCTGGACGCTGATTTTATAAGCAGCATGAAGATGCTATATAGAAAACTTCCAGCTGTACAGGGTCAAGTCAAATTACAAAACTAACTAATGCTGCTACTGAAGCTTCTTTGTCTAAAAAAGAACCTCTGCTCTAAATGAAATACTCTTTGAAGTGTCTTTTGGATTCTGCAGTCATTCTGTATTTGAAATATATTGTATTGTAGTATAAGACTATTCAATGATACTTGGTTTTGTCTAGTATTATACAGTGTATACTATAGTTTATTAGTATATACATTAGCTGCTGTGGGTCACTCAGTCCATAACGCCATCCATGAAGGAGTGTTCTGGTCACGCTGAAAACTAACATTTTACAAAACAGTATTTCACATTAACAACAACAGTAATAACTAAAACACAGGGAGGTATGCTGGGGTCCAAGTATGCACCAACCCAAGAGTATGAGGCTGTTTCTGTATCTGTATCTGAGAGTGATTGGCTGGAATGTGGTTTGTTGATTTTTGTTGCCTATCGTGTACCCATAGTTTGACGTTTACGACCCCTGTGTTGTCTCCTGAGATCGGGCTTTTTCACAGTGTATTCAGGGGTCAGGCAGTTAGTGGATCAAGGAGAGAGGCCTACGATTTCAGACAAAAATGTAATTGCACTGAAAACATACAGGAACTCATAGTGCACCTTTAAGTTTACAAAAATCCTTGATTGCCCCATTTACTGCTTTTATGGGCTGGCTCAGGACACTATTACATAGTGGTCCATAAATGCCCACTTTTAGCAGTTATTACCAATCTGTTATCTGTAAAATAAAATGTCTTTTGGACCACACACAGGCCAAACTGATAATAGTATTGACAAGAGCTTTTCTTTTTCAGCTCTCTCCACACTGTATTGACTGTTGAAGAACTCCTCTTCAGTCACTTGCCTTTGTCTGCCCTGACACTATAATGAGAAAATCCTGCTGGAGTATTTTAGAAGAGCTGATGTGTGCAGCTCTGTAAACAGCTGTCTTATTAAAGTTTGTAAATTGTTGGACCAGAATTGTTTTGCACTAAAGATCTTGCTAATCCTGCAGGCAGATTTCTCACCTGCCAATAAATTAAATTATTGATTTAAACAATATTGTGATGGTTTCTTCAACAGAAACTACAAGATTTCCGTGTCTTTCCTGCCTTTTTTTTTTCTTTCTTTTCCACCTCTATACCAGGTGTTTTTGTCTGTATTGTCTTTGTGTCTTTTTTTTCTATTATTCTTTCAAAATCTTGGCCCTTGCTTGGAAGAACACTAATGACTACACTGGCAATTGCAATGTTGATACCATGTTGATGCTATCTGGTGGGCCCGATGAGGATGGTAGTGTGATTCAGCCAAAACCTTCAGGGCACTTCAGCAGCACACATCCGTATCCATTCACAGCAGTGTGGGTTTAAAGGAGGCCAGTTATATTGCATGCACAAATTGTTCTTCTGGAGCCTAGTAGTTTTCACCAGCCTGCTTTTTATCTTTTCAGGGAGGATCCATTCAGAACAGGAAATCAAAGAGATGCCTAGAGCTTGTAGCGAGCAGCGACAATGAGTTTGGCTACCAACTGGCTCTGCAGAAATGCACTGGACAAAAATGGTTCATCACAAACGTGATGTTTAGCAGCACCTTATGATTAACTGCTGAAGGTAACACTGGAGTGAATAGATGGAGTTGTTTCTTTTGTGTACATGTGTGTGAAAGGATAAATAGCAGGAGTCCAACAGAAGAGCGGAACACCATCATTTTGAGCACCACGATGTCCTCTGGTTAGCTGGAGTCGACATCACATCGTAAATGTTAAACATTTTATTTCACCTACACGATCAGCCATAGTTGGCGGATATTTTGCAGATTTGACAAGGTAGTATATTTAGTATATTTTGTGGTAAATACAGTACAGTCAGATTTTCGTTGACTTAAAAGATGTAATGGGTCCAATATGTTTTTGTACTTTGTTCATAATTGCTACTGTGTAGCAAGCTTTCCAAAACCTGTCCCTGCTGTAATTATTTTATTTTAGTGTCTCAGGTTTGTAGGTTTATTATACTGTACAGTTGTTGGGAAAGGTTGGAATAAATCTAAAAGATTACAGATTATTTTCTAAAT
The DNA here is from genome assembly GCA_013375575.1 of Percina caprodes. Classification (NCBI taxonomy): domain Eukaryota; kingdom Metazoa; phylum Chordata; class Actinopteri; order Perciformes; family Percidae; genus Percina; species Percina caprodes. The sequence goes on along the minus strand of JABXJD010000032.1, from coordinate 2,237,172 downwards.
GTAAATATTTTGATTATTTGTAATATATAACAGTAAAATAACTGATGTAAACTACTGAGTGCATTTGCTTTTTTCTTTTGATATGGCATATTTGGTGATTCAAATCTTTATTCAAGAGTTGCCCTATCATTTAATTCAAAAGTACTTGAATCTGCTATCAATGCCAAATAGATTTTTTTGTGAGTGCAGTGTTCAATGCACTGACTGAAGAAAACAAAAACACACGCAAATAGACAAAACATAAGCAAATGTGCAAAACCTTTTCACCAGTTTGACAACATATACAGTTTTCTCAGTTGCTAAAACACTAAAAGGGAGAATATTGCTTGTGATGTTGACGAAGTGCTGTGGTCTGACCAAGCCCAAAGACAAGAAGAAGCACATTGATCACATGTTTACTCTTTTGATTTTTGTCCCTTTTAGTATTGTGTACTGTAGTACAGTGCATTGTAGGCTGTATACTGTACAATGGACAAATTGTATGGCCCTGAACATTGTGTTTTCCATGTTACGTAATAATACTGACTGCTCAATAGATTGACTGGTTGCAGGTTCATTTCAACAAAGAACAAGAATTACAGCATCACAGAGACAAATTTGTGAGATGTAGGGTACAGTACTGTAAATATAGGGGTAAAAGGAGGAGGACTAAGAAAAGAACAAAAAAATTGCAAAGCAGAGTAGTATTTCTGATCAATTTAGAGCTACTATGATAGAACATCTTTTTGTTCATCAAATGACATTGATAGAAAAATATGAAATTTGTTTTGAGATTAAAAATGTACGTCTTCCTGAGAACTTTATGTTTTGAACAATGTGTTTTTATTTGTTGGTGTATTGTTTACTGACTGCTTGATAGTGTATATTATTTTGATCATTTTGTCTATTATTTGAGAGCAGTGTTTGATTTTGAACACAGGTAAAACTGTTTTGAGGCGAAACTTTCATTTTAAAGTCAGAGGTTTTGTAAATAGTGCTTGAAGATAAAGTTTTGTGTTTAATGTTTTCAGAAAATGGAGCAAGGTTTCAGAAATTGTGTTTTAGCAATTGAGAAAAACTAATACAGAATAACAAAATGCAGTGCAAAGTCAGAAAACACAACACGGCAAATTGCAGAGAACTAAACAGAATTAAGTTACAAAACAAGTTTCCAGGGGACATTCATGTCGTAGCGTGACAGGCTTTATTAGCCTGAACACTATGTACACTATAGATATTTGCTGTGCAGTATGTAAAATACAATTATTTATAATTTTTTTGCATTAGTTTAGTTTTTACAGTTTTTTTTCTGTGTTGAACACACAGGGCCACCATACATTTGACCTTTTAAAGGAGAACTTTTTTTTAACAACACAGACTGATCTACATGCGCACACCGCTTTTAGAAATGAATGAGTCATTGGAGTGATGTCCTCAGTTTGTAATGACAAATGCAGGGACAGGAGCTGAGAAACGGGCTGCTTTCTGCTCTGACTGTTGTGTGCATCTGGGGAAGAGACAAGTTGCACGGCCTGTTTTCAACATGCCACTCCTCATTACCATCCACATTCAAGCAGAGCTCTGCAAACCATGGCATTAAATAAACATGGAAACCCACTTTCATCAAAAGGACCTCCCTCACTGACATGTCTTAATATATGCAATGCAAGCGCCTCTGCATGCTCAAACCTTTGAATGAAAGCAGTTCAACAAAACAGTATTCCCATGCATATTACTTACATCCTCTTTAAGTTGACCACTCATCCTGTTTGCCTGCTGGTACTCGTTCCGGACATTAGCTTTCAGCTTTAAAATGACTATAGAAAGGGAATCTGTATGTGTGTACATTTGTTTAATATTCTATTATCATACATACATTTATTACCCTTGTTGATTTACCACATCATCTTGTGCCAGAAAATAATTTGAAATATTTACATATTTTAAGGTTGGCACACAGTACACTGCAAAGATTAAATTCCCTGTAAATGTGGAGTAAAATATACATCCAACTGTTTAACAGTGATGGAACTGTCTCTGTGTGAAGTCACAGTCATATAAATCAGTCATATACAATATCTCAGAAAAGTTTTGGCCTGATTTGGATGAAGCCGGGGTCATAATGTCTGTTTTCCCTTTTGAGATCTAGCATTAGCAAAATTACAGTCATTTGCTTTGATATGAAAATTAAAGACTGACAGGTACATCTTCTGCCTGAACATTTTATTCATATGAGCAATTTGTAATGCTGTATTTTTGTGTGCTTTATTTTTAAATGTTAAATGTAGTTTTGAAATCCAACACAAGATCCATCTGGCAATATAAAATCTACAGCCAGACATAGTGTGTCTCATGACAGCTACTGTTGAAGGACATACTGTATAGGCTATTGTACTAGGTCAAATAAAACCAGTAGGTGCTTATGTATTTCTTTTTTTGTGTGGCATTTTTAGGCCTTTATTTCTGACAGTACAGCTTAGAAAGGGGAGAGAAAGGGGAAATGACATGCAGCAAAGGGCCACAGGTCAAAACCAAACCTGCGTTTACCTGCATTGATAACTGAGATTCTGTATATGGGAGCACGCTTTACCAGGTGAACTAGGTATTTTAATGGTACTCTGTATGTACACAATGTAATTTACAGGCTGTAATTTAAAGCTTGACCGTAGTTCACATAGTATGGCATTAAAGTCCAGTTAATGAGCTTAAGCAATAGTTGGATGAGAAGATTGATACCAGCTTAGTACAAATTTATTTACATATTGCGGTAAGCACCCAACGGTGCTTGGTGTGTTTTCGGTGTTGCTTGCGGTTTGGGAGTTCCAAGTGAACTCACTGAAGTCATTGATGTGTGGTTATGCCAAAGGCTTTGGTTTGAGAACAGACAGCAGATTCAGGAAGTGAGATATTCTCTCCGTAGTATTCAGATTATATTGAAATCACGCTCCTCTCCATTTTCCCCTCACACCTCTACCCTCTACATCAAAATGATGACAGAGTTAAAACTGAAAACCTCTGTTGATAAACAAAACTGTCATGAAGAGTGATGTGAAGAACAAAATTGTCATTGAAATACACATCAGAATGCAAACAAGAATTGTTACATTTTTTAATGTCTGTGTTTTATTTTTCCATGAAACTTCCATGAAATGTTTCAATGCTGACGTTTCCAACTTGTTTCTTACGGAAGCTTCATATTTAGGGTATTAATATGGGAGTGGTATAGATATTCTCTAACGCTCGACAGAAATCAAATACACGTATTTCTCAAAATGTTCAACCACAAATACAACTATTCCTAAAATAAAATCAATGTCGCCTCCCCCACCTCTCTTTTGCTCTCTCTCCCCTGTGTTTCTGTTTCTCTCTATACCTCTATAATTCAACTTTTGACTCTTTGTCTCTTGTGCGAAAAAAGCTCTGAAAGGCAACTTATCAAGTCATTATTTTCTGCCCCTGACACATTAAACATAAACATAAAACATCAAGGAATATATTCTTGGCAGAAATCTTGGTGTGATCAGGGGAATCAGTTGAAATTTGAATACCATATGGCAAAAGGAAGCAGCTTGTGAGGAGTGAGAATCTCTGAACGCCCCTCAGGATCCAGCAGAGAGGAAGTTTTCTGTGTTCCCTCTCCTGCAGGTGAGCCACAGGTAGCTGAGGGGAAATTGTCAGTGCCTGCCTGCAGGGTGTATGGGACAACACACAGAAACAAAACATGGGAATAGTCCATGCAGCTATACTTGTCAGTTGAAATTAAACATAAATCCTGCCAAAGATGAAATGACTCTTCATTTACAATCTACAGAAAGAAAAGAGCTTTAAAGGCAAGAGACTTTAGGCAAAAAACTTTAAAAGATTAAAAAAACAAACAAAAAATAAGTGTGTGGGTGTGAAAAAAGCCAAAATGCTTCACAAGTGGATAAATCACTGTTAATTGTTTTCTGTGACAGTGAATTTGATTTGTAACTGCGTTGCCATGGCTACAAGTTCTTATCTGCATATTGTCAGATATCCCCAGGCATCGGACCATAGGTGAGCACATTAGCTGAAAAGACCTGACTGGATGTAATTGCCCGCAGATGCAGATGTAATTTTAATCTTTGCCCTTTTTATGTCATGCTTGAATGCTTTGACCTATGCAAATGAACAAGCTGACAAATCTATTTGTTTTGTGCATATCTGTCCGTGCTGTATCTGAGGTAAAAGAGTGTAATGGTGGATAAGGGATTTGCTGTAGTGGAAACGAAGTTAATGGGGAGGCCTGAAGTAATAATGAAAAGGTTGAAAGTGAGGGGTAAATCATCTCTAATCTCACCCAGGCATACATGTTCCAGTACAGGAGATTTCTTACAATTCTACAAGTAAACAGGTTACTGGTATTAATAATATAGTATAAAACATTCCCAGAATATAATTTCAAACAGACACACATAAGGTTTCAATTAAATACTCTCATATAAAAATGCCAATAATAAATGTAAAAATTAATTCATAACTACTGACTACAACTGACATTCTGTGACCATACAATCTACTTTTTTCTCACTCTTTTTATTGGGGTGTAAGATACAGTTTAGCAATATGAACAAGTATTAAGTATAGTAGTATAGGTATTAAGAAGACAGAGTAAAAAAAAAAAAAAAAACAAGAGACCCAATTAGTTTGTAATAATTTGATTTAATGCAAGTTCAATCAACTTAAAGTAGCTGAATGAATTATATACTTTATATAATTATTATAATTAATTTATAAAGTTAGATACGATAATTAATTTAAATGTTAGAAAATTCAGAATCAAGCAGTTAGGGAGCTTATGTTTCTGGCTACCTGTGAAGATTAACATTCCTCTTCTTTAAACTCTGTTTTTGTCTCCACCAACTCATGGGAGAAATATCTGGCTCCTTAGCCCAAAATGTTCCACTGTGTTCCCCAGCCAGTCGCTAACTTGGTCTGTTTGCTGTTCAGGACTTGGCAGGTAGCGTACAGTAGGTTATTGGGGCTTTTTTGCTCAAAAACAGCTGCCTGCTGTGGCTGTAAACAAAGCTGTTTACTACAGTTAAGTTGCAAGTTGGAAAACCAAAACAATGAGCTAAAAAGAAGGTGAAATAATGCATAGAGCTGAGGGGAACTGCAGAGTCAGGTGATGATTTTCTGTGTGTTCAGCAATATAAGTGGCACATCTCACATAATCTTTTGATTAATTACTGTTGTGCAGTTTTAAAACATTTACTTGCATGAATCTGTCAGGCTTGGTATTTTTTTCATTAATATTCACTTTGTTTTAAGCAGTTAAAACAATGAGCCTTAACATTACATAGTTTAGCTTTCTGCCAGTCAATTGAATCAAAAACATATTTTATAAAGCTATACGGCTCACCACCTGAGCAGCTGGGATCTCACTGTAGTTTACTTGCACTACTATTCTTATATTCAGTAAGTGTCAACAAGTAAGAGGATTTACATATTGTGACATTTTATCCATTTTAATTTAACTGGCTTTTGACAGTGATGGCTCCAAGAGGAAGTCTATAAATTAGATTAAACTGTGAAAATGGGTATTGACTGCAGTAATTAGTAACTTCTCACTGAAGGTAATCTGCCTGCCTCTGTGGAAAGTCTTTGTGAATACAATACCTCTTTTAGAAGCAGGTATCAGATGCTACTGAATCACTGATCAGGGTCTTGATGTACTTTCCTGAATCAAACCTGCTGAATATTTTATTCTGAATGAAAACCTAGAAGTTTCTTTTAATTGTATGTCTTTTGTTTTACCAACTATCTATCTGTAATTCTGTCTACACATTTGTGAAATCTTATCAATAGATTTGAACTAAAATCAATGAATAAACTCTAATCAACATTTGTTTTTGCAAGTAGATCCTTCACAAGTTAATCAGAGAAAAGCCAGAAAACCTATTCTGAAAATCACACTCTATAGGGTGATCCAATCCGTTCTTGTTGCCAAAGGGCTGGAAGCTTTTTGACATGCTGGTAGTGAAAGCGTGTTGGCTTGTCATACACACAGTACATCAGTTTTGATAAAACATATTTATGGTCCATTTTGCTGTGACACAAAGGTCTGCCTCACTAACAATACCCACCCCTGGCAAAACTGGCCTGAGGAATTTCAGACAGACACTTTCCTCTAAATGAGTAGAAAATGCTGCCGTTCCTGAACTCGCATCACAGACACACTCCAACAATGTCTAATCACTGCAATCTGGATTTAGACTCTGCCTCTCCACTCCTGCAGTGCTGCTGAGAAAGACATCATATGATCATTGAAGCAAAACTCTATTTCTATTCTTGTCCGCCTGTGCACAGAGCTGCATTTGATACAAGATCCTCCGGAACACACAAATTGATCATAAAAGCTTCTGCAGCTAAAGATTATCCTGCTTCTGTTCTTACACTGGAATTATATCTCTCTAAAAGATTTCAGTTTGTCTAAGTAAACACAAAGAGCTTTGCACAGTTTATGTATTAAAAATGTGGGTTTCATGCAGATTATAGACATCAGGGTTGTTGTTTCATCTGTTTTTTGGATTAACATGAAACTTAAAGACTGTCACCTTCAAGTGTGTGTGCTATTCTGAAATCCTGACTGCAGATAAGATTGACTGCTTCTCTGCACCTGTCTCCCACAATCTGTCAATCAACCTGTCTCTGTCAATTCACTTTTTAAGCTTTATTTTGCATTCCACTATATTTCTAATATATATATACAGTACATACAGTCTATGGTCTGAATAATCAGACATAACTTAAATAACATAATATAAAGAACAATACTGCATTTGAAACATTAGCTCAATTAAAGTAGAAGAAATACTTTATATTCATTAAGTCATTTTCAGTTTTCAGTTTGATGTACAAAGCTTGTGCTGACCTAGATCCAAAATTAATCATATCTGGCATAACAACATCTGTCAAGCAGATGGAAAGAAATGATCTAATGGTATGTGCTTTAGAAGGAAAAGAGCTCATGGCCACCTGACTCTGAACTTTTCAAGGGTACACACATACAATAAGATATAATCCTCTGTATACACTGCAGGAGAAAATCCATCAATAGCCTATTTCTGAATGTCCTCACAGAACTCAATTAGAAGAGCCTTGGATAACAGATTGCTTCCCATGCTGAAACTCAGAATTTGAAGTGATATTTACTTTTTGAACCTCTCACTTTACTTCACGATGTAATCACAAAATAGTAACCTCTAACCAGTTGTTTCTGGATTATACAGACAACACAGAAGTTAAATTTGATGTGAGAAAAGAGATGGCTCAGATGCAGATATAGGCCTATAGCAGTAAATCTAGGCAAAATAATGCATAGCCATTAAGAAAACATATTTTTGGAGATGTGTGATCCACACAGAGTTACTACTTAAAGCAACTCTTGCCAAAATGCAATCTAGGGCCTTTTTGTGAATGTACCCAAGTCAAACTTTCATTTAAACGCTTACTTAAGACGGAAACGCCACTTTTTAGATTAACCGTATTTTCGTTTTGTGGTCAAATGACCTTGTGCTGGGGGCACTATTATGATAGCATAAAAAATCACTATTTTTAAAACACAAAGAAGGCTCGACACAACATGAAACTTTGCTTTAAGTATCACCATGGGCTCTACACATGAACTCAAGCATTGAGAACATTGTTTTTTCACTAACGACAAAACAATGAATTATCTGTGCATTTAAATGGAACTAAGCTTTAGCAGCTTTCCATCTTTACTCTCCTTCCTGTTACATTGCATTCGGAGATCAACTGTTTTTGACTGGCGAGATGGTGGCGCCCAGAAACACCAACAGCTAAAGTGAGTGGTTCTAAACCTTTCTTTTAGTAAACTCTGTGTACACAAACAATTTTCTCAATGCTCGAGTTCATGTGTAGAGCCCCTGGTGATACTTCGAACAAAGTTTCATGTTGTATCGAGCCTTCTTTGTTTTTTAAAAATAGTGATTTTGATGATGTCATAGTAGTGACCCTAGCTCTCCCATTCTAAAGGCCATTTGACCAAAAAACTAAAATACGGTAAATCTTAAAAGTGGCGTTTCCGTCCTAGTTACGCATTTAAACAAAAGTTTGACTCGGGTACATTCACAAAGAGACCCTAGGTTGCATTTTGACGAGAGTTACGCTTTGAAGGAAATTTCATTCATTCATTGAAACCTTTATTTAACCAGGATAAGAAACTCCTTGAGATTAAAAATCTCTTTTACAAGAGTGTCCTGGCAAGTGGCAGCAGCACGGTTTCAAATAGACAGAGACACTTACAGGTACATACATAAACACACTTTCACTCATATTCAAACAACAATGTCATCATAAAAAACCTGGGTCCTAAATCAATTTAAAAACAGAGACATACAGACTGCCTTTCTGCAGGGTCCTTTAAAAAGCCTTTAAAAGAATCAAATGAGACCAACTCCTTCAACTGGAGTTCATTCTGAAGCTGATTCCATGCAGATGGGGCTGCAAAATTAAAAGCCTTTTTGCCAAATGTTTGACAAATACGCTCATTCACTGTCTTGACAGTTAGATGGGAAGATTGATACCACTCTTTGTATGTCGGTAACTATGAAGCTGGAGCCAGCAGCAGGTTAGCTTAGACTAGCATAGCATAAAGGCTGGAAACAGAGGGAAACAGCTAGCATGGTTCTGTCCAAAGATTAAAAAAAAAATCCACCTACTTGCCCTTTTAAAGCTCATTTCTTAACATGCTATCTCATTTAACGGTGGGTTATGTGGCAAACTATTTCTTGGCTGGGACCAGTAACTTCCTGGAGTCCCTGGCAATTTCTCACAGTCAAGAAATAGCCCAGCACATGACCCAAATGCTCAATTTAGTCTGCTAGCTGTGACTTCATATTTAATATCAATGTTCTCATCTAATGCTTGGCAAGAAAGAAAAAAAGTAAATTTCCAAAACTGTCAAACTATTCATTTAAAATGTCAAACTAATGTTGTCATTGGTCATAACACCCACTTGGGAATAAGCAAGCAACTATTTTTGAATATCAAAGTTGCAAGAAGAGTGAACAGGAGACTTACAGGTGACAGCTGATGAATCAATCAAGTCAATGATGTTAACAGATGAGGATCCATTAGCTTAACTCTGTGGAGCACAGAGAAGTCCAAGCGTGACAGGAGTACTTGGGAGGGGGAATCAGCGTTAAAGGGAGATTTGGTTGGGTTAGTTGATGTTTTCATGCAGCTGAGGTAAGGTTTTGTGCTAATTGGAAAGAGATGAAGATACTGAAGCCTATGTTGAGAACATGTTTGTCAGGACATGTTTCTGAAACAAAAAGGGAAGATAGGATGTATCAGCCACAGGGTTCATACAGAGATCAGCTCTTGTCGACACATTCAATCAAATACTACCAAAAGCTCTGTGTGAAACAGTCTTTCCCATTTTAGGTCGTTAATCTCTTTATCATTCCCTTTGAACTTCAATCAGGGACTCCCACTGCATTTGCATTTTACAACTGCGGGTTATTGTTATAATTTCATGAGTAAAAGATGCTCAAATTACTTAATTGTGGCCTCTGAAAATGTTGTTGAATGTTGTTACGTATGATGTATTTCTGTTTCATAATCAGCAACCCACATTTAATTTATATTTTACAAATCTACCACTGGAATGTGTCTTTGAGTTCTCCTTCATTTGCAGAGGATAGTCACAGGGACTAATTGTGTAATTAGCTGTATCTTTTGTGACGCAGACGCTACATGAACGCAAACAGCAGCCAGAAATGAAACAGGAGGCTTTAATATATCCAAATCAGGCCTGTTGTCTTCATTTTTGTTTAACCAGTGAAACTGAATTGTATTTTTAGATCCCTTTTACCACTGGATCCTATTTTCATAATGTATAAATACAAATAGGCTATCTACATAAAATAAGATGAAGTATTCAAATACAGTATTCCAGCATGTTTTAAGACTGGCTTTGCTTTTGATGTTGTGTTATCTTAATTTTGCACAGTTTCTAAACGCTGGCTTATAAAATTAAATAGATAATAACAGTAATAAAAACAGTAAAATATCCAAATTGAAATTTCCCCTTGTGGGATTAATAAAGTATACATTATTATTATAGAAACAAATTTGATTGTAGTTGGAGCCCTTCCCATTTTGTTACATTAAACAAGGGACAAGTAACCAGTAGCTTATTCTTTAATTTGGCCAAAAATTGCATCTCCAGTGGCTGTTTAGTCAGTCTGTTTGACTGAACCTAAAACGTAGGGAAAAAAAATGCAATTACAATGCAGAATGCAGACAGAATGCACAGATTGATCATTACCCAGAAATCAGATTTGGACACTTTGGATGAATCTCTGGCCCCCATTTATAAATGGGGCCACAGAGTCATTTGGGAAAACTCAAAACAGCAAAAACAAAGCAGAGCGCAGTTCGTTAACAATCATTTAATATGCTTCTCACTCTGCCATCCTCAATGAAAAACAAATGACCCGAGTGGCATTCGACACAGGGGGTGAGCAACTCTGATCTTGTTTTTCTGAAAGAAGAGATGTGACAGATTTTTAGATGCTGTTTGAAATGCTAATGAACTCTGTTAGTAAAAGAAACATGAGGGGAACATCCACAAGCATACGTACAGTATATGCACACAAAGTCACAAACGGGTGTGCACGTGAATGCAAAGACACAGGCACAATGCGCACAGGCATAGTATTGGTTCCATGATGGATGGTCAATATTGTGTACACCTCTGTGAGATTGCAGAAAGCAGAACTGTGCACTTCAACTGTCTCCTGCAACAGTAAACACTGCAGCTGAGCCTTAATGGTTACTCATTTGGATTGTATTTGGCACAGTTAGAGGGGTCACACAAGGTCAGTATCGAGTGCGAGAAGAATTGTGTGATTGATAGCTGCACCACAGCACCTTGGTTTGAGACCTTGGGATTGAAGAAAGAGCTGAACCACAAATCAAGGATCTTGATTTACTGACCAATATCTCGTTATGACCATTACCTATACAAGCACCTCAAATGAGATGCATCTGAAAGGAAGTTGGTCATACTCTGAGAGACAGGATGAGGCATTTGCAATTTCAGGGGGACCTTGACATCCAGCCACTGCTCCTCCACACTGAGATAAAACAGCGGTGGTTTGAGCTCCAAATAAAAACACCCCCTGGTGGAATTAGACAACGACTAACTTATATATAATATCTGCCAGGTCTCCTCACTCCACTGACGTGAGGCAGTATGTCCGTTTTAAAGATTGCAAAGTGTTAGTCATGGATAGGCTAATTGGAAATTGACTCCACTGAGGCAGAAGCTATGCAGTGAGACAAAAGATACATTTTACTTTTCAGCATGGAGTCACTTACTGTCAAGTGAGAATAAAAGTGAGGTGGATGAGGATTTCTTTTTCAGAATACATAATTTGACGCCTGAATGGGCACTGTTCCACTAGTTCTATCTCATGATGAAAAAGTAGAGACGATTGTAGACGAAAATGAAGAGAACTTTTACCTTAGTTTTTATTTTATAAAAAATGTTACGTATGAATGCATAACATCTCGTTTTGTCTTTTTTCGTCAACAACAATAATGCATGTTAATTTAGTCTTAGTCAGTGTTTTTGGACATTAAGTCTTGTCATCGTCTCGTCTTCGTCATGGAAAAAAGGTTGTTGGCGAACATATTTAGTCTTGTCTCGTCTGACGAAATTAATACTACTCTCATCTCACCTTGTTCTTTTTACTCACCACCGCTATCAATGTCCTATTGGGCACCATAAATAGCATCTTACATTAAAATGCTCAGGCATAATAGCCAACAGTGAAAGAACTATTCAAGTATTTTACTTAAGTAAAGTTACCCAAGCAATCATGTAAAAAATATTCAATTAAAAGTAAAAGTCCTACTTCTCAAAACAGACAGTGTGACACACACATTTGTATTCATGATTTAGACTTTTTGCTAATCTTTGACTTGTTTGTGAAATAGTGGATTTGACCTTGCGGAGAAATGTCTCTTTGGTCAAACAGCTAAAGAATTCACCAGATCCAGTTTTTATAAAAGAGGTCACAAACCAAAAGAGTTGGAAAATGCCGACTTAATCTTTAAAATGCATTGCATTTTATCATGTGTTTCTATGTTGACGTGGAAAATAACTATAGTTCTCAGATAAATGTAGTGGGAGTTTAAGTATAAAGTAAAATAAAAATGAATATAATCAATTACAGTAAGTTTTAACTATAAGTATAACTAAAAAGTGTAAGTACTTAAGTACTGTACTTGATTAAAATGCAGTTACTTTTTTATCACTTATAACAGCATGGAAACATGGTAACTCAGGGGAAATTCAACTGGGAAACTACGAGGAATTATGAGGTATATCATCTTATTCTCACCACTGTGACTCCATGTTCCTTCCTGTCTATTGCTGCTTTTGGTGAGAAATGATCAGCTCATTTTTCTACTCTGTTCATCTAGTATCATGCAGATACACATCTGTTTTTTACAGTAATATTGGATTCTTAAATCAAACTAGAGAGGATCATTAGAGATTTAATGGAGCACAACAGACTCAGGGAGACTGGTGAGCTCCTAATCGAAGGAGGCTGATTCAGTCACAACAGCAAAATGAGTGGGAGGTGCTAAACCAGTTTCACATTAGTTCGCAGCTTTTGACCAAACTCCATTGCACTCTTCTCAGAATACCCAGTTGGTTTGTTAATTATGTGGCAAGATTGTTTACTCACTATACTGGAGCTATGCTCTTGTGCTCATATTAACTATAAATTTCTCTTGAAGGACAAAACTATGTTTGTTGCTCTGTGTTTTAAGTGCTTTTATGGTAGAAAGTGTCCATAGTTATGCTTTTGTTACATTTATGGTCTTTTTCTTCTAAACATGTTTAGCATCTACATTTCACTGAATATTTATTATTGCTCAAGTAATTAAGATTTCTTCTGGGACAGGATGGAATAAACACTGAGTTCAAGTAAAAGGTTACAATGACTTTAGAAATTAGCTCAAGGCACCAGCTTAATTAACTTTGCAGTTCATTCTTAACATTTCCAAGACACCCCAAAAAAAAAGTTAAATATTATAAAATGCTATTAAAATTAAAAAAATAAAATTTGAAACATCACAGTGGGGGGCCTTGAAATTTTCAAAAGACATTTCATATGGAGGAGAGCTGCCTGATCAGATAACATCAGCACAGGAAGATTACAAGATTTACCTTGAATGAAAATATATCCATTCAGAAAAAAGAAACATATATCTAATGTCACTCAACCATCTGCTTGTCAGACATATTGTATACACTTTCATTACCTAAATTTCCAACACCTGGAACCCGCTTGTTGGAAACTGCTGCTTTCACCCTGCTTGAACCATCAGTTCAAGAAAAGAAAATCACAGTGCAGCAAGCGCAACCTGAGAAGAGTGCTAGCCTTATGCCCATTTACTAGTAATGGCCAAATGAAGCTTTGTGAACCAGCTTTGTGTTTTCTGAGCCCACTAGATGGCGCTCTCTGTTCAACAAAGGGTTAAGAATCCACTGAATTGCAATGCCTTAGGCCTTTCTTTTAAAACCAAGAGCGCCATCTAGTGGGCTGAGAAAATAAAGACACTAGTTCACAAAGTTTCATTTGGCCATCACTAACATTTACATGATGCATATTCAATCACACTCTGTTTACCAAGAGACAGGTGACTGTCCAAATGTGAGGCATGTTTCACACACAACTGCAACAAAATGTTTGTGCTCTAATGTTTCAGTTACATTCATTTTTACTATGCTGTAAAAAGGGTTTGGTTTTCATGAGCCAAAATGCTGCAGTAGATTTATCCCTTCCTTATGAAGAGTTTTAAGCACCAACAGAAGGAGGGTGATATTTTATTTTTAATATCACAAAGAGCAATATTTTCCTTAATGCACTTTGTATCTCAACAAAATGCGTTGCCTCTGTGTCAGCTATTCTTTCTTTGTTCAGTTTATTGTATTTTATTTAAAAACAAGCCAATGTTGAAAAGCAAGCGTGTGAGAGTGATGCATGTGGGGTGTTAGATAAATATATGATTAACAATAAAGTTTTAGATTCCCATTTGTCCATTGACCTATCCAACCCAAATTCCACTGTCCCCCAGTGTGACAGCCCCTGTGTCACTAGTTAGGAAATGCCTTTAGATTTTGCATATTTGTGTTATTGTCAATAAACAACAAAGCGTTCTCCATCATTTCTGACTTCCCAACCCTGTCTGTGGCACAATATACTTTATAGTCTCATTTGATTATACGGCTAAATAACTTTTCTTAGTAAATGTTACTCAAACAGGATTAAAAGTGCATGAAAATGGGGATTTTCTGCCAAATATTTTGTGTGCTAGACTACAGTGCCTATGTTCATTGTATTGAAGGAACACGTCACCCAGGACAACAGTGTTATGGCACACAGGATTAAGATTTATTAGCCTTTGGCTACACAGACAACACTTGTTAGCTCAACCAATTCATTGTTGATTTTGACCTATTTATGGGATTTGTTCCTGACAAGGAAAGCAGATCAAGAGAAGTTCTAAGTTCTAATAGAATTAAAGTACACTTTATATCAATAGGCTTTTAAGTTTCAGTGTGGTGGAAAAGCCAGAATGATGGTCCATTAGGCCATTGCTTTCTGGTTATGGCACTTGAAAACATTTCAGTGTGTAGTAAGTACTGCAGGCGAAAGTCTTTACTGATCATACAACCATGCTACAATTATGGCTCAGGATTTGCTGTTGTTCCTAAATGTTGTGAAAAAGATTTGTTTTCCCCTCTTACATTCACACACCTTTACGGCAGAAGTGTTTGGTAACAAAAATGGGAAATACAGACAGCAGTCTCTCTTTTTCTTCCTGCTATACTGCATAAATGTCTGCAGGTGTAGAACATCCACAAAATCAGACCACAAGTGGTATGACAGTCAGTGCCATACCAAACCGACACTGCCTGAGACAACTTCACATCCTGTCAAACAGTGTGTTTTGCTCCATCTGAACTCAAAAGGGTGAAAAAGGCAGAGTCTGGAGTGTTTACTTGGTAGCTATCAAAAGTGTATAAAATATAGCCTCCTCAATAGTGCCATGGTGAAGCAAACACACAGTTATAGCGCTGATCTAAAGGATGCTATATGTTGTCTCCCATCGTGCGTGAGCAGCCCTTAGTTTAAATTTCACCAAACACATTGTTTGTATTGTTACACATTTATGATGATGTTACACAACTAAATATCTCAGGAGTAATATCTAACAACTTGAGAGCAATATCTAACGACTTGATGAAGACCTTGATTTCCTGAGCCTAAAGATGTTGAATTGATTGATAGAGTCTCCTTGAATCTTTGATATTGATAATTGCCTAAGTGACAACCTAGCTAGCCTGGTCTTGATCATGTAATTAGCAAAGACAGTAAATCCTTTCACATAAAACTGGAAGGTGGTTATGCTGCATGTTGTACACATCATATGTGGATGCAGATTTTAAACCCTTTCTCACATGTGGGGTTTTACTTAATAATCTTCTACAGTGATTCCCACCCCTAGGTACTTGTACCCATGCACTTCTGCAGTGTCAGGGGAATATGTGGAAAGCTCAACTAATTAACTCAATAAAGTCAACTAAAACATGATTAAAAACATTTTGATCTTCAAAGAAAATCTATCCACATCTGTGTGTTAAGGAGGAAAATAAACTGCCAAATAGGAATATAAAATTGGTGTGATGCTGATCTTTACTATATATTTAATAACCATTATACTGCATCCTCGAGTCGGTTGTACTTGCTGCCCTCACCAGTAAGCTGTACCTTTACTTTTGTTATTGAATCATTGAACTGTGTCTGTCCCTGCCTCGATTGTCTGCATTTGAAACCTCATTTGTTTGCTGCCTGTTACAGAAATAGTTGGCTTAAAGTAAAGAATAAACAGTTGAAATGTCGTTAAACAGTTGAAACTTCTGCCCCAAGACGTGGTATTAGTGTAAATGCAACTTGACTAAATTAAGCAACCAAAGCACTGATTGTTCAATTATACAGAAAATGTTGTTGAAATAACTAAAAATAAAAAACACTGAAATAATTGTAATTTTATGTTTTATATTATAAATAAATAGAGTTAGATAACATTTAATTTAAAATCTTTTCATAAGAACCTATTAAGCAACATCCACACATACTCATGCACACATACATACATACATACAGTGCGTACATACATACATATGCGCACACATATACTCACACTCATATTCCCTCATACTCATACACATTGTCACATTATGCATACATGCATGTTTATGTCTGTTTTATCAATGAAAGTATGTACTGTATGTATGTGAAAGTGTTAAGTACCGGTATATATGTATAGACAACTGAAGTATTCAATTTTGGCCTAGGTGGCTTCTCATAGACAAAAGTAAATTTGGAACCCTTCTTCTGTTGATGCTCTCAGGGTGGACTGTGTAGATAAACCACTGAGGCTGCAGGTAAATTTCAGGCATGACTATGACTCTGATCTGTGCTGACAAACTGAAACTGCATACAGGACTTCAGTGCTTCCAAGAGCAGATCTGAGGAGCATTACAGACAGACAGACAGATAGTTGGAGAGATGGGCAGACAGGAGCTCAGCTTTCCCTCTGCTGAGCAGACGGTCTCAGGCCCGGTCACATTACCTCAGCCTGAATGGTTTGTCTCCCAGCTGCTCAGCTGAGTCCTCACCCTGTCACTCCACTCTACTGGGATCTATTCCTGTCTGAGTCTATGCTAGGAGACATCTGTCAACATGTGTAACGCACTCAAGGAACAAAACTAAAGTCTGTACCATGTGGGAGTTAGCTATCAGTGTCAATACATCTCAACCTGCACGGAGAAACAGGGTGGGTGATAGAAGAAAGAGAGGAGGCATCAAAGAAAAGAAAAAAAACATCAACTCGTCCAACTTTTTCTTAGATAATTGAGCCATTCTTAAGAGCTTATTCAGAGGAACAGATTCCATAAGCTACACTAAACCCCACAATCCTCATCTCAATGAGTAATACGATACATTATTATGTATGTTTAGATGGATGAACATCATTTCCATAATTTGAGACAGATTAACATAAATAAATGCAATTTTCAATAAGCAGTATTATGAAGCACATCAGCTACTATATAATTTCTACACTATTTTTTTTAAAGTGGTCTGAAAGGGAAATGGCGTGAAACAAAGCATACATTTTTGTAATGTCTAAATCCAGGGCTGTTTCCATCTTGCCATGAACCAGCATCAGCAATATTGATGACTCAAATGTGCTCTGTATGGATATTGAATATTCAGCAATTTGGTGAAAAGACTTTCCAACAGTAAGTGGTTGAGTGATGGGCCAACCCTTTCAACAGCCTAAAATCTCAGCACTTTTTCAAAGATTCTGCCTTGTTCAGTATATTAGTTAATGCTGAGTGGCTTCTATGGCAAGGCAGGACATATTCCAATGCTTCTAATCAATATTTGTATGATTAAAGCAGCTACTTTGTCTGACCATGCAGCACAAACACACACCTGTTGTGCGCTACCTCAGAGGATGAATGTGGGCAGCAGAGAATCATATATTTAGCTATTTATTTTTACTACTTTACATTCTGCTGATAAACAGAAACACTGTCTTCTTTTCAACAGAAAGCGAGATAATCAAAAATATGAATGTCAAATCACAAAAAAAATCCAGAGCTTCCCTATGTTCTTCATATTTACGCATTAGTGAATGCATGACTGATGACTCCCCCTCTGGGTAACATCCTCACTGTCTAAGTAAAACCGTTAGTCCTTTTTATTTATGCATTCATTTATTTATTCATTCATTTATTTATTTAGTTGTGTCAAGTATGGGGCTGTTAGCGATGTAAGTGAGGAAATGGCACTTCTCAGAGCTTTTTCTTTTTCTCTTTTTTTCCTTACATTTTCAAGGATACATTGACGTTTGCTGTATGACAGTCCTTGAAATTATAAAATCATTCTTTCTTACTATTAATTCATGCTCTGAATACATCACATATTATTCCCGAGCCAAACAGCCTATGGAATCCATCTTTTTCCTGAAAAATCAATCAATCAATCAATACTGATTCCTGATATACTGATGCACTGAGCAGCAACATACATGAAAGCATAATCTATCATTAAATTAAATTATAAAATCTATCACAAACGAGGATCTAAAAAGCAACAGACCAGTGACACAATTGTTAAATTTTTGAGATGTGAAATGTCCTAACAGGGCTGAAGTTTTGAATAGTCTGTGCGTATAATTACTCTTGCTGCAATAAGTCATGTAGTTCGTAAATACATTTATGAAGACCTGAGTGCTGGCTACAATTTCTTTTCTTTTTTTTTAAACAAGATTTAGTCCTGCATAATTACTTGTAACCAAAAGTGATTAGCCCCATTAAATTGATGAGAAGTAGTAAATCATGGCAATGAAAACATACTCTATTTTATAAGACTCCTAATTGTAAAAAGCAGCTCTCATTGAAAAGCTAATAAACCTCTATTGGCTGCGTTCGGTTCAGACTCAGACATCACAGCATTGAGCTTCAGTGCGGCTGCAACCGAGTGATTTTGATAAATGACCTTATTACTTTGTTTAGGTGTTGAGGGAAGATGTTTTGGTGCTGCCCAGTACATTAGTTCTTTGTCCTTAATGATGCCCGCAGACTTCCCCCATGGCAGACAGTATATTTTACTAACTGGTTTACACACAATGAGAAGAACCACCTACTCTCTTTCTCTAGGCCCAAGAAAATTGTCTGTCCCACAATGATGCTTATGGGTTTTATATAGTGCATTGTCACTTGGATTAGTGGGCTATGCTACTTTGGGAACGAGCAATTGGCCACCTCCTGGCTGCAAGGTTATTTGACTGGTAAGGAGGACACTGTCACAAACAAGGTTGCAGGTAAAGCATACATGACAACTGCTGTCAATGGTAAAGATCCTGGTTTTGGTTAAAGTAAGTACTTTGTTAAGGTTTGAGGACTTTTGTTGTTATGGTAACAATCATAAACATATGGTTAAGGTTAGGGAAGGATTATGGTAAAATGCCTTAAAAAGAATGTTCACTGGAAATGGGAAACAAACCAAAAAAACAGCGATTTCCTGACCTCCTCCCTATCTGGACTTTGTTGTCATCACTTTGCTTCCTCCATGGCTCCAAATTTTACTGGCTGGTATGTGATTCGGACATTTGCGTTCTCACATACAGCTCCTCTGGGGAAAGTTGCATTGTATGTGTAAAGTGAGTATACACAAGTAAGTATACAGCCACATTAGTGGCTGTGTGAGGCTGTGCTTAAGCACAGTGGTGCTCTGAGCTAAATGCTAATGTCACAATGCTGAAATGCCAACATTGACAATGTGCTGAAGTTTAGCAGTTATGAATACCGTGTTCACCGTAAGTTAAACAAGTTGCAAATGCTTACATTTGCCAAATAGCACCAAAGTACAGCTGTTGGGATGTTATTCATTTTGCAATTATTTGGTCATAAACTACATTGTTAGGCAAATAGATGAAAAGTCAGGAGATCAAAAAAAGTTATTACAATTTATCCTAAATCATGTCATGTCATGGCAATCCAAACAATAGTTGTCGATGAAATTTCAACCTTATAGAAACCAGAGGAAATTAAAATCCAGTCCAGAATCCAAAGTCACTGAGATTCATCCTCTGGGGACTATGATGGTCTGTACAGAATTTCATGGCAATCCACCCATCCAAATATTTCTGTCTGGACCTAAAGTGGTGAACCAATCAACCAATAATGCATTCCATAGAGTCATGCTGCTGGTGTGGCTACAAAAAAAATCACATATTCATCATTTATAGATGTAAATGAGTTTCAAATGGATTAAAAGAAATAGATACTTAAATTACACTGATAAATAGTACTTTTCATGATACAAAACTGCTTTTGTGACTCACATGATTGGATGTTCAGTAGCCTATGTAGGCTTATTATAACTTTTGTCTTATTACAGAGAAAGCGCTTTAACTTCTCCTCAGGGAGCACTCTCTTCTCTAACAGATCTCATGCTAATATCATCAAGCCCCCAGGTAGAGCCCAGCCAGAGTGTAAGCATAGCTGGAATCAGATACAGGCCTTGTCACTGATGACTCAGACAGTCCCTCAAGCCCAACACAATTTGGCGCAGAGGACAGCCATCATTGCTCTACCTCCGCATATTCATGCAGTCTGTGCTCCGAATATTAAACATATAATTCGCAGAAGCAAGTTTGGGAGTCCTGTATGTTAATTTGCAATGATATCTGAGGCCACACAGCCTCTGTGCCACATATGAACCACTCCATTTGCAATCAGTAAGAGACAATTAGATACCAAACATAGAAGCCCTTGTGTAGTAAATGAGAGGCATGTGGATAAAGCTCTCTGACGGAGAACAGAGAATAATTCAGCCACGCTATAGTTGATTTTCATGTTATGGATTCTTTTTTTCATATATGTAAGATAGATTTTAAGTCTAATAGTTCAGATATTCACAGACGTGACTGTGACTGGTACTAAAATAATGTGAGCACATCACCCCAGTGGTAGTGTCTCTTTACTGGATCTCCGTCGACTTTAGAATCCAGTTCAAGACCCGGTTGATTTTGTTGCTTGATTTTTTATCTTATTGGTCGGGCACCATCTTATATCACGGATCTTATTCAAAGGCACTCAGCCCCGAGGTCTCTTAGATCTGAGGACATCCTCTACGTCCCCCGATCTCAACTCAAACTAAAAGGTGACAGAGCCTTTGCAGTTGCTGCTCCACGACTGTGGAACCAGCTGCCTTTAGATATTAGATGTGCTCCCTCCATTTCTGTTTTTAAATCTAGACTTAAGACACACTTTACTCTCTGGCCTTTTTAACACACTAATCGCTCATTCTGTTATTATGTCTATAATTCTGTATTTGTAAATTATGTTTGTTGTTGTTGGGAAGCTTTTTTCTATGTGTGTTTTTTCTATTTCAATGTTTTTATACAGCACCTTGGTGCTTCCTTGTACATCACTTTGGTCAGCTTGGACAGTTTAAATGTGCTCTAGAAATAACTTCCTTCCTTACCCACTATACAAGAATTGCCGTACAAACATTAATTATATAACCGGTATACATTCTGCACATCATTTTGACTCAAATATATTGTACTTCTCACTTGAAAGTAGCACTGTAATATTTAAACAACAGACTTTTCTCTGTCAAACACAGATCTAGCTAACAAAATCAGTAGTCATTTGAATATATATATATATCAACAACCAAACTACCATGAGATTTTTATATACAGTGAGTTGATTTGATTGTAGTATTTGTTTTTTCAACTATTTTGCTGATGTTTGTATGATACAACTTTAGACTTTGTTTGTGTGAAATACAATTACTTTTAAACCCAGTGCAATGAACATAAATAATGCCATCTATTTGAACAGTACAAAAAGACACAAGAGGCACTGTATCACCATTTACTGGCTTCAGAAAATACAAATCACTTATTAAGGCCTCATTCTGTTGGGTTCATCAACATTCTCTGCATAGAAATATACTGTCAAGCTTATTTTCTGGAGACCAACTTTAATTAAAAGTTACTTAATCAACTTAACAAAAAAATGTTTACAATTGCTATGACAACTTTCCTAAACTCTTAACACAGTTAGCACATCTGTCTGTGTAGGCTATACAATTAACACATTTCTTGTTGCTTTGACACAAAATGCATACAGTTAACACAAATTTAAAATGCTAGAAAATCTTTTACAAACAAGCTCAACCAAGACCAAAACAATGGATTTTTACTGACAAATTTGCAAATGCTGTCAGAACAGATAACATCATGTTCTAAACCTCTTATAGGATAAAGTCAAAGTGAACAGCTGTTCATATTATAAATTGAAACATAAATATATCCCCTCCATTTTAAACCTGTATTCCATTGTTACTGTAAATGAGAGAAACAGCTGATTGAAGTTATGCAAATAAGTCAGTCACAGCTGATTCCCATCTAGGAAACACACTCAGTGGAGTTGCAACTGATTGATTTCTGCAGATACCATTGTGCTGATGTGCAATGATTCACTCAGTCTCAGTTTCAGTTGTCCATTTTTCTCCAGGGTTGACGAACGAGGTTCAGCTTTTTTTTCTCCAATTGCAACTGGATTTTTTCTGCAGACAACAAGGTTGTACTGTGTTGCATTCATGAGCAGCTTTAGTTTTCAAGTTTTGATAGGTGGAGTTCAGAAGTGGCATTTATGAGCGACTTCAGTTCATATATATATTCAGCCTTATTCACTTTCCAGAAGGGTGGAGTTTTGGGTGGAACCCCCCCCCCCCTCCCCCTCCATAGAACCACATTGACCTCTGGTGGTAACAGTAGTGCATAACACTAACACATATAAGCATTTGCTTAACTGATGAACTCTTAAGAACAGGGACACCTTAACTCAGCTCATTACAGTATTAAGGCTTAAGTAAGCTCATTTGAAGATAGCCTAGTTTTATTGGTATTATAAAACTACGGAAGGAAAAATAGCATGGCTTTCTTAACAGCCTCATGTAACTACTAAAACAAACTAGAGAATTAGGGCATTCAGACGATGCATGGTTCCCTTTGACCCATAAAAGGTTTCAGAGCTGTTTCCAGAAAGCGGCAAGTGGTCCCCATCCAATTCATACTTTGCACACCATCACAACTACTAGCTGGCGGGCAAGAACATCAGTCTCCTATTGTCCACTTTCCACAAGCAGGTCCTTTTAACATAGTATCTAATTTATAAGCATAACTTCTCACCTCACAGATACCTAATTTGGAATAACAGAGATATATTATATAAAAACAAATCACTCTTCTTTGAGAATTGGGTACTCAATCAGATTCTGGTGGTGGATCAGCTATTTAATAGAGAGGGGCAACTTTTCACTTACAGAGAGTTTTTATCAACATATAACATTCCTGTTACGCCAAGAGAATTCGCAATTGTATTTGACGTCATTCCATCAGGCACCATAATGCTTTTCAGATATACTGGAAGACTTCCTCCTACCTCTGTACGTCTCCCTCCCCGATGTGGCTCAATCACCAGTTGGAAAAATCTGTTTTTCCCTCGAAATAATAAGAACATCCGTACTTTATTTCAGAAAGAAATTATTTCATGATACTGTCCATGGTTGCCACATGGTAACAAATATAGGCTATTGTAACGCTGGCTGCACGCAGATCCTACAGACGCAGACCGCTACGATTGACTGACATACACACACGGGCGCATTATTAAAATCATACGCTGGACGCTTTATTAGTCTTTCACATGGGTTTAGTTAATGATCGGGATATAATTTATATAATACCATTTTAGCGTATAGGGTGTAGCGCTACGTATTCAGATGAAGACTTCATCACACGATGGAACAATTAGCAAACGTTAGCGGGTAGCTAGTTAGCTAGTAACACTCACCTTTGCTTTTTACTTGAAGATATTCCTGTTTTTTACATGCGACAGCGTTTTCACCACCATCCACTCTTTCCACGGCTTTCATTTTTTGTGCAGTGTAAGGTGCCGGGTTCTCTATAGATGTAGTTAAATATCTCCAAACTCCAAGTCTGGTAGAGACTTTGCCAGCTTCAAAGCAATGAAAACATCAACGGGTGCTGTGTACGGATCACAAGTTCCGAGTATGTTAATCTTTTCACAATATCTAATTTTAACATTTGGTGACATATGGTCTAAATAGTTTTATGGTCTAAATAGATTGATTATAGTGTTGGAAATCTGCAAGGCTGCAATTCCTGTGGCTGGCCACTGTTCGTCGCCATTTTCTCTGCGTTTCTTGCCCGCCAGGTATCCATGGTGATCACGTGACTGCAAAGTATGAATTGCTGAAAAATGCAATTCTTACAGAAATCTACAAATGTCAAACGTGTTTGATACCAAATCACAACATGGATTTTTCTCTGGTGTTCCTCAAGTTCTAGGTGTGTTGTTCCAAAAGCCATTTCTGAACAGCTGACTTCTGACCCACAGTGTCAGGTTCAATTCTGGTCAATAACCCAGTAACACTGTCTCCAAACAGCACCTGTTTACTGGTTCCACTTATTATTCCACTTATTTAGTATTATTCATCCTCCTCATATCTCACTTATTATTTGTTATTTATTCATTATTCTTATTTCCTATTTCAGAACTGTTCATAATGTTCATACTGTTCATATTGTAATATAGTACCCAGTACCCTTTGCACTATGTTCCACATTTAAATATTTTTTATTGAACTCTTCATTGCACTCATGCCTCTATATTGTTTCTGTTAAGAGTATGTATATATTAGTGTGTATATATTGTTTGGTTGTTTTGTATGTGTAAGCACATTGTGAGCAATACAATCCAAAGAAAAATCCCTCGTATGTGTCCTCATACCTGGCAAATAAAGCTGATTCTGATTTGGTATTTTGGAGGAATTAATGACTTTTTTTTTTAAATTAATTCTTGTGTGGTAGGCCTACAAAATGGTTAAATGTGCACCAAATAACAAATTATATTAAACCTAAAACTGCTGCAATAACTTACAAGACATAGACTAGGAGCATGAGAATGGTCATCATACACTCATATCATGACATATTAAGCCCTTATAAAAGTTAACAATTTGTTTTAATTAGTTAATCAATTTGGCAATTTATTTCTAATTTATGATTAGAAAACACAGTTTGAGTTGCATGTTAAATTAATCCTCAGGATCCCAGATTTCAAATGCTGTATCCAACTTACATGTGGACTCTATGGACCTGCTATCACCCAATAAACATCCCCTGTCCCCACCCATACCCCTCTAGAAAAAGGGGACAGAATGCTAAGGGGTTAAAAATAAACTGAGGAGCCTTCTCTGTTCTTTTGGTTTTTGCTTCTGTTGCTCAGAAACAGGCAACACTTAAAAATACATAATATATGAAGGCTTGATTTTGGGAATACTAACTGATGTTCTTTTTCTTAGAAGTCTGGATGAATATCTTGTGAAACAGTTTCTAGTTGTTTAAGGGTAAGGAAGTATAACAGAAGATATCTCAGGACTCTTTTCATATAAATCAGGTCTGGACCAAACTTTAATTTACAGAGACCCAACATTAACCCCTTAGCAAGCACTTGGTGCATAATAATCATGTTTAGTATTGAGACACAAACACATTACACACTTGGTCTAAACTGCACTTTATTGTAATCTGATACATATACACGTTTGGAAAGCACTAAAGGACAAATAGCGGTGTTCTGTAATGACAATACTGTAGAATTTTAAGACTTCAATGTGATATAATATGGCTGACTTCTGCTTCTTTCTGTTTTTGAGAGTGGTGAAAAGGTTGAAGTCATAACGCAGCACTCTAGGGGTACGCAGTAGTGAGAGCTGAGATTTATCAGGCCCCATGTTGTTCTTTGGCCATCAAAGCTGTGGATGATATAGGTATTGTATTCTTTTCATTTCCAAACATTATAAACCTCAACAATATCAATCACTTCATCTAGAGGTTTGATGCCAAGGGGATGGAAATCACTGATCTAGAGAAGTTATTAAAAAGTAAGACATCCAAGTACTTTGTACATTGTGTATTTCACATCAGTTAAAACTAAACATATAGATGTTCTACTACTAACTACGTCACAACAACAAATTGGAAATGCAGTTTCAACTTGTTATCACTCACTACGCAGATTTAAAATTGCCTTTACAATTACTCATAAGCAATACAAAAGTTAAACTTTGCTCTTGTTGGTCTTATCTGGATTATTTTCATCATCATGACATATTATCTTGCACAATGTGTGGCACAGTGTACCTAAGCTTGAAAACAGGCATCACCAGTCTGGTCTTGCTCTGTAGTCATTTACTGGCAGATGGAGGAAATGACTCATGTTCCCAAGTCAGCGTGAACAATAACAGTATGAGTATGAGTTGAGTTGTATTCTCAATAATACTTCCAATCCACAAAATGTGTTATGAAACTGTTACATCCCACACCTTCTACTCAGCTGTATAATAGAATGAGAAAAACAAAATGAGATAAAGTGCAGACCTCATCAGATCAAGATCTCACAGTCTTTGGACACAAAACCTTGAAAAAGCCTATGGAAACCTGCTCTGACAGAAGGGGAATTAGTTTGACATTTTGTCCTAATGGTGCTACAAGAAAGGGCAGGTGTTCATAGACACATAAGGATTCATCCTGTGGGGCCCAAGAATATCCACTGCAAATGCTATGGAAATATTGCCATTACAGTAGCTTTTGAAAGGCCAAGAAGCCTATTCATAAAAACCATTAGGAATCCTCTGGGGACCAGAGGTTCATGTAAATGTGGCCAGTAAGTTTAACTGGCCACAGTAGTAAGTAACTTTTTGCATCCACACACCCGAGTGGGCAGAAACAGAAAGGATGAATGGGAAATCAGCCTGTTAGTAAAACTCAATACATGGTTTAATCATGTACACATGCCACTATAGGTTCAAAATTATACTCCGAGCAGGCTCATCAAAAACCATTATGCATCTGGGTGGCAGACTGCAGTTGGTTTGATTCCTGTGTCAACAGCCGTTGATTCCCCTCCTGTGGCATCCTTGAGTAAAAAGACTGAATCTCTAGCAGCTCCTCAATGCCAGGAAAATAAAACGTAATAGATGAAAAGGCACGATAAAAAACGAAAATTCACGGTGAGTGAAAAATATGACATGAAAGTATTGACTCATTATGTCATAAGTATTGACTAAAAATTTTAGATACTAAGTCAAAATTATGATATGGAAAGTCAAAACTGCGAGATGGGAAGTCAATATTATGAGATACCAAGACAAATGTATTAAATAGTGAGTCAAAGTTATGAGACACTACAAATGTGTTTTTGTTAATAAACAAAAGATTTTAATGAATCTACTTGTCAAGTAGCTAGGCTATTTAATTCGAACATTATACAAAATAGGCTTTACCATGTGGTTATTCCATATGACTATTCATTTAATTCATTACCAGTAAACATGCTATCATGGTATAGTTATTGAGATATAAAATTATCTATATAGGGATAGAAGATTTTGGCCATACGGCCCAGCCCTACTTTATACATAATTTTTCATCTAAATTTTCTTTACCTGGCGAAAATGGTCCTTCGATTGTTTCCGCCATGGTTTCCGTCAGCCTAAATCACAAGACCAGAGTGCCTGACACCAGAGTGCCTGACACAATCACACAAGTCAAAGGTGGATACCGTCAAAAAAAATGTATACCGTTCACAGATTTATGTAGGCGGTGCCACCACATCTCCAAATGAAATGCTAGAGAATAATCCCTCTGGATAAAATACCAGACATGCTGTTGATGAGAGCAGATTGTGAAACGTTCATGAGTTTTCCGTAGGTGACGTCGGCAGGGTGGGATGATGACGTTTGGGAAGGCCCTATACAAAAAGCAGCTTCCGCGTGACGTAGCTGAACAGTCAGCATTCTTTCTTCGCTGTAGCTAACACCGTCTGAACCGTCGTGTTGCAACAACATTGCCAAACCTTTTAGGTGAAAACACGATTTTGTAATCTCAGTTTTCTATTCTGTCTTTATTTTTCTTCTCTTGGAGGACAAGACAAAAATCACACTGACGTTCCTTTTGTGAAGGTAAGATAGTTTTGTGTCGTTGTAGCCTGGCTAACGTGAAGCTAGCTAAGCTAACCGACCGGTCTGTTCGGAAGTTCGTCTTGAGTCGATTATTTAACGTTAAATGCTATTCATAGCGGTAAAATATTAGTGTAGGTTTTCACTTTAGCGTTAGCTGACTTCGTTGAAGTAAAGAAGTTGAGACTAACTGATTTTGCGTTCAAGAAAAACGACGGGATTTCAATAGTTGTTTATAGCAGCTTATCTGTTGGCTTCCCGGCGGCCTACTGTTGAACAAAACCCTCAAGATGTCGCTGTATGTGGACATCCGGTGTCTGAACAAAGACCTCAGAACATCAGCTGATGGGGGTTTCTTCTTGGTCTACATTCTAGTCCTTTTTATATATGATTCCATGCCAATTTCGTTGGATTATAGAAAATACGTATTTCATTTTTGAAACCCTGTGTTTTAGCCTTTTTTGGCACATCTTTTAATTTGGGGAAATGGCATTATTAACCACGTACTTAGATTGAGTACATAGAGATTTGCAGTTTTATTTAATTCCGAAATAACAAACATGAATCTATCATAAATTAATGGACGTGGATAATTATAGCACATGCAATCCTGGTTTCCCCCTCGGCAACGTTTCTGTGATCAGGTCAGGTTTAGGTTACCGTTAGATAAGGTAACGTTACGCGTAGGTAACTTGGGTCAACCTTATTAGTTATGTATTACTGACTCACAGAAGACAAGATGTTGGGGTGTTGGGTTAAAGTAATGAGAAGCGCAAAGCTATTGGGGAAATGGTGTGCTAAGCTAGCACGGAGCACCGTTTCATCTAACGTTACTCAACAATTTGGAAATCCGTTACGCAGCAAACAAATAGGAGATATACTGGCTATGTCAGATAATACTAACCGCTTGATTGTAACGTTTAAGTGTTTGATAACCCTTAAAGTGTCTTTTGTTTGCATTTTACACACATTAGTTGTCAGCTAATGTGTTACTTTAAATCTGTCTTTGCTTCCAGGTCGCTCTTTCCTTCCCACTCCCGGAACATTATTCTTTTCAGATATACTTTGTCAAGCCGCCAAAGTGGAGAGTGTCGTTGCACAAGGGGGTCCTTCTCGTTTCAGGTATGACCCAATATGACCCAATTACACTGGTCTTTTTAATACTGGTAATCCTCTATAACTGCTCAAAAAGGGCTTAGATGTTAAGTTAAAACTTTTTTTTTTCCTTTTTTTGTATCACAGTGTAGGGGGAGGAGGTGGGGGTGCACCTCAGCACTATCCCAAGACTGTCGGCAACAGGTGATTTTACCAAAGTTTCCTTTCACATGGAATACTCAGTCATTACTTTTTATTACATGTCCATAACCATCTCCACTGGACTTAAGTTGCACACCCACATGTAACACATCTGGAGGAAAGGGGTGTCTTTCATAAATGGCTTCTTTAGTCTCTGAATATATAGCTCTACACCACCCCTGGAGGTTTCCAGTTATTAGGATAAAATTAATTTTCTTTGGTTTTACTTTCTTATGCATTGGCAGTGGTTCATGTGGATTCAGTGTTATTGTTGGGCATGGGCAGCATGTAAGCTACAGGGTAGTATTTTATTGTAACTGATTTTCTCAGTGAGTTAAATGTGTATTACCAAGACATGTCGGGACACATTGGCAGTTGTGCATCATAAGATAGAAACCTAATTTGGCCACCCACCATGGATTAGTGCTAGATACCTGTGATACAAGGTCACATGTTTCTGATAAATATTTCTGTATTGATTTTGTTTTGTGTCCATTACAGCGAGTTCCTGGGGAAAACCCCAGGTTCTAGCGTTCAGAGATGGGTACCTTCTCGAAGCACTAGACGAGATGCCAACTCCTCCAACGAGAAAGGGCAAAATGATGCAATCTTCAGGAAAGTGAGAGGGTTAGTATCCATAGTAAATACAATTTTAAAAAACAATTCTTAGAGTATTATTTAAAATAATGGGCTTTTTTGCCCCATTGGAAATTTGTTGATGCTTCATTGATTGTTGTTGGTATATTGATTTCTTTTTGTCTTCTTCCTCTTTTTCAGCATACTTAATAAGTTGACACCTGAGAAGTTTGACAAACTATGCCTGGAGCTCCTCAATGTGGGTGTAGAGTCAAAACTTGTCTTAAAAGGAACCATCTTGTTGGTAAGTGTTCTTTTACCTGTATTCATGTATACCGCTGCGTTCCATTTACTTCCCAAGATGGGAGCTGGGAATGACGAGTTGATCACTTTTCAGTACATGTTGGAAATATTTCACACACTGGGGGAAGTGGGGTTTGCTGTAGCCAGGTTAGCCATTATTAACAATCCCAGGTGATTGCAACACATTACGCTGTATTTAACGCATAACGTTAAATACCGTAGCAACATGCCCACAGGTAAGGGTTGGACAGTACTGAGTGCAAGACTAATTCAATGAGACACATAAGACAGAAGTGCTGAAGTTACTTCTGTGAATCCGTAGAGCAGCCATCTTGGATTTTGAAGTCAGGGTTGGTGAGGTTCTCAACTTTCGGAGTCTGACTAACTAAAAGCCTGACTTCAGGGGGCGTTCATGTTGAAATTTTTGACAGGAGCTCCAAAATTTCCTAGTTGAAAGAAGGGCTGAACGATATTGTGTTTTAGCATCGACCTTGCGATGTTTGCATGCGCGATAGTCACATTGCAGGACGTTACGATGTTGACGATTCTTGATAGAAAAAGTAAACTTCCACCGTTCTCCTTTTTACATGATTACCGACCAAGCCTTGTTCTTGGATACAGTTTGTTGCTAGTGCGCGTGACATGCAGGTCTGATCTTTATCAAACTAACGAGCTGGCCCCGCTAGTCGACCACAACCTGACATTTAGAGGAAGCAACATGCAGTCATTCACGTTAGCCCGGATTGATTATTATATGAATACAAAGGTGTCATGTTGGTCAACCAGTGTGTTTCTACCCAATTTTCCTCCAAAATCACTTCAGAAGAGTAATGTTAGTCATAGCGCTTGTTTGTTTGTAAAGCATTAAAGTTCAACAAAGAATGGTCTATCTATATCGCAGGGGGAAAATTATCACAATGTAAGATTTTTCCAATATCGTGCAGGCCTAGTTGAAATGGAATGCCCCATTATTACGTTTTTAAATGGTCACTTCATTGGTTTCTATTTTTGTCGCTTTAGATCGTTGACAAAGCCCTCGAAGAGCCCAAGTATAGCCAGTTATACGCTCAACTATGTCGCCGCTTGGCAGAGGATGCACCAAACTTTGAAGACCCGGCAGAAATTCAAGCAACACAAAAGCAAAATACTGTAAGTTATTCTAACAAAATTTGCACAGGAATATTGTTACTGCTCTGGTATTTTCAGTCTGGATTTTATACAAATTGTTTTTACAGACCTTCAGAAGGCTTCTGATTTCCAAGCTTCAAGATGAGTTTGAGAACCGCGCCAGCAATGTTGAAAGTAAGTGCATTTTATATAAGAGGCTGGTTACAAAATGCATTTGGTCATGTCTTGCATGAATTGTTCCTTATTTTCTACAACTTTCTTTCTGTAGTCTTTGACAAAGATGACACTCCTCTCACCTCTGAGGAGGAGGAGCAGCGTGGTATTGCAAAGCTCAAGATGCTGGGCAACATCAAATTCATCGGGGAACTTGGCAAACTCAACCTCATCCATGAATCTATCCTCCATAAGTGCATCAAAACAGTTGAGTTCTGTTGAAAAATGTCTACATGGTTAGGTGGAATGATAAACCATATTCCTGTCAGTTAGATACTGCAGCAATCAAATTTGAAGTGATATGAACAGAGTTTCCTATTTGGGACATAATTTGAAATTGGGAAAGATTAAGAAGTTGGGGGAGAAAAAAAGGTTATAAATTGCAATTATGTTTGTTTCAATATCGTATCATGATATCAACCATAAGAAATTACAGTAATGTGTATTAAATGTTTCTTCTTTCTTTTTAGCTTTTGGAAAAGAAGAAGAGAGTCCAACTTAAGGATATGGGTGAAGATTTGGAATGCCTCTGTCAGATAATGAGAACAGTGGGACCTAAACTTGATCATGAAAAGGCTAGGGTGAGTATGTGGAAAACAACCAAATAATAGTCTTTTTCTTAAAATGTGTTTGTTCCATTTAATAACAAATACTCTCCCATCAGTCTCTGATGGATCAGTATTTTAGCCGCATGCGGGCCTTAACGAACAACAAGGAACTGCCGGCTAGGATCCGTTTCCTGCTGCAGAACACAGTGGAGCAGCGAGACAACAACTGGGCCGCTCGCAAGGCGTACACTGACAACGGCCCAAAGACGATCAATCAAGTTCGTCAGGATGCAGTAAAGGTTAGTCTTCCCGGTCCACTTTAGGATGAATTGTCTGTTTATCATGGACTGTAAGACTAGTCTAGTCCATAGTGTGATGCATCCTTAGATTCTGACTGGATTCTAACTGCTTTGCAGGATTTGGGTGTTTTCATTCCACCTTCGAGCGATGGAATGAGGAATGAATTCTTCATGGAAAACTCCTCCTTCCTGCCAACAAGGATCAAGTTTGACCGAGAAACTCTTGGTGGACTGGCTGATATGTTTGGACAAATGCCTGGTATGTCACAGCTTTTATTCCCTCAGTGATAAGACAGTGTTACACTATCTCTATTAATAAGGAGTGATTCTTTCTAGAAATGTTTTTAATGTTCGTTGTCTTGTTTTGGGTAGGAAGTGGCATTGGTACAGGTCCAGGAGTCATACAGGATCACTATTCCCCTACCATGGGACGCCATCGCACAAACCCGCTTTACAATGGCCACATTGGAAACAGCAATGGTTCTCACCAGCCTCAGTTTGATGCGGGAAGCAAACCATATATAAAACCAAACCAGGTACATGCAGTTCATCTACAGTTTAATTTTTCAGTATTTGTAATGGTGAATCGGAGAGTTGTCATTTCTAACTATAAATCTGTGAATTTTCTTTTTTTTAAGGGGCAGAGTTCACCTGTTTTTAACCACAAACCGAATCACCCAGTGCAGATGCAGTCTAAGGATATGGCTCCACGATTTGGAAAGAAGGGGAAGGTCAATGCTGATGAGGTACAACCGTGTACATTGATAAACTAAGATTGTTTAGTTGTTTATGTTGGGAGTAGTCTTATTTTTTTTTTAAATAGCTTCTGTTTCAGTTGCATTATATTAGAGAAGTGTAGAGTAATATTGTAATTGTTATAAACGCTATTCACCCCTCTAGATCAGCCTGAGGCCGGCACAGTCCTTCATCTTGAGTAAAAAACAAATCCCAAAGCTGCAACCACAGATGACTATGTATCCTTTAAGTGCTCAAGGTGCCCCTCTTGGACAGGTAACGTCATTTTTACATAAAAAATAAATAAATATTGAACTGATATGGTAATCACAGGTTCCAGAGAACGTATATTAATTTGGTGTTCTTTGTTTAGGCTCCACAGCTTGGCCTGAAAATCAATCCTCCTCCTATCCAGGAAAAACCTGCAAAGTCAACCAAAAAAGCTCCTCCTACAAAGGAAGAGTTGCGCAAGATGACAGTAAGTGTGTGTGTGTGTGTGTGTGTGTGTGTGTGTGTGTACTATATTATCTGACCGTTCTTTTCCTTGTTAGGAAACCTTGGTGGCAGATTACCTAAACAGCAAGAACGTCGATGAAGCGCTGAATGCTGTGAGGGAGATGAAAGCTCCAAAACACTTTTTGTCTGAGATGCTCAACAAGATTGTGGTCCTTTCACTTGACCGTTCAGATGAGGATAAGGAACATGCGA
Source organism: Percina caprodes (assembly GCA_013375575.1). Lineage (NCBI taxonomy): Eukaryota > Metazoa > Chordata > Actinopteri > Perciformes > Percidae > Percina > Percina caprodes. The sequence continues at coordinate 2,203,671 of JABXJD010000032.1, read as the reverse complement.
GCACACTGGTTCATGCCCTCTGCACAGAGGGCCTTGCCACTGGTGAAAATCTAATGCAGGTCAGTTCTTTTTAATTATTCACAATACTTTTTACTAGATGAATAAATATCAATCAGAAAGCAGTTTGCCACACTAGTGGAACTACATGGAGTTGGTCTTGGTGATTGGGTGCATACATGCAAGTAAACATTAATGAGAATAAATACTATCAGACTATTTATATAAAAATGAAAGCTTTTACTCCGCACTAACCATTATAACCGTTGTTTTTATTTGACAGGCCATTTTAAGTGTTCTGGACCAGTGTCCCAAGATTGAGGAAGAAGTGCCACTGGTGAAATCCTACTTGGCACAGTTTGCAGCACGCGCAATCATCACCGACCTGGTCAGCATTGCTGATTTGGCCCATCAGCTGGAGAATGGTGCACATTTCCCTCTGTTCTTGCTTTGCCTGCAGCAGATGGTCAAACTGAAGGACCGTGAGTGGCTGACCGACCTCTTTCAGCAGAGCAAGGTCAACATGCAGAAGATGCTGCCTGGTATGTCCAAACCCACTCTTGCATATGTTCATACCAAATGTCATTTGTTAGGCTCTCAGTTCAGTGCCTTTTGCTTCTATTGATTTTCTTTTTTTTAATATATATACTTCATAGAAATCGACCAGAACAAGGACAGGATGTTGGAGATTCTGGATGGTAAAGGTCTAAGCTTTTTGTTCCCACTGATGAAACTGGAGAAGGAGCTGCTGAAGCAGATCAAAGTAGATCCCTCTCCACAGTCGATCTACAAGTGGATCAAAGACAACATCTCTCCTAAACTCCACACTGACAAAGGCTTTGTCAACATCCTCATGACTAGGTACAGCAGTGGACACTGATCTCTGCAGACAAAATATACTTGCTTTATTTGCCATTGATAAGTTGGTTACATTTGCCCTTCAAGTTTACAGTATATTTCTTATCTGCAGCTTCCTTCAGTACATTGCTTACGAGATCAACCCTGATGACGACGAAGAGCAGCTTTCAGCACCCAGTAAGGAGCAGCTGGACGAGGAGAAGCAACAGCTTCTGTCTTTCAAGCCAGTGATGCAGAAGTTCCTACACGATCACGTTGACCTGCAGGTCGGCGCACTGTACGCCCTGCAGGTTCACTGCAATACCAAGGGTTTCCCCAAAGGTATGTACACACACTTGTTTTTCAATATAGCAGCTCAGGCCCAAGTCAGAGAAGGTCAGCTTTGGTGCAGAAGCTTAATGATTACTCTCCTTTTCCAGGTATGTTGCTGCGCTACTTTGTGAACTTTTATGACATGGAAATAATCGAAGAAGAAGCCTTCCTTTCATGGAAAGAAGATGTCACCCAAGAATATCCAGGGAAGGGAAAAGCATTATTTCAGGTAATTTTATGTACATTGCTAAACATTTTTTTTTTTTTTTTTTTGTAGTTTGTACAGTTTATCAAATTGCTCCCCCACAATAAACAACAGCTCTACGTGTTTCAGAAAGCTGAATAAACCCTTATGCTAGCTGGGGTATGGATAAAAACATGATGCTATAGCAGGAATTGAGACAAAAATGATCAGAATATTCTTCTAATAAAATTAAACGTTAGAGAAAGGCAACATCAAAAAAGGTCTTCAGCCTTTATTTAAAAGAACTGAGAGTAGCAGCAGATCTGCAGTTTTCTGGTAGTTTGTTCCAGATATGAGGAGCATAGAAACTTCCCCCTGTTTAGTTCCTACTCTGGGGACAGAAAGCAGACCTGTCCCAGATGACCTGAGAGGTCTGGGGGGGTCATAGATAGATAGATCAGAAATGTATTATATATGTTAAGTTGTTCAAAGCACTTTTTGCATTGGGCTATAGTCCCCTGGCGATAAGGTGATGTAAATTTGTGTCGTCCCCATAACTATGGGAACCTATTTTGATAGTCGCATCGCAGGACGTTGCAATTTGGACACTACTTTTCTATCAAGCAGCAAAAAAGGATTAAACTTCCACCGTTCACCGTTTTACATGATTATTACCATCCGACCCGAACGTTAGTCCAACGGGGTTTATTGTTATGTGAGGCTCTCCGTGTGTAGAAAAGTTCCGTAGGCAGCAACTGCCGCTGACAGTGATTTGCATAGTTTTTGATGGGCAGTTAGTGAAGCTACAGTAGTCAGATATAGATAGATATCTATAGATATCTATCTATCGCAATGTAACATTTTTCCAATATCATGCATGCCTAATAACTATCATAAATAACTGGGCCTAACTGCAATACTTTATGGTGCAGGTGAACCAGTGGCTGACCTGGCTGGAGACAGCAGAAGAAGAGGAATCTGAGGATGAGGAGTACTGAGGAACAGGCCAAAGCCATGTGTTATCAGGATGCAATGAATACTTTTTTACTTGTCTCCTTCCCTCTCTTCTTGTCTGAGTATTTTCTAACCACTGTTACAATTCATTCCACTATGAAATGTTTTGCCAGATCAAGCCAGCATCACCACCATTATATTCATATTGTATTTATGCTTTTCTTTCTAATTTTCAATCTAATTAGATGTCCTGCAGCAGATGTTTTATAAATTTCAATCTTGGGTTATGTTTTCTTTAACAGTAGGCAGTATTTTGCAGGAAACTGTACCAGCACCAAAACCTGACCCTGTTGTATCACCTTTTACATCTGGTAGGAGTCACCAAGTGCTGCCATAACCATTAACTTAAAAACTGTTTACAAAAGAGAAAAGGCTGTAACGTTGCAAAGAGACTTTCTCGTTGTTTTATCTGCATTTGTTAATCAGTTTTTAGATGCACTTTGCGCAACATCATGAGTCGTTGCAATAGTAAGACACTTTCCTTGATTTGTTGAAACATGCCTAAGTTGCAGTTTTTGGCTGCCGTAGTTATTTTTTTTTTTTTTTTGTGCTTGAAAACGGGCCATTTTGTCTGAAAATTCAATAACAATCTGGATTTGACGAGTACTAACAATAATGGGCTGTTTGATTTGCACAGTGTGATTTCAGTTACCCACATTTAGTTTTATGAATCAAGAGCTTTTTTGATGTACAAAACTTTTGTGCTGTTAGGAATGAATCTGTGTGGCCTTTTTAATTTATCAAGTCATATGGATATACCTCTAATGTATCTCGGACTATACTTGAATGTCTCGGTTCTAACATTTGAGACAGCCAAAGCTTAGTTTCCTGTGCAACAGTTGTTCACCGTGTGTGGAAATTTTACGTCGGTTTGCCATATTTGTCAAGTTTTTAAATGGTCTTTTTATCTTTATGAAATTACAAAGAATGTACTGTATGTGTACACTTTCTCCTACATTTGGGGTGTCACTGTAATGTTAAGTGCAAGACGTTTAGTGTACAACTACAGATCAACCTTGAATAAAGTTTAACAGTTCATTTCATTGTCCTGAAGATTTCTTTCCCTTGAGTTTTTGTTCTTAAATGTCCTAAACTTAGGTTAAATCATGAGTAATAACTTGCTCTTTGTGTTCCATTTATTAAAAAAAAAAAAAAAAATTTACCAATTTGAGATTGTGTTTGTGTATTTTGGTAACTTTGGACATGTACTAACATTCTACAAGAACGCACATTTCTGAAATGGAGCACGTTACACAACACAGTCCTAATTTTTATGTTACATAGGCTTGAATAATGACATCAGGAAACCTGCTGAGCCCAGCAGCGTTGTAGAACTCTATTGTTCTTGGTCCTAAGACCACTTTTTGAAAGTGTCGGAATCAACATTTTTTAATGTCTTGTCTTAGATAAAGAGGACTCTGGATTTTATTTCAAGACCACAACTGCAGGGATATCAGTGAATTGCTTGTGTGTCAGATTTGTGTTAACATTACTGATTGGATGCCAAATCCTCGTTAATAGAATATGGCTACTTCAACCATGACGAGTTCCAAAACAGCTAAATGAAAACCATTAGCCATACATATTGGCTAGTTTTTATTCTGTATGTTATGGATATAAAAGAAAATGGATCTAGACTGAAGTTAATGTTATATCATGCCGTAACAGCGCGTGTTCAAGCCACGCTTCTGTAAAGCCTCCTAGTTCTCAAATGGTCCGTGTTGAAATGGTATATTAATGTTGAATTGTCTCAAACTATGCCTTGTGGGTCGTTGGAAATTGGGCCTGAAAAGTCCTTGAATTTGATGTTTTAGGACATTTGTAAATGGTTGCTGAAGTCGCTGTACTAGAATAGCACATCTATGACGTGTGATATTTTATGTCCAGATTACAGGTATTCATAGTGATATTTCACTAAAGAATCACAATGGCAAAATCATAAAATACAGGAACGAAATGTAACAATCCACATCTTAACAATTCTTTGTTTTCTCTTTTATTTGACATTCTGTTGAAGCATCTTCCCATTTTTGGGCCAGTGTCTCGTCTGACCATCTGAGATAAAAAAAAAAAAGATGTTTACATCTTTTAGTTCACTTTAAACCATTCGATCTGTCTTTAACAAAACATCTTAAAACACAGCATCCGTGAAGACATTTCCAGTAAGACATGAGGAATACACCAGAATGCTACACCAACAAAACCTACATTTTCTAGGCTAATTCCCAGATATTGTACAGACAGAAATCATTGGTTTTAATAGAAAATAAAAATGCAGATGTGGATAGTTTTCTCAGCATAACATAAGACAAGTCCATGAGGAAGATTTAATCGCTGTCATCATTGTTGGAGGCTTCACGTTCAGAGCCGTTATCAGAGCGGCGCAGGGAGCCCTCGTTGTCTGATCCCACTTCAGAGCCCCTGTCTGATCCTCGGTCGGACGCAGCAACAGGCGAACCGGGCCGGGACTCGTCAGACCCTGATCGACTCCTCTTGCTCTCGGCGTCCGACTGCTCTGAATCGGACTGCAGCTGCACCCTCCTCTTCTTCACTGGACGGTCGCTGCCAGAGTCATCCTCGGAGCCTGCAGAATGCCGAGGGCTGCCCACCTCGCTGCCAGAGTGGTTCCTACCTCCATCTGATTCACTGTCAGATGCAATACGCTTCCTGGGGCCGTCCTCGCCATCAGATCCTGAACCACTGTCTCTTTGTTGTCTGTATGGGAGAAAGTGCACTCATCAATTTCCTGTTGCTGTACAAATGCACTTGTTCCGAGTGACACCGATATCAAGAAGTGGCTGAAAAGGAGTTTATGCTGCTCGTGTTTTATTGCGTTTCCTAACGGCAGGTGGGCCACTGTCAGTGACAAAGTAAATTATTTTCATATACCGCTCAGCGGCATACCAAAACGACAATTAGTTTTAAGTGGATGAAAACTTTTTGGCCCAACACCAATCGGTACCATCCATCTTTTCGATCTTGGCACAACTGCTTGTTTGTGTGTAAATTCTCATCTCAAACGTTTATGCTCTTACCTGTCTTCAGCTATTTTCAGGCCATCCTCATCTGAAGACGACTCCGAAGAGGAGATGATAGCCTTGGACTTAATCTTTCCTTTGAGAGACGGTGGCAAACGCTCAGGCTGGGGCTACAAATGATGAAAATGTGTTACATTTATAGAATTTGGCCAAAGAAACATATTGTCAAAGGATTTCAAGAAGATGAATCACAACAAAAGAACAGAACAAAGAAAACTCAAAAAGGACCTTTTCAAACTTCTTGCGTTCTTTGGGTTTACGCTGCTTCTTGGGCCGTGACCCTCCTTCCTCGTCATTGCTGTCATCTCCTCCTCTAGCGGGCCTGGAACACAAGACAACATTTGCTCTGAGTATCTTATGTGCCTCGCTCCGCAGTTCAACATCAGCGTCGCACACTCACTTCCTCCTCTTCTTGCGTGACTTCTTCTCTCCGTCCTCGCCCTCCTCTTGCTCGCTGCCGCTGCCGCCCCTCCTCCTCTTCTTCTTCCTCATTGGCAGGTCCTCGTCAGAGTCGTCGTTGACAAACTCATCAATGTCGCCTTTCTTGCGCTTAGAGATGAAAGATACAAAGAGTTAAGAATACTATCCACGCTGCATTCTTTGCAAGTTAGTCTGTTATCAGTGCAAACACTCACACGCCCACCGCCTTTCTTCTTTTCTTTGGCCATTTCCTTTGATCCCTCTGCGAAGGTGAGCAGGTTCTTGGTCTTCTCCACATACAACGCTCTCTGTTCCAGGAGCTTCTTCTGTTCCTCCACCTCTTTGTTCCGCTTATCCTCCTAACAAGGTTTTTAGGGTGACAAGCACACAATGAATAAAAAGCACTTTATTTTAGCTCTAAATGTAAAAAAAAAACAATAAGGAAAAAAATGAATGGTAGCTCCATACGCACCTTGTCTTTCATCATCTGCTGACGCAGCAGGTCCCTTTCCTGTTCTTGTTTGGCACGAAGCTCCTTCTCCTCCTCATCCTGCTTTCTGGCTCTCGCCACATGGTACTGAGCCTGACTGAGCAGGTCAGAGCACTGCCTGCAATCCCACCACACAGCCACCAAAGTATAGGGTTTAAAAAAAAACAAAATTAAGAAAAACATTTCATGTCTGTAAAGCCTAAATCACATGTGTGGTGAAAGAAGAAGAGAAAAATAGGCCAATATGGTTGGAATAATTGGTTTCAGCTTAAATAAAAAATAAATTAAAAAAAAACGTGAATATTACATTACAAGTGTGAATATTTTAACAGTTTTTATGAATCCTTTCAACTGTTACTTGAAACAATAACAAAAACCTTCAGCGTGTTTAAACTGTGATGAGAATAAATTCAGACTGACCTGGCCTCAGAAGCGGCGAGAGCGAGGTCAAATCTCATCTTGTCTCCGGACTTGCTGAGGTAGCTGAAATACCTGTGTGAGGAGGAGGAGGAGATACAATTGCAGGATGAGGTACAAGACAGCCAGATGAACAAACTCTGGAGGAGGAGGTATGAATCTAATACCTGTGAGCCAGTTCGAGTTCTTTAACAGCACTAAGCACGGCCTTCAAGTTGCTCTTCTCATCTTTCAGCACAAGAGTGGCCAGTCTCTGAAGCACCAGGGCCACATTGAACATCAACACTGTATCGCTGGGCGCCACGTGACGAGCCTGGTTGGAAACACACAGGGAAGTTTGACTCCCCTCATATTTTAGCATAAAATAAAATGTCTTTTTCAATTTGTCCTCATGTTACCTTCAGCAGCATCTGCTTGCACTCATGGAGTTTACCGCATTTGAAGAGCGCCCTCGCAAGATACAGCAGCACCTCCGTGTTCTGATATTTGTAAAATTTCTTCAGGCAGTTCTCATACTGTGGAAGCAGAATCCAATACTCAACTGAACAGTATTTTATTTTTTTATTTTATTTTTTTAAATGGTAATCACAAGTGAGGCCCTTACCATCTGCACGGCACTGATGTACTGCTTCTGTTCCACGTAGATGTGAGCCAGATTTAGCCAGACATCACTGATGTCTGCTGTGGCCTCCCTCACCTGCGCAAACACGTCGCGGGCCTCTCTGAAGAAGCCCTTATGGGCCAGGACGGCACCTGGACACAAGGCATTTTTGTTTAATATTTCATACATATGCAGTGGGAAGGATAAACAAAACAAAAAAATGACAATATTAAACACAACGGACCGATGCCATTGGCAGCGTAAAGGTTCTTGGCGTCATTTCGCAGGACTTGTTTGTATATGGCCAGGGCTCGATCCTGGTGTCTCTTTTCCTGTCAAGACAAACAACACACTTACTCCATTAGGGGATCTATTATTTCCCCTTTTTTTTGTCAATTCAGAGTTCCCACCACCGTTTTATCATGGATACGTCCTCATTAACTTAATACTTAAACACTTAAAGAAAACAAGCAGAAGCGCTACATCGCACAATATGGCGTTTTTCCATTACATGGTACCTGCTCAACTTGCCCTGTTCTTCTTTTTCCATTGCAGAATGGTACCGCCTCACGCGGGAGGCGAGCGTGGCTGGTCGCCATAGCAGGAAACTGCCGTGACCTAACCATAGACAGTATAAGAAACCTAAGAAAAGGACCTAACGGGACACACACACGCACAGAAAGTTGAAGGTGTGTTGTTTTTGATTCTCGACATGTGACTGTGGCCAGAAGACAAATTTAGTTTCAAAAGAACAAGCTTCTTTTGAAACTAAATTTGTCAGCAAAAAAAACTTCTTAGCTAAACACAGCGGGCTTGTTCAGACATCCCCCGTCTGTCGCTAGCAATGATGACGCAATGAATAGTGACGATTGTCTCTGACCAATCATTAGTCTGCAGGTTTTCACATCACCTTTTGGTATCGCCTCAGCTCACTTGGAACCTTGACTGAGGTTGTACTAAAAAAAAAGTACCTGTTAGCAGGTACCAGGGACTTTTTTTCGTAATGGAAAACCCAAAAAGGCAAGTCGAGGAGGTACCATGTAGGGGAAAAAACGCCATTAGTGATGTGATTACTGTACCTTTTCCCGGTCTCTAGTGGGCTGGTGCAGTGTCTGCAGCCACACGTTACCCAGAGCCAGCATGGAGTAGGTGTCGTTCTGTGTGGATGGCTGCTTCAGAATACGCTCAAACTTCTTTTGACCCGGTCCCCATTCCTGTTTGGCCAAGTGAAGGTTTCCTATCAGCGACCAGGCATCCGGATGATCCTGCACCAAACAGAACAAACGTCAGAAAATGTTGGAGAGAGTTTAACATCAGATTTATTATGGAATTTTGATAACATTCACACAGGTGACCAAATACCTGATTAATCTGTAAGGCCTCTTTGAACCAATCAGAAGCTTCGTAGAAATTCCCTTTGTCGCGAGCCATTGCTCCAAGACGCAAATAACCTGCGGCCCAAAGATTCAAACGGTTCTTCACACAGTACATTCTTTCTTCTTACAGAAGTCTCTCATTAGCATCTTGTAGGCTACTTGTCACAAAGTGACATATGCGCAACTCACATCTGTACTCGACTCAAATCCGATAGTGACACTTGCTTTCACTTTTTAATCGTATAATGGTGCATACTTACAGTCCACGTAGTTAGGATGTTCTCTCAGGATGTTTTTGTAGAGTTTATCAGCTTCATGGAATTCACACATTGCCTCATACAAGCGGGCCAGATTGTAGGAGGTAGTGACAGAAATGGCGTTGTAGTAATGCTCGTCATGCTCGCCTTCAGCTTTGGCCCGCTCGAGAGAGGCAAGAAAGTATTTCTGTAGGAGAGACGACATAACCCATCCTTAAAACACTAAAATATACATTGTTCTGCACACGTCATGATCATGGATAAAAACTACTTTAAAATAGCCCAGTGAAAGAAACCAGGTAATGTTCTGTATATCCAATGAATTCCCAAGTACTATAGCTGGTGAATACGTGACGGGTTAATACAAGTTGTGCTGTAAAATATTCGCTACCTTGGCCTCTCCAAGGTTGCCCAGTCTGAAGTGAAGAGCCCCCAGGTTGTTGAGGATCTCAGGGGGAACGTCGGCCTGCACCTTCTCCTGCAGGATGCGCGTGGCTGTGCCGTATGCAGATAATGCTCCCTGAATGTCCGTCTGCTCCAGGATCTGAGCAAGCTCGATCCACGCCTCCACATCATCTGGGTACTGCTCCGTTACCTTCTTCAAATGACCCTAGGGAATTTTTGAGTGTAGTCAAACATCTAAATAAGCCATAGGATTATAAATGTGATGAAATAATCTGCAATGGATACATACTTTGGCGATGTCTCTCTTTTCCTGATCGTCAGATGTTGCATAGAGAGAGCCCAGAATTTTCATTGTTTCGTAGTTGTTGGGGTAGGCCTTCAAAACCTTTTCGAAGCACTGTGCTGCATTCTCCTTGTCTCTTCGATACACATACATCTGCCCCAGGCCAAAGAAAGGCAACACAAAGGTGGACGAGGCAAACTGAGTGGCCTGGTAGTAATACTGAAATGCTTGGTCATAGTCCTCCTGTAAAGTCAAAGATAATAGAGACATCAGAGACGTAAAGTGATAACACTGTGAATAAACAGTACGCCTCCACAGGATCAGTAAGGATTTTACCTGCACGTGAAACGAGCGAGCTAACTGGTAGCAGCTCTCAGCCTGCATGGCCTCGACCTCTGTGTTGTGAAAAGCGTGGAGGGCCAGATGCTGCACTTTACTGTAATCCTGATAGAAAACACACAGGTGTGAATAATGTAACGACACTGCAGAACTGTTACGACATTTCAACGACAAACCGGACCAGTGACTACCTTTTTAAAGAAGAAGTGGTTGGCGAGGTGGTTGAGCACCATGGGGTTGCTGGGGTCGATGGTGTAGGCCCGTGACAGGAGCTGCACTCCGTTCTTGATGGAATCTGCCTCCTTGCTATTGAGCTCTAACACCGCCAAACCAACAAGAGCGCCCACACATTTTGAATTAAGCTCCAGGGCTCGACCAAATGCCAAACGAGCCTTTTCCAGTTTGCTGAGCTTCACAAAACAATGACCCATCCCCAGCCTTACCTCAGCTAGAGAAACAAGAACAAGACAGAAGATGGATGAGGAATAATCTGTAACACATATCTTAGTATGAGAAATGCAATAACAATAGCAGGAAAATATTGGCTGATCAGGTATCTTTTTAAAACTGAAGGAGGGATCTTATCCAAGAAGTTTATTTTATTTGTTTATGTCAAATAACTATTTTCAGATGTACCATTACCAGATTTTTTCATACTCAGATATTGTATCTTGTATCGACCAGTCTCTAGTAGAAGTAGTAAATGTAATAATATTATAGTAGTAATCACAAATACAGGGTTCTGTTTTGAGGAGGTGACAGGTAACATGTTTACCTGGACAGCCGGGGTTTGTACGCAGCGCTTTTTTGTAGTATGCCAGTGCTCCTCTGTAATCCTTTTTATTAAAGGAGATGCAGGCCTTACCTGTTGAACAACAACCGTGTGATTATTTCAGGGAATCAATCACAGGGGCAAGATCAATGTCTTATTTTGTTATATTCATCTTGCCGAGCAAAGCAGGGATGTTGTTGGTGGACTGATTGAGGACAAAGTGGAACTGAGCATCAGCCTGGTCCATCTTGTCTCCTTCCAGCAGGCAGAAACAGGCTCGTCCCAACAAATGGTTCTGAGTGAGCCAAAAGCATGTTATGTTTACTTATGATGCAAAGTTAGTGGAGTAGTAGCAGTTTTCTTTCATCATCAATTTCTTTCTCACCTGATCATACATGATGATCTTGTCTGCCATAGTGTAGAGCAGCGTGGCCTGCGTGATGAGCTCTTTCTTGGCATCTTTGTTTTTCTCTTTACGTGCTTGCTGGACATAGTAAGCCGCCAATGTGTCCAGACAGGTCATCTGATCCTTCTCGTGGTCTCTGTAGTCGAGGTTTCCATCGATACGAGCTGCCTCTAAAAGCTTGACAAAGTCTTCCGTTTTGCCCTGTTTGTAGTACTCCAACTAAAAAAAGACAGAATGCACACACTTTTACAACTGATGGAATACATTTCAATTTGATATTTGTATTGTGCTCAATTTATTCATCAAGCTAATATTCTATGTTACGATAGTATACAGTTATATTCCCGATAGATATTCCGCGGCTGCTCCATTCACTTACAGCCAAAGCAATCCATATGTGCAGCTGTGTATGCTCCTGCTTCAGGATACTGATGACCTCGTCTCCTTCTGGTAGTTGGTCAAAGTCAAGCTCGATAACCTGCAAGACACGATTTGTTCAAGGCATTGAGCATCAACGTCTGACAAAAGTCATACTCCATGTGTCCTTTCAAACTATCAATGGGGTTTAGACATATTATGAGAATTGTTTTATTTTTGTCTTCAATTGACAGGACAGCTGTAGACAGTAAAGTGTGGGGGGGGAGACATACAGAAAAGTGCCACAGGTCGGCCTCGAACCCAGGCAGCCATGCTAAGGAGTTTTAACAATACCATTTTTGCTGTGGTGCCTATACCAGTAATTTCTCTGGGTATATTAGACCGTTTTGGGTGATGTTGCAAATCAGTGTGCACGATTGCTTTTTGGCACTGCATGGATTTTGACTTTTGCAACAACATATTGAAGTAACGTGCTTTATGTTATTTAATTCCCTGGATTAGCCATAACTAACATTCCAGTATGTATCTGTTATTTTTAATCCATTCCATTGATTTAACCAAAAACACAGTCTAATAAAAACAGCCCTGCTGCTGCCCTCCTATCTTAATGAATGTTATAATGTTTAGTGTCTGTGGCAAAGAGGTCTTGGTGCAACTGTACAGTTATGTTGGAGGCTGTAGTGCTGTTGAATTGTCTTGTTTTACTGAGGAGGTGTTTCTAATAGTTGATCCAACCCCGTTCATATAAATGATGATAATGAGGCAATGACAAAAAAACATAATAACTGATCAATTAATATATGATATTGAAATGTACTCAGTTTTGCCTTTCTCTTGCGTCAAAGCAAAATAATTTACCAACATTATTTAATAAACATTAAACTGAACGAAAAAAGGAATAAATTAAAAAAGAATGAAAGTTACATTTTAAAGGGCCGTTATCCACTGATAATAACCTCTTTCAACTAGCTAGCTGGCTAGCTGGCTAACTAACCAACTAAGCAGCCCTGACGTTACTACTAACTTGTATTAGAAGCCTGAGCTCATATTTCTGCAGACAGTAACACTGTTTTGTAACGTAACTTACGTTACTTCTATTACGTTACTTGCTGCTCCAAACATTACTGGCGTTTACGTTTCGGGTCGACTTGCAAACATCTAGCTAAATATCTCACGCTGACATTACATTACATTAAATACTCCGCTGTAGTGTAAAGAGCATTAGCAAATGCTAGCTAGAGTTAGCATTAACATCGAGGTCTACTTAGTCAAACAAGCACAAAAAATCACGTTTACATATTAGACGAGTTTTACCTCATCTGTGTCCCGTAAAGGGATCTCAATAGAGCCCCGAGACATCTTGACTGAGGAAAAATCCACTTTGAGTTAGAGATATTAAAAAACAAATAGAAAATCTCCAGCCCGTCGTCTGGTTGATAGCTACTTCATGCCTCCGACAGGAAACAAACATACGTGCGGTGCAACGGAAATGGTGTCCGGACAGCAAATTTGCGTTTACTTAGACGGCGAAGGTATGACCCGCCCTACTCTGCCTCTGAATGGCTAGTACCTATTGTCTTTGCTAGTTGTATTGGCTAGGTTTTAGGCATGGGAAGTGAGGTAAGCCAATCAGAAGAAGAAAGAGAGCAGGTCATTACTTTTCCATCCTAGGAAAAGAACCATGGTCCGGGCAGGCAGATTGATGGGGATACAGAAAGTGTTCCTCCCTGGAGGTGAATAGACGATGCTTTTCGGTAAAAACAACACTTAAATATCTGTAGTTCATCTCCCCACAGTTTACTCTGCCTTCTCATTTAGTTCTCTACTTCAGTTTTTTTCACGTTTTGTTGTTTGTTTGCTTCTGGCTTTGTTTTCTTTCTTACATTTGACACTAGAGAGTTTACTGTATATTGATTGATTGATTGATTGATTGATTGATTGATTGATTGATTGATTGATTGATTGATTGATTGATTGATTGATTGATATACATTTTAGTTTACTCAATGAATTGTATGTATGTATTTCTTCTCAAATTATTATCCTTGATACTTTGGCAATATTTTTATTTCTGACATGCATGCCAGTAAAGCAATTTGAATAGAATAGAATTGAAAACACGGTTGAAAACAGTATTAGTACTAACAAACAAAAGATTAGCACGAGAACATGTATTCAGCAACTCCTGGAGTAATTTCAGTTTGTTTTTAGTAAGTGTGGTAGGATTCGGTAGCAATTTTCTAAGTTCACAAATTAAACTGAACATGTAAAGTTTTACCGTAGGACCTCGATTGATTTAGCAATTAGAGGTCCCCAGGTAATACTAGTCTCGTGCGAGTTACCATCAGTTTCAGCGGCAATTTTAGTAATTTAGTAATTTAGTTTGCCACACAATCACTGGCAAAGGGAGTTTACTCCCGTATATGTTTAAATGTGTATGTTTGGCAGACTGCGCATTTGACACGTTAAAGGTGATGAATTGAAATCTATTAACAGCATCATTGTCGCAGACCTCAGCAGGGCAGCATTTTATTAGGAGTGGGGTGAGGTGGAGGAGGGGGCTAGGGGATGTCAGCTGGTTTTGATCTGAAGCAGTGAAAACAATCATATGGGCATCTTAAAGACTTCCTTTGCAAACATCACAGTGTAAGAGGAAGACCAGAAAAATAATATTAAATGAAAATGAGGCTCTAACATTTTCACAATCTTATTTTTCTTTTGAGAGGAACTGTTCTGGACTGAGAAGTAAGAATTTATCTTTTATTACTGGTTTAGAAGTATTGCCCCATGTTGTATGTGCTGGAACTGTGTCATGGATGTCCTGCACTCTTAACTGCGCAACACATTTATTACACAAACAGAGTGAATTTTTAGTAGTAAAGATTTGGTTTAGCAATGTTGTGCTTCTTTCTTGAAAACATGTTATTATTAACACAGTATTGTATTGTTATTGCCTATGAAAGCCAGTTAACCTCACATGTTTCTACCTCATTGTAAAATGGCATTAAGAAACTATATGCAATATGTAACCCACTGATTAGATCTCACTGCGTACATTTAAGCGTTAGAACCAGTCAGATCTGGAGAGGAGCTATTCAAAATTTCAAAATTAATTGACTTTAATATGTGATAACATTTTTATCTGTGTTGTGTATGTGCTTCTAGACCAAAGAAATATAGGTAAAGATTTGTAAAGCATTTGATATTTATTTTTTTAAAAAGCAGGTCATGTAGGAACGTGACAGTCCATCAACACATTTGCTCTCTAGGGATTCAGAAGAAACAGGCAACATGTCTGACGGCAATGATGGTAAGTGTTGGCGTTACCTTGTTCTATTATTAAAGTATCAAACAAATATTTACAGTTCATTATCTTTGTTTATGTGTATGCTTCTTGTGCATGACACTAACTTTTGCTAATCTCTACATGTTTAGTTTGGGAGTCAGCCGACAGTGGGGCAAGGGATGTGCTCGAGGACAATAAAGACACAAGTGGATTTTCCGAACATGAACTTCTGGACATCATGTATAATGCATGTAACACCTCCAACACAGGTACACAGCATTGATTGATTTTACCGAAACAGATTGGAACAATTTGGGATTTTGATCATTGTTCCTGTGTCTCTCTCGTCTGCAGGAGAGGTGTTGGCCTCCACAATCCTGCAGTACCTGCAGACCATGACGGCTCAGAGTGCGGAGCAGGACAGACTGGCTGCTCTGCGACAGCTGCTCAACCCTGACGATCAGGATCCTCATGTAAGCAGAGAGACTTTCCACTCCACCATGAGGGAGTGGATCGCACTGTGCAGCCAGGACAGGTGAGAAAAAAACTGCACGAGGGATAGATTATAAAGTGTGTAGGCTCAATTACAGAAGCACAATAAGCGTCATATTCAGGATTTGTAACATTGATTTAGTAACCCACCTATATATTAAGTGACTACTTTGATATTGCTTAAAGGTAGTCATCTAAATGTTTTACACTATGCTCAAATATCTGCAAATGTACAGTAGATGAGTGCAAAGCATCTGTAGTGTCACATTTGTAAAACAATCATATAGAATTATACTATGTTAAATGCAATCAACCAATACATTACTTAAATAGTGAGAAAATATCATCAATCTGGAGAAATAAAAAGTCATGGTCACTTGTAAAGGTGACTTTCCAGCTGCTAATCCACATTGATTGGATTGGATAATTGAGCTGGATATCAGTGTGCAATATCAAATCTATATTTAATGTCTATGTCTTTCTTCTCATAAATCACTGTTCTGGTCCTCCCCTTACATTTTTATGTAATTTATTTAGGTTGTAATGATATTTTAAAAAACCTTTGATTTGTTTAGTACTTTTCTCAACAAAATAAAATAGTGTGTTGTTGATTCAATCTTTTATTAATCCGCATTTTCTTAAACTGTGTAAACTAACCCACTTACTCTTGTGTTTCAGTTCTGATGTAGACAGCAGTCATGTCTCTTGGCCTGACTTTTCTAAAGTGCCTGTAAATGGTAGGCCATCCTTGTTTTGTTCAGACTCATCAGAAATGTGTTAATCTCATCAGACGGCGATCAATTAAACCTGATTTCCTTTCAAGGACTGGATTTCTCAGCTTCTCAAAGCAAAGCTGCCTCCTCAGAAAACCACCGGTGTTCCTGGTTAGTTATATCACTCTTTTAATTACTGCATGTTTTAACCTTCTCTAAAGAGTGTATTGTCATACTTCACCACAAACTTTGCTTCAGTAGTGATGGAAAAGACCTTTTAGGCACAGTGGCCGAATTGAAACACGCTCACCGCAAGCTGAGCGAGCAGAACAGCAGCCTGCTGAGGACAGTGGCTCAGTGTGAAGATGTAAACCTGCAGCTTACTCTGGAGATCACTGAGCTGCGAGCCAAGCTGGCCAGGTGACAGATCAATTACTTCCTTCGTCATTTAACTCCAGTCATAGTGTGTAAGATTTTACTGTAACTGTAAGTCCTCACAAAACAACATCATTGTCTCATTTAATTTCATTATTTCCTATAACCATTGCAGTGTATTCTTCTGACACAAACATTAACACAACATATAATCTGTAACAAAATAATACACATGTAATGGTCAAAGAGGAGCAGAGAGAACAAAAGTCAACATCATACATCAATTTTAATGCAACTTGACTGATCACTTTGGAATGACACGACTCTATCAGGTCCCGTCACACACATTTTTAGCTGCTAGTAATCACAGTTAAGGAGAACTTATGAGTGTTAAAAGCTTGAAGTAAAAATGTATGTTTGAAGCAACCTGATGCAAATAAATATTGACTGTGAAAACCATGTTTAATCATGAGTAAACTAATAAATATGTGTTTATTTTACCTGCGTGTGTTAATGTTCAATCAAACACTGGCCATTTTGATAAAACATAGCTACGACAAACTTTTTTTACTGTTTCGAGCTCAGAGAAATTAACCACAAAAGTTCACCAGCTGAAGCTACAGGCAGAATTAATATAAAATAAATCAATTCTGTTTTGGATGTGAGTAGAGGTGAATAAAACAATAAGCCCTAATCTTTCTTTGGTGCGTGCAGTGCTCAGCGGTCAGCAGTAAGAGCCAGATCCCTGACAGAAGAACTGGAAGAGGCACGTCAGGCATTTAAAGAGGCCCAGGAGAGAGCGAGCCGCACACAGACCATCTGCACCAAACTGGTACATCACACACTTAACAGTCTCCAAGCGAAGCTACCTTTTCAGTTTGAAACTTGTTTTCATGGCAACTATTATTACTTTTGCTATTAGTACTTATTATGTAAATCTTTTATCATCTTCAGCGCAATGAGGTTGAATGCCAAAAGGTTAACATTCGGAGGCTTGAAGACAAGGTAATGCAGATCTTAAATGAAAGTCCAAAGGTGTGCACTTTACTTTAGAACACTGAAGTTGATGTTGTTTTTCTTGTGTCCACACAGAATGAAAATCTCACATTTGAAAGAACGTGTTCTGACGATAGCATCAACAAACTGAGGAAATTCAACACTGAGTTGAGGGTAGGAACAGATCAGTAACACACTTGTATTTGTTTCTGCATGATGAGTTTGAACTAAGAGTTAAATATCTAAATGTCCACAGGCCGAACTCGAGGAAACCCTGCTGATGTTGACAATGAGAGACAGAGAAATCACAAAGGTTGGTTTCTCTGGGTATTTTCACCAGAAAGAAATTGTCAGTCCACATTTTCAGTTTGTCTCTCAACTTTGCTTTCAAATGTTCCTGTGCAGAAAGACATTCTTATGGATAAGATGAAGAACTCTCATGTGGAGAATCACAACATGATTGAGGTAAGTATTTGGTCACAAAGGAAACACTTTGAATTTGAAACAAAGTTTTGGTGAGATGGAATTAAATGAATATTATTTCATATATATATGACATATAATATAGAGCAGAGTAGTGCTGGTACTTTACATCATGTAAAAAAAAAAAAAGAGACCAATCTCAAATATGATGTGATGCAAACGCAAATATCAAGCATTTCAAAGTGATGACTGAAGTATTACAATGAGCAATCTTATTTGCCTCATAACGTTATAATATATAACGAGAAAACAATTTGAAGTATATTGTATCTTGAATGTGCTTATATTTTATTAAATTGTGTTCGATGGTTGTTATATAACACATTGACAATGTTCTGATGTTGCAGGGTCTGCAGTCAGAGCTGGTGAGGTTACAGGAACATTCACGTCAAGTTCTCATGAGGTACTTCTAACTGTGTTGACATCTACATTTATTCTATGTGACAACACAAAATTGCCTGTTCACACCGATTTTCCTCAGAAGCATAAATAGTGGCAGAGTTGTGCATTAACACGTGACAGTGAGCCAGCATGCAGAATACCAGGACGCTGAAACTGATTTTACTAATTTACACCTGTGCACTTCCTGTCAATACGTCTTCTATGAAATGAGCCTATTGCATGTGAATTGCACAATAAATACAAGTTTAATTAAATGTAAGCTTTCATCAAATATATAGTTAGCGAGTGTTTTCTTTTGTCTGTTACTGGCAGGTATGACAGACACTGTATCAGTTCTCAGAGTCTCTACAGTCGGGATCCTCCAAACCACCTCTCCCTGCAGAGCGAGATGCAGGACATGCAACAGGTTGGGAAGCACTCATTGTCTGCAAGTTACATTTTCATGGTGCTGATATTCTGTCTTGTGTTGACTGTTGCATCTCTGCCTTCCTTGTCTGCAGCAGCATCACAGAGCTCTGGACGACATAAGCCTCCCGTCCCTGCACACACACAGTGATGATATTCAGAGCATCATCCACAGGATCAAGTCTGCAGAAATAGCTCATCTACTGCACAACAAGTATCCTGAGAAGGTGAGAAGAGATTTAACAGAGAATGATAATTGTTACATGCAGGAACATGCATGTGTATTAATCTGTCTCTTCTCTTACACGCAGGACTGTTCTCTTGTAGAAACACGGGAGAGGCCCTTTCCTCACCGCCAGCAGCGACAGACAAGCATCAAGCAGCAGCTTGTCAATGTGTATGTGAGTTTTTTACCTCCCTTCCTCCTGTTATGGTTACTGACTGGATTTGGTTAATGTTAGTCTCTGTTCTGAGAAGCTTTTTCTGGCTAATACAAGGGGTGTCTTGACAGTGTTTTTATGGGCAACCCATTACGCAACCCATAGGTTACTATCTGTGTGTTGAACTCTGCCAGGCATAAGTGCAGTTTAAGTAACCCTTGGTAACTACAGACATAACACTGTGTAAAGCACATGTTTATAAAGCTGCGGTGGTGGTTTTAGGCTGCAGGAGCTGGAGCTTCACAAGTGTGTGTGGGAGGAAAAAGGGGAGAAGGTGGAGGAGCGGTGGAAAGCCTGCGAGAAGGGACAAAAGCAGAGCCTGAGTGGGAGCCAGATCCAGGAGGCCAAGAAGGTGTCTGTGGTGAACTGGTGGAAAGCCTGCAGTGTAGAGGGGGTTAAAGCCCTGTCAAAAGACACACAGTCGGGCCAGGAGCTGTCTGAGACACAAGTAAAACTCCAGCAAGCAGAGCAGGCACTCACTGACATGAGGGAGCAGGTCTGCCTCCTGCAAGCCTCTCTAAGATCTGCACAGGAGTTTGTCGCCGAGCAAAAGAACAGCAGTCTTCATATTGACAAGGGAACCAACACTGAGAGAGAAGAACCTGACACAGCTGTGGAGAAGGTTGTGAAGGATCTGAGGGATGCAGCGGTGGCCACGGATATTACAGGTGAAGATGCCTCAGAGCAGGAGCAAACCCAATTTAGGGTGACCACAGACGGTCTCCTGGAAACCCTCCGAAGGATGGAGGCGAAGGTCAACAGTGCCCTGGAGACCGCCGAGCTGGTGAGAAAGAGTGAGCAGAGGGTGAGCCAGGTGAAAGTGAGGATGGAGTGCATTACTCGGAGGGTGGAGGAGGCTCTGGACCGAGCAGGCTACACTGACGAGCAGCTGAACAGTCTGGAGGCCAGGATCATAAAAAAAGATCCAACTCAGGTCTGTCTGTGTTAAAATCTGTGTTTGCTTTTCAAGACAGTAACAGTGAAAGCCAATCGTAGTTTATTTAATTATGCTGATTTTAAAAGGTCACATCATTTAAAGTAAGAAGTATGTTGCTCTGCTAAAATGTGATTATATCTTTATTTAACTAAATTTCACTTAAAACGATACAGAAAAGCACCAACAAATAATAAAAATGTATGTTTTTTAAAATTAAAATACTGTTGTCATGTGTCCAGAATTGAGTCAGTATTTGACAACATGAATACCAGGGAACTAAGAATTTAATTTATAATGTAATCTAGATTTCATCTCAAACTGCTCCATGGAGATGTTTTTATATTCATAACACTCCAGTGGGAACCAACACTGCCAGAGTAGACCATGCTGGTACAGCATTAAAGGTTTCAAGTTGAGGTTACACCATTTGCACTTGCACTCACAAAAATAGAGGAATGTGGTCTTTTAACCTTTGATAATACATCATAATTAAATTGTTTATTTTACTTTTTAATATTAATCTAAATGTGCAAAGTAGCTAGTTATAAAATAAATGTAGTGGAGTACAATATTTATTTATAAATAGTGGTTTAATAGTTTATTCATATTAATTATAGCTTTGGGAGGGTTTTTCACATTCACATGCAGTCATTGGACTCTCAAACAGAAGAAAAATAAGACTTCAACCTTACATTTATAGTTCTAGCACTCATACTATTATTAATGTAACAAAGTGACTTATATATTTAATATTTTTTAAATAACATAAATTGTAGCTCTACGACATGAAGTTGATTTGTTGTCTTTCTTAATGTCTCTTATGTACGGTAAGGCAGTGATCAAACTGTTACTAGTACTTTTCTGAAGTGTCCAGGTCCCAGTCTGCCAGCTGATCCTGGAACAGATGTCACAGTCTTTCGGGCCGAGTCAGATGTGGAGCCACCCCCTGAAATCCCAGAAGTCAGTGAGCCTCCACAGCTAACCATGAATGGTATGATGGCTGTATTACAGTGTTATCGTGGTTATGGGGTACACTGTGAGACACAGATGAATTAAAGCTAGTTCGTTCTCCGATGATAACCCCTCAGGATGTCTGAAAATAGTCACAGTAGACATTTAAATTGCACACAACAGCTGGAGCAGTGAGGAGGAAGAGAAAATGAGCTCTGAGGGAGTGTATGTTATCTATCAAATGGGGCTATGGGGAAGTTGAGGGAAGGTCAAAATGTTTATTTTTATTATGTAAACACACTGAGACTAAGTATTTTTAGCTACATCACACTCTTAATTGACAACACTTTGTGTGCTTCAGCCCACTTTACATTTACGTCTGAATTGTTTATATAAAGACACTGAGAAATCTAAGATCTGTAGTTGCACAATGCAGGCTTTTAGGTGCATTACAGTCGGGATTTAAAGCTGTGGTAGGCACTTTATTTTTGGCATTGTTGGGCAGCATATAGTTATTCAAGCAGTCTGAGAGTAAACTAGACTTCTGCACCTCCTTTTGGGTCTGTATTCAGACCCAAAGAAAAGCAGAACTATTTAAATTTAAATAAAAGAATGCACTTTCCTTTAAAGAATTGGAAATGCTTGTTGCACAGTTATTATGACAGCTAATAAAGATATAGTTCAACATTTTAAAGAAATGTTTTCTTTTTTTTAAATCTTTGACTATTCTTTAAAACATTTTTAAGATTAAAAAAATAATTACAGTGGAATATTTTAATACTAGCTACAAACATAAGGAACACTAATTATGCAGTATCTCTTTACAAACCCTTTGCGAGGCCTCAATATGCTCATGTTCCTGAAAGCTGCTGGATGTGCACCGATCACTTTGCCATTTCATCACATTTCCAATACTTAACATGTTGTTGGCCAAAGAAAGGATCACTCTTCTTCCAAACCTTCAGGAAAGGTTATGGCACATAGGTATTTCTAAATTCTCCTTCCTCAGTAAAAAGGAAATTGTTTATATGTGATGTACTGAAGAACTCGGAGCATGTTGAGGTTGCTGAGAACCTCTGGGTGGCCTCAGAGGGTGAAATTATATTTGACATGAACAGACAGTAGTCGTCTCCATGTATGCTTGTTTGTTTAATTTATGGTCTTCTCTAACAAGTTTACATTGTCCAGTGCCATGTTGGCGTGGACTTTGTTTACTAAATGAAGCTGCATACACACCTGTTGCAGCAGGATGACAGATTTTATGACTGCTGTCATGAAAGGTGATATACTGGCATAACTGTACCAAAATGTGGATGGTGTATGATACAATCCAGTCATAGTTAATGCAAGGAAGGTTTCATTGTATTTGGAGCTCTCCCCACATAGCAAGCAATGGTTGTTAACATTACCTCAAGAATACTGTCCTTCACTTTTATTTTAATTTTATTTTTTTATCAGGGACAAGGCATATTAATTAACATTAGTGTGATGACAAGAATCAGAAAAAACACATCAAAGCACATATTTTAGGATACAGCATAAATGAAAAGAAAACTTACAATAACATACACAATATGGCATATGATAATCATAACTTTACCAACAAGAGACAAGACCAAACATCCCAATGGACTGCTCAGCGGCTTTGGGAGGCTTTACTTAGGCACTGCTGGTGCTTTGAACTAAATGCTAATGTCAGTTTGCTAACATGCTCTGGGGTCTGTAACATGCTGATTTTAGGCAGGTATGGTATTTGCAGTGCCATATTTACCTTCTCCGTGTTTAACTGTTGCTAATTAGATAATGTTTCCTAATGTTTTAGTTAATTTGGGCTTTTAAATGTCTGTTACTGCTGCTGGATCCGTGCTGGTGTTTTTGTATTTTCTATGTCTAGAGTACAATGGCGTACTCTGCCTCCTTTTTATATTCCCTCTTTATCTACCTTACACAAATAAAACATGAATATGGTATATTACATGCACTTTAGGCACATCACTGAAACTTAAATCAAATTTTTTTTTTAGGTTTGATCTTGCTGTCTAAAAGAAAACAGGCAGTTTGTGTGATAAATAAAGATTAATTTGACACTAAATGTAAATCATTTAGAAATGCAGTGGGTGTCTAATGTGTGTGTCTAATGTGTGTGTGTGTGTGTGTGTGTGTGTGTGTGTGTGTGTGTGTGTGTGTGTGTGTGTGGTGGCTGTAAACAGTCTGCTCCTTGATGATTGATTTGTGTTGAGGTTAAAAGCTTCCCGGAAAAAAAGACAAACACAAGTATATCTGGCAGTGTCTGAAGTAAAAATTAGGTTAAATTAGGACAAACATGTGGAAGTTAACATAGCTGCCAAAACACTCCGAGAATCTACTGTACATCTTTGTCAAATTAATCTTATCACGCATCCCTTCAGATACCACCTTTGTATAAATGATTTATGAAGTAAAATCTGGCTGTGAAATGTTGCATTACTCAAGTAGTTTTAGAGTCTGATTTGTGCTTTCCAAGAGTCAATTCTAGGAAATGGCACCATCAAATAAGCCACATAAAAGCAGTTAGGTGTTGTTGTTTTTTATCTGTATTCTCTCCTATTAAAAACTAATAATTCTGGTTAATTTAATTACTTTTATCTAATCCAATTACCTGTGGTAAAGTGCCATATCGCAGCTCAGCTCTAATGATGCTCTACATACAATACAGCCACTGTTGTTTAGGCTTTTGCTTGGTATCACAATATTGCTGACCTTTTCCTGAGAGCGCCTAAACTAGACGACACAATAGCCTTTACTTGGGCCAAGATCTTTCAACCAGCAGATCAAGCACCTCATGTACTCAAAACGGTTGCCAGGTTATTGTTGCCCCTAGTTATAGAGGTGGACGGGGGCTGGGATACTTCCTGAAACGAGTTACAGTAGTTCAGATGACTATCACGTCACCAGCATTAACCTCATAGGACAGACAACTCAATTTATCTCTTCCCCATTTGTTTTCTCATTCTGTTTCTCTCTCTTATGCATTCTCTCTCTCTATCTCTCTCTCTCTCTCTGTCGCTCTGTCTCTCTCTCTCTCTTTCTCTTTCACAAACACACACATTGAATTTTTTTTAACTGTCTCATGACATTTGCATTGCACATGTTTTCCTGTTGAATGCAAATCAACTGTTTTCACTGTCTGTCTGTGCTCCGGCTCCAACAGGTGGCACAGGACAAGGCAGTTGCATCACGGTAAGTCTCCTAGCTGCTCCACTGCAGTAAAATATGAAATTGTTTATGTATGTAGAGGCACGCCTGTTTCCCTTATGTGTTGTGTATTTGTGTTTATTTTTTTTAACAGGATGCTGATTACCACTTTCTTTCAAGCTTCCCAAAGATAAAGTGCAATCTGACTTAGTGGTTTGGGCATATGTGGAAAATAATTAAATTGTGCGTAATGTGGTGAATATTGTACTTTATACAATCCTCCCACCACATCTGTAAGCAGATATAAAGAAATTTTAAATTTTTTTCAAAAATTATAACTTGTATTATAATAAACACTTATGTGCTTACAACTACATTTAATTATTATATTTTTTATGAAAAATGTACGACTTATGAATGCTAAATAGTTAGTTAACAGTTCATGGCTCAAAAGTTAAATGAGCAAATATATAACAATAATGCAGAAAGTAGAGAAGAAGAAAGTTTTTTCTTCTTTCCTCTCCCGTTGATCATCTCACAACCTTTCAGATACATGTTATGACCCTCTTGTGAACCACTGGAATAATCTACTTACCTATAAAGTAATTCAAACTACTTACACTTCAACCTGGTAGTGCAGTAAAATGCTATTTACTTACTTACTATTGATACTGATGCATTGATGCATCAGTATCAATAGTCTATATACTGTAATGTCATTTATGATCATATTTCAGGCAATTATTTCTCCAGTGCGAGTACTTTTTCTTTGATACTTCAAGTATATTTTGATCATAACCTTTCACTTTCACTTCAGTAAACTTTTGAATGCAGGGCTTTTACTTTTAACTTTTAACAAGAATTTTACATTGTTGTACTGGTACTTTTACTTTAATCTAAAGACACCTTGCACCACTGGCTTTGGGTAAAACAACACAACCTTAATGCCTAAAGAAGTTAAAAGAATATTTTTACTCGAGTTGAACTTAAACAAGAAAATCTGTGATGCTGTATTTGGCTGTGAACATCAGCTGTGTTCCTCCAAACAATGTGATTCTGTACTGTGCTCTTTTTTCGCCACAAAAGTCTGGATGATGGCAGCACTTAAAACCCATATCTCTCACCATTAAAAAGCAGCATAAATGGTGCAAGGTTTGACAATGCAGTTTACCAAACAATAATGAACTTCAAGAGCTCCGAAGTGCATGGGTGGATTCCTCTTTGGCTGCAGAGTAAACACAGATTGGACGGACACAAAATATATCTATCTATCTCTCACAAACATGTCCTCATGTACAACAACACCCAAAATCTCCTACTGCTCCCACACTATGATTAGAGAAACAAAACAAACTCTGCAGGAAAAATAACATTCTTTTCTAACTTTCTTCAGGTTTTAGTTGAGGGATGATCAGTGTAGCAGCAGCTTGAGAACACACACACACACACACACACACACACACACACACACACACACACACACACACACTTCACAGCAGCCCAAAGAGGCATACAGAGCCCTTCTCCTTAAATGGTCAAAGCTCCCAGGAGTGAAAGAGAGGCTGTTGCTGAAAAAAGACAGGGAACAGAGGGGACGGGAGAAGGAAGGAGAAGCCCTGAGGATAGATGAGTTTTCTGAGGAAAAGGCTGGGAGTGACAGTTTGACTGTGGGAAGTCGGTCTGAGTTTGAGTTGGAGAGATCAGCGGGAGTGAGTGTGTTTCACCACAGCGCTAGTGGTGGACTCAGGTAACGTGCATGCTCTCTGTGGACAGGTTCAGAGGATTGGCTGCTTGGAGCTGTGGGGTCTTAGTGGCTGATGGTTTTTGGTGGACACGGAATGCAGGTTGAGCGCCATCAGCCCTCTGTAAGGGCCTCTTTAGCTATATCAAACTTGTGCAAGAAGGTGTGCTTTTGGACTTTTTGACAGTTGTCATTCAGACTTGTGGCTTCTAGGGGTGAGTTTGCATAATCTGTCTGGAAATGAAACTCTGTGTCATTTGTCTTTCTTCTGTGGGAGTGATTGTGCATTTTTTAAGTCAATGAATTCATCTACTCCCCTCACCTGACTTTATATCTCTCTGTGCATCCATATTTCTCTCTGTTTTTCACACTTTCTCAGTCCTGTTATCTGCTATGGTGGCTCTGTAACAACCACTTCCTCTGCTGGCCTTGTACTCTGTGCTTCACACAACCAAATTTTAAACAAATCTGGCAAGAGGGAGTGGGTTTATGTAACAGAGGCAGGGAGGAGGGTGCCGGTCCCCTTGTCTCCCACTGAGGGAAGAGACAGCAAGGCCTGGCAGCAATGACAAGTTAATTCTGACTCTGACAAATACGTTTCATTTTAGAAGATGAGTGGGTAACACTTTACTTGAAGGTATCTACATAAAACTGACATGACACTGTCATGACTATAACCCTAACCATAACTTGTCATGACAAAAACAAATGACACTTACTAAAAGAAGCGTTATGTCATAAACGTTTATGACTTGTTTATAAACGTTTATGACACATTCATGACAGTGTCATGTCACTTTTATGTAGATACCTTCAAGTAAAGTGTAACCGATGAGTGTATACTATAGGAACAAGATTGTCCTTGAGGAGTTGTGGTGCAGGGGCTGTCTGTGTTCAGGCTTGTATGTTCTGTCCTGTTCCCCACACAGGAAATAATCTAAGTGATTCAATTACTCTGCAATATTTATCTTTAGTCTCATGGTCTGCGGCGGAAACAATCTGCACTGTCGAGCCTTCTGCAGTGCAGGATGGCATCTTTGTTTGGGCTGAGTCAGTATTCTGTCCCCCAAAGAAATTTAAATTTGTTGAGCTGAATTCACAAGCTTGTTTGGTTGCTTAGTAAAAATAAAATGTGCATATATAAGCTATTATAATTGTCTTTGATTTATTTGTTCTTGTTGTTCTTCTTTGTCAAATTATTCATCTCCTTGTTTGGCATATTTCTAGGGGATAAAAACAGCTGTTAATAGCAGCTGTGGAAAAAGTAGAATATTGATGAAAGAATTAAAAAAGTGTTTGCATAAATAGACATTAAGACGGTTAAGTCCGTCACGACAAACGCAGGTGGTTGTTACTAAAGCCTCCCTGAACTCCAGGGACAATTACATAATTAATTTTAAATATTTTGATGACTCACTCAACCTCCAAGCTGACCTCTTTTGCTCTGATTTGATAATCACAGAAGACCGAGAAGACAGTTCATGTGAGAATCAGATTAAATTAAATGAGCTTTAAAGTATTTAAACATCTGTGATAAATGCTACTGCAAGCTGAGAAAATGGAGTGAATTCAATCCTGTATGACAGTATCCTGTAGTCAGGAAATATGCTCGCTGCTAGACAGTTAAACAACCCATTTCCTCCCCAGTGACTCACAGTCTTTCTGTCCCTATATGTTCTCAAGAACTTTGTTATGTTTGTGATGACACTGAACAGCACACTGGATATTCTGTTCGGATTTGTTCTTGTGTAAAGTGCATGCCATACCTCTGAAATAACAAATAATTCATCAGACCTTTCACTCGCCATCATCTGCACTGGCAGTAAAAACACAGCCACATCTGCGTCATGCATATGTAAATCTTTCTAGTTTTAATGAGACTAACACATTAGCATCCAGCACACTAACACCTAACAATAGTCTGTGCAGCGGGTTCAATCCTTCAAAGGGTTAAATCTGCTCTGCTCTTAGATTTGCATGCTTCTGTTACTAAAAAGGGAGGCGCTGTGAGTTCAAACAATGATTCAAACAAGTTGCACACATAATATTTAACTAAATTAGGTCATGTTTCTCTTTCATTCAGTCAGCTAGCTTACTGCCACAGCATTGATGGCAAGCATTAGTTGGAATGACAATTTGTTGATTTGTGAATTGACAAAAAGATTAATCTGCTACAATTTTGCAGATTTAAAGACATCACTTTGACTATCTTCTCACATGACTGAATGATTAATCAAACAATATGTCAAAATATTTGTTAGTTGCAGTCTTACTATTTGCAGCATAGCACAGGCTTTGTTTTTACTTTGGGAGAGATTTGAACATAAAGCTGACTGTCTATGATGAATAAAATATTCCAATAACATATATTGATATGGACCATATCGCGGGTTCAGATGCCAAATGTTTAAATTGTACTAGCTGATGCTCCAGCAATGTTCAAGATGCTGTATGTCCACTATCATGACTTTCTCCTCGTAGCTTAGTGCTGTGTCAGTTTGTTTGCTGTTGGCTTTCCTCTTACAGTAATCATATTTTATATATGGTATCTTAGTAAAATTTTCTTCAGTCTAAGAAGAATTTAATCAATGTATTACTATCCTTAAAGCAACATTGTGTAACCTTGTTATTTTTTGCAATTTGGCGCCCCCACAGTTTCAGAGTGCAATTCACTTACTTACTGCTGTCATAAATATGGACAGCTGTACAGCTGTATTTGTTATGATTACATTTCTTATGATCAAAAACTAGCGAATCAACAACTTTGCTAACACAGCCAAACATAAAGCACTTGCAACAACACACTGTAACCGCTGGCCAAAAATTACATGAATGACTGAGACACCATTCTACCTATTACAAGTCAGTGTATCACTTTTTTCACTTTTACATTGAAGGTCTGTGGCACTTTCTCATAAACAAACAAAAGTTATGTTCACACCAAGTGTTTCTCACAAAACATTTGCAAAGCAGATTTTTCATTTCTTGGCGTCTTAGCATCTATAGATCAGTGGAATAGCATGGAGCCGACAGCAGGATGTGGAATAAATATTTAGTGGCATTTTTCCACTATAGCATTTGATGTTTACCTTATATTCTCACTGGAAATGAATCCTGGGAATTTTGTTGCTTATGTAACAGCCTGTTGGGAATATTAGCGTACCCACTTTAGGCTATTTTGGGAATTATTTATGGTGTCTATCTTTTTTTAACTGCGGTTAGCAAGAAAAGACTTCCTTCAGAATATCACTATTCATGTGTAATTCCGTTTTTTTTTTTTTAAAGATCAGGTGCTAATGTTCAATTACCCAGGAATGAAGGGTTACCCTCAACATTTACCCTGTCTGCTCATGCATAACATACATGTATTTGTGTTTTTATGTGTGCATGATCTTGCAGCTCCTGGAAGAGGAGGAACACTTCCTGCAGGAATCCCCCCTTGAGCAAAGTAATCATAACTCAGAGGAGTCCTGTGCTGCCCTGTGTGCCACTGAGGGACCTTTTATTTTCCCCCACACCCGTTCACGCCCCCCATTGCTCCCAGCCATGCCCACACTGCCAGAGGAAGAGGAGGATTCCCCTGAGGAGCTTGACAG
This sequence comes from Percina caprodes, assembly GCA_013375575.1. Lineage (NCBI taxonomy): Eukaryota > Metazoa > Chordata > Actinopteri > Perciformes > Percidae > Percina > Percina caprodes. The sequence goes on along the minus strand of JABXJD010000032.1, from coordinate 2,174,133 downwards.
TTCCTCCAGCTCTCCCAGTACAGTAAGTGTCATTTTTTGTAGCACATAATCTGATTTTGGAAAAAGCATGTGAGGCCATAAAATCTGACACTGAATAATCCATTTGGCACTGTTGTGGAAATTCTATCAATGTTGCTTGCTACTGAAGAAAAGGTTTCTTCTTTGCTTTCAAAACACAGAATTATTTAATAAATCCTCTTCAACCACACATTTGTTTTACTCTAGTTACAATAAATCTTCTTTGTGGTTATCAAGCTGTCTGTGCTGTGCTGAGAAGTCACAAATAATCACAGTAACTGTAACACAGTAAATTCTAGATACCATATCAGCATTTGTTTTGACTTATATACTTAAGTATACATTTGACTTTTTTAGCTTTGTATTCATATTTTTGTGTTAAGCTAATGTTAAAATGTGTCTGTAATTCCACAAATTCCTGGTTATTTCGTGAGTCTTTAAAAAGCCACTTTGCTTGCCTTTTAAAGTAAATTACCTATGTCGTAGCCATAGTCTTTAAAAAGATGTGTCTGGTGAATACTGTGTTTCTATAAAATATCAGCTTTAAGCCCTTTGAGGCCAATTGGTAATTTGTGGTTTTGGGCTATATAAATAAAAAGTAAAATGTAATATGTCGTGACATTTTTTGAGATCATCATTGGTTCTAATAGGATCTTGGAACTTTGGCAAGTACTCTGCCTGTCAAATTTAAAGGGTCATTTCACCCAAAATAAATTTAAATTATTTTTAAACTCTAAACTCTCTGCTTGGCTAGATACCAGTAAAATTAAATGAAAATTAAATATTTTTCTCATTTGAGTAAACTCAAATTCCAGAGGTGCAATGCAGGAGCTAATGAGCATCCTAAATAAACAAACAAACTGACCCAAGATAAGAGATATATCTTTTTCTGCAGCAATATGAAGAATATCATCTTGAAGAGGTCATATTCAGACATTGATGCAGCAAACATCCTGCAGACAGCAAAGTGTTAAACAGTCTGAGAACATTGTCTTCCGCAGCACTTGCTCATAAACACACAGGCTAGATAAGACATCTCTGCAGAATGTAATGAAGCTGTGTAATCCAATCTTCATACGGCAACACTATAAAATAATCCACCTTTTCTACAGCACAGCAGTGGCCTTCCTGCAGATTTACCATCAGAAGAAATTCTTTTATTTGAATTCTAGTGCAAAGATAAGCTGAGAGGAGCTCTTAGGGAATTAGTGTTTGATCTCAGTCTATGTTATACTTACCTTTTATGGTTGGACAAGGATTTGGGATTTTATGAATAAGGAATTGAACTACTATTATTTAAGAAGATTTTCAAAGTTTTTTAAATGTTTGAAACTGTGGAGTTGGATAATGTGTCGTGTGGCTCTGGACAGACAGCGAGCATCATGGGAGGGGCAGGATCTAGCATTCTTTGGAGCTTGACCCACATAAGAGACTAAAAGTCAGAATGTCTCAGGCTCTGCTGCTTTGATTTTGATCATTCATTTTTAAAATCTGTCTCTTGTGAGTCCCCCAACTTTATCGATGTGCAATTACAAATCATTCCTATAAACACATTGATGACATTGAACAAGGTTCACATTCAACATAATTTAGTGTTGAGTGTCTTGGGGGTATTCTGACTGAAGTAGACATATCATGAAAAACTTGTGCACATACATTTGGTTATCTGGAGTGTTTACCAACCTGCAAACTGTGAAGATAACCCAGTCAGTTTTTTAAGGATGCTTAGATCAGAAAACATGGAATTCAACATTTAGATATGGCTCCCCTTCCTATGTACCATGCAGGCTCATTGGAACATAACACCCCCTCACACACACACACACACACACACACACACACACACACACACACACACACCCCACCCCCTCCTAGTTTCAATACCTTTGTTATGTATTAACATTGTGCTTATGCATATTCATAAACAAAGCAAAACATATGCATTACACCTATTCTAGTTTTGTCGTGACCTTGCTTGCTTTGTTGTGTTTTGGTGTTTTTTTCACAGTCTACACCAGGTGAAAGTGGAGCTGTCATCATGACTGCCCCCACCATTGTCTTCCCACAGCAGGCTACTATTGTACAACAAGATGGACGTCCTCTGGAGCATACCCGGTAACTGCCCACCATCTAAAACACTGAAATAGTTTTCTCTCTTTTTTGGCTGTAAATGGGAACAATGTCTGAATAATTACTGTTTCCTCTCTCTCAGGCCACACAGTCCCAGAGCTCGCATGGCCAGAAACTCCTCTGGAGGACCCCTCACCACAGTTGGTGGGTTAACCCTGTACACACACACACACACACACACACACACACACACACACACACACACTGCATCTGTAATTGTCTAGAGATAACCACAACACTGTGAGAGTTATTTTGACGTTATCATACGCAACATTTGCTTTTATCCAGCGCCAAATTGAAGTTACATATTGTTTTAAGTGGACATTTGTACATTTGAAAGATTTGTTTTTCCAAGCCTTACTTCAAGGTGAAGACAAAATAATGCTCTGATGCTGTGAAGTTATCCAAAAGGCCTCATCACATTTCAACTAAGGTTGGTCATCGGTGTCCTGAGAGAGGAGTCTGTCGGTGTGTCCTCCCACATGCCTGAGATGCTTGTGCAGCTTTGATTACTTTAGATGTTTAGCTTGTTGCCCTTTTCTGACGAGAGGAGGAGATAAAAACATCCCTGACTTGGCCAAATATTAATCACCTGATTGATTGGCTCACATAAGATAAGTTAAAATAAGATAATACTTTATTAGTCCGAAAAAGGGGGAAGTTTGATGTTTGATGTTTTTGATGTTTTGCTAAGGAGATAAGTGCAAAAACAAGAGGCATCACTAAAGAATATAAGATATAATAATAAATATGTAAATGGTAAAAAAAAGCAGTAGAAAAACAGAAAACATAAAAAACACAAGTGACAGTACTATACCTAGCAGTAAAGGCAAAATAGACTGAAAGGTTGAATACACAGTATTTTTTTATTGCATAGATAAAATATTGATAATGATATTGCACAAATAAGTAAATCTTGATATTGCACATGAGGGAGTTGTCAGTTTTGGTATGGACAGCCTACTTGGGGCAGTGTTGATTATAAAGTCTGACAGCAGCAGGAAGGAAGGACCTGAGGTATCTGTCCTTCACGCAGCGCGGGTGTAGCAGCCTGTCGTAGAAGGAGCTGCTCTGTTCTCTTTTTCAAAAGAGCTCACAGACTTTGTTAACCTCTTGTGCCAAAACATTTCTTCTTCTACAAAAAGTATATTTTTAAATCCAAAAAAAAGAATCTTGAAAAAAAATGGAATCTAACCTATTGTGCACGTGTAAATGTCTATTGTCTTTCTCAGACAGCACAGGTAATGTGATCGACTTGGTGAAAGATCAGCTGCCGGAGCTGCAGCTCTCTGAGGAGGACCGACAGAAGAACCTGGAGCTGCTCCAACAGGCCAAGAAGGTCAGCGACCGTTTCCTGACACGCCGTGGCCGCCGCTCCCTCACTGACTCACCCACAGGTAGTGAATACACAATACACACACATACACACTGTACTGTACATAGCAGATCCTTTCTCAAGGTGAGTTGATTGTTGTCTTCGTGAGTTTAACTTAATTAAAAATTGTATATATTTTTGTAAGGGTTACTGAGCATTCTCTGGTTAACTCTATTGTCTATAATTGATTTTGTTCGTTACTTTAAAAAAGGTCACATCTCAATCAGTCACGTGTGTCTTGTAATTCACAAGTTTTTTTGTTTGTTTCTTCAAAGGTCTTTCTCCAACTCCAACTCCGTCATCCTCACCATGTTCATCTAGAAGCAGCTCACTGACTGTGGCTCCTCAAACTGGTGCAGTACCATTGAAATATTTGCTATTCATTTATAACTTTTCTACAACATATTCCTTTTACTTTTGATATTTGGAGTTTGCGAGAATCATATTGTTGGTTGTTTTCTGCTCTTTCAGCTGTAGAGGCAACCCATGTCAGCTCACAGTCGGTTGGGCAGGTAAAGAAATCATTTTTATTTCTAAAACACAACATTCACTTACGATGGCATGAGTTGTACTGCAGATGCATTTTTGATGCATGCTCATTTCTCCATATTCCAACTGACAGTGTTCATTTTATTTCCCTTATTTATTTTTTTAAATGGTTGACATAATATTTAGAAGTAATTTTTATTAACACAATATGGTTTGCTATGTTGTCCTCTCTTGTAGCATCGGGAGGTTCCTTCATTGCGAGATCAGCCTGATGTAATGACCCAGGATCAGGAGGTCAGATGAACATATTCACTTTTACTTACTGTGTTTTTTTATTAGCAAGTCAACTTCTGCACACTGTCAACATGAAAAAATGTTTTAATACCAAATTTTAACTGGCTTTTTTTTAAACAGTTGTTTCAGCCTCTTAAGTTTAAAGATGTTTTTAATCTTCGGTCCAGACTGAAAAATTCTCAACAACCTTTGGTTGGATTGCCATGAATTTCTGTACAGACATTCATGCTCCCCATCCCAATGATTTTGACCCCCCTCATACGTTTCACTTATCTACAAATTCAAGATGGCATAACATTTTGTACAGACATTTATTGTTGCCTAATGAAGATGCTGATAGTGTGCAGTAGTTTACTACATTCGTCATCAATACATGGAATTGTAATTCAAATTCTACAGGTTTATTAACATCAATGCTTAATGTATCAATAAAAGTTATTGTCTTGATAACCTCAGGGCAACAGACTGTTGGTGACCTGGAAGCCTTCTGAGAAGAGGAAAGTGTCCTCTGGGACTCTAACACCCCGTTTTGCTGTTCAGAAGGAGAACTGTGATCCTGCTGTACCTAAGAGTCCTCCAGCAGTCGGTAAAGCAGATGAGGGACCTGGTTTAGGCCGAAACGCCAACCAGGCCCCGGCCACAGGGGTGGCCAAGCCCGTCCCCCGACCCCCTACTCAACAGGCCCCCTGTACAGCAGAGATCAAGACAATTGGGGCCTTCCCTCCACTGATGCGGGCGGTTTCCTGGGACGCTGTAGGCAGCCTTAATTCTAGAAATGGAGCCCCGAGTTTCCCTCCTACACCAGAGGACACCTTCTCAGACAAGCCCAGTGATGCTGTCTTCAAGTCCTCAGGTTACAAGGACCTTCCCACCCAGCAGGGGAGTATACCGAAACTGTCTAAATTCAGAGAGGTAAAGCATATTCACATATGTTCAGCAGATTACATGTTACTGTCATTAGTGCCTGCTTTTGTAGTCAAATGCTTCGTTCTTACTTCTGTGTGTGTGTGTGTGTGTGTGTGTGTGTGTGTGTGTGTGTGTGTGTGTGTGTGTGTGTGTGTGTATAAAGGAGCACAAGCTGATGCGTAACCAAAACATAGTGGGATCCAAGTTACTAGATCTGAGTGAAGCTGCTGAACAGGAAAAGGGTAACAGTCCTTGTTTTCCCCTGATGTCCCTATAAGAGAAGTGTACTTTCAGCAGTTCAATGTCGCCAAGGGTGTGCACTTCCCGAATCTGAGGGAAAATCTGTTCCAGTCAGAAAATTATGATGATCTGTTCTTGTTTTTATCTTTCCGTGCCATCCATTTACTGGCAACTTCATAACAGAGAAAGAAATGCTGTTTTCATTTTCCATCAGTAGATGGCATTCTTGTTAAAGCATGTGAGCCAAAGATGAAATGAGGAGATGGTTTTTATGTATTTTGTGTGTTTTGGGGACTTAAGAAATAATTTTACTTTACAAATAATTCCTTGAAATGAAAAGTTGGATTCATAAGAAATAAAACGCAGCATTCTTAAATCAGTTAGGATGGCTAATGTTAGCAAACTAGATATGTTTTGCTGTCTCCAGTATCTGACATTACTGAATCAGTTTACTGACTTTACAACTTTTCTTCACTTGCACGTGCTACATTTAAGTATATATTATTGTCCTGTAGTTGCCACTTGTGGGCAAAGTGGCTGCTGTTAAGGGAAAGTTACATAGTCTAACTTTAAATACGTGTGGTTTTATGCAGACTCGCACATGAACACTTGAGTCTTGACTTTAAAACCAGTCTCAAATGACTTAAGACTTGTATCAAAACTTCTCTGGAAAAAAAAAAGACTAATGAACTCTCTTTAGGATTGATTGATTGATACAATTATGTGTCTACAGGTCCTCTAGCTTCTCCAAACTCAGTCAGTAGTAAGGAGGCAAACGAGAAGTCCGAGGCCATGCCAAACATTTCAGATGTGATGCTGAGAAAACTCAAACTCCACCGAGGTCTACCAGGCTGGTGTGTAACAAACCAACTGCTGCTTAAGTTAACGTTTATCTTTTTCCTCATCATTGCTGTCTAATCGCCTAAAATAACCCATCTTACATATTAATTATTCTGTGTACAAAATACTGTATGTACATTACTTACATACTAACATTTTCTCTTTGATTTCATTCCAGTGCACCCCCTCTCACTGAAAAAGAAGTTGAGGTGTGTATGTGATCTGTACAGGTATTTTTTCTGCTAAAACTAAAGATTTAAAGTCACAAAAACATCAAATTATTCCCTTTTATGATGAAGCATTGAAAGCTCACTACTTTGTCCAGCATGTTACCAATTGATTTTGTTTTCCTGACTGTGGTGCTGCGTTTGTGCTTGTCTCCAAATTAAATGATTAATTTGTCAATTTGGGAAATACACTTATCACCTTAGCATAAAAACTGAAAGACGACAGAAAATGTTAGCCTGGCTCTGTCCAAGGATAACAAAAATCTGCCTACCAGAACCTCAAAAGATCCATTTTATAGTAGCTTATGCGCAGACTATTTCTTAAACTAGTAACTTTTTGGAGTCTTTGCTTTTACCTGACAAGAGGTTTTTGTACATATTTAACAAGTGAAAAATAAAGTGGTAATGAGTGAGCTTTAGAGTTGCTGGTAAGTAGATTTTGATACCTTTTCTAGAGCCAGGTTAGCTTTTTCCCTATTTCCAGTCTTTATGCTAAGCTAAGCTAACCATCTCCCGGCTATAACTCAATTCAATTTTATTGATAGTGTCAAATCACAACAGAAGGTTATCTCAGAACACTTCACAGATAGAGTAGGTCTAGACCACACTTATTTACAGAGACCCAACAATTCCCCCAAGAGCATGCATTCGGCAACAAAAAACTTACTTTTAACAGGCAGAAACCTCGGCAAGAACCTGGATTTTGGTCTGATGCAACCAGTTGGGAAATAGAGCTAGAGAGATACACAGAAATATGTCTCATATTAATTACAGCAGTGGCTATAATTGAATGACATGATGAACAGTGGCAATTATAGTACATATAAAGAAAATGGAACTATATCTAATAATAAAGTAGCAAGAGTGCAGGGTGTCAAGCAGAACCACAGCAGTTGCTGCAACCATGATCCAGGTGCCAACCCAATCCAAGAAAATCTGTGAGGCGAGAATGCATAAGGACTCCTAGGAAGAAGCTAAGTTAGTAAAATGCATTAATGGGACATGAATGTACACAGATGGAGAGAAAGAGGAGAGTGGAGCGAGGAGCTCAGTGTGTCACAGGAAGTCCCCCAGTATAACTCTATAGCAGCATAGCTAAGGGCTGGTCCAAGGCAAATCTGTGACAGCCTATAAAGGGTTGGTGAAATCCGACATCCATCAAGAGAAGCAGAGCTGTAGTGCTATGTCTGTCCCTCCCCACCGGTCTAGGCTCTCTTCGCCATTCCTCACTCCCTAATTATAAGCTTTATCGTAGAGGAGAGGTTTAAGCTTACTCTTAAATGTGGAGATGTTGTTTGACTCCACAACCGAAACAGGGAGCTTTAGCTTCATATTTCCTGTATGTACTGTAAGACATGAGAGGGGTGTCAATCTTGTCATCTAACTTTTGGCAAGAAAGCAAAAAAGTGTATTTCCCAAAACTATTCCTTTTATAATTTTACATTTTAAGAGTCTCAACTTATTTACAAATCCATTTATTTACAACTTAAACACAAAAACTGTTATATAGCTAAATAAAAAATGATTATAAAACTAGAATTTTCCTTTTACCATGTTATGCATGCTGAACAAAATATATTCAATTTAATATTCTTATTCTCATTTCCACCTTCAAAATGCTCCACAGAAATGAACTGTATGCATGATTAATCATACATTGGCTCATAAAATTGACTGCCAACAGTAATCTGTTTACATTGAGCAGTTTGTTTCAAATAGTGGAGTAAGTTCTATTGTTCCAAGTGTAGCCTCATGTCCATAATAACATTTTTGTTTTGTTACCAAAGCAATTAATTACACCTTTGTAGAAGTTGGCTGCCTGAGTTTGACAGTGTTCTGTCAACAGGAAAGTGTTTTTCTATTCCTCATTTGACTGAAGAGACTCAGAGTGATTTCCTGTGGTGAAAAATGCAAACATTAGTGACGCTGTCGGGCATGGGCTGCAGCCCTTCTTGCTGCTCCCTCCGGGATGCGTTTGGATCTGAACAGTCAGAGGTTATATATTTCCTCTCAGCTGTGGCCCATGTATGTTGGAAAACTGTGCAAACTAGCTTTGATCAACGCAGAAAAACATCATGAGGTCATATGTCAGAATCCCAGCTTGTTCCTCATGCTCGTCTCAGGGCTGCTTGATTCTCCCTCACACATTAACCAATAAGAATGCATATTAGTACTACACAAACAACCGCACTGACTCTCATTTAGCCTGTGTGTGTGTGTGTGTGTGTGTGTGTGTGTGTGTGTGTGTGTGTGTGTGTGTGTGTGTGTGTGTGTGTGTGTGTGTGTGTGTGTGTACTGCACTGTGGGAAAGTTTTCTATAGATTCCTCTGATTATTTCTCTGAGTTGGTGTTTTGCCACCACCAGCAGCTCATCTGTATTTAGTGTGCTGTTTAATGTGCCATTCTGAGTGTTATATTGCAGTTACTTCCTCCCCACAGAATGCTTTTATCCAGCTGTCACTGGCATTTCGTAATGACAACTACACTCTGGAGATGCGGCTCAGACAGGCAGAGAGGGAGAGGAACCTGACAGAGGAAGACACAGAGAAAGAATTAGAAGAGTTCAAAGGAGCACTGAAGGTCAGCCCTCAAAAATGCAGCAGCTGATATTATATTATCTAGAATTCCCTTTGGATTTTTATTGCTAGTTCATTTGTTTAGTGTCCCACAGTAAATACTTATCTTGTCCAATCCCAGGTACAAAGGGGACATTGAACACTTTGTTTTCTTAAGAGAGTTGTAACAAGATTCACAACAACAAGAAAAAGAAAGTTGTTTTTCTCGCAGATTACTTCGCCACAGTGGCAGAATCTGGAGCAGCGTGAGGCCTACCAGCGCTTCATTGAGACAATTGCGGTGCTGCACCGACTGGCCACACGGCTTTCCAGCAGATCAGAGATCGTCGGAGCAGTTCGACAGGTACAGTTATACACAGGCAGATGACGACGCAAACTGAGGAAATGCAGAACAGTTAATGACAGAGAAAGAGACTGCTGTATTGTTTAAATATACAGTACATCTGATTGTTTAAAATATACTGTCTTCTTCAGGATATCTTGGGGCTACTGGGATGCCTGTTTAGCAGCATTTAAAAAAATGATGGGGAAGATTTTTATCTGATGTCATGGCTGACCTTGTCCCGGCTAAAACAAGCATCAGTGAAAGAGCAAATTCACTGTTTTTGCAGTAGAAAGGTCTTCAGCTATTTATAATCCAAAAACCACTCAGATGAATTACTGCCCTTTTCTGTGTTTTCCTTGTGCTGTTGCCCATCTATTAATAATAATCTGACTATAGGACTCTATCAATTACACAGAAAGGAAGGCTCATATATCATTTCCATCCAGATCAGATGTCTGGAAATGTCTTGAGTGAATTCAGTTTGTGTTTATGACACATTTAATATATTATTTATTTTTAAGATTTTTTTCTTTGGCATTTTTAGGCCTTTATTACAGATACAGTAGACAGCTTTAGAACAAAGGGCTGCAAGTCGTAATTGAACCCACAGCTGCTGCATCAAAGACCAAGCCTCTGTTTATGGGCGCACACTCTACAAGCATACATTCTTGAAATGTTAAAAACTGCTTCATACAAAAACTGCAAATAATAACTTAGATATATGCTAATCACTAGGGTATTAAGGAAAATTAACGTATATGAAGCAGGATTTATTGTTACTATAAGGCTTTTTCCACAAGATTTTTCTCTCCATGAGCTCTCTGCATGTTTCTTACCTTTTTAACATCTGTTTTGGTTTTATGGTACATTTTTACTGTATGATCCAGTCACCGCTCTCTTCAACCCAGTTTCCAGTAGCTGTTTATTTAGTAGAGTTCATTAAGACAGATATTTGGGGAGACCAAACAATGAAACCATGATGTAAGAACAAGCCAGTTAATATTGGACTTCTATTCTTCAGGTGGCCAAAAACGTGATGCTAATGGAAATGTCAGTAGGCAGTTACTAAGTTATTAGGTCAGGACTGTGTATCTGTCAACTTGTTTTGTAGCTTGTCTGTTTCTTAGTGGCCAAATAAACAATTAATTCAGCTTTAAAAACACATACATTCACAAATCTGCTGGAATAAGTCAAATGGATGTTGGACAGTTAAATGTTTATATGAATCCTGAGTAGAAATATAAGTTTGGTTGTGTAATTTTGTTTTCACAATTGCTCCACAGCTCTTATTATATACTCTTACAAAGAGTAATTTGTTCAAAGTCTATCTGCTTTAAGGTTAGTTAGGTCACTCTCCTGTGCTAATATATGCAGTAATGCAGTCTTGTATTGACCCGACTTTTCATTGTGCAACAGGAGAAACGTATGAACAAGGCCACCGAGGTCATGATGCAATATGTGGAAAATCTGAAGAGGACATATGAGAAGGACCACGCAGAGCTGATGGAGTTTAAGAAGCTGGCCAACCAGAACTCAAATCGCTGTTACGGAGGGTCCATAGACACTGGAGGTAAGACTGTGCTGGTGACCACATTCAGATCGAGCAGAGGAAAACACATTTTTTGGTTTCATGCTTATAAACTTTATTTATCCAGGCAAGGGTTTGATAAAGCATACATCTTTTTTAGCATCACTGCTACTTTGCTCTGCAGGAACATTTTCACAGGGATTGTTCCACTGTAAATTGAGTATCCTAATGCTGTTAATGAGCAGCTTCACTGCAGCTTTGGGAACAATACCAGCATAAAAGAAATGCTTTCTTTTCTCATGTAATGCTGTGTTTCTTTGTACATGTCTATAAAGATGATGGAGTTCCACGGCCATCAAGATCAATGTCCCTCACCCTGGGAAAGGTGAGCACTGCATTTTCCCCAAATTATGTTTTTAGTGCTGAAATAATTAGTCCATTAATCAATAGAAAATTACAACCTTTTTCATAATTGTTCAATCATAATCTAAAAGACATTCTCTGATTCCAACTTCCCAAATGTGAGGAATTGCTGCTTTTCTCTGTTTAATATGGTTGTATATTGAATGTTTGTACTGTTAGTCAGTCAAAATAAAACAATTTGAAGACATTTTTTGTTTGTGTTGATCTTGTAATAAAACACCAAAAATCCACAGCCATGATAGCAGCTCTGTGAGGCTGTGCTTAGAGGTTAAGTTTAAGTCAGCATGCTAATAGGCGAAAAATCAAATGTTACCATCTTGGTTTAGCGCGTTATTAAGCTAACATATGCAAATTAGCACTAAACACTAAAAATGTCCTATTTTTTAAATTCTTTTGTTTCTTGTTAAATGTATGAACTTGTCTCTTCTTTCAGTGACATCATCATGCCTCTGTAGTTGTAAATGTCCAAAACCCTTACATCCCTAATATTCTTATTTTTCATTCTTACCACTGGCACATGTTCTGTCTCCTTTTCACCCGGCCATGACTAGGCTCTGCCCAGACGTAGGGTGAGCGTGGCTGTGGTGCCTAAGTTTAACCTCCTGAACATCCCAGGTCAGACCCCAGCCACAGCCGGCGCAGGACCCACTGTGAGCCTCAACGTGGGACCGACCGCTGGTGCTGCTCTTCCTGTCCTGGTAGGTCTTCCTGTCTACCTTTAGGGGGGCTCAGGCCCTAATGAGGATGTGACACGGATACAGTGCCTTGCTCAGTAATTTCATTAGCCAATAATCTCTGAGCTAGCTACTGAATAACGTCAGCTAACATTTTTTGAAACTATGATGGAACTAAACCTGACACTTTATTCAATTTGGGTTCTAATCTGTACCATGGAATTACCAATTTCTTTTCTGGAAACTACCAACATTAAACTTCACGACAGCACTCCTGCACTCCCTCTGACAGATTAGATAGATTAATAGAGACTCAGCCTCAATCTAAAATCACCAATGGGCCTACCTATATTGATTTAAGGTAATTATAGAAGTTAGTATTTACTTTACAGTTTAATACAATACACAAAAAGCAGAGTGTTGTTGCAGTTTCTTGTCAGGTTTCAGATATCTTTGAGTTGTTAGCAGTTCCACTTAAGAGACTAACTTCTCACAAGGTTTCCTTTAATTATTATTGTAGAAGGCAATAATATTCTTCCACAATATTTAACACTCTCCTCTTTAGTGTGAATCAAATGATGTAAAACCCAACACTCCCACAGAGGTGACACAACCAGCAGCAGCAGAATGGTAAGTTTTATTTACTGGTGGTGTCTTGCTCACACACACACACACACACACACACACACACACACACACACACACACACACACACACACACACACACACACACTCACACTCACACACACGTACACACACATTCATGTACACAGCAGACTGCATTACAGTATGTACACATACAATTGCTTGATTCCCAAGGTAATCACCCAGTCCTTTAAACAATGCAAAGCATTTTGTGCTGCAGTGGGACCTTTGTCTTGTTTGTGTGAACATCAGGATGTGTTTTACAGTGCAGTGAAAGCCCCATTGGGGTGAAAATAACCCTGACAGCATAAAAAATAAAACTCTGCTGCAGTTGATGGATATGCTAACCTGGGTCGTAATCTAAACATTTGTTCAAAGAATGACAAAGTCCAGGCACTAGGCTTCAATCGTATCCTGGTTATAACGAGAGCCTAAGTGGAGCTGTGTGTAGATAGTGTGAAGTGTGTAGATGTTCTGCAAGGAGACGAGTATAGCAATAACAAATGTGCAAAGTGCCAGCTCCATTTTTTCTCTTTGTACTTGCCTTGCCTGAGATGGTGTCTGTAATGCACACTGCTACTCAGCCAGTGCTGCAGTTTGTCCATTATTAAACAAGGCCTGGTGTTGTGATGGAACTTAAATGTACACTCCTCTGAGTTTTATAATGCCTGCTGTGTTCTTTCCCATCTAAAACAATGCAGTGGAAAGACAGTGTTAGGACAGGAAAGTGAGCCAGCCAAGCCTCCAGTCAACTTAGAGGTGATCAAAGCCGAGATCAGAGCCGAGCTCAAGGCAAAGCTCGAGGAGGAGGCGTATAATAAAGGGTGAGGCCTTCTCTCTTCATCCTTAACTACACACAAACAATCTGTGTGATGACATTGGTGCTCATCAGCTATGTTGTTGTTATGCAGATGTATATAAGATATACTATATGTATATAATGTTAAGCATAGAGAAAATGTAAATACTAAATTCTACATATGTTACTGCTGGATGATAGGAAATCAATGTGAGAATAAAACATCAATATTATTACTATGTAGTGTTAGATATTGCTGTTACATTTGAACATTTTAAATGCAGCTACCAAGAGGGACTGAAGCAAAGCAAAGTGATCCAAGAAGAGAAGCAGGAAGAGGAAAATGCTGCAGAGAAATTGTTAGAATTAAAAAATAAGGATGAAGAGAGCGGAAAGAAGAGACGGACAAGCAGTTTAAGGACGAGCAGGTAAACTGAATCTGCTGCTTTAAAAAAAAAAAGAGAGATATCCAGAATGTTGTTCTTTGACAGTATTGACATAAGCAGACCAAATCATCATCAAGTTACCTGAATCTCATCTACACCATGAGTGTAAACCTGTCTCCATGTGGCACATCTAAAACATTCAGTAGTTTAAATACATCAAAAGCTTCTTTTGACAAAACAAATGTGTAGTGCAAATGGAAAGAGGTAATAATCCAAATCAGTATTTATACAAATCTTACTTTTAAAATATATTTTGTCATTTTGCTCACCTATTAGCCACTTGCAGAAAGATGGATGTTCATGATCACACATTTGTCAGAGTAGAAACATCCTCAGATCATTTGTGTCCTGTTGTGTAAATAATGGTTAATAATGTTGATGATCAATCAAAGATTTGTTATACTGGATACAGCACTATTGCCAGTCACTGACATCTATATCACAAAAGTTATATATTATAGTCTTTATGTAGCTCTGCAGTTTACCTATTATTATACATGTATGGTAAACTATGCAACAAAACAGAAAAAAAGTTAAATCAAATAGAGTAAAGAGGTAATAATTCCAACAAATATATTATCTGTTTTACCCATCTTCAAATGTATAAATCATTTCTCAGTTTAAGTAGAATAATCTTTCCAATACATGTATTTCTTGACGATTTCAAGCCAGATTTGTTTTTCAGCAGTAAATATTTAGATATGTATCTGTCATTTGAAGAATACACATATAAAACAGTTGAAAACAATGGAAATAGCCGATGCATGCTTTTTATACTTTATACTGTATGCAGAAATTATCTTCACAGGAGGATGGAGGAGGTCCTGGTTCTTCTTGGTCGCTTTTGTCCCAAGATTCCCTTGAATCGGCGACTTCTCTGGATTGCCCTGATACTGTTTGTGGTGATGTGTCTTGTTATTAGTATTTTTACATTATTCGGTAACTACTATAACAGACGTGAGGACACGTAAGCAGGGACAGACTTTGTGCGAGGCGATGAAGATCTTTGGACTGAGTGTAGTAGAACAACCAAAGAACCCCAGTACAGAATAACAGAGTCGCCGTCTGTCTCTGTCAGTTTACCATATCACCACACTCGGACTCACTTGAATCCATGACCCTGTTTCTCGAGGGCCAAAGACGTTTTGGGAGGCTTTATGGGTTTGCCTTTGTCAAAGTTAACTAAAAGTTATACTGTTGTTTGGAATGAAAAATTGAGAGATTGTTTGCTGCAGTGAGAAAAAAAGATAATTTCTGGTTATGGGACCAATTATATAGTGTGATGATATACAGTATATATATATATATATATATATATATATATATATATATATATATATATATATATATATATATATATATATATATATATATATATAAAGCATATGTAATATGTCCTGGTTTGGGTACATTTTGATGATGAATATGGCACTTTCCATTAGATGCCGCAGTAGAAACAATGCATATTTATTCACACTCTAATGTTAAAGTATGATCTCTTAGGTCCAATAGATAAGAAATCCGAGAGATTGTGAACTAATATTTAATGTTTATGTTATGTTTTGTTTAATTTCTATAATGTGTATTTAAATACTTTAAAATATAAGCACATTCCAAAGTTCCTTAAGTGCAATATTTTGCAGTTGATGGTTCTCGTTTGTGCCATTTTGAATTGTGTCATCAGAGCACTGATTTTCTTCTTGTATGAGAGCACTGGCTAAATGGCATTAGTGTTTTTTGTATCTTCTTTGCACGTGTGTGCCTACCTGTGTTGTTTGTTCTTTGTGTATTTTAGGCTCTGCCACTTCACCTTTAAATAAAGGTGCCTGAGAAATTTTGTATCAATTTCTTTTGAGTAATATAAGGTGCTACCAAAGTAAATTTGGTGCTATAATCCCTCTTCTAGCATGCTAACATCTAGGTTTGTTTTACCGTCTGAAGGCAGTGAACACAACATTGACATACAGTGGGGGAACAATTATTTGATACACTGCTGATTTTACAGGTTTTCCTACTTACAAAGCATGTAGAGGTCTGTAATTCTTATCATAGGTACACTTCAACTGTAAAAATCACATTGTATGATTTTTAAATAATTAATTTGCATTTTATTGCATGACATAAGTATTTGATCACCTACCAACCAGTAAGAATTCCGTCTCTAACAGACCTGTTAGTTTTTCTTTAAGAAGCTCTCCTGTTCTCCACTCATTAACTGTATTAACTGCACCTGTTTGAACTCTTTACCTGTATAAAAGACACCTGTCCACACACTCAATCAAACAGACTCCAACCTCTCCACAATGGCAAAGACCGGAGAGTTGTGTAAGAACATCAGGGATAACATTGTAGACCTGCACATGGCTGAGATGGGCTACAGGACAATAGGCAAGCAGCTTGATGAGAAGGCAACAACGGTTGGCGCAATTATTAGAAAATGGAAGAACTTCAAGATGACGGTCAATCTCCCTCAGTCTGGGGCTCCATGCAAGATCTCACCTTGTGGGGCATCAATGATCATGAGGAAGGTGAGGGATCAGCCCAGAACTACATGGCAGGACCTGCTCAATGACCTGAAGAGAGCTGGGACCACAGTCTAAAAAAAAACATTAGTAACACACTACGCCATCATGGATTAAAAGCCTGCAGCGCACGCAAGGTCCCCCTGCTCAAGCCAGCGCATGTCCAGGCCCATCTGAAGTTTGCCAATGACCATCTGGACGATCCAGAGGAGGAATGGGTAGAAGGTCATGTGGTCTGATGAGACAAAAATAGAGCATTTTGGTCTAAACTTCACTCGCCATGTTTGGAGTACAACCCCAAGAACACCATCCCAACCGTGAAGCATGGAGATGGAAACATTCTTTGGGGATGCTTTTCTGCAAAGGGGACAGGACGACTGCACCGTATTGAGGGAAGGATAGATGGGGCCATGTATCGCGAGATCTTGGCCAACAACCTCCTTCCTCAGAAAGAGCATTGAAGATGGGACGTGGCTGGGTCTTCCAGCATGACCAACACAGTCAGGGCAACTAAGGAGTGGCTCCGTTGGCATCTCATGGTCCTGAAGTGGCCTAGCCAGTCTCCAGACCTGAACCCAATATAAAATCTTTGAAAGTCCGTATTGCCCAGCAACAGCCCCAAAACCTGAAGGATCTGGAGAAGGTCTGTATGGAGGAGTGGGCCAAAATCCCTGCTGCAGTGTGTGCAAACCAGATCAAGAACTAAAGGACATGTATGATCTCTGTAATTGCAAACAAAGGTTTCTGTACCAAATATTAATTCTGCTTTTCTGATGTATCAAATACTTGCGTCATGCAATGGAATGCAAATTAATTTTAAAATCATACAATGTGATTTTCTGGATTTTTGTTTTAGATTCCGTCTCTCACAGTTTAAGTTTACCTATGATAAATATTACAGACCTCTACAAAACCTGCAAAATCAGCAGTGCATCAAATACTTCTCACTATTATCACCTTTTTAAGTTCATATAGCAAACAGTTGCTTAAATAAACATCCAGTAGTCACGGAGCAACAATATTTTTTATCTGGAGTTGTGTTTCTGGCCACCTAGTGAACATAAGACCAGTATTCATTATCTTTTAGCTATGTAATTGGTCTCTACCAACTCCTGAGGGAAATATTGTGCTCTTTAGCTGCTAAATGCTCCCCTATGTTCAGCTAGTTACTAACTGTGTCTGTGTTCATGTTGCAAAGTAAATTAATTTGCATCCTTGCGTGGAGTTTGATGAGAAGTTTAATAACACACTGTGCATGCTAAATATATTGCTACAAACCACAGCTGGTTAGTTTAGCACAACGACTGAAAACATGGGCCAACAGCTCTGTCCAAAGGTTACTAAATCCACCTACCAGCACCTCTGAAGCTCACTAATTAACATTGTACTGTATTGTTTGTTAATCTGTCTTGTTGTCAATGTTAGGGTGCTATAAAAAGTCACTACATTAAGCCAAGAAATAGTCACTCGATAGGTAATTAAATTTGGATGGCTTACCCAAACAAGACAACATTGTAAGTTTGTGAGTTTAGAGATGCTGATAGGTGGATTTTGTTAGTTTTGGACAGAGCCAGGATAGCTATTTCCCCCAGGTTCTAGTGGCATGCTAAAATAAGCTAAGCTAATTGACTGCTGGCTGTAGCTCATTTATCCTACAGATAATAGTGATATTGATCTTCTCATCTAACTCTTGGTAAGAAAGTAAAATGTATTCTAAATTATGTAATCAATAGGCATATTTTGACATGTCACAGTGGTATTGTTCATGATGTCAAAATGACAAAAGTCAAAATGCTGTAAAAAAGGTCAAAGCCGATCACATTTTCTTTTGTTCTCACTAAATCTGAATTCCATCATAATCTCATTTGAGTTGCTTAATTAACTCAGGAAACAATTTAAGGTAATTTAACTCTTGAAGGTCTTAATGTGACCCCCATAGCCACACAAACACCTTAAGAGAAGTTAAATAGCAATCATTTTCCGTAACTCCTGATTGTCATTTATTATGCCCCCATTGACACCTCAAATCTGACAAAAACACTGCTGCATGTTCGTCAGCTCTGCGTCATTTCCTGCCGTCAGGGCTTGTATGGAGATGTTTTTGTGGAAGTGGGATGTTGCTATGTGCCAAAAGCTCATCAGAGGATACAAGTGATCATAAGCATGTTCATGAGTGAGTAATTCCCCATGGGAGGAAATCATTAGGACAGGCTAACCCTAACCCCAAGAGGACAGGCTTAAATCACATATATTACAAGCTGTATTTTCACTTAAATCCAACAAATGTATTGTTTATGTTCTTAACTTAACGCTTGTTTAAGTCAAAGAACAATTCAATATAAATCATTTAGTTATTCATGAATGAACATGAATTTACTGCGTTTGACTTTCACATAACTTCTGTTGCGTTATCTCCTGTTGACATATGAGTTATCTTTTTCTCTTGGGCCATGCTCCTAGAACATATAATGGCTCTGGATTTGACCAGTACTTCCCTCTTCCTTTTCCTTTTCTTTTTGGCAATGACAGAGTCCACCCCCAGTGAACAGAATCAACTGTATTTAACCCTGTCATTTGGCTCACAAGCGCATAAACCGGGCATCACTTGTCGTCCCTCTGCATTCATCCAACTTTTTTCTGACCTTTTCTCCTAAATATGATCTGGCTTTGTATCTCATTGGTGTTGTCAATTACTTCAGTCATTTCTGATCAATATATTGAAACAAGCCACATCAGAGGTAAGTCATTTTAGCAGGTTTCATATTTATTCATTTGTAAAATTTTATATATATATATATATATAGTGTGTATCTGTAGAGAAAATGTAGGCAACTTCTTTTCCTCAAAGTATCTAAATCTAAATCTAAATGTTTTATATGCGGTTTCCAGTTTTCCCAGCTGTGAACCAAAGTATTGCTGGAGTATTCCAGGTTACCGACTTAAATTACCTCAATCAGCCTCAGTATGGCTTCAATGCCTCTGAAGCACGGAGGCTCTGCTCATCCCTTGGAGTGAACATTGCCTCAAAAGCACAAGTACAGGAAGCTCTCACCAGAGGCTTAGAAACATGCAGGTAAGACCAGAGAAGAAATGATCAACTCACTCATCTCAGTGGAGTTTGATGAAAAGTGCCTGATGTTCTTTCATGTTTTATTTTTTATATTCAGGTTTGGATGGATTGATGAACATTTTGCTGTTGTTCCTCGCATCAAGGCCCTGTCTAATTGTGGCAAAAACCTGACAGGCTTGGTGACATGGCGAGCCTCCGTTACACAAAAGTTTGATGCGTTTTGCTTCAATGAATCAGGTATGACCTTTTCATTTTTTTAAACTACACATTAAGAGCCAACAGTAAGTTGTAGATAACATGAATGCTATTCTCAACACAGCCCTAGCATTTTGTTCTTTAAATGAAAAATAAAAACTGAAGGTATTAACTCAAATTAGTGTGAATGAATAGTCCTGCTATAGGCTGTGCTATTGCATTTACATTTGGACTAAATAGCTGCATTTGTTCTAAATTCTACATAACTTGTTTTTTGTGGAAAATGTTCTACTACGACAATATTCCTTAGAAATTAATGATGGATTAATGATTGAATTGTTTGATTGAATGTTGACTGAAATTTTGGAGATCATAAAAGCATTGTATAAACCTCCAGAATTGTCATGTTTATTTTAAAAGATTTTGTAATAAATACATAAACTAAATATGTTCCATCACTGGAAACTCATTCAGAAATGCATTTTTTTATATATATAATTTCCTGCACTATATTTAAATGCAGCTGTACAAGAACATCACTGTCAGCACAGAGTTGCAAATGGGAAGCAGAAATTATTTTTGAAAAACATACATTTAGTAAATGGCATGCACTTTTTATAACACTTATCTAATCTCTCATGGCCTTTATGTACATGCACAGATGCTGCAACACAATTACGGGATGCAACAACTGATAGCCCTTTGAACAGCAGGGATTACTCGCAGCAAACTCAGTCTCCTTCTAAGGCAGCAACTTCCACCCGGACCACACAGTCTTCAACTTCTTTCTCAACTCCTAAAACCACAGACAATGAGGCAGTACCAGCCCGGTTTGTCAGCAGAGTACAAAGTTTTGCTGGAGGTATGAGGATTTTGTTCACAAGGAAATTAATGCAGTGGAGGATTTTTTTTGTTGTCATATTCAACATTACATTACAACATACATTTTTAACTACAAAAACGTTCTATCATAAGTGTGTGGATGTGATTTTTATTTTTTTGTATGACTAATGTATTTTCCCTTTTCTGTATTATTGTTCCAGCAAAGGCTATACTCATCACATCAATTTTTGCCCTTCTCCTTACTGCAATAATCATCCTTGTATACATAAAATTGTGAGTGGTTTTCCATATACACATACTATATGATACTGAGGTCCAAGGACAGATGTGTTGTTGTTAAATTATGCTATCTGTAAAAGCACATACATGAATCAGTTAATAGTGAATTGGTTGTTAGTAGGCTCTACATACATTAGCACTACTGAAAGAAACTATACCGTATATCAGCACAGAAGAGCTGTGGATAAACTGATAAGACAAAGTCTCTTTCTTTGTACTGAATATTCAATTAATTTGTCCTTTTCTCATTACATTTATTAGTGCATCATTTGTTTTTGTTTTCTCTCTGTGAAAAGGAGGAGTCGCGCTCCGGGCTCTGACATAAAGCAGCAGCAAGAGTACATCCAGACAGAAGAATGGACGTGTGAGACGAACATAAATGAAACCAAGCGGGCTGCACAGGAAGATGAGACGATAGAAGTGGTTGACGATGCAAGTTAAACATTTTTCTGAGGCACTCCATCGACAACTACTGAGGTTTTTTTAGGACAATTAAGTGTCCATTATTTTGTGTGAAAGTAATGTAACAGAATGCCCATAAATGGCATTTAATTTTGTATGTGTTATGTGCTTGTTAGTATTTTCTATCATCTGTTAATTAATGGTGCAGTTTGGCCACAAGATGGCAATATTGGCTATATAATCATTGTGAAGACAGAAGACATTTTATTCTTTCAACATACTGTTTGTTGCTTCAAATAATGAATGAATGTAAATTCAACATTTTACAACAATTTCAAGCATTGTGCCATTATGAACTGATGTATCTCCCAAAACCTAAATATACTGATATCTTCCAAACCTCTTTAAAACAAGCTACTGTAATTAAGGGAGAGACAGACAGTTATCGGTCACCTAGGCTAACATGTGTAACACTCTAAACCACAAGTGTTCTTGTGTCTGATGTACAGTGTATACAGTAACTGAAAAACATGAAGTTTCAAACTATTTCTATGACATACCCCCATCACAAAATGGAGTGGAAGGTACAATTTATACATTCTGGGTTTGTGTAATGACAAGTGTGTGAATGTATTTCACACAAGTCTGGACCCCAACAGCTTTTGTCTAAACCTATGAGAAACAAAGTGCCATCAGTCACCCAAAGCATGCACCTTCACTTTACCAAACTCCTTATGAACTTGTGACCAGCTAAGCATTACTTTTTTATTGGCAGGATATTGTATTTTTCATGTAATCATTACAGTCACTCCCTGGTACTTTTCAAAATAAAAGGTAAATGGTGGTTGCTGAGAGCTCAGCATGCTTGGATTCTGTCTAACGCGAGGTTATTCATACTGGGAATTTATAGCTTCAGACTTCACTGCATCGACTATGAAGCTGAGTTCATTGCACAGTGTCTCGTGTCTGTAGGCCATGCGGATCTGGGCGACATTGGTCCGACGAATATCGTTCCCTTCAGGTCCATCTTTCAGGTAGTTCTCTCCTAAGAAGTGCTTCTTTTCCTGTTAACAAGAAATTATTGGGAGAAAGATGAGATCAATGTTGTTTAAATGTCATGGAGATTGGGCAGAGAAAATGGAAACAGTAGGAGGTGAAAATGTCACTACCTGGTTAGACAATCCACTTTGCAACACACTGTTTCTGGCTATTTCACACACATCACAGGTGCTGAGCTTCCACAGCTGAGCTGCAATAGCGTACTCTTCCATCAGTGGTTCCTAGAATCAGGACGTAAAAAATTGATAAGGAATTATTTACACTGCAGAACTAAACTCATCTAAAGCACACTGCAATAGTATGTTAATTTGTTTTGATTCTGGTATACTGAACTAGAAACACTATATTGTGTATTTTGTAGTGTATTTGTTTCTGTTTACCTTGGTGTAGTGGAACTGCATGGGATCGTCTGTGGACAGGGACACACACAGCCCTTTGTGCAGGAACTCTCGGAGAGGATTTTTGGAGTATTCCAGGAACAGGCTGTTGTTGCTGAGTGGAGACATTGCAATTGGCACCTGGGCCAGGTAGTACAGGTACTGCAGCACAGGGCTCTGGGGGAGCATGAAGTTTAAAATAGATAAACTAATGCTGGTGACAGTCAAACACATATGGTACACATGCACATACAGTACAAAGAGCTGGAACTTTGTTGTGCACTTTGAACAAGGACTCAAGTTCTGTATTGTTGAATCTAAAACATTAGACTTTGTTCCAGGTTCCCCATAATGAACACAACCCGATCTTACATAAGAATTTGAAGGCCTTTATCCACATTGTCCAGACTTACTGTAGATAGTTAGATTATTACAATTGCAATAAATAAGTTACACAGATGTTAACCTAAAGAAGCAACAAGAAAGCACCTTGCTACCTCACTCTATTACTTAGCAGTTAGTGTTGTAGATAAATATCAGTGACTCATTGTCATGTTTTTCTTTTTTCAGGAACATACAAAAGGAACATCACATCTTCCAATTTCCTCTCCCTTCCCTATGGTTCTCACATTTTCACACTAATAGCGATGACATCTGTGGGATATTTTGGGTACACAAGCTTGGGCTCAAACCAACAAAGACTTCAAAACAGTCAATAGGAAGAAACATTCATTTTAGTATTGATTATGTTGCCATTTGGTCCAAAGTTAAGAGTCATTAAAACAAACACCCTTCTGTGTTTTCCCATTGGGGTTGCTACACAAAGACACAAAGAATAGAGAATAGTCATATTATTGATCTTTGGCTGTTGGTCAGCCCACACAGCGAAAACAGACCCATGTTATCCCCTCCCTGCTCCGGGAAGGAAAACTCTGATCACTTTAAAATTCTGCAAACAGCATCTAAATACCAGAATAACCTGTCCACAAGTCTGAAGTACCTTCTTCAAGTTGAGTCCATGTGAGATGTTGTCTGATGTGAGAAAGGCAGAGACCAAGTGAGTGATTGATCCAGCTTCTCCACAATGGGGACGGAACTGGAAGGTGCTCAGTCCACGCTCTCTATTTTGGACACAAAAGGACAATCAATATACTGTACGAGCAAATCATAGAACAGTCCTCTCTCATCCTTGTATTCATCCTATTAAGAGTATTTAGAGATCAGCTGCATATTGAAATCTCACTCTCATCAGCTCAGAGTGTCCAGTAGTTTGGGAATTGTACGGTTCTTACTTTCCTATGATTAATTAATATTTTCTTCCTTGAGAGCTTTACAAAGTAAACTGTCCATTGAGTGCTGGACCCAGGACCAGGTCAGGTCTTACATTGTCAAGGCACAACCTTTTCACCCATCAATCTTACAGCAAAGCACTCTTCTTTAATGAAGAGGTGTGGGTTTTGAAGAGTAAACAAGGCATTAGTGCTTACTTTCTGAGGTTGTTGAGGACCATGATGTTTGCATACATGTGGAAGATGTAGTAGCTGTAGGGAGGGTTGTCATCTGCAGTCCACTGTTCTGGCTTTGGGCTCCTGAAGGAAAACATGTGATCGCTGTGCTTGGACTCATCGTCTACGCTGTCAAACCCTGACACCTGCACAAAAATAAGTCATTTACTACTTGTACTAATCTTAACTTCAAATTAATTAGACAACTGTGTTTTACTATATTGTCATTCATTATCTGTTTATACACCAGCCTCCACCTATGGGTGCCCAAACAGGGAGTTCCATTATATATATATACCAGTGTTTCTCAAATGGGGGTACTCGTACCCCTAGGGGTACTTTGGAGCACTGCTGGGGGTATGTGAGATTTTTTAAAATATGATAATTAAAAATATCAGTCAAGCATAATTCCCTGAAAAAATATACTATAATATTTAAATATTTTAAACATTTAAATGTTTTCAGTTACAAAGTTGTTGTTTAGTCAATCAGACAGGGGTTGTACAGCGCTTTAGTGTTCCTCTTCATACAGGCTTTTTTTTCCCAAAATATGTTTTGAGCTGGTCAGGTGGTACTTAACACAGAGAATATTTCACAGCGGGTACATTATTGAAAACAGTTTGAGAACCACTGCTATATACTACTAATAAACACTAATATCATATTACAACTATCTTACAGTGTGTGATAAACCATTTATTTAGAGTTTATATACTGCATATACATGCTTATTACCTCCAACAAAGACAAAGTAATAGCAGTGAATAGGTAACATTGGGTATAAATTAGAAACTTACATATTTGAGAAACACATGAAGTTGTTTGTGCTTCTGTGGGTTAACAGTGGCCTCAAATAGAGGAAGGAATATGTTCTCCAGCATCTTGGCAAAATTAGGTACCAGCTGCTTTGCCTTGAAAATATCACTTAAACACATTAAAAACACTGTTTTACAACTTTTGGAAATTTCTAGATTTCACATTTTAAGAAGCTCTCTTATGAATTAGAAGCTTGTTTTGTTTTTCTTCAGGCTGTAGCACTCACTATATTCTGGGCACTTGAATGATCCACCTCATGTTTGGAGAGTGTACTTTGTGGTGAATAAACCACTTAGCCAGATTGTCCCACTCCTCTGGAGAGCGTCCGTAGATGGAAAGGCGTGGCTCTGCATGCTGGTACTTACTCTCCTCTAGGTCATGGGCCACTTCCTATTAAAATGTGAGAAGTAGATTGTGCTAAACTGTCTCTGCAAATGTTCTGACTTAAAATGTATGAGTACATAAAATGATACCTTTATGATGCGAGCAAAATACTCTCCATTTATGAGGTTGTCTGTTTTCAGGAAGATTTCTCGAAGTTCACTGGCTCCCACTGGATTATACTTCGAATTGAACTTGTCAAACCGGTGGAAGGTGTGTCTCCCCTGTAAAGTTTCTAAATTAGCATAATTGTGAACCCAGAATGGTCAGTCATGAAAAATGCCAATCAATACTGGTATTTACCTGTGATGGCCGTGAACTAAATTGACACAAATTAGAGGCAGAGAGAGTGAAGGAATTGTAATTACCATAATAAATGATGTAATGTGTAATTTAACATGGAAAATTCCATTCATCTTTTTGCCTTAACAGAAACATTTCTGACAAAATTGAGAAGCGTATTAATTTGCTTTTGATTTTAACATATTTAAAAATTCACACAGAAAAAAAAACATAATGCTAAAACAAGGGGGCATTTTCTACTTTTCTTACAGCATGCACATCCAGAGAGTCCACAGTAAGGTCATAGGGGTCCTTATTGAGACTGTGGAAAACCTGCTGGAGAGTCATCTTTATTCCAGCCTTTTCCAACACCACACGGTCAGCACCAGTCTTATATGTTTCCTGGATGAAGGTCAGCAGGTGTTTCTGAGACATGCAGGCAGCTGCATGAATATGTGTGTCCACCTGATAGAGAGAAACAAAGTCTATGTTTAGTCTACTGGACAAGTTGAGTGTTTACAAAAATATGAATGCTTTTACCATACCATTTTATACAAATAGTTTAGGGAGAACTGACAGCATACTGTCAACTCATATGTTTAGGTGTTTTCTCAGATACAATCTGTGGGGTGCAATATTGGATGATACATTCTGTAGATCCAACCTTCCTAACGTTGTAGAAATCTCTGTGAGGCACACTTTTCAGTTCCTTTAGCTCCGCCATCTCATTGAGCATATCATGGAGGTAGAACTTTGAACTCAAGAAATTTAGTCGTCTGTGACAGTAAGTCTTCCTGAAAATTAGAGTGGTCCTCAGTTTAATAAGTGGGATTAAGTACCGCATGCATAGGTGGCAACAACCAGTTTTACAACCATAGCTGTAGTGTCTTTTTGTTTTGGCAACTTACGTGGGTCCATCTGCAATCATTGCCAGCACATGACTGAGGTCTATGGCAAAGGTCTCTAAGTCAGGGTAAGGAAGGTCATTGGGCTGGTTTTCTCTCAAAGCCTGGGCATTTTCATACACATACACTATCCCATCCTTCATCTTTAGTTCATAGTTCAGATTATCAGGGATGTTCTCCATACTGTAGGGATCTTCCCCATCTTTTGGACATGGGCACACATCTGGAAGTCACAACATTGTTCTGTTACTGTCATATGAGACCAGAACAAACATCAGTAAGTGTATCAATAACCATAATGCGTGTACACTTCATACCTGGTAGAACCTCATCTTCTTCGTTCCATCTCATGTTCTCAGCACTGCGGAGGAACTGGGCTGTGGTTCTGCAGAATCTATGATAGGCCAGCTTTGAGTATTTCTCGCGAATAAGCAGAGCCTTAAACAGACTTTTGGCTGCCTGTTCATAGTCCTCCACTGTGATCTGAATCGGGAATGGACATGACACATAAATCCATCCATCAAGTGTTGTCTTATTAAGTGCACAATTATGCCATGTTTTTCAACATTCTGTGAACATGAAAAACAAATGTAAAAGCTGCAAAAGCATTAATTTCTTTAACAGTGATGCACACATTTGTGTTAATAAAGTAGTACTTACTCCAGCACAGTAATCACCACTAATGGTGACCCTCTGGTAATCAGGGCAGTTTTCTGGCCCTGATGAGCAGGAGGAGCTGGGGGAGAGGTATGGCGTGACTGCCACTGACCGCATATAATCTGCATTCACTGGGATCTGCAGGGACATTGACTGGGAACGAATCATCTTCAAGCTTTTTTTCCTGCAAAATTAGCAATATCATTCTTTTGTTTTTTGGAAACGTTTTATTGGTTTTAAAAATTAATACAGGTTACCAGTGACGAATCAGCAGAATGAAAATATTCCTTACACAACTAAACAAACATAGGGCAACTCATGCATCAGTGCATGCATACACAATATATGCCCACATAGCCACCAGGCAGGACCATTGTAACAAAAATAAATACATAAATAAATAAATAAATAAAAAAAAAAAACATATATGGAGGGGACTGCACTTGAAATGTGAACCAGAGAGTTCTTGTATTGTGCAGTAGGAGGGGTCTGAGGCTGTAGTTCATCACTGAAGGTCATTTATATATTGAAGAAAGTTTTGCCATTTAGAATTGTATCAATCTAACCTATCCAGCAGGGTGAAGGATACTCGTATGCAGCAACTGTAGTTAGGGCATTGTACCAATCCGTGATTGATGTGGGATGAGCTAACTTCCACTGTTGGACTAGCAGTTTCCTACCAATCATGATAGCTGTTTTGACCCATTCTGCATCGACTAAAGCAATACCATCTTTTAGTGTAGATGGTTCTCCTAATAGGTATAAACAACTGCAAAAGGGAACCCCTAGGCCCATGACCTTCTGAATGCACACATGAGCTGATGATTGATCAGTGATTGATTTTTTCAAGAGGAATTCTGCCTGTTAATCAATGGAAGTTGTGCGGTCTTTTCCCTCATAAAGGTTCCTAGTGTTAAAATGCTTCTTTGTGCCCATTCTTTCCAACAGAAAGATTTACTAATTTTCAACCTAGGATTGTACCAAATTACATATTTACATCAAATGCAATTTTACTCCAGTCTCCCTTAAGCCAAGAGAGAACAGGATGATCCTGCACAGCAGGGGGAAGCATGGTGGTAAGATGTGCAGCCAAAAGGAGATCAGGGCAGTAATGAGCTTCTGCAATGAGCCATGGTGAAACCCGTTCTGGGGGGAGATACCACTGTGCCAGGTGTTGTAGACAAAATGTATAGTGGTAAAGCAGTAGGTTCTTGGTCGCTTCCAATTCCACAAAAACAGGTTATATAATTTATCAAACCTTTGAAAAAGATTCACTGGGAGGGACTGCAAGATATAATTGAATTTAGGGTCTACACTCATCTTCAAAACATTAGCCATAGGCCACAAGGACAGGTGAAGATGTGCAATATCCTTATTTTTAACGAATGTGACTTTTCCAGAAGTCATGATACAATTATTAAAAGTCTTTCATTTGTGACACTGATCTGACTGATGATAACATCCTCTGTGATTTGGTGCCAGACAAATAGCAGAGCCTACCTCTTTGTACTCTCCTCTGACTGTTGCTCTGCCAGGTCCTTAAGCAGTTCGTGTTCCTTGGCTTGCTGGAGGCCAATTGGGCAGTCCTCAGGCACATTGAACATTGACAAGGCATCCTTGTTGTCTTCTTCCTTTAGTGCTGATGCATATACTTTCTCTGCTAGCAGTTGTGTCTCCTTCTCTGCCTCACTCAGTGTTACCTTCGGAAATTGACGAGGCATGTCTGCAAGAAGAAGCTAGAGTAAAATGACTGGTGACAGTGACGTGTAATCATGGGATGCAAAGAGGATCTGCCCTTTATTAGAGTTTTACTTGCTCTGACCAGTCTATGCTATTTGTAAACAAGTTAATCTACCTGTGTTTGGGTGCAGGACATTCAAGAACTAACTGCTGCACAGCATCACCCCTAGAGAGCTCTGTGTGAATTGTTTATGTCCAACAGGATTTATTTTAACACTTCACTTTCTACTGAGTTTTCTCCTAACTCCAAATGAAATCCATGAAAAAAAAATCAATCTTGTCCACAGTCCACAGTCGATATTAACATTATCTTTATTACATTATCTAGCTTTATTGTTGTCCAGAATTTGCTGTTCCTGTATTTTTTACTAAGTAGCAAAAAGGGATAATGTAATGGAAACATAGCTAGTTCTGTGGAATATCATACTTAGGTTAAAAGCATTTTGAATTGTACAGTGGTACATTGACGTTTTGAAAATAACTCTTATGTCAGATAGTTCCATTAAATTCTCCAGATTCATGACCTTTGTAGGAATGTAAGTCCTCCTAAGCTAGACATGTTACTTTATACTGGCAGTCTGTCACTCTTGTTATAAAAGTAATGGCAGTAATTCTGTATCAACATCATAGCTGTAAATAACGCTTGTTATTACTAAAGTATTTAATCCTGGATTCACCATCAGGGAAAGTCTGTTAAACACACATTAAGGAGATAATTGTAGTGTATTGATATCCTGTGATACAGGATACAGTTTGCCTTTGGACTGCTGAGGCAACACCAGAGAAGGGCCATGCTGCATGGTGTCATATGTCAAAGTTCTGCCCTGCATTGCTGCTTCCAGGAAGCTTTGTCATTCCAGACACACAACACTATCCTGACAACAGCTGTATGTATAACTGGAGCTTTATGACATCACATGCACTCAGTGAAAAGAAATAGGCTCATAAAGCTGTATTGATCTGGTATGGAGAGTACGGCCTTATCAATTATTAATTGTAATTTCATACACCCCAAAATAATTTCTGTTATACAAATACTTGTATTTCTTTTTCTCACAGTCAGACGCCACACATCCCATTTGAGTTAAAAAATAAAAATAAAAAGTTATATTGTTCTGCATGAGTGAGATCCTCGATCGCCAATGACAGCTGGACAGGAAGCTACCGTTAATAACTGAAACATTTCCGGAAGAAAACAAATCAAAGCATTGCACTGAAAATTCTAACTGATGCCGTTTCTTTGCCAATCGACCTGAAATATGTTTAAAAAACATGAAAAATTAACCTGATCATTATATAACCTGACGACACTTTCTTAAAATCAGTGCGCGCCTAATTAACGTTAGCTCTATCAAGTAGCTAACATTAAGCCTACGAGCCAGCTACAGGCACGGTATGCACCGTTCTGGGTCAGGTTTTCAGGTTAAACGACATGTTTCCTAGAAACTGTGTGAAACCATGTGTGAAAACATTTACGTGTCTGAAATGCTTTAAGTATGGCTTTAAGCCTAGTACCTTTCTCCTAGTGGTTTTCCTCCTTTAGCTGGGTGTATTAGCGGTGTTACCCAAACAGCAGCGACGTGTATGTAAACGTTTTATACTGGTTTGTCTGTGGCGTAGCTAGCTAAACCAACTCGCGATATTAACAAGACAGCTGCGCCTCTGCGTACACATCAAAGTGTTCAACCGCACAGTTTTGTGTTTGTCGGGGCTGAACCTGAACGCGTCAATAGTAACGATTCAGTTATTCAGTTAACTGCAACGTTTGGGTGTTAGGACGTATAGGCTAGTTTTTAACCAACGTAGCCTACTAGCTATTCACAATACACATTACGCTTTTTTTTCCTTTTTCTAATTGTGTTAACAAACTTGTTCTCTTATATATATATATATATATATATATATATATATATATATATATATATATATATATATATATATATATATATATATATATAGCTAGTAGCATTCACTTCCCTAGCTAGGGCTAGCTAGCTAATTTACTCATCCTGCAGAGGTGCTGCCAGTGCCAGCTGGTAAGC
The DNA here is from genome assembly GCA_013375575.1 of Percina caprodes. Classification (NCBI taxonomy): domain Eukaryota; kingdom Metazoa; phylum Chordata; class Actinopteri; order Perciformes; family Percidae; genus Percina; species Percina caprodes. The sequence goes on along the minus strand of JABXJD010000032.1, from coordinate 2,143,123 downwards.
TCATTACAATAACTTTCACAGCCGTTTTAACTTTCTTTTAAATTTATTTTTTTGAGCATAGACTGTAGCGTTAACTTTTTAGGAAAAGACGAAACATTTTAATTGAACAGTTACTATGACAACCCGTGCCAAGATGTGTCATGTCAAAAATATAGCTTATTCTGCATTGAACAGAAAGCTGTGTTAATAAACGATTAGCTACATGTGTGGAAAAAAAACTAACTTGCAATAAACCTAATTCTGTCTTTATACATTTTTTTCTTTATTTTTGTTTTATTACTTAATTGCATCAAGTCAAAATTATTTCTATTACTCACTATTTCTAAAATTAATTTAGGTTTTTGCTATTCAACACCCGGCAGGGACTCATCTCCTCCACACATGCTGTTAAATTTTGATGCTGACTAATAGCAAATGTGCAGTGATGCAGAGAATAGCTTACACTGTACCTTGACTTCATATCCATTTTACCCATTGTCTTGTATTATAATCTGCGCTTACCTTCAGTGCCACTCATAGCCATATCTAAGGGCTGTTGTCATCTCAGGTTGGACACAGTGGAAGCAGAAGCACTGTACAGATTCAGTGACACCTTCAGAGATTCTGTCTGCATCTATCTGGGTCAGACTCAGTTAATCTATGAGTCTATGGTGGCATACAATTACAGTTTTGTTTTTCTGACTGCCAATCTCTCTATTTTAAGGAGCCAGTGGCGTCATGTTGACAGCTACTAATCCTGAGACTATGTCATAACTGGCTGTGAACAAAGAGAGGGCCTCACTTAGAGGCAGGGTTTCCACGGGGTCTTAAAAAGTCTAAAATAAAAAAATTGTAGACCTTAACAAGTCTTAAATCCACTAAAGTATTGTGTTTTAGGTCTTAAATAATTTTAAACAGGTATTAATATTCCTAAGTACATGTAACGCTACCACTAATGCTCATTGAAATGCTCCTGCAGCACTTTAGAATTTTTAAATTTATGTTGTAGTTCTTTCTTTGCTAGTCCGAATATAATTTGCTACTACAAATGAGCTGGCAAGGTACTGGCAAAAGTCAATCAAAAAACACAAATTTAACAAGCATCATCATCATAATAATAATAATAATAATTAGTCTAATCTTACCACGCCTTGGACCTGGATAAGCGTGACAAACTTTTATAGTGCAGCATTTCCCCTGAACTGAGAATTCATTAATTTGTTGATTATAATTTCATAAAAATGTGGCAAAGTCAACAGATACTGCACGTGCCTTATCTTGGCATGCTTGAATCCCCAGACGGAAACAACTTTTGATGATTTTATAGTCAATCCCTAAATGATAAAAAAAATGCCCTCTTGTCGATTTTGAGGACTCCTTAACTCACTAACTTAGCACCCCAATAACACAGGAGATGCAATATTTGTTCAGCAGTCACAGGAGCCTTTCTCTCATTTATTACAGCATCAGGTTTAGGAAACATCAGATAAAATGGCTGAAAAATAGAGTTATAGTGTAGCTCTGCAGAGAGCATTATTTGACACTAATGTGGGAAATATCTCAATGGTGCTCACTCTGTACTGTAAAAATGTGGGTGTGTGCGCCTTTGTGTTTGTGAGATTGCTTAAATGCACTGGAAATGTGTAGCTGACCACGTATCAGCTCCACAGTTACTTAGGAGAATAAGGATCCTCATTTATTATTTCCCATTCACTGTGTAAATCCCGAAGGAGGCCATTACCCGACCACTCATAGCCCTGTCTCAAACCCAATTCTCAATATTCTGTTGTCTTCATCTTGGGTTTTTTGTCTTTTCTCAGACATGTCACTGCTGCTAATTGCTGAGCCCCCAAGTTGGCTCTTTGTCAAAGTCATATCTCAGAGCGAGGTCAACAACACAAGATAAAGCCATTGACATTACAGAGAGACAGTGACGAGAGATGGAAAGTAAGGAAGCAAATGCTTTCCCAGGCAAGGACTTAAATGCTGCTTAAAAAGAGGTGTGTCCTCTTTATCTTTCTCAGTGGCCAGGGCCTGGAGACGAGTAAAGATAAAAATTAAGGAAGTGCACTCACCCAGGAATTTAAACAGCCCCCCTTACAGCTATTCTCTAATACTTGTCAGAAACATTTCCAGCAAGTGTAGATGCATAGTTTATATATATATATATATATATATAATATATGCATCTAAACTGCAAAAGTCTTAGGCATTTGTGAACTAAGGAGTCTTTCAAAAATATTAATGATTGTTTATCAATTTATCATGGCCGTGGTCGGCCAAGGAAACTTAGTGCAGGAGATGAAAAACACGTCAAGCTTATTTCCCTTTGAAATTGGAAGATGTCCAACAGTGACATCAGCTCAGAACTGGCAGAAACCAGTGGGACCCACGTACACCCATCTACTGTCTGGAGAAGTCTGGCCAGAAGTGGTCTTCATGAAAGAGTTGCAGCCAAAAAGCCATACCTCCAACATGGAAACAAGGCCTAGCAACTCAACTGTGCACGAAAACATAGGAACTGGGGTGCAGAAAAATGGCAGCAGGTGCTCTGGACTGACAAGTCAAAATTTGAAATATTTGGCTGTAGCAGAAGGCAGTTTGTTTGCTATGGGCTGGAGAGCGCTTCACTGTTGCAGGCAACAGTGTAGTATGGTGGAGGTTCCTTGCAAGTTTGGGGCTGCATTTCTGCAAATGGAGTTGGAGATTTGGTCAGGATTAATACTGAAAAATACAGGCAGATAATTATCCATCATGTAATACCATTAGGGAGGCGTTTGATTGGCCCCAAATTTATTCTGCAGCAGGACAACAACCTAAAATCTACAGCCACGGCCATTAAGAACTATCTTCAGTGTAAAGAAGAACAAGACGTCCTGGAAGTGATGGCATGGCCCCCACACAGTCCTGATCTCAACATCATTGAGTGTGATTTGAGGAAGCCTACGCCAACAGAAGATCTGCGGTTAGTTCTTCAAGATGTTTGGAACAACCTACCAGCCAAGTTCCTTCAAAAACTGTGTTGAAGTGTACCTAGAAGAATTGATGCGGTCTTGAAAGCAAAGTGTGGTCACACCAAATATTGATTTGATTTAGATTCCTCTAGGGCTGCACAATTATGGCCAAAATGATAATCACGATTATTTTTGGTCAATATTGAGATCATGATTAATTATCACGATTATTTGATTTTAACCAAAACAAATTTTATTGTCACATAGGCTGTTTATAACTGCTTTCACATCCATATTGTGCTATATTCCTCTTATGTTGAAGTTGTATCTTGTACATACATACAGCTGCAACGCATGTAAATGAAAGTGATCTGAAATAAATAGCCTAGGATATATAAAAAAAATAAAAAGTATCTCTGAGAAAGCTCCTTCACTATAACTGATTAAAAGAGCTAGGGAGAGAGGAGGAGTGCGATGGACGTATGCTAGGCCTACTCACAGAGTGACTGCTGACTCATTATCCAGGGTCCAGCACGCAAGGTGGTGAATGGGTCCAGCAAGGGTCAAATGGTGGGTCAGCAGAGTTACACACGTGTGTATGAAATATCTGTATCGTCACTGCACTGCATTTTAATAAACTATGATATTCTGGCCATGGGTCACATCTCTCGCCCAGGTCCAGCAGCCTCCGTCTCGCACGCTATTACGCTACAAACTGAAGTTGCATTCAATAATTGTTAAGTGTTTTTTGCTGTGGCGGACAGGATAGCAGAGTTACCAGCGGAAACACTGGTACATATACAGGTTTACCTCTCATGCTTAACAATATACAGCTGTGTTAATAACAATTAAAACTAGACAAATGTCAGCAGTGTTGACCGGCGCTGTGTCTCTTTGTGTTGCTGCGAGCCGTGTGTGAGTTAATGGGGCGGTGCTGCATGGAGATTAAGAGGAGAGAGAGTGTAGAGGAGAGATACTAACACAGGCGCGGCTTTACAGAAGAAAATGGGTCTTGTAACGCAACATTAAACCATATCAATATAAACAACGTTGCTTTGTTTGTGGAGAGGCAGCGGATGCGAGGACATTAGGTGCACCGGTGCGACCTAGGAAAAATGTTAGTCGCGCCCTAGAGCCCTGTGAGCTAACAGACATAAACTAGCACTGGTCACTGCTGTTGTCTGAAAAACACACAGACGGGACAAAATGTTGCGTTTACTAGTGAACTGGTAAACCTTGTGACCGAGGTATGACCGACTGCTATCTGTTGTGGAATCTTCCTCACGTTACTCTGTCCTCTGTGACTGTCTACATCTAGAAACTAAGCTGCGCGGTGCAGGCAACCACTCTGACTGGCACATGATCAGACAGTAGTTTAGTAGTGGTAGATTGACTTTGCAACAAAAACCCAGATTTGATCGTGGGAAGCCAAAATCATGATCGTGATTAAAATTCGATTAATTGTGCGGCCCTAGATTCCTCTTCTGTTCATTCACTGCATTTTGTTAATTGATGAAAATAAAGAATTAACACTTCCATTTTTGAAAGCATTCTTAGTTAAAGCATTTTCTCATACCTGCCTAAAACTTTTGCACAGCACTGTATGTATATAGTTTATTTCACCAATAAATGTTTTTTTATCTGGATACACATAAACCAATTACCAGGAAAGTAAACCAGTTAGTAAAGTCTCACATACTGTATAACAAAACTGCATACCAAAAAATAAACCAAGATTTTTTTTTTTCATTGAGATTTAAAGACAGAAAGATACTGTAAGTGATTTTGCCTCCCATTGTCAATTATCAGTGGTCATCACTGGTCCAAGACTACTAATATGTCAAATAAGTGCACTCACCTCCTCAGGCTTTACTGTCTCTGAATTTTGTTTAAATTGTGCACAAGTTCCCCTTAGAGAAACATCTAAGTCATGCTGTGTCTTGTTGTTGCTAGAGTATATGATATCTCATCCACCACCCTGCAGTGCTCATCACGCCATCCTTAACTCTTTCATTGCTGCAGCTTAGTGCAAGGGCATCAGCTGTACAAAGGCAGAAGTCAGCCGTAGTCATTTGCACTGTTTTACTAATTTTTACGGCAGTATTAATGGATATAGTAGGAATGATGTTCAAAAAATAACATATAAAATACAATTTCCCTGTTTTCTCCATTCTTTCTTAGAGATTAATTAATTGTGGATGTTTTGTTTATTTGCAGGACATTTTGCGGAGAGCAGACAAGCAGGAAATACCAGCAATGTAAGGCTGCCCTTTTGATTAAATAAGCAACAAATGTACAAATAATATTAAAGATTTAACTACAGACTAATTCATTACAAAGCTTAAAACCCCTGCTCTCCCTTCTGTCTCTTTTAGCTACAGTCTCTCATGTAAGACTAATAAAGCACATTGACCTGGACCTACCTCATCAGTGCACATCATGGCAAAAGTAAGATGTCTATTATTGCATGTATTCTGTGAACTATGCAAAGAAACTAAAACTCCAAGCTGTCTTTATCACTGGTAACATCAATCTCTGGGTAGTCTCACAGAAAGATCTAATCACTTTCTCTGATACCTTTGCAGAGCAGAATAAGCAGTCTTGCAGGACAGCATGGATGAACTCCTTACACAGAAGGCCCAGATTTACGGCTGTGGCCATAAGCAGGAAGGGGCCCCACTGTCCCTGATTTAGCATGACTATGTTGGAGATTATGATGCTAATCCTCTCAGCTAAGGCTATCAGGGTACTTTTAGAGTTGTAGAGGACTGACTCTTAGCCTCATGACCGGTATCATTTTAATTGAGAACAGTATTGTCAGACTGATTATTTATTTGTCTTCCTCTCCTCTACTCAATAGTGTCATTACAGTGTGTCAATAAGCAGTGCCACAAACCATGTAAATAGGTGATCTTATTAAAACCTGATAGTGTCTCCAGACAGACCTTTTTCACTAAGTTGCATTTTTGCCAAATTTGGTTTCTTAGCCAAACATCCTGCTGAAAAGAGCAGGTCCTAAAATACTGTTGATAGCTGTCTGAACACAGCAGTGGAAAATTAAAGACTTGGAGCTTAGCATACAGCAAGCCCTGGAAAGTGGGTATTATTTTTTTACTAGTTGACCTACACCAATCAGTTGGCGTCACCAGCTTATTGTTTTACAGAAGCAGTGATGCCATCACATAGTTAGAGTACACTGAGTGTTCCAGATATAGAGCCATTCAGTCTATTCTTTTTTTTATTTTGTTTTCAATTTATTTTGTTTTTTACCATGAGGGTTTTGTGTGGAAACTAAATTCCTATTCAAAATGTAGAAACACATGTAATGAGCCACTAGATGGCACATTTGCTTTGTTTTAGTTTCTTTACAGTATTTGTTAATGAACCCATGCCATGTAGTAATTTTTGGGGCAGGTCTTGTGTTATTGAAATGTGGTTGCTACTGGTCATTATGCCTGTTTTTATTTAAGGCATAAGCTATACTTAGATAAAATTACAATTTAAGAAAGACTGAAGCCCCACAGAGTCATTTATTTATTTTAATATTTTTGGGGCACATAGGCCTTTATTAGACAGGACAGCTGAAGATGGTAAAGGGGAATGACAAGCGGCAAAGATTGAAATTGAACTTATAGCTGCTGCAATAAGGACTGAGCCTTTGTACATGGAGCACACGCTTAACCAAGTGAGCAACCCAAGCACCCCCACATCTTTTATTTTAGTAATTGTAAGCTTTTTTTTTAAAGTATAATTCACTTCTTTCAAAAAGGTTCTGTGCAAACACAGCAGTCAAGCACTGTTAACTCTGTTTTAGGCATATCATTCTCTCCAACAAATGATTATACTCCAAATGCAAAATGATTTGCTTACAGTATTTAATTAAGTAAGAAATAAGCTTGAAATGTGTATTCAATATTTATGAGACATGTGGAAAATGTGTGGGTGTGTGGTAATTCTTTAAAATGTACCAGTTTTGTATGATTTGCTGAGCTGATAGGCTGAACTTAATTGTAACCTAACATTATTCAAGGAATCACATTTTACACTTATCATTGTTGCAGCTTCTTATTTAAAAAAAAAAGTTGGAAAAATCTGATCTGATTGAATAAATTATCCTAAAGACAAACGAATATACAAAATGTTGCAGTTTTACCCATCTAATTTCACTAGATGGCAATAGAGAACATAAAATTACAGTTTAACCCTCATTTCTTTGTCTATTTAAGTGTAAACCTACTCCAAATCACACAACAAAGTTTTGAACAGCCGTAATTGGCTTTTCTAGGAAATATAAAACAAAAGCTGAAACCGTCTCCAGCCAACATATTTCTAATTACTAATGACCATGCTTTTAATAAGGAAGAGCTGTGGGTTCAACAAAAACTCATACAGTTTTTTTTATTCAGTCACATGTGGATCTTTCATTTCCTGTATGTTTTTACTAATAATTGTTTCAGTTTCCAGTTAGTACTTACAGGGGACAGCAAACAAGTGGCAATGAATACCTTATTCTAAGGTTTGACTTCATACCATTCAGTGAATTCCTAATTTGATCTATCGTAAATGTGTTTATATGTGAACTTTAAATTGAACTGCGAATTTCTACAATTAGGAAAGCGCAAAGTTAAGATGCCACGTTTGGACTAACCTCAGTGGGTCCTGCTGGTCCATCACTCTTTGCTGTGGTCACACCACATTTCCACCACTACAAACATTTCCAAAGTGGCAAATGCACATGTTGACAGTTGTACCCTTTGCATTGTGGGACAAGTCTGTATAAAAAGAGAGAAAGCAAATACAGCTAACAAAGAAATATTCTATACGGTATGTTTTAGGTGGTGTTGTCTGAATTTCAAAAAAATGTTAAAGAAGGGGTGATAATGTGTCAAGTAAGGAGGTCTGCAACCTTTTAGTGCTGTTCGGTCTTGGGGGTGGGGGGGGGTCCACGATATGAAGGTCATGATCAGTGCTTTCTTGGAGCAGTTTTGTGATGCTCTCGCAGGAATGTAAGGCCGGCACCCCCCGCATTGGCCTTCTCATGTCCCAACTATCTACCATTGAATACAGATGGAGCTAAAGCCTCAGCCTCCTCTGATGGCTTAAGGCCTTCTCTGTGGTGTGGGGTGAGCCAACAAATATGAGCTGAACCAAGCAGGAATGCGCCTGGCACCCTGTCTTTTTTTCTAGGTCGGAGTGGGGGGCGTGGGGCGTCATAACTAGGGGAATGTGGTAAGAGGAGGGGAGGCTCTAATGAGACCCTGAAATCACTTAACAGAGACCAGGTGCTCTGTCTTGTTGTTTCAATGCACTCCAGACAATAGACTGTCACTTTCAATTTAGAGCCATGAGCAAAGGAGGTCTGGACAAGGTCTAGATTTTGAATGCAAAATGTTTATTGAATAACAATGTTATTGCTTTGACACAAATAAAATAGAACACATTTACAAATATAAAATATATGTATAAAACACATCCTATTACCACAGTTTGCAAAAGAATAATGAAAAATAGCTACTACAATGCCCATATATATATATATATATATATATATATATATATATATATATATATATATATATATATATATATATATATAATTTCTTCCTGTACAAAAATAGTTTTATCTGCATACGTACTTTAATGTAACATATATAATATTTAAATAAAGGAATTCATATATACACATACCTGCAATAAAAACAAATATAGATTGCACATGTTTTTGTACAAACAATTTCAAGTATATTTCAATCCATGTGGACTGGCACATATCTCACAGAATCTAAGGCATTTTCCCTTATACAGTGTCCAAAACTTGATATAAACTAAGAGCTTAACAGCTCAATACCATATTCCTGTTTGGCATTGTGATGAGGATGTCTTTTCCTGATGATTCATTCAACTTTAAGTCCAAATGGAAAAGTGCAGACAAGTACTGACAGTTTGGAGCATGGTGGTAAAATCCTTACAGGATGGCACTTATCAATGTCCTGGCCTTGAAGAAGAAATGTGTAAGGTCCCAGAATGTTAGAAGAGAGTTCCCTCTTTAAGGTAGAAGATGAAGCTGTGTTCACTTTTCCAGGTATTAGCACTCTTCATTTACCCTTGCCAAGCAGAGAGCAGCACACGCAGTTCACTTCCCGCTGTGCCATCCAGTGTCTCCGCCAGCTGCAGTTGTTTGCACGCATTGCATTGCTGAGCTGCAAGGCTCAGCCTCAGTGCAGTCAGTCTTGCTCTGACTCAGTTCTCATGCCTTGAAAAAATGTGCTGGGAAATACTTGGCAGAAGTCTGAGGCATTTCGAGAATTTTTTGAACAGAGAGAGGACGCGAACTCCCTCGTTTTTGTTCCAAACTCCTCTTGCGAAGTCCCGCTCATGTCCGTCTGAGGAGAGCCTCGAGCTTGTGAACTTGCGAGTCATTTATGCTCCACACGGGCCTCAGCCTGCCCTGCTCTAGCCTCAGTGTGACTCTGTGCGCAGGAAGTGACCGACGCCTACGGCCGTATCCCTGTGGACTAATCTTGTGAACTGGGGCAATTTCGTTCTTCTTATTGAGCTCGTGCAGGCGGTGCGCAAGGTCGTGCACTGAGCAGGTGCCCAGTAGACAACCTGGTCTTCTTGACTGGTTGGCTGAGTTTTTAGACCTCTTGGTTCGGACATTGATGTCAGTGCTGGAGAACACAGGGAGAGAGGAGAGGACATTAACCCATGCTGTTCACTCCTGAGTTGTTAATGGCTTATTATTCTCAGCTAACATTTTATATTCCTTTTATAGGACAAGAAAAATACATTTAGATGTCTAAAAATGATATAATAGCCAAAGTTGGGAGACTTTTAGGATTGCATGGTTACTGTCTTACCTTGAATGTGGCAGCAAAGTATCCCTGATGTCTTCTGGTCTGACAAAGTACTCAGACTCTGCTGTCTTCCCTAGTGATGCACTGTCAAGATCCCTTCTCAATCTGCTCCCTAGCCATATGCTTAGCCTGCGAGAGGAGGAAAAAAGAAGTCCATTAGTCTTGGGTAGTAATTCTGTGCACAGCTGTCACAGACTTGACAGACTGTCAGATCTTATATCAGATGAAAACGTTTTTGATTATTGAAGTTTTTGTCAGTTAACTCACCTTTTTTTCAACTCTGGATTCACTTCAAGTTCCACACAGTGGGCTACTGTCGCCAGCAGACAGCAAGAGAGGAAGGACTGGATGGTCAATTGCATTTTGACTCCTGTGCAGAATAGAGAAAACATTTGTTAGTTATAGATTTATGCCATCAATTTAACTTAATGAATTTCCTATTGTACCTTAAGGCATGTAAAACGCTTATACAGTATTCCCACAAATGCCACACTGGTACTTGCTTACACAAGAGTCCAAAAGCCAAGTTATTTGCACTTATCATTCATTTATTTAAAAAGTTAAGCTAAGGTCAAATTGTGCGCGGTTAAGTAAACCTCCAACCATGCTTTGGGCCCCTGGCCAATAACGCAAAGGACAGGCTACCAATGAGGGGTCTGAAATAGGCTCAGCTCAAAAGTCAAACAAGAAATTCACCCCATTAAAAACTAATAAACAATATATAATGTAATTCCTCTGTCAGATGCTTTACATCTTGGTAGACGTACACATTAAGAGCTGAACTGCTTATGTAACCAGACAGATAAACTGTCCTTGTCTCTACACTTGTGCTCTGACCTAAAAAAAAAAAATCAAGGATAGACCCATCAGCTTGTAGCAGAGCAAATCACAGTAATATTTTCTTTAAAAGAAAGTGCACATACCTGTAATTCTGTGATATTGTAGTTGGATGAGAAAGCTCTTCTTGTAGAGTCAGCTGTAAAAGCGTACTCCACAGGTTTCTTGAAATTGCCACTGGTTCTGTAAGGCAGCTGTGTCACTCTGCTAATAGCTCCTACACACCAGACTGGAGCCTTTATACAGGAGGTGGGAGGGGCTCATTGACTGACACACACACTCTCATCCTTTCCCCCCACCCCATCGAGTACATGCACTACTGCATGTAGTACAACAATGCAACACAGTAAAGGGATCAAGAATGATAATCAGAAATTAAAATGAAAATAGTTTTAGAATAAGTGCAGTGCTGCCAGCATATCCTGTCTTCACTGTTCCAATAAATTACAAATTACAAGCAAACAAAATTAGCTTTTTACAGCTCAGTACAAATGATGCATGAACAAAGTTTAACAATTTTCATAAAAAGTATGTTTTTTTCAGTATGTGTATATGATGGCAACAAATTAAGCTCAAACAGTTATGTAAGTCCCATGTACACTTACTGTCCAGTAAGAGTAGAAGAACACATACAGTACATTTGAGATTTGGGAAAGAGCAGCATTGAGAAACTGATTAAACATTGTAAGTATGCCCAACTGTAAACACAATACACTCAATGTATTTCTTTGTGCAAACCAAATATTTAATTCCGGACATACCATGCCATTTATTTTCATATTTGGATAAATGCGAACTGGAATTTTACATTTTTATCTAAAAATAAATCCAGAGTCAGAAAATTAACTTAAACAACAAGCTATGACGTATGAACAATATTGCCTTAGACATTTGTTTTAAATAGTTCTGCGAATTTGTAACTGTAATACATTATAAATAATATTACTTCACTTCTTGCCTTAGGAATGCATACACAAGAATACATTAGATGATAATGGGAGAGCCACTGAGTGGGGTTCATGAGGCAGATGTGGATAATAAGCTCCTAGGGAGGCGCATACACAGAAAATATCACAAATAACAATTTAGGGAGGTTACAATTTTTTGTTTATCACAAACTTTATCTTGTTGACAGCTATTGTAGGTCTATGTCTGTGTCTGAGATGAGCATTTTGTCATGAAGAGCTCATCTATACCTCAGAAACACTGAGTATGTGTTGCAAAAAAGATTGAAACCATACGCCCTTACAGTCAGTGTAGATCAGAGAAACAACGTTTGGTTTCCTCAGTGTAGAAATTCCACTGACGAAATTTTCACGATGTATGGTGAAATTTTGTTTTGTGGAGTATGTCTAAGTAATGCTTTCAGTTTTGATTTTCATTTCAGTTTTGATAACGGGTAAAACCAGCCCCTTGGATATTTTCAACATTATTTTACAAACACTCGACATTCCACTCTAGCATTTCAGCATCCTATAATTCATATCTTATTGTTTTAATTCCCTGACAAAGAACCTTCCTGAGTGTATTTATATCTCATGCGACCCAGCTCAAAGAAAACATAAATGTCAAACACATGTGCTGTAAACCAGCAAATGTTTTGTAAGCACTTTGTAATGATAATTGCCTCCAGCAGATAAGTAATCCCCTTAGTTTACAACAGGAGATTGTGTAATCATGACAACAACATTCTGCTGTTGCTATTTGACTCCTTTTATAGAAATCTTTTGCTTGTCGTCCATGTAGTTGCTGTCATAGGATGACTGACAGTTTTTTTGTATGAGCAGGTATTTAAAATTGAGCAACTAATGCCAGGAAAAGAAGAGTGTCAATCCCAAGCTACAAATTTGAAAGATGATGGGAATCCTTTTAATTCCACAATGAGCCTAGAAATGTTTGTCACCTGGAAATGTGTGTTGTTTGAAATCCCGTGACTTTCCCATCATTCTTGTGTAATTATAAACACTATTATGCAAACACATGGTCTACATTTTTTCATGTTTTGGATCTGGTTCAACTATTTGACCATTTCTGCCTTCATCTTCCTTTTACTAGCCAACCAAAACGTGGTGAGTGGGAAAGAGAGAAAAAAAGAGAGACAAACAAAACAACAAATTAGCATGTTTATCTTATTTGAGCAACTTTAAAACAAGAAGTATTGTCTGTGACAGCACCAGTAATATTTTATTCTTTTGTAGCACTCATAAAGGGCACACAAGTCCATGGAAAAATCTGATCATTGTGTTGCAATTGGAGCAGCTTTGTCATATTAAGAGGATTTTTTAGTTGTTGTGTAGGCCTATTTTAGTATAATTTGTTGTTTTTTGTACTGGTGGCATACTTGACTAATGGTTGATTTGCACTTAAAGTTGAGGAAGAAAATCTCCATTTTGAAGTGCCCTGGCCCTAAATCCTTATGATAAATCCAAATTGTCATACTGAAAAATAAGATGGAGAAGTAGCATATTATTATTTAACCTGCTGAATACAACACTGATGCAAAGTTACTATTCCATACGTTATTTCTTAGTTATCTGCCTTTTTTGTGAGCATTTTCCGTCCTTGACAATACTTTGAAGCATTTTTTTTTCTAATTGGAGTCTTCAGCAAATGCAGCCATGTTGTAATTTCCCTTCTATTGCATTAACCAGGCACGTTTCCCACTATTGATAAATATATTTTCCACAGTTACAGTAAAAAAAACACACCAGGATTGTCCCTGGTGTAAAAAAAAGGTAGGGACCCCTTGCTTTAGAGCCAGAAAGAGCCCATGTTGGGACACAGTGCTGTATTTGTAAACTTAATGGCCCACGCCCATGGATGGCTCCGGCTCCTACACGCAAGCGCAGTGACACTCCTGTCAAACATGGCTGTGCTTTGGAAGCAGGAAAAATGCTGAATTGTGTTGGTGTATCTTGGGAAAGGCAACAGACATGGCCAGATTTGCTGACTATTTTATTGTCGTGGGATACGATCAAGAGAAAGCCGGTAAGTTTTGGCGGCGGGGCGGCTCGCAGGCTGAAACGCGGGGCTATAGTTTGTGTCCAGGCCGTCAGTCGGTGTGTGATGATGTTGATGCTAGATAGCTTTGCGCTTAGCTTAGCCACACAGATCAGGCGAGACTGGAAACACTTTTTTTTTCTTTTTATAACCCGGCCAGATAGTGAATATCATCCGGCGGGCATATTGACAGATAAAGCACACATCTGATGGAAAGTCACTAGTGGATGTTTACACACGACATATAACAATATTTAAATTGGATCAATCGAAACTTTTCATGGATTCAAAATCTGTCACATCCTGTCCCTGTTGATCGTGCTCCAGGTCTGGGGGCAGCTTTCACTTGCAACGCTCGCTGAATAATTCTTCCAAGAGATCATTTAAAACTAAAAATTGCGACTCCTCGATCCCTATTTGTTTTGTTGAAACTAGCGAGGTCAGGATTGGTATTGGTAGCCAGCGTTTGATCCATGTTTTGCATTTTTGTTTCGTAATATTGGGAGCGGTGGTCTGTTGCTACCTTATCCTGCACGCTCTGCTGGGATCTATTTTTACCAGATGCAGTAGCACCTGTGAATGATTTGTAGTATTATATTTGTTTTTGCCGGAAGAGTGCTCAACTTTTTCATAATGGGCGTAACGTTATACAGTTGCGAGGAAAGGCAGTCCTTGTGCTCAGTCAGATTCTCTTCCCTCTCCACTGTTCTGCACTGGGAGCACCCCATGCCTTCTCTCACATGTTATGCCTCAGGTCCAGCCTAACATTCTCTTCATCCAAGAAATAGCTTTGCAAAACCATTTGTCATTGCACAGTTGTGAGTCCTCACATTTTGGATTTTCCACATTCCAAAATAATTAATGGCACTTTTTAAATACTTACTCATTTGCGGGTAAGGATCCAATAATAACTGGCACAATGAGCTGCCTGGAGAAAGTAAAAACTATAACTTAATCTGCCATAAGGTACCAAATAAATGATCCTATCCTCTTTCAGTAGTGTCCATCCAACACCATGGGCCCAATCCCAATGTGAGCTCTGAGGACTAAGGACTAAAGACTCACAGACTTAATTGATCTCATATGCTAAGTGAGTGTGTGAGGCCACATGGGCTCAGACAGGTATAAAAGGAATTGGGACTGCACTTCAAGAGATCACTTATCACCATGGTGACATTTAATAACAAAGATGTTGCTGACACTTGCCACTTTGGTAATTTTCATTTTTAATTTGTTGCTTTTCACATGGCCAGGACACAGGAGATGGCTGCCTGATTCAAAATTTTTTCAAACTCTTGTTTTAGAAGTTGGACAACAGGTCCGTTCCGTGGTCGTGTGTCATGATGTTGTTTACTTTTTGTAATTTCCAGATTTCTCTATGATCCCCGCGGTAAACGTCACAATGCTTTGAACTGTGGGTAATTTCCTTTGGTGAAGTCTGCATCGATGCAGACTCACGGAAAGGGCTCGGTAAGTGTGTACTCAAACACTCACGCCCTTTGAAATTTGACATTGGGACAATCCTAAGCCCTTACGAATTTTGCGAGAACGCACACCGGAGTCTGTAAGTCTGGACTTTGGGATTGGGCCCATGCGTGTCAAATAGGAGCCAGAACATTTGAATCCTCTTAATCACGATAACTTCCTATGCACAATAGGTAACCAGTGTCTTTCATCAGCTCTGTGCATCCCAGCGCCAACTGACAAATGCATTTTTTTTTTCTCCAGGGACAAAATGTTCCTGGCATTACCAGATAAAGGATTCACATTCAGACAGTCTCACCACAAGAAGACACAGGGACCAGTAGTTTAGTTTATTGTCTGCTGGCCGCTACTGAGTATGTTGATGAAGTTGATAATGGAGAGAGCAAGCAATAAAAGTCTGCAATCTCAGATTTTGGTTGATTAGGGTGCTGTGACAAGCTTATGTCTCATCCACATGTAAGATTGAAGGACACCACTCTTTATTGAATGGTATTGGTCTGCCTTTAGGATGTTTTGCTGCGTGTAATGTAGCGTATCAATTGTAGGTTAGGGTTAAAGCTCTGCAGAAAATCCCTTGTTTGTACGTGGGAGAGATTTTCTCAGAACTGTAAAATTACAATTACTTAGATTTGAAATACAGAGGAAAATAAAGTGACAAGTTTTCAGTGTCTTTGCCCAGTAAATTTCACTTAAGCTTGGTTCCCACTTCAAGACTTTCAAAGTTGCCAGTCTCGCTGCACTAGATAGATGGATAGATGGATAGATGGATAGATAGATAGATAGATAGATAGATAGATAGATAGATACTTTATTCATCCCAAAGGAAATTTTCACACCACTTTCTGTCTTTTTTGTCTTGTTTCCACACTACCTGACTGACAGGTGACATGGGCTTACACACACACTACTAGTTTTCACCACAAGGAATCCTCAAGTGTACACACACGTGGGAAGTGACATGGGACATGACATAATAGCATATGTGAAACAGGATTTTTGGGTGTCCGCCAGATACAAGCAAGCACTTTTAAGGGGTGTTGGCATACATGTTTACCAAATAGCCTTTTTCCAGACCACACATCTTTACTAATTACAGCCTGTATCTGCAACAACTTTGCAAATGTAACAGATACAGTAAAGTACCCCCCCCCCCAGGTTCCCCTCAGTACATGTCCTACACTCTCATTGTCTGTAGCTCCCAGCCAGAGTCCCTGACAACTCCAGACATTTAGCCTGCTAGATATCTGGAATGTGTCTGCAACATATTATTAGCAAATATAAATCAGCCTGTTTGTGAAAAAAACATTGATAGGCTTACTGGCCCATAGGTAAGGTGGTCACTAAGATCCACAGATACAGTAAATCTTAAGGATTCACTGTTACATGTATTTTAACATTAAAACATGATTTATAAAATCATACTAACAATTATTTTTATATTTTCTATGCACTAAAAAGGTATGTATAAAGGCTTTAGGCTTTTATTGTAGGTCAAGTTAAATATACAACTTAATTTTATAAAATATACAGTAGGGGATTCGTGCTCCATCCCTCTCTCAGTTAAGGGGTCCTTGGCTAAAAAATGTTGAAGACTAGACAACCAATCTTTCCCGTCCACCTTGCTCATTAATTCAAACCAGGGATCCCTACCTGGGTCATTACAAAGCCTCCTGCGCTGGCTTTTACTCCACCAGCCTGACCTAAATCTCAATATTGGATTACTATGGATCCATCAGTTGGGAACAACGCTAAGCATGCAGTCTGTTGAGGAAAAGGCCTAGTTTCATAAATTTGCAATTTATAAAAAGAAAATCCTTCCCTGTAGATTTAGAAACTATACCAATTTAATGAACTCCAATTTTAATTGTTAACCCTATGGGCCAGACAATGTTGTACACAGCATTAAATTATGTCGTTTATATGAAAAAATAATGACTTTTGCAATAAACAGAAAGCATTGCTTTTAAAGTAGGGCAAACCTGGTGTATAGAAGTAACAGTGTACAGAATTAGTGGTGAAAACGCTTCTCTTTGACACACATACAGGGTGGTGTGGAGGTTGAAATACAGTACAATGGGCTTGAATGTATAGTAAAGATGGTATTAAAACTATAATGTATAGCAAAGTACTCTATATTCTGCTTATTACCTTGCAATTGCATGATCCAGTTTCATTGACTTGCTTATATTGGTCTTTTCTTTCCGAAGACTTTTTCCCCTTGAGAATGAATACAATTCCACAATATTTGTCTTCAGCAAGAACACTTGTGTGCTTGGTTTAATAGACAGAGGTGACATAAAACAAACTGGGGAGAGGGGGCAGAGAGTGAATGTAGGCCAACTTCTAAATAGCTTGTTGTTGACCTTAAATTGTAAGGATGCTGTTTGTCATTTTATATGTGAAAATGAATATGCGGTAGGGAGTATGATTTAAAAAGAACATGACCTTAGAGGCCGATTCTTCCATTAGATATCTGACCAGAGTTTGCTTCCCTTGGGGACAATGTCATTAGCCCCAAACCTTGGAATTATTTTCATGAATATTGTTGGAATGTGAAAACGCTGGTTTTGATGGATGCAGTCTGTATTAAACCTGCATTGTATTCTGTATTTTCTTTTTGCAGTAGGATTTTGTTCCTTTTTACTGACAAGGGGTTATATACTGTCTGGAGTGCTGTTCGCCATAAATTGTAATTTGCCAAATGAAAAAGAGGAATTTGACCAGCTGCTTTTCTCAAACAGTTTTTGGGATGGATATCTTCACTCTTTATTGAATCAAACTGCTTTGGACACGGTGGCCAATCTCCCTGTGTGACTTTATGGTCTGGATTTTCTGATCTGGACTGGGGAACGGCTTATGTAACGTAGCACAATTCTGCAAAATAGTACTTCCATCTGCGGCTATATTTTGGCTGTGTGATATTGTCATATGTGTCTGTAGACATGCACGCAAGTAATGTCTTCATCAGATGCATAAATGCCTTTCAACCATAATTGTAATAGTTATACCAAGAATGACTCAATGCTAGGTTTTATCCTCCGAAACCTCCATGAATTGACTTTCTGACAACTTCTCAAAGAGTGTTTGTTTTTGTGCTGGGTCCCTTGGCACAACCACAAGGGAAGTTATTTGACAAAAAACACCCCTTTCTTAAACAACAAAATCATCATTTAAAGTCTGTCTGCTATTTTTGCTTACTTATTACATTGGGTTTATACCCATACTATAGAAATGTCGTTGTTGGTGTTTCTGTGGTTTGTTTGTCGTTGTTTCCCTAGACTTGTATGCTTACAGTAACTCTGTCAGACTATTTTTGCCTTTCATTGTTGACCTTAAAGTGGTTTTCAAGCTTGTCTGTGCCAGTTGAGGTTCATAGTTTAATTTACCGGATCCTTATGATTAGCCTGAAGGGCTGTGTTTGACTCATGATCACACATTTGTTGGCTTTATGCTTCGGAGCTTAACAATGGGCTCCTCATCTCAGAGAATGCCTGCACAGCTGCATCTTACTGACTGTATGAAATGCTGTGCTATTTCTTGCAGCATTTTCAGATTGCAACATAAATGAAATTTGGGGGGTTTTAACCCCCTTTTTTTCCCCAGAAATTCCAGAATATGCTTTTTAATTTGTTCAGTTTTAATAAATTAACATATTTCTCATAATTTAATAAGCCAGAAAGTGTTCATAAGATCAGAATGTTATAGGGATGCACGATCCAGATTTTTGGCGTTCGGCCAAATCAACTGGTTAAGATTCTACTAAATCCAAAACCTAATATCAAGTAAACCACATCCGAAGCAGTGTTTGTTTTCTATTTTATTATTTTTTTAACTGTAAAAAAAAAAAAAAAAAGAAGAATAGGCAACATTATGCCTGGAAGACAAATGGGAAAAACTATTTTGACATTTACCATAGGCCTATCTATAAGCTGAGTGATGAGTGATCTATACAATCACAGCTAAAAACAAGTGTTAACCCATTGATTGGATCTTGAGATAATCTCAAGATCCAATAAATGGGTTAACACTTGTTTTGACTTAATACGCAAATGTTTTAACAGCGGCGATGTTGTGTATTGTTTAGGGTCCTTTCCACCACGAGACACATCGGCATTGCAAATTGAACATGTAGCTCAACTTGATTCACCTTCTTTTGACTGAAAGTGCTGCCAAACAACACTTTCTGCTCACAAGTTCCATTTTCCATTTCTCACAGCCTACTGCATTGAACGGTCCACCTACATAAACACCTTCCCGTAATCAACAGTGGTGTCATTACGTCAACCGTGTAGCGTTCCTAGTGCAAAGTTCTAAGAAATTCTAAGGTACTGCAGAAACCGAACCCCGTCAAAAAGCCCAATATTTGCCTGGATCCTGGATTCGGTGCATCTCTGGAATGTTGTTTTAGGAAGTTTCCCGGGACCTGTATCAAGAAGCTGCACTTTTGATTCACAAACTCTCAAAATATGTTGCTTAAACAAGATTCAACAAAGCAATAACTCCTGATAATCAGTCCAAGATTGTATTTGACAGCTGTTTATTTATGCTAAGGTTATGGCTTAACGCCATGTGTTAATTCAGTAAGTACTAAATTTGGCTAAATAATACAAGAAAGTAAATATTGTTTATTTTGCATACACTGCCTTTAGAGACTGGCACTTCCAACATCTGGAGATGTTGATTTATTGTTGTAGATGCCAGATCTTAATGCTGCCATGTGTTGTGGCTGGATTTCTAAATCATTAGATTTGAGTTTGTTTTATCAGCGGTAACATAAACACATGTTGAAATTTCAGTTAGCTTGTAGGTTAAGATTACGGTAATAGCTGTACTTGAAATCCATAATTCACAAAGCAATCTATATGTTTTCATCTTCCATTCTATATTTAATCTTGCATTTGTTGCTTACACATAGCGGTGATTGTATCACATTTGAGATTTCAGTGCAAAGTTGCTGACAATTGAAATTTATAAGATAAAGTACAGCAATTACCTCAGGATTCTCCACTTCTACATAATATCTACTATTATTACTATGTACTCTGAAATTACAGTAGAGAACTTGGAAGATTGGTTTTACTTGGGTAATTAAATGCTGCATTCCCTTTGCTCTGTCTTCATATGCATAATATATGCTTGTTGCCAATTCTACAATAGGCTGATTATCACATAACCGCCTCTGCATGACTACTCCGGTATTTAAATTATCCAGAGCTTTTCTGTTGAAAAAGATTCACTTCCACTTTCACATTTTCACATCTGTCTTTTTCACCGTGACATGACTTAAAGGGATTTATCAGGAAAAAAGGTTCTCATGCTTCAGTCAGCCATTAATGTCAAATGTCACCCCTTGTATTGTTTCAGCACCAGGCCGCTTGTGGTCAACAAATGTGTCACGTTAATGTTACTGAGGGAATTGTTTTGTTTCTATTTTACATCTTGAATTTTCTGCCTACATTGATTGTTTTCTTTAGAACTCCACATTTGGCAGCTTCTCGTTTGGATTCAGACTTTGTGGTGAGAGGCATCCTGACCACAATGGAGGAGTTCCTTCCTCTCTTTTGTAGAGTATAAAACTGATATGTAGGGAAACTCCACTGGCTACAGTTACACTACTCTCAGTCAGTTGATAAGGTGTCACACTATCAGAGGTTTGTCATTTCTGTGGTTATTCAAATTATTCTAAAGTTCATGTCAGGAAACACTGAAGTCATAATATTTTAAGAGGAAATAAAATGTGACAGGTTAGGGTTAATCAGTTACGGTTGAACGATATTGTGTTTTAGCATCAACATCGCGATGTGCGCATGCGCGATAGTCACATCGCAGGACGTTGCAATGTTGGTTTTACTTGGGTAATCCTTTTTTGCTGCTTGATAGAAAAGTAAACTTCCACCGTTCTCCTTTTAAGTGATTATTACCATCCGACCCTTCCCCTTTAAGACAGGTAGCCATGTGGCCAACATGTGTATGTGACGTTAGTCCAACAGGGTTTATTGTTATGGGAAGTGAGGCTCTCTGTGTGTAGAAAGGTACCGTAGGCAGCAGCTGCCGCTGACACAGTGATGCGCATAGTTTTGATGGGTAGTTAGTGAAGCTACAGTAGTCAGTGTTTTATGTACGCTGCAAATACGAATTAAATCACCTGATTAATGCAACATAATCACAACGTCTCCCGGCCATTTTCCCCCACAGAAAGCTGCTACCAGCCAGGCTAAAGCTAATATAGTTAGCCTAAAGAAACAAGTGGTCTGTCCGTCCCAACTAACGTTATGGTTCGGAGCCGCGACGCTGAAAACGTAACACTAATCTACTACAGAAGTCTTTGTCTGATCTAACGTCATTTACACTGATTTAATTGTTCTGATATACAGAGTTTGTTGCTAGTGCGCGTGACATGCAGGTCTGATCAATTTATCAAACAAACAAGCTGGCCTCGCTAGTCAACCACAACCTGAAATTTAGAGGAAGCTACATCATACACTTTAGTCTGGATTGATTATTATATGAATACAATGGTGTCATGTTAGTCAACCAGCGTATTTCTACCTAATTTCCCTCTCCAAAATCACTTGAATGAATGTTTTATTTCTAAATAGAGCTATTTATGTAATCTTTTAAAAAGTTCAGTTTTCTTTTTTCATATTGCAACATATATCACAGAGGAATATCCAGTTTTTTTCCAATATCGTGCAGGCCTAGATGGAGTAGGCTGGTGGAATATAGTTGGGATAAAAAATACTTTAAAACCTTAGGTCATCCCTGTCTCTGAAACCATTTTCTTAATCTGATTAGTCTTAATGACTGCAATATCTATATCTTTAAAACTGATAAAGAGTTGAACTAAAATGAAATCTGTCTGGATGAATAACATAAGTAAATCCACAGATGTAACCAGGGGCTGTAAAATGAATTGGATCCAATTGTTTGCTAAAAGCTGGAAAAGAAGGGAGAGACATTTTTTTTAGATGAACTGAACTGTTAGCCATCATCAATCATCAATACAGGTAACTGGTAGAAGATTGAGGGTTTCGACCCACCGCTTTTATTTTTCTTGAGCTGAGGCAAGTGATGAATAGATAATTGATTAGTTTGTTTACATTTATTAAAGTTGATCATGACATCCTGATGGATTATTCTCTATGGAACACAGTACTGCAAATGTATGCCCATCAGAAAAGGGGAGAAACCTTATGCCGTGTATGTGGTATTTACTTTTTTTTGAAGCTCTACTCCTGGCTTAAATGTTTCTTTTCTTTCAACATTTTCACCTGTGCATGACCTGAAGGAAGTGTCTTATCTTTTTACATATTTGTCCTGCCCTGTAGCTGTCTTTGAAGGCTGGAAAACTTCCTGAATTTGCCATTCATGACGTCATTGATTTGCTAATCTCTGATACTCATTTTGCCATTCAAACAGCACCACAGCCAATTCCTTTGCATATCACCCACACAGAACAGCCAGAACAGTTTAGGTTCATGATGATGGTCACCCTTTGGCTTTGATATGTCATTTTTGATGTAGTTTTAATTTATAAATTAAGAGGTTTTACTAGGGGTGTAAATCGCAAGTTCTATCAAGGTACAATATTATATTGATTCTTTGGACAACGATACAATTTTTGCTGACATCTTGAAGTCTGTCACGGTACGATTTCAGTTCAGGAACCAGCAATCGATACGTCACAATATCATATGCCAATGTAACACACTACTAACTAAATAGGATTTGTCTTCTCTTCCAGGCAGTTAAACTAGTCAAACTATTATTTCTAATTAAAAAAGGATCAATATAATGTGGGAATCTAAAATAAAGGGGAATCCTACAGATATTTACATATTTTCACCTTGCATCGATAATATTGGATTGTAGATCTCTGAATCGTGTTCGGGCCACGGAACTCTCCACCTCCCACTGTCGCCGGAGCTCAGATTATAGGTCAAAGGCTGCATATAAGATCGATCCTTAAACCCATACTCCATACTATTGGAATATGATACATATACTAGAATAATGTCAGCATATATGGAGAGTGTTCTGGAATGTAGCCACATTTAATGCACAGCTCCGTAATGACGCACATTGGCTGGCTTTGAAATGTTGGAAGATGTGACATATGGAGATCGACAGTAAGAAGACTTGCTGGCAAGCGAGGACGAGGGGCCTCAGAGCCGGTTCCAACTTCCTTGAGCTGTCCTGTTGAATCTCTGTGTTGTTTTGGACCCACTCTGAGAAACCACGCCATGCCTGTCTCAATTCAAGAGGGGTCAGCTTCAGTGTCCTGTGGCATAAACACTTTCTCAGGGTAGCGCTAGGCATTTTTTTACATCAACTTTAATAATTTTGGCCATGGTCTGACCTTTGAGGCTGTGGCATTAACTGTGTCTGCAACAGCTTTTTTCGCATTAGTAATGCCCACAGTGTGCCCTCCAAATATATTTTCTACAACTATATTACAACTTCACTTTGAGTGAAAGTCCTTTGCTTTGTTTTCTTCTGTGCGCATGATGTTTGAATTTGGGGCGTTTCACTGACTATTTAAGGGCAGTTATGGGCGTGACCTGTACCCGCCAAAGCTGTGTCACATTTACAGTTGATTGTGATTTATGAAGGGAATCTGGCGTAGGACGTTCGTGTGCATGGTTTTATAAATTTGAATATTTCTTTGCTACTTATATCCGATGTACGCCCGTACACCACTTCTGACGCAAATTCGCCGCACAGTTTTATAAATGAGGCCCTGGTCACTAAACTTAAGACTGAAAAAGCATAATGTAAATACTATGTTGGGGTGTATTTTTGGGGTTGATTTACCCTTTTAAACACTGGTATCGATATTAAAAGGGAGAAAAGTGAAACTTGACTTTAGAACAGTCTACCTTTGTGCACAACTGGGCCAAAATCAGGTTACAGGACGTAGATGTTACGTCAACTCCACTATTGGCCTGTCCATACATGGTAAAATAAGGATTTGGCAGAAACAACTGGAAGATAAATCAAGAAGATGAATGAAACTGTTTTTTTTAAGAGGAGAAACATCTGCTCTAATCAAGAAAGACTAACAACCTTTCCTCTGTGGTTTTTCACTTTTTGTTGAGACAATGCTAAAGAGTGTGTGTGTGTGTGTGTGTGTGTATACGTGCAGTAATGGCTTGAGTCGCATGGTTGCTGAAACAGGGAACATTAAACTCAGAATGTCTGCAAAACCTTTTGTCATTTCATGAAATGACAAAACATTTTCATGTAAAGTAACTTATGAAATTTTCTTTTTTGGAGATGCAAGTAAGGCAGTATTGTGTTGGTGCCAACTTGAAAAAATAAATAATCAGTTCAATATTGCTTTTACTGTCACTATTCGGCTGAAAGGTTGAGTGGGCAGTTTTTGTTGAATACTTGAAATTACTTGACATGAGTGGGGGCGTGTCTGTGTTCTAAGAGCAGAGAGGCTTAAGGCCATTTTATGGTTGTGCATAGAATCGATGGCGTACCCCCGCAGACCCCTCTGCGTCTACGCCAGACCCTACTCCTTAACCTGACGTGCACCTCTCAAAAAATGTACACATGGCAGTGACACACGACGCGGCCGTGGCTTGGTAGCGTTGCATTTCCCCCGTCTCATTTCCTGGTTCTCATTTTCCATAAACAGCATGAAATCAAGGAGAGGGTTAGCCTATCCCGCTACAGATTTCCCACCTTGATCAGAAAACCCAGGGTAGACACATTATTTCTCTTACTATGGCTCGAGAGTCAGTACTCGCTCCAACGTTAAGCTCTGTCACTCTCTCACTTCTCCCTCGCTCTACACACACACACACACACACACACACACACACACACACACACACACACACGCGGCTCGACGTACACACCAGCGCACATGTATAAACATCAGGCCTTTAGCTTTGCTACACCATGTACTGTATGTACTTTGTATGCAAATGGAGTTGGACAATGACCACAATGCCGTCTGCAGATGACTGTACGGTGTCAGCTGGAGTTAATTGATTAATTGATAGTTCAAATTTTAAACAAAATGGAAATCAACTTATCAAAGCATGAGAAACAGGTGGGTTAACTTATGTACATGACAGCACTAAAAACAAGCCCGGCTTTAGACTGCTTTGAATAAGGGGGGCAACAACGACTAGTTTTAATCCAGGGTTATATAACCGACAAGGACAAAATCAAATATAAAAATATTATATTTTATTAAAAAAAGATTTTTAATTTGGGGTGAAGAGATTATACTGGTGTTAGTGGGGCAGGTGGAGCATGCTCTTCGTGCTCATGCCTCAAACCGGGCCTGCCTAAAAATGCTTGCTTTGATTCCAAATTCCTAATACTTTTGTTTTGTGAATTACCACAGCAATCTATTAAGAATCATAATCTGAAATCAAGCAAATCACAGGACCCAAACTGATAGGAAACCTAATAAAAAAAGGGTTAGAAACTACTAATGCAGTTGGAATATTTTATATATGACTCATATTTTCCAACAGTTGTGTTTTATAAGCTGTCTCATGATGACTTAGAACTGGCCACAAACCTCACTACGAATATGTGGTATCAGTTTACGAGTGGTCCCGACAACTGTTAAATTTAGTTTTCTCATTTTGTTAATAAGAAAACATTTATGAATCCCACAACAGTTCACAAAAGAACTTTGTACGCACTAATTATGATAGAGTCAATGCATACAAACGTTTTATAAAAGAGGCCCTGTCTTTGTACTGGACTGTGCAAATGTCTAACAACACTTATTAAAGGCTTCTTAGCTGTATATTTATTGTTCCTAATAAATATGTCCCTGAAGCTATTTCAGGAAAAAACAACAAAAAAACTTACATATGTAAATATATATCTTTATCAGAAAGCTGAAAAGCATTTATTGTCCAGCTATACCACACACAGGTTGTGCTGTATTGAGCTGGTAATGGGCCATGATCTTAAACATGCACACACGTGCCATGAGCTTGGGCAGGTTTTTTCTGGTTGTTTAAATTGCTTTTGCCAAAAAAATAAATAGAGAAAAAAAACTTAATCCCCCTCCCATTTTGCTAGCGGATGTTCAAATTAGCATGTTCCTTTTCAGGCCTGGGTTCTATTATCCTCGCTGGTGGGGTTCTTTATAGATATCAGGGGGGTAGTATTTGAAAGCACGGCTTGTTTTAATACAAGAGTGCAGCCTTGTGGTATGTGAGGAATTCTGTCATTTATTTTCATCCACGGTTAAAAATTTGAACTTGGAGCACTCATGTGATTTCAATTAGAGGAGCTGTAAAGACCTGAAGACACGTAACCATCAGACAGACTGGTGTTCCGCTAGCACCAGTCTGTCTGGACTCGGTCTGCTTGCCTCTACAGGTGAACAAAGGCAAATATATAGCTGTCATCCAGCTCCAACAGACAATATTTTGAAGTGTGTTGTTTGATATGAACAGATGCTCGAAAATCCAAAAAGCTGACAGTGTCTGCAGCATATGTGACTCTTTGGCAAAGTTAGTATTTAGCTAGCCTGGTACTACCAGACTCTGGTACATTTCATTTGTACAGAGAGTCTGGCCACTCTCCATTGACAAGTGTTAACTTCCTTGAAGGCGGGTACTTTGTTGAAGTTTAAAACAACTGGATCTGCCCAGAGCCACTCTGGTAGCCTGGCTCCGCTCTCCTACGTACTGTCTGGTAGGACCAGGCTAATGAGGGGAGGAGACAACAACTATTGGCTTAGAATCGCTAGCGTTAGCCTTAGCTAACTCCTTCACCACTAATGTAGCGAGCTGGAAAATAAAACTTTTCCCTAACCCCGTGTGGAGGAGGGCCACAACATCATTGCCATTAACAAAACTCACCAAAGATTGTTCTTGCTCGGCCTTTAACTTCTGGATATTCGGCAGTGTTGCCACAACAGATCGCATCTTTCTCTGGCGCCATTACGGAACTCACCAAAGGTTACAGAACCTCAACATAATCGTTCTCAGCCACTCTCTCTGATTGGACCGGTAAAAATTTGTCCAGAGAAAACCCGCAAATATACCACAAACCCAGACCTAGTACTGAAGGAAAATTAAAATTGAGGGGAAGTACATAGGCGGCTGGATCCAGGCTTCGGCCAGAATGCTTTGAATTTATGAACAAAATCTTGTTCATAAATTCAAAGCATTCCGTCTACGTACTTTCGCCAATATCTATATCTATATCTATATATATATATATATATATATATATATATATATATATATATATATATATATATATATATATATATATATATATATATATATATATATTGGAATGAAATGGGCCACATGTATTCAATTTCTGTCTCTTACTCTCTTAATAGAGCATTTTCTCTTGGCTGAGAATGGAAAGTGTGTCCTAGTTGTCAAAGAGTGTCTCAGAGTTTAAAATAATGTTGAGATGAAGTCATGGGCTTGGACAACACAGTGTGACAGAGAGCATATTGTGAAACAGATCTTAAAAGGCTGTTTTTGGCATGTTAAATTAGGGAATTCTTTCTTAAATTAGATACATTTTCCATTTATTAGCTTTCCAGATTGCCAAACAAGAATGTTGCAGGCATATATCAACTCATAAATACATATTGCGTTGTGTTTGCACTAATGTTGACATGAATTATTACATCCAATTTAGGTTTCAGAGTTTTGCAAGACCCAGCCATATGGGGTCTTGAGGGAAATCTATGAGGGAGTTATTTTACTGGTAAAGCTTTCGATGGTCAACCTCGCACCTGCTATGGATCTGTATCCAGCTGTCTCTCTCAGCTCTAACTACATACTATAAATGTGTACACCTTTGTGTTACATTACATACTGTACATATATGCACGACCAACACTTAAGACTTTATATTAAGGCTTCCTTTTGGTTTAACTTTGACTCTGTCTCTCCCCCAGTGATCGCTTGTCAGAGCGCTATCACTAAAAAAAAATGAATGTCCTCCTTGCCCCACGCCCCCAGCTTCTTTCTGTTAGTGGTGTAAGTCCCATATCTCACACTTTGGGCTGCATTCCTTTCCACACATCTTGAGTTAATCAGTCCCACCAGGATTGTACCAAGGGTGTCACAACTCCTCAAATCCTTGATTCGATTAAATTTTCGATTATAAGGTAATGGTTCGATTCTCGATAGGCTCTTGTCTTCTCACTATTATAAATTCATTTTTTTAAAGCACAAGTTGCTATGCCATTTTTAGACTAGACTTTTATGCAATATAATATCTAACCTATGTTTTCAATATACCACACTACATTGTCAAATTTAAAACGTTTTTTAACGTAATGTAACAATAACATATCTTCAGTCAATTGGAAACTGCCATGTTAGTCGTGCTGCCAGTGGAAGAATATGGTACACGCACATAGCAGAGCTTGCAAACTGTGGCTTTTTTGTCGGCAACGCGAACATTGTCAACGTAACTCACGTGAAATCTAAAATACTTCCACAAAAGAGGAGGGGGTTCAAGTTTTGTCAATTGGTCTCCTGCATCTGCTTCACTCAAGCTGAGTGCAATCAGTGTATGATCCGCTACTTCTGCTACTATGTGTGTAGTAATCTAGCTCATTAGCGCCTCCACTGGAGTGGTGGTAGAAGTTCTCTTAATACATCCATGCAGGCTACATGTCTGTTTTTTTTCCGCTTTGACTATTCCATTTTTTAATTCGAGATTGTAACTTAATTTTTGTTGATTTCAATTTAAAATCGAAATTGTGACACGCTTAATTGTATCAGGACATTTTTTTTGATTATTGTCGCCAGAATTGGCTGAATTTGCACCAACTCCTTTTACCATTAAAGTATAAAAACTATAGGGGGGCACGATTCAGAAAATGTCATGATTTGATATTGATTTTTAGGCTCAAGATTCAATTCAAAAACGATTCTCAATTAAAAAAAACAATTAAAAGTTTGTAAATGTAGTTACTTTTCCCATGTATAGTATACACGCCATTTAAAAAAAAAAGAATAGATTTTTGTGAATTTTATGAGTCGTTTTTGAATCTGTACAACTTGAATTGCTATACAAATGTGAATTGATTTTTTTATTTTTTTTTGCACACCTCTAGTAGACTATTAAAGTCTGACAGTAAGCGCTTGAGAGGTTGACTTTTGGGGTAAAAGGGTCCTTGTAATGAAGTTTGTTTGTTGAGGCTGATGTTTCACCTGGGATCATTCCAGTGGTTCTGAATTTCAATATTACAATATTACAACAATTAACTGCAGTGTTTAGAAGAATTTGGTGACAATGTTCAAGCTTTCACCGTGTCTTTGCAGAAACTATGTGGGGAAATAGAAGACAGAATTGCAAGCTTCTACAAATAAGGCAGTGGTTAGTTTCATTTGTGTTAAATATTCCAAGATCAACAGCACAAATTCCTGGAGGGGCTTAATTTATCCAACCCAGATTCATTCATTGATTGGCAGTAACAGCTACCTTATTCACTGATGCTTCTTTTTTTAATCTTTTTGACTGTTTATTCAGTGTCACATTTGATTTGATTTTTCTCTATCAACATATTTGGGTCTCTTGTTTTAGTTTACGCTTTTTCTCAGTTCCTCTTTACAACTAAAAATGAACCAGTATTGTTTTCTTGGGATGTACATGATTCCTAGTAGCTTGTGAACTATGGTCAATTCAAGGATATGCTACTTTCAAATAATGCTAGCTTTTCAACATTACCATACCTGCCTTTTGAGTAAAATTTAAAAAAATCTTTACTGTAAATCATGATTAATCTGAAAAGAAAAACTAGTCCGACACCTTAACTCTGAGATGCTAACCTTTGAGAAAATCATAGAAGTTGATGATCACTGCATTATTAATGCAAAAAATGCATCACTTCTACATATTGTTTACCAAGTTTAACTTGTATGATGTACGTTAATTGGCTTATTTAAGATTTGGGGAAATTTCTCTTATTAAAATGCATGCAGAGTTCTACATGTCGTGATGCTGTTTTCTACACTGACTGACAGATCTTCTTGTCTTTTTCATCTGAAGGTTCAGGGGAGGGATGTGGAAAGATCATTCAGCGATTCCCCAAGAAGGACTGGGAGGGAACGGCGTTTCCTCAGGGGGTGGAGATGGTGAGTGATAACTATAAAATGAAAACAACTAAACTGAACAAAGCTATGTGTCCTGGGTATTTAAAGTACACTATCCAAAGCTGCTGGAACTTTTTAAAAAATCTGTAATTTTATTTTTACGTAATTACTTTTTATCAGTATTGTATTTCACTACATTTCAAGCTGCATCCATTACAGAGTAAAAAAACAAAAAGTCCTGATAAACTTTGTGAGAGTAGAACAAAAGAAAGAAGACAGATCACCTGCTGTCTGCGGCTGCAGGACTGCAGAGCTCCAGAGAGGTGACACTCTGCACTCAGCTGACACTCCGGAAATGATGTTACAAATGTTTGCGTTCACTGGCCAAGATCACGGGCCGAGGATAGCACTTAACGTTAAACAACAGTTCAATCATCATCAGCCATGACCGCCCTCCACACACAGTATAGGCACTACACAGAGAAGATTAGCAACGGCCCCTGGTGCAGATGACAACTAACGATATGCTTGTTACAATAAGTGCAATAAAACCGCCGTGAGTAAAAAGCCAAAACTTTATCAACACACTTGTTCAGACATAAACCTGTAGAAAAACGATATTTCAATCTGCTCCGACTGTCTCTATCTGCTGCTGCTGTTTTACACAAGCACAGTGCGCTACTCTGAAAAAAAGCAAGCTTAAGGGAAGGCCATCTGTATGTAGGCCTGTCACGATACCAAATTTTGCTGGACGATAAATTGTCCCAGAAATTATTGCGATAAACGATAATATTGCCATTCTGAGACCATTTTCATCTAATATAATGATAATGGCATAATAATGAAGGTACACCGTTACTACAACTATTATTTCTAGAGAATATTTAATACAGGAACTGGAAGACCTTTCAAATATGTGGTTATCTGCCACATGGCGAGTAAATGTTGGACCAAAATAGTTCGGTTTTCAGATTTAATTTGGCCGAAGGTGCAGCTGTCAGACGCATGCAGCCACTTTCCTGAGAGCGTTTGCGAGACTGACAAATCCACAGCAGCCCGTGGTGTTTATGTCCGAGCCTATCGCCACCGCCTCTACCGGCAGGTTGTCAATTGTGTGGTTTGGAATGAAAGGGAGAAAACAGGACGCCGAGTAACACTTGGTATATCGCTCATACACTTTCTTTTCTTCTTTTTTTTTGATGGTGCCTTGCATTTCCCCTGTCTCTCTCTCTCTTCGCCAGGAGTCCCGCCTCCCCACACAAAGACATATGTTACTGACAAGAGGGTTCACTCCTCGTTGCGCTAAAGAATCGAGAGTGGTCATCCAGTCTCTTTGGTAGAGAGAGAGAGAGAGAGAGAGAGAAGGAAAACAAACAAGCATGCATGCAAATGGAAACTATCGCGGCCCGAAAAATTATCAAGCTCATTTTTATTTATTTTTTATCTTGTGATTAATTGATTTATTGACTATCACGACAGGGCTATCTGTATGTAGTCCAACTGTTTATCTTAGTTTGCCACAAATCTCGAAATTTAGACAAATTCTTGTAAACTTAGCTGCTGGCGGAAAAAAAACAGCCTCGCCTCTATACCAGTACCAAATCCACATGGCTAATTGTGCATGTCAATGACATCAATGGACCTTGATGATGATGTCTGTGTTTTAAACTTCACACAGTATTTTGATGTCAGGGATATGATCTGTCTTATTTACAATAGCTCAGGGAAATGTCCAGCCCTCGAGCCCTTAGACTTGTGAAAATGTGTTCAATAATTTTGTAGCTGATCTTGGGCTGGATACAAAAATGCCATAATATTTTGAAAATAGTGCTTACATTTGATCAAATAAACAACAATATCAGAGCATGCTAAAATCATCTGCATGCCTGAAAATACCCAAGACCAGAGGGTGAAGAATCACATATGGGGTGTAGTTATAATCATCATTATTGTACTTTGGCATAGTTTAAAAACAGTTGCATGTAAGGCTGCAACTACTGATTTATTTTCATAGTCGATTAATATGTTAATTATTTTCTTGATTAACCAATTAGTTGTCTATAAAATGTATTTGCAAATTTTGTACATTGGAACAGTACATCATTTCAAATTCTTTACTCTTTTAATTTCTTATAACAAACTTTTCATACAACATTTTATTTACTTTAATTATTTCAAACCAGCTTAGGCCATGTTAGAATAGTGTATATATTGGTTATACAGTCCACATTGTCTGCTTTTGGTGATGTTTAATTCTACTGATCCTAAAATTTTCAGTTTCACACTAAGCCAATACAAATGAAAAGAACAAATCTAAACACATTTCATGTTTAGATGAGGTCATTTTTTTTCCTATGACAGGATCCTTTTGTAGAAATGCAAATATAATCTACATTTTTATACAGTATTTGCAGATTCAGAAGTAAACACCCTTGGGTTGAAAAAAGTTATTTTGTATGAATACTGAATTAGGTTTTGTTTACTTTTTAATCATGTCCAAGAGTTATTTTAGCTGTAGCTGAAATCTTTGCCTCTATGCGGATACGGTCAAAGATGTACTGTTATACCATGACCCTTGTTTATTTATTCACAATTTAGGACATGTGAGGCTGTTTTTTTTCCAGCACAAATAGACATTTTTTAAGTGAGTGGTTTGAATGGCATGCAGGAACCTTCCTGTGTAACTCACTGAGTCCGTTGGTGGTCATCAAGAGTGTCTTGTTGTGAGTTATTGTTTATAGACGAGCAGTGGTGTGTCATACAGCAAAGCATAGTGCTCCTGGTGAAACTATGAAAAATTTAAAGTATGTCCTGTCCAAAAAAAAGTGTTGAGTAGAATTTTAGAGATTTAATTCTTTGTTGATATGAGGCCCTAGCACTGGTCTTTAACCTTTCAATGACTCTGAGGGAATAGCCAGGATGGCTCTACTCTCTCAGCATCATCCCTCAAGTATCCTGTGGTGGTTTCATAGAGGTTAAATATAGAAACACTGCCGAAGGTTTACCTTAATCTATTAGCTTAGTGTTTCCAGATGTCATTGAAGACCTGCATACCATTTATTGTGCCGGTGTGGGTGATTTTTTTTTGTATTCCATCTCGCTGAAGTGATCCCCCATGCTTCTTTATTATGTTTTACCCTTGACTGAAATTGAGACATACTGCAATCTCTAAAGTGCAAAGAGAGCATGAGGCATGATGTTTCCCATTCAAGGCAGTACGCCCAAGCAGAAACAAGAGGATGCATTTAATCCTAGGTCCTTTTTGGCAAATACACCACATATTTGCTAAAATTGTTCTTCTAAAATACAACTGTATACTAGTATAAAATATTAGGTAGCATGCTGAATAAGATACACCTTCAGTTCTCTATATAAAAGTGCCCAGATGACTAAGCAAGGACAGGAAAGAGAGGATTGTTCCAGAAATTTGCTTTCCTACTATGTGGTGTGTGTGTGACAAACTCTGGTCTAGAGCCAAATGACTGAAATTCCAGCTTTGAAGCTTTAACGAAGATACACCATAGTGTTTAACAGACCCACTAAGCAATTTGCATTTTGGCTCTGTTTTGGGCTGGTATGTAAACCATTATTATTTACAGATTTTCTCTACTCCATGAAAAAAGAAAAATACTCATTTACAAACACTAAGGAACACATCTGTATTAAACAGTGGAGGAAGCTGAGCACGAAAAGCATTTTGCGGTCACAACAGGCCCCCAGCAAACTAAATAACCACAGATGAGGAATGCACCAAGAAAAAGCGTTTACAACTTGTGCTAGGAAAAATGTGTTTCTAATCTTTTCAGCCTAGTGATGATGATAAGAACCAGCTCAAATTCTCATCTGTTATGGATGAGCCTGGTCTGTAGATGGTCAGTTGTGCACTTAGTACATTTCCATCAACTCTCGCTCCAGTATGAAGACACTGTCCTCATAATATACAGTAAACGGACAGAGGGAGTTGATGTAGTATTTAGATTTTAATTTAGTTTTTAATGTGTAAACTTCACTAAATTTCAGAAGAATGAATGGCTACCCCAAAATGTATGTCATTACCAACTAAACGGAAGTAAAACAAAATTGGTTTTGCCAACAACGGTTTGAGAAATGTATTTACTCCACAATTACTTGCAAGTTTTCCTTGATTGATTGTATTGTTTCTCATTTTACTTTTACCTCTGAAGAGCTACTTTGACATGGGTCATGTGACGGACAAATGTAGCTGACTTGTGGTGACAATGACAATAGGGTTGACTTGAACTTGAATCTAGTGATTACATAAACGGCAAATTAGGGCTCGCCTGAAAAAGAAAAGAACCTATGTGACATTGCTGTTCATTGACTTCAGTTCAGAGTTTAACACCACTATGGGAGTCCCAGCCTAATATTCACAGGCTTTATCTCTAGTCTCAAATGTTGTGGCTGTGGGCGAGAAACTGCAGCAATGAACAATAGTAATCCTGTGCTGGTCCAGTCCAACACACAGTATGCGGTGTGGGTTTTCTGTCTCAGTCAGTCAGCTAGGCAAGCGGAGTGTTTTCTGTGACTGCATACCAAGCCGGTCATTTGCTTTTTTGTCCCACTGCTTACTGAGATATATACTCCTAGCCAATTGTTACTGAAAGAAAGACATTTATTCAAGGGGCCACCACAATGGCCAAAAACAAAAGCCAATATGGATGTATTAAGGTGCAGCTCCATTTATGGCCACTACATTCTTAAGTCTTCTCTTTTGATTATGAGCCATTCAAAATCTAAAATTAAAAAGTCAATATGTTTTACACAAAACATTGGTGGTCTGTAAACATAGAGGGAGAGATTTTTGAGTGTGTGTTTGTGTGGTTAACAAGAAAGTCAGTCTACACACTAAGACATGGTGGCTTATGCTCGTCCCCGCGCAGCTCCACAGAGACTTCTCCACTCTTTACCCAGATTTTAATTGTCTGGTCCCAATAAAATGGTGATCAGTGCTAAATCCAAATCCAGTCTTCAAAACAATCTTCTAAAACAAGGGTGACAACACAGGCACTATTTAGCTTTGGGGTACACCAGAGTTATAAGGAGCACCTTTTTATATGATTGCTAAGCAGATTTATTAAACCTTAATGGACCTTGGATGGTCAGTAGGCTGTCAATCGATTTAAAATATTTACACACGTTTAATCACACATTCTTTATTTGTTCTAAATGTACTTTAAAGGTCCTATGACATGGTGCTTTTTGGATGCTTTTATATAGACCTTAGTGGTCCCCTAATACTATATCTAAAGTCTCTTTCCAGAAATTCAGCCTTGGTGCAGAATAACAGCTACTAGAGCCAGTCCCACAATGAGATTTCCTTAGTATGTGCCATTTCTGAGTCGGGGGCAAGGTGGAGGGTGGGAATAAATAAATACATACATGCAGAAATAAATGAATAAATAGTGGAGGAGTGAGCCTGAACATTTCAGTTTGTTTAAACTTCACTTTGAAGCAGAAACTCTTAGTTCAGAAGTTTCTGTTTGGACTCAGCTCTGTGAACTGATTATAATAAATAAATAAATAGTCTTTGTATTAACAGATTAATTAGTCTCTTTATTTTCAAAAAACTGAAAATCACATGAGATTTTATTTCCGTTAGACCTTTGCCTACATTGGCGTTGATGAATAAAGAGGAGTGGCTCCCCTGTGCCAAGATGGCGGCTTTATTGACACATTTGCAAATCATCACATCAGCAGTATCCAAGGCAACATCTAGGTATACTGTATATATCTATGGCATGATGTCTCTCTCTTTCTCATGGGCGGACCAAATTCTCTGGCCATGCAAAGCAGAGAAAGGGGAGGTAACCTTTCCCCATCTGACGTCATCGCTGCATTGTTATCTTACCAGACTACAGAGCAGCTTAAGGCCCAAATCATAGAACGTGTGCATGTTTATCATGCATCAAAAAATGACATTAAATGGAATTTCCGTTGACTCATTATCACGATCATTTTGATAGCCCTTGTAAATGCATACAATTTAATTTACTGTAATTGCAGTACTGTATGTAATGCCAGCTTACACTCACTATTGTAGACATGAAGTTTAAAAAAAAGTCCTCTTGGGTCCCAACTTCCTCTGATGAAGGAATTTGACCTGACCTAACCAGACTGTAAACAGTTGTCATTTTTCTAGAACTGTCTAGAACATTGACATCTTGATCCCTGCTGTAATGAGGAATGGCTCAGCACTACTGGGAAGGGTGCTGAAGTTATTCAGAACATTTGTAAACTGCTGGATAATAGATATGACTGCTGGAAATTTAAATAGGAACTTTTTAAATATATTCAGAAAAAAAATACATTAGGACTCCAGTATGACCTGAGCCTCTGAACTTGGTTCAGTTCATTTGAGAAAAAAAATCCCCCTTTTTGCTGCGAGGACTCATTCATCTGGCCTTGTTCTCTGAGCAGGTTTAATAAGCAAATCATGACAAAGTTTAATGGCATTGTTCATAATCAGCAGCCTTGGTTAGTCAGTTTTAGGCTCTGTTCCAAACCACAGACATATGAAAGAATGTAGCCTAATTGTATTACTTGATCAATTGCCTCAAGTGACCATAACTTGACATGTCACACTGCACGTCGTTCTTATGATGTTTGTAAAACTATGAGAGAAAAACTAAACAGTGCATTCCAGATAGCAGGATGCTGTTTCAGCCAGGGGGAGAATGGGATCATGTGTTTGTCAGGAAGATCCACACATGAGTAATCAATGCTTCGTGTGCCAGTGAAGCTAAACACATCAGGAAACAAAGCTGGAGCTGTCAAGCAATGAGGACATGCTGAGAATCACTGTGAGCTCACCAGGAAATGGGAATACACAGGATGAGTAGAAGCCACAGTATGCTGTCGATCAAACATACTCATACCTTATAGATGAAGTACAGTAGAAGCTTTCTGTCTTGATGGTTTATCGTTTATATGTAGTTGTTTTGGGAATTGAATGTTTCTTTGCATATTATTCACCCAATAAGAAGGCTTCCTTCTTGCTTCTTGTTTACCATATTATGATGTTGATTTTTTTGAATGGCATTGCATCACACAAATACCAGATTACGAGCAGCCCCTTGGTGTACAGCGTGCGCAGAGTAAGCCTTATTTCCGTTAATTGTGGGGAAAAATCAGTTTACTGTACCTAAGTTTGTCACAACAAGATGTTGTAGTAGGGTTGGGTGATGTCCCCTAATTTGGCAGTTGACAATGTTTACAGTAAAACATTATGATGGACAATGTTATTGTCGTCCGGGGGGAGGTTGTTTCCTACTACTATGGGCAACAACAGTTAACATAGAAACGTTCAGACACACATTTAAATGCCCTTTCTAAATAGACAGTATTACATGCTGCCGCTGGTAGGGGCAGTAAATTACAACTTGACCTACTTTCACTTAACTACGGTGCCGTAAAGTCTAGACTCAATCAGACCCTCAATCAATCCCGGTAGGGCTGGGCGATATGGAGAAAATATAATATATTTTTGACCAAATACCTTGATATAGATACCGCAACAATATTGTAGTGTTGACTATTGGTGCTGTCACAAAACCTTTACACAATGACACAACAGTAATGTGGACATAATGACTAAGTGGGTACTTAACTGAAATGCAGCCTTTAAAACCAGGAAAAGACAACACTTATGTCATATTATATCCAAAATCTAAGACAATCTAGTCTCATATCACGATATCGATATACAGTAATATTGATATATTGCCCAGCTCTAATTCTCGGTTATGTATAAGATTAATATATGTGTCTTTGCTAGTTTAAGACTGACGCTGTCAATTTCCCATCCACTAGGATTAGCGTGTGTCTGACAAGGTGGGGGCGTGGCATCACAATGGTTGCTCTCCATCGTGATGCCACGCCCCCCCACCTTGTCAGCCATGCACTCAGAAAAGCAAATTTTCCTGTTTATGCGTGATTTATGGTGTTCAAGTGTCATATTTTTATTTTAGGCCTTTATTATATAGGACAGCTGAAGACGTGAAATGGGAGGGGGAATGACACGCAGAAAAAGCCCTCAGGTTGGAGTCGAACCTGCGGCCGTTGCAACAAGGACTGAGCATTTGTACATGGGGCACACACTCTACCAGGTGAGCCATGCAGGCACCCCCAAGTGTCATTTTTAACATTGCTGTTGCATGTTGGTTCCGTGTTCCTCTATCTATACCTTGATGCCATTGCATCTGTCAACTACGTGTGTCTCCCTATGGGAAAGAGAGTGAAGTATATAGGGTCTATATGCGTTCATTAGTTATACTTAAAGCAATACTAAAGCATTTTTCCTCTTCGGTCCCCCTTACAGGTTGGAAGCGGAATTGTCTCATTCTAACTACAGATCCGCTACCCAATCTGGCAAACTTGTATAGTTGGGTTATTGCCGATTGAGGGCCGCAAAACGAAGTAGAAGTCACACACACGATGTCACACTTTTTTTAGGCTACAACGTTACATACAGCAAACATCTCCTTACTATCCGTGAGCTGCCTGTCCCCTGAACACACTGTAAAAAAACTTGTAGATCGTCCAGGCTCCACACACGCCAACAAAAATAATCTGTGCCATCCTGCACCTTGAAAGATACACAAACAGTCTTCCAGCGTTCTAGCCAATAACTGACGAGAAGGATTTGGAGTTGGGAGTACGTGGAAGCACAGAAGGGAGGGAGAGGGGATGGGATGATGTCTTGGAGGGAGGGGCTTGTTTTGTTTGAAAATACTTTGAATTTCAACAAGAAGTGCCGTTACCCAACATCGCTTACATCGCCAAATTTAGAAACAGAGCTACGTGTTGGCATCAACCGGAATCCTTTAACTGCTCCAAGAGCAAAGTTTTAGGATGCAACTGTATCCTGTATATTTCTTCCATCCCTTCTAAGAGCTCACTGGCTCTAGATATCCCTCTAACTGGCTACTTGTGAATTTCACTGTTTCTGGTAAACTAAAATTGACTGCTGCTGACACCAGGGCCAATGGCTGGTGACATAACTTGGATTCTTACACCCACATACTTAAATGTATATGAATCAACATAATGACTACCGCCATATATTCAATATTTTTCTGTGAAGAGATTTGCCTTAAAGGCTCTGACACACGAACCATACGGCTGATCGTTCCTCTCCGAGTTGGCCAATAAAAGTGCCTCGGAACACATCGAAGCGATGCCGAATGCCGACGGCAGCTAATTGGGCTGTTTCACCAGAATGTCCGACAGCCGATTATCAAGTTGGTGTGCCTTTAAACTCCCAGCACTGTCTGATGTATGCAGACGTACATGCCCAGTTTCAAGTGTTGAGCTCTTCAACACTCCTCAGTGTTGAGCTTCTTCAACAAGACTTGCCAACAAAGTTTCCGTTGTAATGGTTTCCTTATTTGTTGGCATTTTAGACATAGATTACGGTCCAAACTGCTGTATTATCAGCCTGCTTAACTTCTCCTACTCTTATAGACATGTGCTGGGTGGTTGAAAATCTAAGTGAGATATAGTAAAATTCTTTGGAGCAGTCTTACCCACTGACAGCATAATAACAAGATGCAGTAATCCATTACATTGCGGTTATTCATTGACATTTGTAGCCATACTAGTACAAGTTTGGGGATTTAAGTATGTGTTGGTTGCTTGTCAAACCCTGTTGGGTTTTAGGATTAGCATGGTCTCTGGAGGCTGGTTACAGGTCTTTTAGAGTTCTAAAGTATTTACCACAAAAAAAACATGTACAGTATGGCTATATTCTCTGTCACTAGGTGTTGACGATGCTATTTTTATGGTAACAAATTTGCTAAATATATTAAACAAACCAGCTATAGAAGTAATGCAATGCAATATCGTGCATCTTTGTTTAATTTAAGGAATAACGTTAACTAGGAAGCAGAAACCATTAACAGTTAATACGAGTCCCCACTTCTCCTTTTTTTTAAACTGCGTCCTCTTCCAGTCCCTTTGACATCTGTTATTTATTAAGCCACGTTAAACAGAAATGTAGTGGCTCAAGGATGCCCACTCATAAGGCAAATTGCAAATTACTCTCTTGATAGTTTTAAATATCAACTGTAAAGCTTCAAAGAAGTGGTGGCCATAATGAAGTTGCAGATTTAGACATGTCACTATTATATTATGTACTATTGGGTGGATTCTTGAGCAAAGAATCTTATATTAACATATGCTTTACTGTGTCTTGAAAAAAAACATTTTTAAGAGATTTGTGTGTGAAGCCTTATGTGAAAAGGTTTGTTTGTTTGTTGGGAATCCTATTATTCTACTGTGTTAAAACACACCGACACATACTACAAAGATTCACATTTACTCCTCACACTGCATTAGTGTAAATTCAGTAGAGG
This sequence comes from Percina caprodes, assembly GCA_013375575.1. Lineage (NCBI taxonomy): Eukaryota > Metazoa > Chordata > Actinopteri > Perciformes > Percidae > Percina > Percina caprodes. Next base: position 2,102,576 of record JABXJD010000032.1, on the reverse strand, counting down.
AACGAAAGTTGTTGTGGTTTGAACTGAGCATTTATTAATGGCAGAAGTGAGACTGAGGCCTATGGTGAATACTGTAACAGATCAAGGGCCCCCACAGGGCTGTGGAGGAAGCACCTGTTCCACAGCCAGGTCATTATCACCCATTATCTTACTGTGCTCTAAAGGCCGGAGCTCAGCAGTCTGACGCAGGTCAGCCATTGTACGGATCTACAACCTCAGGACAAAGATGTTTACCTTGCTCTTTCATTCATCACTCCATGTGCTCAGAAATGTGTTTTGATTTTTCATGTTTACTTTTTACAGAGTAAATAAAAAAAACAATCATGTTTACATCAGCTGATATACAGTAGGTAAAAAAAAAAATACATGTCTGGCAATGTGGTACTGATCAGAACTTGATAAAGTTATTAGGAGGCACAGACCAAGATAATGTATGGTAGGATAACACTGTAGTGTTTGCTATATTTCCTACAAAAATGACTGGCTGTATACTAGTTTGAGTCACTTATGTAATAGTGTAGGTCAGTTGGTTGGTTTAGTTATTTAATATGGCTCGGTACTCCTTGATGAATTGTTTTTCCCCACAAATATTTCTGTCAAAAAATGTTATAAACTGTTATAATAATAAGTAGAACTACCATTTCCACTAAACGTTTCCATGCATAATTATAAATGTTTGAGGTTAAAGCGCCATTGTGTAATGTAATATGTAACGTAATGTAACTAAGAGTTAATTCTTAGCAAAAACCCTGAATCTGCCATTCAGAATCATTCACAATAGACACGAGCAACTCACTCTTATGTATTCTGCCATGTTGTGCCTCTGTCTTTAAAATACATTAGCCAAAGATGGACATATCTCTGCGTTTCACGCTATTACACTCAGTGGCAAAGTGATGAATGCCAGGGGGAGATTACTCTATCTTCCGGCAGATTTGAAAGCTTGTTGATGATGGAGGACCATGCTGATACTTTACTAACATTAGCTTGCAGTTGTTTGGGAACCTGATAGCTGATGTTAGCAATGAAATGGTACCAAAATAATGAAATTGCTAAACTATTAACACTGGAAGGAACACTTTAGAATAATACGGCCACCGTTGGAGTTTAAATGCGATGAGAATGGAAGGGGCTAGAAAGTAATATTCAGTTGGTTGTCATATATAATTTCACTGCTAGATGGGAGAAATTATTACACAATGTAGCTTTATGGCCAGGTACAAGTAAGCCAATTATGTGTTTTTTCACCATGCCACAAATGCCAGAATTGGCATACTGTAATCCAGCTTGTTGGCCATTGGCTTGAATTTGTTATTTTACTTGCACAAAGTGTTGGAGCTTACAAAGTATGGTTATCCACATGCAACATGTGTTTTACTTAGTAGTCAATGTCACTTATTTATGAATACTTCAGCTAATTTCGTAATAGCTTACTGTGCAAAGCCAACTGCACTCTTGCCAGATTTCTGTTTAATTTCTGTTTAAGACACATCACATGGAATGTGAGACTCTGTAGTTATAACATATCTTTGACGTAACCTTAAAAAGTACAGTTAGCTGACAAACTCTTGGCTATGATTAATGCAGATACAGTATATAAACAGGTATGCTCATACATGACAGATCAGGTCCTTCTTTTGCAGAAGTTATGATAGTTTTTGCGATAATGTTGTAAGCTTTTTTTTTTTTTTGATCTTGCTGATCTACTTGCTTCAGTTTTGACTGATTCTGTCACGACAGTGAGAGAATTTATTAGATTAGGCTTGTTTTTATACTATTCAAGTGGTTGTAATATTAGTTTTACCACGAGAACTTGTTATTAAACAGTGCCGGGAAAATCCATGGACTTTTCATTGGATTCTGAAAGGGAATTTTTGTACTCTTGACTATATTTCACAGCGGTTTCCTCCCTGAAGTATTTATGCTTGGAAGATATGATGATAGATAAGATAGGTTAGTTAACCTATCTTTGACAAAACTAAGACATAATAAAGTCAATTTAAGGTTCGGGGCCTTTTATGCCAGCTGTGAACATCACACCTTTGCCTCAGGTTTAGCTTAAGGAGCAAATTTGAGAGAATTAATCTGAAAGGGTATGGATTTAAGCAAAGAAATGTCTGATTCTCTAAAAGGTCCTTTTTTATTTGTCTCTTTATGCATTTCTGTTTCCAAGTTGCATGTTGTGAACTGGCTGTGTGTAGTATTCACCCTGAAGTAAACAAATCTTCCCAAGGGATGTTGGGGGTTCAGCAGAGTTGTCTTTGTGACAAAAAACCCTTAACTTTTAAACTTAAAATACATCTTGTCGAAGGTTTTTTTATTCAGGTGTTATATTTCCTACACATATGGTATTTATGAAGCTTGAAACTCTATGTACAGTATAGTTTGGAATATTTGCTAGATGACTCTTCTGTCCTGCTTGACTAGACATTTTTTTATTATTGTGGTTTATCATAGTCCTCTAAAAATATCTGAAAAATGAACCATATGTGCAGTGTATTGCTTAACAGCAAAGGGAAACCAGAAGTTGGTGATGGCGGGGAAGCAGAGTTGAGGGGGCTGTTTGTGCGCTCGCCTGACTGTGGTTGTTTTGTCCCTTGCTCATCCTGAATACCTGATTAAAGCAGGAGTTCTGGGCAGGCAGCACGCCATTGACCTTCTCACCCCTGGCCGGTCTTCTTCTACCCTCTGACACCACGCTCCTCACTTTCCGTCATTGTGTTGTCTTCCTGGCATGCGACTATTTCAACTGAGGTGGGAAAGAACAAGGAAAAGGGTAATTGAAATGCTCTGTGTAGTGCACATCTGTTGCTAAGTTTTCCGTACCACATTGTCTTGGCAGTAACTTCACATTCAGGCTCCATCTATAGTTCACTAGTATTGTTTGAATGATTATAGAATAATTTTGATTTTTCAATGTCATATTTTCCTTCTCTAACATTTGAGATTGTCTGTCAGTCATATTTACCTATTTTACAATGTATTTTTAGGTTTGCAGTTGTTTGTATCTTGTATATTGTTAATGTTTTAATGTTATTTATTTCATGAATGCTGGCCTACATTTTTCTCACAACCATTTTCCCAAATTCCTCTTTGTTCCATGCAACAAAAAATCTGAATACTTTATTGGTACCCTCAGGGAAATTGTTAATTTGCAGTTGCTCACAGTCCAATTCAAGGTAAAAAATAATAGAAAGAAAAAAAACTAGTCAGTAAGTGTATAAAGTAGCTTCAGTGCAAAAAACAAAGTTGTTCTTTGTAGTCAGGGGAGTGTGTAGTGTTTTCTTTTTACTCTCCTTCAGTTTAGGTCATTCATGCTGATGCTCGGATCCAGGGAGACAGCTCAGTCTACAACAACTTTGGTGCCTGACTTCATTTGGGTTTCTACTCAACCAAATTATGAAATAAGTCCCTCTCCAAAGGATTTGCGGGATTTAGCTAATTTTTTGGTAACGGGAACTCTTTAGAGGTTTCATGACCCTTCGAAGTCTGTTTGTATTCCCCAAGTACAGGATACTCAAATCTTGGGATTATAACAAAAACACCATAAACCCATTCCCAGTCGTGTTTTAGTTTTATCATACCAGAGAAAGACCAAGCTGACCTTAAAAGGCAGATACCATACTGTCTGTCTCTTTGTCCTGAGTAATCTTTAGTAATTGCTGCTGCTTAAGTTATATCTGGCCTGACCAGGCTTTAATGTCTTGTCACGGTATAAGAATGCAGCCATGTCTTGATCAGGCAAAGCCTCTGTGTGTTGATGTTTTTTTTTTTTGATTGGTGCTGCTCTTCAAGCACTCTGCTCTGCTGTGACGATGCTTAGCAGGTCAGACTGCAGATCCAGTGTCACTGGCTGCATAGGTGAATATTGCAGTTGAGTGGGAGTCAGTCATACCAGGCTGCAGCACATGATGGGAAGCAGAGGGTTTAGCTGGAGGGCAGCAGTTTACTCGGCTTTGACATTAATACAGCAAGTGTGTCCTTTGTCACTTGACTACGGTCTAATTTGGGAATAGGACATGTTGTGTGTGGGTGTGCTGTATAAAGGCTGTTTCCTACGTGGTGACCTTTACACCTGTTGCACTGCAGTGGTTTTCTGTCATGCTATAGCTGAATGTACAGTACAGCTTGTCAGTCAGTGGTTTGCCTTGCTGTTCCCTCAACTTTGCTGCAAACTGGTAAACTGTCCATTGTCATTCACTGTTTGTTGTTGCAGAATGTAGGACAGCAGGACATACACTTACAGAATCAAAAAGACCCCAAAGACCTTTTGGCCATTTTTGATGGAATAACTTTTGCTTCCACACTGTATTATTCTTTTTAAATCTTAAACATCACATCGTTATCCATTCTGCCTTCTATGACTGGCCGTGTGTTTTGCATTCAATTGCGTTCTGTGTTTGACTAAATTGCAAATTACAAAATTTTTCAAGTTGGCTGTTTGAACAAATGGAAGCATGTTTTCTCTGTTTACACACAGTTGTGCACAGTTAAATATTTAATCATAAACAACATTTCTCCAGAAAGCAGGGCAGATTCTGAAATCAGCAAGACACTCAACCTGCGTCAAATAGTTTATTCACAAGCCAGTATCATACTCTATGAACACTTTTGTGTAGGATGCATGCTTACTTGCTATAGACACTTCAACTCCAAATGAAAATATGGTTTTCTCATTCATTTCATTGAACTGCCCCCTTGGATCCAGCAAGACAATCATTAATTTTTTAGTTAGTCAGCCATGACTTGTATGTAAAATGATGCCAGTAGTCTGTCTGGATGGTAGAGATGGGAAGTAACGAAGTACAAATACTTCATTACTGTACACTTTCTGAAATGATTACTTTACTTTTTATTTTACTTAACTTTTTTTGTGGCGACCTTTTACTTTTACTCCTTACATTTTAACACAAATATCGGTACTTTCTACTCCTTACATTTTACAAAATTGTTTTACTCTGACAGATTGCTTTACTCTAGTTTTGTACAAGACATCGTCATGTCGGAAAATAGCGCGGACACACGTCTCACACCGCGAGCAGGCGCGCACCACACGGAGAAAAAAGTGAGAGAAAAGAAAAAGACTAGCTGTCCCGTTGGAGTATAATCAGTTGAGATTGTGTTTGAGTCCATGAGGACTGTAAGTCGTATAATTTATGTTGTAAGTTAATTTAAGCCTGCTGTATTGGTCTATAGTTCTTGCACATTTAAAGTTAGTTAGATATTGATTTTGTTGTGTGTGTTCTTCACCTGTTAGCTAGGTTGCACGTTGCTTGATCTTAATGAAGCATCGACAGGTTCACCAGCTTTATTCACATGATTTTTTTTTTATGAACTTCAGATAATTCGATTGACAAGTGGATGGAAACTTAGTGAGCTAGTGAGAAGTAGCCTCTGTCCGTGTTTTAACAGACACACCTGGGGTGACGTTGGAAACCAGAATTGGCTTCAAATCACTTCACTAGAGTTAGTGTTATTGTTTGCGTCATCAATACCATATTCAATCTAATTGGATGGGAATATACTGTACGTTGGACTTGATGCAACACTAAGCCAACTCAGCAGATTTGGCGGCATTCATTTGCAACAAATTATTGCGGCTTGATGGTGCTAACATTAGCACATAGTAGTATGGACGGCAACATAATTGAATATGAAGAAAACGGAGATCCCAGAGATTCAGCAGACAAGCAGCAACACATTCCCAGTCATCCTTGGCCTTATGTGAGAGAGATGTTTGAGATAGTAGGCATCAAGAATGACTCCTGGCGGAACATCTTAATTAATGTCCATTAATTAATTCATATTTTATCCTTTATTTTCTTTCCAAAAGCCATATTTAAGCACACACATACATGTAGATTCTTTTAAATGTTTAGGGGAAGATTAAAAAAGAGAAACTGGATCTGTGAATTCTCACAGAATCACAACTGAATTCATTTCTTGCTACTCAGTCAGAATCTTATTAACCTGGAGTCCCTACCTCTGTCACAATCATCATAATCTTATATGGGATGGTTTAAACCTATTGGCATACATCCATTTAAAATGTAGGTAATGGCATATAAAGAGCTTTTTTTCCATGGCCACTCAAGTTCTTTTTCTAACTTCGTTCTGTGTTTCACTATGGGAATCGGCTCGGCGTGACCAACTATGGAAGCTCCAATGACACCACGTCTGTCTGTGACAGACAGGTCGAACTGTGCTGGGGCCACGCCCCCTCATATAATCGCAGTCAACCAGCTCCTTACAAAACATTCTCGCTTTCTACCCATGAAGAAACTATATTAAGCTCCCTCTGCGCTTCTAGGCTAGTTTGGTTGGTTATCTGCTAAACAGTTCACAGACGGACCGTTAAGGGCTACGTCGCCGAACGCAGTTTTCCGACCCAGTCTGGATTTGCTGAGTAAGTACTTTGATTGAAGTTTTACCTTATAATTACACAGTTAAAGCAGTGTCCGCGTCACGGCAAACTGTCTTTTTCTGCCGGCTAGTTGGTATTTGCTTATCAGCTGCTAGTGGTGTAACTCTTATACCCTTTGGCTAACGCGTTACGGCGAGCGTCCCTGGGTGTTTGGTTAGCATTTACTTGGTAACCGAACCGAGTACCTGGAGTGAACTAACGTGTTACGGCGGGCTAACTCTTTTGGTACAAGGTTAAAGTTAGCGCGGGCTAAACCCGCTAAAGTGCTACTTTAGCCGACAGGTTAACGTGTTACGACGCACCTGTTAGGGCTGTATATTTACGCCTTCTTTTCTTCCTTTCCAATATGTCCTCAGCAGCGGCCCCCGCCAAAGGGCCCGAGCCAAAGGCGTGCGATGCTGTATCCCACCTGTGCCCCTCGTCATGCGGGGCATCCGTATTGGTCAGGGACCCTCACCCAATGTGTATAGCCTGCATGGGCGCTAAACACGCTCAGTCGGCGCTGGCTGACCCCCAGTCGTGTGCCCACTGCGCAGCTATGTCAGAGAAAATACTAGAAAGGCGGCTAAGAGTGGCCGTGGCTAATAGTCAGGACCCATGTCTGTCTAGAGCCACCCCAAAGGCCACAAGCAGCACCCATCAGCCGCGAGCTACACCTAGCTGGGTGGACTCTTTTTGAGGACCTCCTCGAGGTGGAGGACACGGAGGGCGATGCCATCTCCGATCTCCTCGACATGAATGGAATGGAGGAAGAGGAGGAAGACTCCACATTCCCCATTCCACAGTCAAGGCCCCCTAGTGCATCCGATACTGCTCCCCCAGCACCCAGGGGGCGGAGAGAGACCTGTACGATGGCAAGAGGCTCCCACCAGCCCAGCCGCCAACAAAACAGCTTCTGCCGGCTGTGCCTGCCTGTATGAAGGAGATGAGTTGGGGCTGGCAAAACCCCAGCGGTGGAGCCTTCAGTGGCTCATCACCTCCACCCAAACCACCGCTCTCTCTCAGCCTCCCACAGCATTTGTCTGCCTAACAAGACGGAGCGGCTCACCGCCTCCATGTTTCAGAGGATGTACAGATATGCTTCCTGAATGTGATGACACTGCTGACTGCATACCAGGCGGAAATCCTGGAGGACATGGGCCGCCGGCTGGACTCAGGAGCCCCTAACCCGGTTCTCTGGGACAAAATCTGTGTGGTGAATGACCTGGTGCTGCGCTCCTTACGGGGTGCAGTGCAGGGCTGCGGCCGTGTAATGGGGCTCGCTGGCCCACAGACTGGCCAGCAGTCTCGGTCAGACAATTCCAAGCCTTGGGGGAAACACTCTTTTGCGGCTGTGGCAGCAAAGAATCGCCACTCCCACCCCGAAGAGGGGAAAAAAGAAGCGGCCATCCTAACCCCCCCAGTTCTCCCTCCTCCCCTCCTACAAAGAGGAGGAAGGTTGGAGAGGTAGAGCAAAGCCCCGAAGTTTGTGGTTCAGGGGCCCTGGTGTTACACAGTTCTCAAGGGGACCCCTCTCAGTTTCTCTCCCTCCTCATCCAAGAGGAGAAGAGTCAGGGGCAGAAAGTGTTAAAGTGTCACCAAGCACTTTTACCATGTTCAAAAGGGAAACAAATAAAGCATGCATTTTCGCATCCAGGTGCAGAGCCAAGGTCCCTGCAGGGGGAGCTCTCGCTCCTCCCAGGGGAGACCGCTCCCTCCTAGCCAAGGAGGTGACGTCACTGCAGTGCAACTACAAGGGTCCCCTCTCGGTCCGAGCAGACAGGTGGCGCACATGCGCAGTTCACTCATGGGTTTTGACCACTGTTTGTCAGGGTTACAGACTACAGTTTGCTATGAAACCACCCATATTCAACGGTGTGTTAGTTTCGTTGGCAAAAGGGGATGTGGCACAAGTCCTGCAGGACGAAATAACATCCCTATTAAACAAACAAGCGATCAGAGTGGTGCCGAGAGAGGAAATACATCAGGGGTTTTACTCCCGCTATTTCCTCATTCCCAAGAAAGGGAGCTCGTTACTTCGCCCGATTTTAGATCTCTGTGTGTTAAACAGACATCTACAAAAATACACATTCAAGATGTGAACACACAAAGTGCTCTGTCGTTCAATCCACCCGGGGGATTGGTTTGTAATGATAGATCTTTCAGATGCATATTTCCACATCGCCATTTATCCCGGACACAGGAAATTTCTCAGGTTTGCGTATCAGGGCAGAGCCTACGAATACCAAGCCATCCCATTTGGGCTGTCATTAGCACGAGGGTGTTCACCAGGTGTGTGGAGGCGGCGCTGTCTCCGTTGAGGAACAGCGCAGTATCAGAATATTTTCGTACATAGACGTCTATCTGGTCTGCTCCCACTCTCAGAAGCAGGCTGCCAGAGATTCCACTACGGTGATAACTCATCTCAGGGATTTGGGGTTCAACAAAAACTGGGCAAAGAGCCGAGTAGAACCCACGCAATGTACGGAGTATTTGGGTGTCAAAATAAACTCCTTCTCCTACCGCGTCACGCTATCAGAGGAGACTAGCGTCTCTGGGGCACTGCCTCTCCTTTTTCCGGCTGAGCAAAGCCTTGCCGTTCAGACTATGCCTGCGCCTGCTCGGCCTGATGGCGTCAGTAGTGTCTGTGGTACATTTGGGGCTGTTAATGATGAGAGATTTTCAGCGTTGGGTGGCAGCATTACACATGTGCCCACGCAGTCTACTCAATCGAAGGGTGAAGATAACGCTGGCGTGCATAGCAGCCCTCCACCCGTTCAGAGACACGGTGGCACTCCTATCAGGTGTCCAGCTTGGGGTGGTGTCATCCAGGGTAACCATGACAACGGACGCGTCCCTGTCAGGATGGGGAGCGACGTTGTTGGGGAGAACAGTGAATGGCACATGGATCCGGAGATTAGCCCAGGCTCACATAAATGTCTTGGAGCTTATGGCTTATGTTTTCTGGCTTTAAAACATTTCCTGCAATTTCTCCAGGGTCGTCATGTTTTAGTGAAAACAGACAATTCCACAGTGGTTGCATACATCAACCGCCAGAGCTGCACTTGCTCACTGCAGCTACACAAGTTAGCTCGCATGGTGATTTTGTGGAGCAGCGTGAGACTGCTGTCTCTTCGAGCAACACACGTGCCAGGCGTTTTAAACAAGGGTGCAGATCTCCTGTCACGGGGGAATCCTCTGTACGGAGAGTGGACTCTCCACCCACAAGTGGTGGAACAGGTCTGGTGGAGATACGGTCAGGCAGTTGTAGATCTCTTCGCCTCGCAAGAAAACACAAAGTGTCCAATGTTCTTCTCTCTGTCAGACATAAATGCATCGCTGGGCGTGGATGCTCTAGCTCACCCGTGGCCAAACGTGCCCCCCCCTCCCCTCAGTCTTATCTCCCCCATTCTGGCGAGGGTGAGAGGACAGGGCCTGTCGCTAATCCTGATAGTGCCGCGGTGGCCATCCAAACATTGGTTGGCAGAAATAATAAAGCTCCTGATGGGGGAGCCATGGCCTCTCCCCATACGCAGAGACCTTATCTCCCAAGCGGGCGGGGAAGTTTACCACCCCCACCCGGACTGCGTAGTGCTCTGGGCTTGGCCCATGAGAGGTGGAACCTGAATGTATCAGGCCTGCCAGAACAGGTCATTGACACCATTCAGAGTGCAAGGGCCTTGTCCACCCGCTCTCTTTACAGCAGAAAGTGGCAGGGTTTTGAGGAGTGGTGTAAACGTATGGATACAATCCCTTTTCAGTGTTCTGTGGTGGACCTGCTATGTTTCCTGCAGTAACTGATGGATGAAGGAAAAGCTTTCTCCACAATTAAGGTGTACCTGGCTGCTGTCTCAGCCTGCCACGTGGGTTTTGGGGTAAGCCCGCAGGGCAACATCCCTTAGTTTGTTGTTTCATGAAAGGGGCACACTGCAAGCTCCCAGTTTCCAGGCCCCTGGTTCCTCTATGGGACTTGTTGGTTGTGTTGGATGCCCTCTCTCATCACCCATTTGAGCCTATGGAGGCAGTCGTTTGTCTCTCTTAAAACAGCTTTGCTCTTGGCTTTAACCACTGCAAAGCGAGTGAGTGACTTACAGGCTTTGTCTGTTCAGCCAACCTGTCTCCAGTTTGCCCCAGGGCTCTCTAAAGTCTGTTTGCGGCCCAACCCAGCATTTGTGCCTAAGGTGGTGGAGTCAGCCTACAGTTGACCCTCAATGGAGCTCTGGGCTTTCCACCCCCCTCCGTTCTGCTCAGAAGAGGAGAAAAGGCTTCACATGTTGTGCCCTGTCCGGGCCCTGCACATGTATGTGAATCGGACAGCTGTGTTCAGAAAAGCTGATCAGCTGTTCGTGTCCTGGGCTACTCCCCGCAAGGGTAAGCCATTGTCCCGCCAGAGGCTGTCCCACTGGATTGTGGAGGGTATATCATTGACCTATGAGTGTAAATGGTTTCAGGCCCCTCAGGATCTGTGAGCTCATTCAACAAGAGGCATGGCCACTTCATGGGCCCTTTTCAGGGGTGTTTCAGTGGAAGAAATTTGTGCAGCAGTGAGCTGGGCTACGCCTCATACTTTTTTGAAGTTCTACAGACTCTATGTTTCCGGACCGTCCCTGGCACGGGCTGTGCTGGAGGTGACGGCGCCCGGGTTGGTGTGACTCTCGGTTCAATGTTATTTGGCTGCTGTCTATATCTCCCATAGTGAAACAACTTTAGGTTACTTAACGTAACCCGGTTCCTTGAAAACAGAGTGAGGTGTTTCACCAACATGTCCCTCCTTGCAGAGACACGGAAAGAAACCTATCTGGAATGTTTTGTAAGGAGCCGGTCGACTGTGATTATATGAGGGGGCGTGGCCCCAGCACAGTTCGACCTGTCTGTCACAGACAGACATGGTGTCATTGGAGCTTCCATAGTTGGTCAAGCCGAGGCGATTCCCATAGTGAAACACCTCACTCTGTTATCAAAGAACCGGGGTTACGTAACCTAAAGAATCTCAGCGTGCACTCAAGTAACATTCATGTGGTCCAGGTAGCTTTGCAAAAAAATTGGTCTTTTGCACGGCTACTTTTACTTAATAAATTTCTAAGCCTGTACTTTCTTACTTTTACTTGAGTAAAGAAGTTAAATCAGTACTTCCACTTTTACCAGAGTATTTTTTAACACAAGTATCTATATTTTTGCTTAAGTACGGGAAGTGAGTACTTTCACCATCTCTGCTGGATGGCTGTAATGGTTCCTGAATAAAGTGAAGTTTACTAAACACTGAACTCCCTAAAGTGTCTTTGAACCTGCGCCAGACCTTAAGTGTTGCTCTGCAGACCTACAGGTGAGATACTGTAACTGCTTAAAGGAAACACTGATTTAATATCAGGAAAGTCAATTAATTGCACCTCCATGTGCATAAATCTTGCATGTCACTCTCCCTTACAGTCAATCCCACTCTCAGACATGCATACACACACACAGAAACACATCATACACACACACACAGGATGTTATATCTCCTCTGCTCTGCGGCGCTATGCAGTCCCTAAGGTGTTTCTCTTTTGTGACAACAATAAATGGCATAGTTGGAATAGTTTAGGACAGGATCACAATCTGCAATTGTCCTTGAGTCATGTCTGGCCCGAGTGTGTACCGACCACACACACACACACACACACACACACACACACACACACACACACACACACACACACACACACACACACACACACACCTCACTACAAAGCAGGTTGAACAGATTTCCTGCAAGCTGTTGTATCTGCTGGAAGATGGTGGCATCCTGGTCTGAACCCCAGGGTTAACAAGTCAAATCCCCTCTCTCTTTTTCCTCTCTTCTTCTACTTCTCTCTACTTGGCTTCTTTTTCTGCCCAAGAGACACTATCTCGGCAGTATATTTATCTTTGACAGATGATCATCTATTCATCAATCCGTCTGTTTTTGCCCTCACCTGCCCCTCCACCCAGTCTCCTCTCTCTTCCTCCATGTGTTTGGTGATCCCCTATGTAACCCCTTAGGAGCAGTCTAAACACCATTTTCAGAGCCAGGGCCAGTTGGACCTGCAGCAAAAACAGAGTGAGACAAGACACAAACACTCGTCTCTATGACCAAATGCCTGCCTGCCTCCCATATTTTGTCTCTTTGCTGTCTTATTTGTCTCTCAAATAATAATGAATCAATTTCTCCAACCCCATTATGAACGCCTTCTTGTTTTGAGATGGTAGTTTTTCATTTTGCCTATTGAACCTATGTTGCAGTGAGTGGTTTTATTATTGGCTTGTAGAGTTGAGTGTTTATGTGAAGCAACATTTTTGTCAGTTCTGTTGGTGACATGAGGACATATCTGAATCTATCTATCAAAATAGAACACTGTATCAGGAAAAAGCTTGTATTTTCTACACTTTGCAGATGTTTTGTCAGGATTGGTTATGACTAATACTGGTCCTTTAAACCTGCTGATGTGCTTTTTATTATGGTAACAGTCATTCTGAGCTAAGTGCCTACAATTTGCTATAAATGGCTGTATTTTGTCATGCATCAACATTTTTTGATTTGTGTGCTGATTTAAGGTTTGAATGGGTTGGTTACCAGCAGAAAGTCTTAGGGGACAAAATAACCACTGAGCTTTTAAACAACTTTAAATCTCAATGCCATGACAATCACAATAAAAATTTTGTCTCTCAAATGATTATAGCTAAAGTCATAGTAACACTGTGTTTATATCTTACCATGTTTTGTGAATTGCGCTATGCTCTATTACCTCGATGATATTCTCATTTAATGGTATTCTGTTTAATATCTTTTCAGTTCTGCCAGCCTGGAGGTTGGAGGTTGTCCAGGGATAGGAAAGCACCCACTTTCTTCACCGTTGTGCTGACAGATATCGATTCAAACCGACACTACTGCTCCTGCCTCACATTCCATGAAGCTGAGGTTAATCTGCAGGTAAGGCTGAAACGCACACACATACATACACACACGATGTCATTCGCTCATTTGCATATTTGTGACGTCATTGCACAATCATTTGCATAAAGCTAAGTGGTTTTGTCAACAAGGTAGATAGAAATCACAAATTCAATACAGGAGTTTATTTTACCTTATTATTACTAGGTAGCCTATCTTTGAAATAAAAACAATACATTTTACAAACGGAGGGAAACAGATCGACAACAAACTCAAAGAAGGCTCCTCTGCTCCTCACAAAACAGATTCAGAAAGAGAGCACTGTTTTGGCGGCGTGCTCGCTGGACAGTGCTGGTGACTTTTTTACAGAAAGTTTTTAAAAAAAGTTGCTAAGCAGGTCTGAAAAGTTGCTTAATCTAGCAACAAAGTCGGTAAGTTGGCAACACTGTTTTCATGGAGACAGATGCTGTGTGCACGGAAGGGAGGGGCTGTGTATGTGTGTTCAGAGAAAAGGAGGAGAGCAGGGAAAGAAAATGCAGCTGAAAAATCCGTCTTTTAAATAGCGTTTTTTAACATAGCTAGGTGTTGGTTTTGAGCAGTATGCACGCCCACTAGACTGGAAAACGTTTTTTAAAAGTTAATACAGCGTGTCGGAGGAATACGGCTTTTCCTGCAGCGGCGAGGCAGAGGGACCGCAGCGTTCGCTAACATTAGCTTCTTGTCTCATCTGGGGTCTGATAAATGGCAAATTCATCAAATTTCGCATGAGTGCGGCTTTCATGTCGCGGCTTTCTCTACTGTTTGTCACTTTGCCTAAGATTGAGTGACAAGAAGTACTCCCCCTGTTGTTTACTTGGTTGCCATGACTTTGCAAGTGATGACGTCCTGTCACTGTTCCAGTTGCTCGGGGAGAGAGTTCAGTAGAGCAGCAGACGATTCTGTTATTAAGCAGAGGATGGGCCTGTGCTCCCCTCCAGCGCTTCTCATTTGATTTACTCATGCATAAAAAATTGTGTTTGATTGCACATTATTGGTCACGGCACAAATGTTCCAAATCCCCATAAATTATTGATTGCAACAGATTTGTTTGGGCAAGATCATTTTTATACTTGTGAATGATCTTGTTAATGACTCTCCCTGTCAAAAGCCCACAGAATACCAGGCTAAGTGTTTCATTGTGTTTTCCTTTGTTAGAGGCCTTAAATGACTCCTGTCACTCGGCCCGCTGTGACTTCATATCCTTTCGCATGTGGAAGGCAGTCACCCAGTTGCGAACAACTGGGCCTATTTTTTCAAGGGATTATCAGAGGAATATTTGGGGCAAATATCACATGAACTAGAGAAAATAACCAAAAATAGCCCAGTTATTAAGTGTTATGGGGTTTCTTTGCTTGTGTCAAAAGACTTTTGAATTTGACAAACTACCTGTTTTTGTCAGCCTTGTTGATTATTAGATTAGGCTATATTTGGTCTCGTCCAGACATCATGTTCCTGCAATTATAAACACTCCTTCCTTGAGATCACACTGGAGATCTTGAAACGTGAGGATCTTTTCAAAATCTTTACTCTCATCCCTCTCTACTCAGTTGGATTCCAGGGAGAGTCCAGACAGGCAGCAGAGGAATGTATTTTGTCTAATAATTAAACCAAATCCTTAGAATAATTGAGAAATTTGCCCCCTATCTGAATGGGATATTTTAATCCCATCCTCCTTGTTCCTGAGTTACTGAAGCCCTTCTGGCATGTTTTCACTGCCTGGAGAAATATACTAGATTGGGATAAGGGCTTTAGTTAGGAATGAGCACAGAAAGGTTGGAGTATCAGTGTTCTGACAGGGCTCAAGGATCCATGATGGAGACAACTAGAACCAGATTGAGGCTGTTGCTTGTAAAACAAGCTTGTTGTAATTTTGGGGAGGGGTAGATAACATGTTGAATTGCCTTATAGTCTTCATTTAATTTGACTTAATGCCTGACTTTTGGCACCACATAATCTTTTTAAACTGATATCTGCAGAGTATGTAGGCAATGGGGACATATTTTAGTATTGGAAGCATGGTTTCCGTTTGTAGTCTGATTTAGTATTGACTAATCACGTTTGAGTGGGCTTATGTTGCATGCAGGTAAACAGTCCGTGTGGAGAGCAAAAGATGCAGAATGCATTGGCTGAAATGCAATCTTGGAACCCATCGGCTACCATTTGACGATGATTAAGCTTTTTATTAGCTTTGTTTTATTTATCTGCATTCATATGCCAATATCTGTCTATAGATATTAGCTAAAATGTCGTCTGCACCTGGATCTGGTTGCTAATTGTACTGTATATAACGGCCTGTGCACAGAAGATGACATTTTGGCCCAGATATCCACTGGCTACACCGAATACTCTAAATATTTGCTGTTTCCCCCAAATGCTATATTGTCTTCGGACCGAGCCAATGGGTTCCAAGATTGTTCACTCTGAATGCAGATAACAGACAGTAATGTTTTCTTGCGGTTAGTCTTTGTTTCTCGTAATATTATTGCCTACAATTACAAGCTAAGTTGCACACTGCAAACATAACATTGCAGTGTTCAACAGGGATCCGGGACCCCAGTTAATGCAGAGGGCCACCAAATTAGTTTTTTCAGATAAATATAATCTATAACGTGAAACAGGTGCATTGTAGGGGGATGAGTAGGTCAAAAGTTGCAAAGAAACTCTTGCACACTGTCTAACTTGCAAAAAATAAATGTAATAGGCAACATTTCGGTACTAGACTAGATGATAGGCTTACTGGCCCATATGTAAGGTTGTCACTAAGATCCACAGATACAGTTATTCCTAAGGATTTACTGTCACTGTATTTTAACATTAAAACGTGATTTATAAAACCATACCAACAATTATTTTTTCAGCTTAGTTTTCAATGTACTAAAAGGGTATGTACAGTTGTGGTCAAAAGTGTACATACACTTGTAGAAAATCACAATGTTATGGCTGTCTTGAGTCTTCAATAAGTTCTACAACTCTTATTTTTCTGTGATAGAGTGATCGGAACACATACATGTTTGTCACAAAAAACAGTCATAGTTTGGTTCTTTCATAAATTTATTATGGGTCTGCTGAAAATGTCACCAAATCTGCTGGGTCAAAAATATACATACAGCAACAAAATATGTCAATTTTGGTGATGTAGCGAGTTGTGTCAATCAAATTAGCTTCATGTCATGGCCTCTTCACTTCTTCTAAGTGATTCTGATTGACTACAGCTGTTGACTTCTCATGAGCCCATTTAAATAGGGCTCATTTGACCCAGTGATTAGACTCAGCTACAAAAGCTACAATGGGAAAGTCAAAGGAACTCAGTGTGGATCTGAAAAGCGAATTATTGACTTGAACAAGTCAGGGAAGTCACTTGGAGCCATTTCAAAGCAGCTACAGGTCCCAAGAGCAACTGTGCAGACACTTATACGCAAGTATAAAGTGCATGGAACAGTTGTGTCACTGCCACGATCAGGAAGAAAACGCAAGCTATCACATGCTGCCGAGAGGAGATTGGTCAGGATGGTCAAGAGTCAACCAAGAATCACCAAGAAGCAGGTCTGCAAGGATTTGGAAGCTGATGGAACACAGGTGTCAGTCTCCACAGTCAAGCGTGTTTTACATCGCCATGGACTGAGAGGCTGCCGTGCAAGAAAGAAGCCCTTGCTCCAGAAAAGGCACCTTAAGACTCGGCTGAAGTTTGCTGCTGATCACATGGACAAAGATAAAACCTTCTGGAGGAAAGTTCTCTGGTCAGACGAAACAAAAATTGAGCTGTTTGGCCACAGCACCCAGCAATATGTTTGGAGGAGAAAAGGTGAGGCCTTTAATCCCAGGAACACCATGCCTACTGTCAAGCATGGTGGTGGTAGTATTATGCTCTGGGGATGTTTTGCTGCCAGTGGAACTGGTTCTTTGCAGAAAGTAAATGGGATAATGAAGAAGGAGGATTACCTCCAAATTCTGCAGGAAAACTTAAAACCATCAGCCCGAAGGTTGGGTCTTGGGCGCAGTTGGGTGTTCCAACAAGACAATGACCCAAAACACACATCAAAAGTGGTAAAGGAATGGCTAAACCAGGCTAGAATTAAGGTTTTAGAATGGCCTTCCCAAAGTCCTGACTTAAACCCCATTGAGAACATGTGGACAGTGCTAAAGAAACAGGTTCATGCAAGAAAACCATCAAATTTAGCTGAACTGCACCAATTCTGTCAAGAAGAGTGGTCAAACATTCGACCTGAAGCTTGCCAGGACCTTGTGGATGGCTACCAAAAGCGCCTAGTTGCCGTGAAAATGGCCAAGGGACATGTAACCAAATACTAATGTTGCTGTATGTATATTTTTGACCCAGCAGATTTGGTGACATTTTCAGCAGACCCATAATAAATTTATGAAAGAACCAAACTTTATGACTGTTTTTTGTGACAAACATGTATGTGTTCCGATCACTCTATCACAGAAAAATAAGAGTTGTAGAACTTATTGAAGACTCAAGACAGCCATAACATTGTGATTTTCTACAAGTGTATTAGGCTTTTATTGTAGGCCCAGTTAAATATGCAACTTAATTTTATAAAATCTCTCTCTCAGATAAGGGGTCCTTGGCTTAAAAAACGTTGAAGACCCCTGCTGTAGAGTATGTGTGTGTTCAACCAAGTTCAGGGTCTAAGGGGTTTTAAGACATTTTGTGATTTACAATAAAGAATATTGTTTCAATGTCTAAGTTTGGCTAACTGTAAATTATATAGCTTGCTAAACATAAGAATTACTAAACTTTCATAAATGTGTGTCTCCTCTCTGGAGACAAAGGAGTATTTTAAAGATTTTTTTTGGGTTGATGCTATGACTTTGTCCGATGCAGGAGTTTTATCCTGGCTATTTTTGTTTTGTAGAATTATATACAATTACTTTCCACTTTGAAACCTATTTCAGGATTCACTCCTCAAATGTAAATGGAAAAGTATTTCAGAAGTTGGGTGTCCATCCCTAAACTTGTATGCAAGTTGGTTCATCAAACTAAATGTCAGCATACACAGAGTTCAAAATAAGCACCATTTACCAGCCAAATGCTGGTAAAATATTTCAAGTGGCTGGTAGATTTGCATCACCCACCAGCCCACAAAAAACAATAGTAATCTATTGAGTGGCTGGTAAAATTTGAACATTCACTAGCCATTTGGCGGGTAAACAGAAAAGTTCATTCTGAGCCATGATTACGCAGTATTATATATTTCCATTAAAAACTCTTTATGTGGAAGCACGTCAGTTGTTTTTTTAAATAACACATACAATGTTAGGTGCATGCCACACACATACTAGACAATGTAATGACTTTGAGGCACATGATGTATTTACAAGCTAGGAGCTCAGTAGTGCTGGCATGCTATACTACAGTACATTTCATAGTGTTGAACTCTTTTGTTTCTTTATGTTTCAGGGCTCAAAGAGTATTGAGGCTGATGGAGATGACGATGAAGAGGCAGAGGAGGATGGCCTGATCCAACCAGCTCAAGTGTTTGCACCAAAAAGTCTCATTCTCGTGTCAAGGCTGGATTATCCCGAAATATTCCGGGTAATAAAAACAACATATGATTAAATCTTGATTTAAAATATTTTTCTATATTTACTCAGAATTTTTATCAAATCAGTGCTTTATTCATCTCTGAGATAAGGCTTATCGACTTTGTATTGTCTGCAAAATAGGTCTGAGTTTGCTTAAGTCTAAGCCCGAAATTCAGTGAAGGGAATGAGACATAGAAACATAAGCACCTCTGATCTTTTCTTCACAGACTGAGTTGATCACAGATTTTGCAGACTCACAGGCTATTCATGTAAATAGTTTCTTGTGTTTCTACATGTATGTAGGTGTGATTAGACATTACCTACATGTTAAATCATTAGCTGTAATATTAATGACTATATAAAGAAGTTATTCTCTTTATATGTCCATGTGTAATTTTTTTTTTTAATTTCCCATCGTTTTAGGGGTGCTTGGGTCTGATCTACACAGTGCACATCGATAGCCTAAATTTTCCTTTAGAGGGTTTGGTGGCCAGCCTCTTTACCTTCCAGGTTCCTGTTGCTGGTGGATCCCAGGTAAGTCTTCACTGAAGCAAATCATGTCATCCAGTCAGCGGTGAAGCAGGCAACAGCTTACTTACACCTTTGAAACACAGCATGGATCCAAAATGTATCTCAGTCATTTTGGGAACATTACTGTATGTTTACAACCACCACTCAGGCAGTGCTCAGGTGAAAATCCAACTTTTTAAACAATGGCTAATGTGCTGTTAAAGGGAAGAATCAGACCAATTCCCCAGCAACACAGCACTTAAAATCCCAAGTCCCCATGTCAGCCATTAGGCAGACCCTCAGCAGTGGAACAGACCCATTTGTCAAAACAGAACCTGGTAAACATCTGGGGATGTATTAGTGCTTTCAGTTAAACGCGTTATTAACAACGTTAACGCAAACCCATTTTAACAGTCAATTCTATATTGCAAGATTAACTTTTTTTTTTTTGGCCTAGCAAACTTTGTAGTTTTATTCACATGCTGTTGCAACAACTAATAACATTAGGAAAACAACAACACCACACCGGATCTAGCTAGACCTGAAACAAAACAACAGGCACATTGCACACACTTGTTTGGGCTTGCGAGCTGTCGTAACGTTACGTTGAGTGGATGGTGAGCGTGAGACGCCCAAATGGATGCCAATAAGATTCTGAATGGAAAGTTTACTTTTTAAAAGTAAACTGTTTTGTTGTTGTGAACTGAGCAATTATTGCAGCACTTCCAGTCTGAAATACCACTTGATGGCCAAGCACACAGCTGATGTGAATTATCCGCCCCCTCGTCAAAGTATTATTTTCACCCTTTTATTGATGGACATTGTAACATTGTGGGAGAGATTTTTTTGCTCCAAGTGAGAATGTTACGTGCAAAATTGAACACTACAGTAGGCTATATGCCAATGTTGTTTTCAATTAAAAAAAAAAACATTTGCACAAAGCAAGCCGATCCACGTTTCCATGTTAAGAGCAGTAAAATGCAAAAATATATTGGGACAATAAGAAATCAAGGGACATTTAGAATAGATAAAATGTGTGATTACTTGCGCATTAACTATGACATTATTGTGATTAATCGTGATTAAATATTTTAATCGTTTTAAAGCACTGGTATGTGGTATACAGTATTTTCACTTGACTGGAGAACTTCACTTTCATTTTCTACATCTTAAAAGTCTCTACCAACCAACTCTCTTTACCCCTACAAACATGCTGTGATGTAAATCACAAACCATTCAGAAGACTTTGATATCCCAAGCAACGGTTGCATCACACATTTAACTCGAATAGTCACTAAATGCACATTTCAGCAGTAGATACACAATATGGGTATTTTTTTAAAGCACAAATCTTTTTAAAGCAATCTGTAATATAATTGCAGCTGTGTGCTATACCAGTTATATTTTGGTGAATTGAGGTTTTCTTTGTTCAATGAAGAGCAAATTCATTCAAATTGCTAATTTGAATGGCCGTAGACATTTTCCATGACTGTTTTCTGACATTCTGCTTCTGTTTTTCTTTACAGAAGCTGTTTAGCCTGGGAGCAGGTGACCGGCAGCTCATCCAGACGCCTCTGAATGACACGTTGCCTGTCACATGTAAAAGTGTTGCTCTGCTCTTCCAGCAGCTGGGTGGGTCCGGGCTCTTTGATAACTAGTAATCATGAGACCGGAGGAATCTTATTTGTTTTATTTGTTTTTTTTAAAGATTATTTCTTTGGGCATTTTAGGCCTTTAATGACAGGACAGCTGAAGAAGTGAAAGAGGAGAGAGAGGGGGAATGACATGCAGCAAAGGGCCGCAGGTCGGAGTCGAACTCCGGCCTGCTGCGTCGAGTAAACCTCTATATATGGACGCCAGCTCTATCAACTGAGCTATCTGGGCACCCAGGAAGAGACTTATTGAGTCAGACCATGACTTCTTAGTGACTGAATAATTGTATCTCTGCCCCATCATTAGTTTGTTATGAATAGGAATCCTGCAGTAAAGAGTATTGAATGACCAATTGTTTGCTGTTGCAGGTTGTCACCTCTACATAATATCACATTTAGGTTTTATAGGTTATTATCTAACAGTTCTGACACTTAAAGAACATTTGTGTTAATCATATTAGTGGCATCATCGTCTCAGGCGGTTTTAATTAAGCGGCAGCTTGTGTGTGACACATTTCACATTCATTCAGTCTTGATCCTTTCAGATGTTTAGAGGCTCCATTCTACTTTGTGGAAGTTCTACAGAGTTTACCACCACGTGATTAGCAATCAGGAGAGTTTAGGAATGAGCCATCAAGAACATGGATTAATTCTACACTAAATGTGTCTGAGGTTATTATATGGTTTTTGCATTGTCCCATCAATTTTGACTGGGCTACCTAGCGCTTTCTTCAGCCTTTAAAAAGGACAGTTTGCCATACTTCAAGCAATAAAGTATTAAATTTTTAGATTTTCAGGTCATTTAAAAAAAGTTAGGTTTGGTCCAACTTTTGTACATCTGTTAGAGCAGAGTGTGAAATTAAATATAATTCACCTGAAATTTGATTTGTAATGGAAAGTTGGCCCTCATGTATGCTCATTTGATTACAAGAATGTGATTTAAAACAGAGTGGATTTTATTTCCTGAGTGTATTAACACCACAAACTCATTGCTTGGACAAAATGGTGAACATGCACATGGGGGGTATTTGCACGATACACAAGTGATCAAGGTTATGTGGAAGTCATGCATTTGTAGCCAATCTGGATACACAAAACAAAGCAATCTTGACGCAATACCCAGCCATGGCCTCTCAGTCCTCATTAATCAGTTCAGCGTACGGTTTGGAGCGCTTTTTGTCCTTGAAAGGGCTATAAATGTGTGTTGGAAAGGTGCTCAATACGTTATATTGTTAAAACAATCTCTTAATTAATGGTAGGCAGATTTTGTTTTATTCCTTATTTTTTAACCTTTTAGTCAGAGCCCTTTCCCCGTTTGTAGGCTAAGCTATGCTCACTGTCTCCTAGCTGTAAGCCTGACTGTACATTAAGCGAACCATTCTTTTCATTTAACTCTTGGCAAGCAACATGTGCTTTATTTCCACTTACCATATTAGGTCATTCTCATGTCCATTTAAGAATTTGCTTGTAGCCGTCAGGTCGGCACATTATTCTGAGTGCACAGGGCACCCGAGTCACCAGAGAGGAATGTGTGTTAAACATGTCACACTGGACAGGAAGTACATCCCCCCCGGGGGCAAGATAAAACCGGCCGTCAACAGCCCTGTTTGTTGTTTGTTGCCTTTGTCTCTTCTGTTGTCCGGGGATGTTGCTGTCACCTAATTCATTTAGGGCTCGGAAGCGCGTTGCTGTTGTACACTCACCATGTCTCTAAAAGATAAAACTACTCACTTGGTTTGATGAGCCTATTTACCTTCAAACTCAGATTTTGTTGAGGATCATGTTCAGTTTCCTGTTTATAACTGAAGTATTTCACTCAGGCAGGCAAACATCCAAAACCAGCGCCCCCAGTGGCGCTGATATGTCTGCCCGTTTTCCTCTCTTTATCACTCCAATGTGTGATGAATTGGTCTGTCAGTTGCTTAATAGGAAAAAATAACAGGAACTGTAAACTTAGAATTCTTCCTGATTGTCACATTGGTATTTGAAATACAATATTATTTATACTGTGTGAGCGTGTGTAGTTTCCTTTGTTTTTCAGAGATGAGTTTTTGTTTAGTTTTATATTAAGTGTTTGACATAAACTGACCTATTTGGTTGTGGAAATGTATTGTCTTTGTCATGAGCAAGCAGGTTCCATGTCTTAAAAAGCAGTGGACAGATTGCAGGTTATGTGTAGTTAATCAAACTGTTATTATTGCAGTTGTTGTGATTGATGGAGGATCACGCTAATATTGGTTTAATGCAAATGAAGACAACTGAACAATGTTGCAGGAAGAAAAGTAATTTGTAGGAATTTACTTACTTACTTACTTACTTAATACATAAACTGTTCAATACGCCTGCCTCATGTATTTGCCCTGGAGCCACGGGAAACAGAAAGGCAGTGCAGTACTCACCTACCAAAGTGATGCTCTCTTCTGATATAAAGGCAGAGTTTCCACTATAGTTTAAGGCTTCTTCTTGGTGCTGCATAGGCAGCGGTCTCAAACATGGCCTTTCACGTTGACAATTAAATTCAGATTTGTTTGGGTGCACAGGTTTTGAAATCATGCTGTACCAGACCTATTTTCAAAATGAGATTAGAACACAAACAATGCCATACAATCCTTAAGTAGCACTATAACCTTCTATATTAAGATTGGTATGGTTGGTCTGCAAAGCACTGCAAAAATTTCAAGAACTATTCCATAGAATATTGTATGTTTTGAATTGCAGTAATCAGTCTAAAAGCTGTTATAGATACAAACGGAACTTCCAAATTAATATTGTGTGATCTAATCTGTTTGAAAATTCTCCACAAATAGCCACAAATGTTTGATGAATGATCTGAAAAAATGTGGCAGTCACATTCCAACAAATACCTCATTGATTTTTGTTCTCCGTTGCTTTCTCGTTACAGGAATCCAAAATGTTCTAAGCCTGTTTTGTGCGGTTCTGACTGAACACAAGGTTTTGTTCCACTCCACCAGTTACCAGAGGCTTGAAGAGGCATGTCGTGCCCTGGAAGCCCTCATGTTTCCCCTGAAATACAGGTAAGTGTATGTTTGACCCCAACGGCAGAATAGACTCATGTGAATTTCCACTAACAACTCAGCTGGTGCTGTGACTTTCATGGTTTATGATTCGACTGATAATTAACTTTGTTCATCATTGCATTCAGTTGTATAAACAGGTATATCTGCTGAATATGATTACTATTCAAACATTTAGCACAATTCGACCCTGTATATTTTATTAACCTCAAAGGATTTTTTCACTCACTTTTCAGAATTCAATTCTACCTGTGTGAATTCAATTCTACCTGTGTGAATTCACTTCTACCTGTGCAGTGGGTCACAGGATGTGACCCACTGCACCTGTGACCCACTGCACTGCAATTTGCTCTGGTTTATTGGCATTTCTTTAAAGCAATCCAAGATATAGACTAGGTGATTGGCCAACACAGTGTGACATTGGGTTGTGTAAAAGTTGATTCTGTTCCATAATTGAATATACTGTATGGGGAGGACTGGCGTTTTGGCCCCAACGCCTGATTTGGTGTGACTACAGCCTTAGTTCCTTCATTATGTTATGTATCAGTATTGATGTAATTCTAACATCCATTTTGCGCAGCCATAGTTTTTTGTAGATAATGATAATGTCAATTTTCAGAACTTTTAAAGAATATCATTGCAAGATGTAAGAACATCATGTGCCAGGTGCAGTTTTTAAATTTAATGCCATCTTTTTAAGTTTAGTCATTTGAATATTAACAATGTACACTTAAACATAGGGAAGTATATTTTAGGCTTTGTCAATTCTTCCCCATCTGTCTTCCTAGTCTTATTGTACCAACTATGTGTACTCACTTGTATGTCCTTTCCTGTGTTCAGTTACCCATACATCCCTATTCTGCCTTCGCGGCTGCTGGAGGTGTTGAGCTCACCCACCCCCTTTATCATCGGAGTGCACTCCATGTTTCAGACTGAAATCCAGGATTTGGTGAGTGCAGATGTGTCACAGGCATCCAGCAATCTCTTTTACTTTCATGCAGAACTAGAAGATCATACATTGTTGAATGCTGTCAAACACTTGAATCATCAAGTATTGTAGTCTTTAG
Organism: Percina caprodes; assembly: GCA_013375575.1. Taxonomy (NCBI): domain Eukaryota; kingdom Metazoa; phylum Chordata; class Actinopteri; order Perciformes; family Percidae; genus Percina; species Percina caprodes. Next base: position 2,077,416 of record JABXJD010000032.1, on the reverse strand, counting down.
AGTGTGTTTTTATATACTAAATGTCAGGATGCATTATATTTGAGATATCTAAAATATGTGTTAGATTTTAGATTTTCTGCTGACGAGTTTTTTTTTTTTTAATCAGGGAAATTTGGTTGTTGCTACATTACAAAAGAAAAACTGATACATACAAAGATGAAGTAATCTGCCCTTTAACAAGATGTTTATTTAACTGGTTTCGGCTTAACCTCGTCAAGCATACGTGTCGTTCCTCGCAGTACTCCCTCCAGCTGCAATCAGAACACCTGACCTGTCTGTGTTTTATGTGTTTATATTAGTTAGATGTTATTATTGCTGACCTTGATGGAGGAACAATAAAGATTCCTGAGTGCATCCATTTGTCCCTGCTCCCTGAACCTCTGTTACACCAAACACAGACTTCCCTGTCCCTGGTAAGCACACACACACACACACACACACACACACACACACACACACACACACACACACACACACACACACACACACACACACACACACACACACATTGTGGTGCAACCACAGTATTTATATACTCATATTTTGATGGCTTTTAAAGTGAGCAAAAAAAATATTATTTATTCATGAAATCATTGAATTTGAACACCAAATACACAAATTACAGTTTGTTTTAATTTATTTAAAACATAAATACTTTCCCTATTTATTTACTTTCCTACTAAATTTTCCCATTTATCTATGTTTCATTTATTTTAAAATGTCTTCATTTTCAAATGTATTATGTATTTATTTATGTATTTTTTGATCTTTGCATTTCACTCATTTGTTTTATTTATTATTTTCTTTATACATGTAAATTCTATATGAATTTCTTCTTTATTATGAAAATGAGGGGGCTGTCATTCAAAGTGTGTCATAGGAGTCAACTTTTCAGAGTTTGCTCGAACTGAATTTCATAAATTACTTAGTACTTGCATTTATTTTTAATACTATTTTTAGATCATTGATTTATCAAGTCTTGTATATTTTTTTGATTTGGGCAATTTCTATTCTCCATACAACATTTTTTCCTTTCTTAATTAAATTATGTTACACTTTTTTATGGTATGCTGTATTTAATCTGGTTATGCATTGTGCACAAGAAATGTTCACTTACTCCACATAAAAGCATGTGTGAAAATCATCTGGAGATGAATTTGTTCTTTGTAGGTTTTGCATCCTGATCTGGAGATAGCAGACAATGCGTTTCCTCCACCTCGCACTGCACCCTCCAACCTCAAGTTATTGGTAAGTCAGCAACAGTATCACATGACCTCTTTTCATTCATGATCCTCCGGGTGAAGGCATATGTCCTCATGTGGGAGGACAACATGATGGCCTTCATCAGAAAAAGTCTCTTATCGCCAAAAGGTTAGCGTAGGAGTGAGGGCCCTAACTGACAGTAACCCATAACCCTTAAGAAAAAAACAGTGATGCCTAATTAACTTATCAGACTGCATTTGTGGCATAGCTGTTTGATGAGTTGTGTTTGTGTGTGTATGTTCCAGGACAAGGAGGTGAGATCTGTCTTTCTCAGGTTGTTTGCGCAACTCTTCCAGGGCTACAGGTCTTGCCTGCAGCTCATCCGCATCCATTCTGAACCTGTTATTCACTTTCACAAGGTAAGATAACAACATTATGGAATTCACAGTGACGTATTTTTCTGATACACAACCTTGGATTAAACTCCTTAAGTAATTGTTCTGCAGCAAACACATTGTTCTTTTCTAACTCCCAAGAATGTTTGTAGCTGGATTCCAGTAGTGAGGGTGGAATTACATGTAAAGACCTGAAGGATAAACCTGTCAGGGTTGTATAAATATAAATAAATATAAATATATTTTGTGTGTGGATGTGTGACTGTGCATGTTGTTATAAATGTGTTTTTGAGGCTCCATGACTCTTCTGTATCTTTTTGTTTATGCAAGCTTCGGACACAGTCCCATAACCTTGGGCAAAGCCCGGCCAAAACCATATGAAACGTATTAGGTTTACATTTTTGTTTTGTGCCGGGCTTTTTGTTTGTTCGTGTCTGTGGTGTCTCCGTGGTAACCCCTCAGCACATCATCCTTAAAGTACCCCACATGGATCAGATTATAAACAAACGCTCAGCTTATTCGCCTGAGTGGGGGAAGGCTTGTGTGAACTGTTTTTTATCTCTTCCACCCACAAGCACAAATAAGTATGCGTAAAGTAAATTAAATTAATTTGCATGTAGTCATTTATAAGTTGATTTATTTCCTTTTTTGTACATGCTGAAGAACTTATCCATGATTTCAACAATTAAAGATGCCGGTCTCAGGCCCCCTTGCAGAGATATTTTGCACATTTTGTAATCTTATTCTAAACATGGCTGTGATCACTAGGCTTGTTTTTCAGTCTGCAGCATATCCATATGAACAAGATTACATTGCTCCCATCTGTGTGGGATTGTAACTGATCTAATTCTGACATTATCCAGACTGCCTTCTTGGGCCAGCGAGGCCTCATTGAGAATGATTTTCTGACCAAGGTTTTGGATGGCATGGCCTTCGCTGGCTTTGTCTCAGAGAGAGGTCCGCCTTACAGAGCCTGCGATCTCTTTGATGAGGTACTGTACCATGATGCGCCTCTTAAAGCTTAACTTTATTACCCTATGCGTTTTATCTGTAAGTGGAGAAGTTCATACACAAACATTTTTTTTACACTAAAGTGACTATAAAATAGTTTTTAATGTGGACTGTTGACACATGGGCGATACACTATCAGTTATGATAGTCAAGTAGTTAAGCCGTAGAGCACTTTTGAATGTATTTTACTAGATGATCCACCCCTTTTAATAGTGTATAAACTGTATACTGTTTTTTATTATGTTTTGTAGCTGGTGGCCTTAGACACTGACAGTTTCAAGGAAGAAGAGGTCAGCCCTGCCAAGCTGCAGAAGCACATCAGGGTATTCTCTGAGCAGCTATACAGAAATGTAAGACTTCATGCAACTACAACTACATCTCTGTTGTTTTGCATATTACCGTATAGGACATATGTCCTAATTTTAGCATGCTGTGCACTTGTTTTGCTGTATATACAGCTGGGCATCATATTAATACATGTGGTTCCCTGGTGGGTGTACTGTAGGAGAACCCAAACCCCCACATGGCATTCCAGAAAGTGCCTCGGCCGTCGGAGGGATCCCACCTGCGAGTGCACCAGGTACCCTTCCCCGTGCTAGATGACGAAAAGGTAGAGAAGATGCTACAGGAGGGTGTGGCAAAACACAGCAGCGTACCTCCTTCTACACGACCTGAGAGGAAGTGTGTAGTACCAGCCGGACCACCTGTTGGTATGGGCAACTTTAAACGCTGTAATTGTGTGTGTGTGTGTGTGTGTGTGTGTGTGTGTGTGTGTGTGTGTGTGTGTGTGTGTATACAGGCGTACAGGCGCAATACACCTGAACACACCTTCCTGTAAGACCAGCATGCCCATGGGCGCAGGTGCATTTGCTAATTAAACGACATGGCTGCTGGATGGGATATTGGTCTTAAACTAGCAAACTTGCGTCAGATCTTGTGCTGTGCCGGGTGCCGTGTTTTAAGTCAAACACGTCACTTGGTGTTTTTCTGCTGACCTAATTAGAGATCTGGCCACTGGTAATAAAAGAAAGTTTACCATAGTTCCTTTCTACATACTACCAACCTTTGACTTGGGAAAATGCTCTGATATTTGCTGCACTTGTACTTTCAACCTGCAGTGATTGCTCTCATATTCTGTCTTTCTAAATTCCAGTGCCCATACTGGGTAAGATTGGCTCCGTGTTTAACAGCGCTCGCAGGCTGGAGGTGGTGCGGAGCTGCATTTCCTTCGTCTTTGACAATAAGACCCTGGAGACTGAAAAGGTGATGCCCAATTTCTTTCATCAGTGGCGCTCATCATCTTTTAAACAAGCTCAATATCTGGAGGTAGCTTTGTTTTGCACCCACCCAGCAAACCATATGGAGCTGTACTGTAGATCTTTCCTCACCTTCATTATCCTCATATCTCCTAGCTGCCACACAGGCAAAGAAATAAATAGGGCATGTTATCAAACACTCTGAATTCATGTTGACATGTGGCTAACTTTGCCAAAGAATAGTTACTGTTGTAACACAACAGGTTAATCAGTTCCTGTCACTTGTGTTTTGCCTCTACGCACATCTACACTGCTCTACTTTGTTGTGGCCCAATGTATAGGATTCTACCCAATATGCATTCAATGTGTTGAAAATTGGATTGTTGCCAGTTACTTAATGTTTCCCACTGGCTTCATATAGGAGTTGTATAATCCTGGCCTGCATCTCTGTAAAAATGTATAGCATGCATCCTCTGAATCCCGCATGAGCCTGTAAATCCTTTGCTGCCAAATGGCCAGTCACTTACAGCAGGTCGAAGTAGCTGAAATACTGTGTAAGTTATCAATATTTCATAAAGCAAGGTCCTGCTTTCTTAAAAAGCCTAAAAATCTCAAGAAACAAAGTTGTTTCCCATTTTTTTGAACGTTCACAAATTGTCAATTGTCAAAACCTCTCTCGTCACTCTCGTCACTCTCGTCACTCGTTACTTTATTTGGAGGCTTTTTTTTTTTTTATTTCTTCTAAAAACTTTTCTCTCAACAGACACTTCCGGCTGCACTGCGAGCACTGAAAGGCAAGGCAGCTCGCCAGTGTCTGACTGAGGAACTAAGTCTTCACGTTCAGCAGAACCGCGCCATACTGGACCACCAACAGTTTGATTACATCATTCGTATGATGAACTGTGCCCTTCAGGTAGGTCACGCCAACACAAGTCTCTAACCCTTTCTGCTGCATCAGTACTGGAAACTGATGAAAATGTGTTAAATACTCCATGCCACCTTGGAGGAGTTTTCTATTACTTTAAAAAGTCTTGATTTTTTAGATGACTTTGATAATCAAACTTTGTTAAAGTCATTTATCAAGCAACACTTAGCCAGTCATTCATTGTTTCCAGCTTCTTTTTAAAGATTATTTGTTTGGCTTTTATCGCCTTCATTGATAAGACAGATTAAGTAAGGAAAGTGGGAGAGAGATGGGGAATACATGTAGCAAAGGGCCGCAGGTTGGAACCAAACCCGTGGCCGCTGCGACAAGGACTGAGCCTCTGTACATGGGGCGCATGCTCAACCAGGTGATCTAACCAGGCGAACCATTGTTTCCAGCTTCTTCAAATCAAACCCACAACTTCTGTGTTGAAAACTGAGCCTCTATATATCGGCATGCGCCCCACGTATAGGCCACCCAGTCACCTGATTCAATAACATTTCTTAGCCAGCAGACAACAGTGAAGGTTAATAGATATCTTCCTTTTAGGCTTGCTAAACAGATCTGACCTGAAAATATTTCCCTGACCCACATTTTGACCAAACTAATTATCTGAAAAAATACTTTTTTGGCCATTATACAACACCATGACTCAGGAAAAGAAGGGGAGACATTTGGTTGAATACTGAATTGGTGATTCTACTCTTGAAAGTGGTGATTGTTTAGATCTTCTGTGCTGAGGCATACAACCGCAATGCAGTAATTATTATTAATTATGCCGTAGTTTAGTTTATTCTGAAGTCTGTCTTTATGTACATCTGCTAGTATGTTGTGTGACTGAGCCACTACAATGCTGCTCGTTGTTTATCAGATAGTATGTTTATCTCTTTCTGTTGCCCTCATACCTTGGCTACTTGTCAGAGTGAGTAGGTAATCTGCTTTTGTGTAGCTCATAAAGAGTGAGTGAGGCTTCACTCAACCAGAGCAGTCTTTATTGGTAGTTCCTCATGTTTTACTGCCTTAAATCAGCCACTTTCAGGGATTTTAAAAAATTTAAGCAGTCCTCACAGAGTGCAGCTTTTATGGACTACAGATTCCAGTCATCCCTGGAATCTACCCAACCCCCCAAAATGCTGGAAAGCCAATTCATCCAACCATCTGCCCAGGCCAGAGACATGCAAGGTCATTTGACGTGTGTTTTGCTCCACATTTATACAACAGGACAAAATGAGGCTAAGTGCAAAATTGTTGACAAAGGAAATATAATGTCTACCTGGCAGGGCTACTGATTTGAAAGTGTACTTTTTAATGTCTTTCCACATGTGCAGGAAGAGGTGAAAAGAAAATATTTTTGTATCATCCCTTTTATGTTGCATAATATCTGACTGTCTTTACTGTCAGAGCAGCACAGAGCTTATCTCTGCTCCTGGAAACAGTTTGTCTGAAATGTTTGTTCAAAAGCAAAAATTTGATGCAGAACTGCTATTTCATTGATAGCCAGGCAGTGGATCTTTTTATGTGTTGGAACAGATTAGTGATACATTATTTTCAAATTGTTTAAAATAGACTAGACCAAATTAAGCTTCAAAACAAAATGATGAACAATGCAGCATACCTCCCCGAAGGATGCCAAAAGGAGATGAATATGAAATGCATGATCCTAGTCATAGAAGAAGTACACTTTTGTTAACCAAAACATGGGATATTGTTTTGTTTGTTTGTTTCTTTCTTTGTTGTTAGATTGAAAAGCCAGTCATTTTAGCCTGGCTTTCATTTCTTGGTCTTAGCTTGGTTGTGAAGAATTTGTCTCATATGAGCTGTAAAAGAAATATAAATAGTAAATTGCTGGTCAAATAATTACTTTCATATTCTGCACTCTGCCCTTTCTTCTTATCTGTGTGTGCATGCGTGCGTGCATGCATGCGTGTGAGATCTTTTGGTGCCTAACAGAAACCAAGGTGACCTATTCACCAAAAAATGTTGCTTTTGCTCTTTGTACAATGACAGCATATTTCCTCATTAGGATTTCTGGCGTCTATGTTGAGGTGGCACATTGATTTTCAATGACATTATCATTATGAGGCCAATTACAACATTGTTTAACTGTCAACTCCAGGCTAAGTGACAGTTCTGTTGTCTGGTTGCAATCTGTGTTCACAGGGAAGCAGAACAGCAGGAAACGGTATGTAATATAAATAAATAAACAGGCCAAAGATTTGAATGAGTTGGTACTGTACCTTGTCATTACTTAAGTTTTTTTTGTAATTTGTAGAGGAAAAAAAAAAATCTACATTCTCTGGAATGAGTTAATACAGTTACAGTGACGCATTTTTTCCTGTTTAAACATCTGTTGTAATCCTTATCTGTGCTGTTACTGCCATGAGTCACACACAGTAACGACCCCTATTAAGGTATTTGAGTTAATTGCACATTTTTGTTTGTGTGTTCGTGTGCACTGGTCAGTGCTCCAACTTTTAGAAGTAGACGTTGCGCAAGTCATGTGGGGGAATGAGTCCTGCTGTGGATGTATCCTGGCATCCCAACCATTTCCTGTCGGATAGGATTATGAGCCCTCTGCGCTCTTCTCTCTCATGGCCGAGGGCCTCATGATGGTGCTCAAAAAAACACTCTGAATGGCAGTTTACTGTGAGAGGGGATTAGGGCGGGAGGTCCATGGGAAGCGGCTGCAACGGCATGGAGTCCATGAGTTCCGCATGAGCTTGACCGTCTGATGTGGATCAGTGTGCAAGAACGCACGTTACACACAGATGTTGGAGAATAAGAAGCACTTTATCAGACATGTCTGGACCGCATACCAACTGTGTCTGTACCCCAGTCCCCCCCTCTAAGGCTGCCTGCTGTGCTTTAATCACTTTGAACATCTCCTTTTAAAGTGAATAGACGATTAAATTTTTACATTATTTAGATCATAAATTTGTCTTATGCTGTGAGAACATGGACTTTGTCTGCCTTAGTGGCCTATTGGACTTCCTTACGTAACACGGCCACTGGGAAGCTAAACTGGGTATCATTCCCATGTTGTTAACTGTTTCTCTAGGATGTTCAACAGTATGACCAGGTAAACAACGGCACAACTCACATTTCATGCTTTCGCCATGGAATCTCTTTGTCGCTTGTCTGGACAGCACAGAGGTCAACTATGTGGGTTATTTCTCTATTAGTGATTCACAATTAACATTAACAGCCTCTAAATTTTTAAATTTTTTTGTGTGTGTCTGTAGCCGCACAAGGTTCATAAAAACATGGCATGTGTCAGTTTATTTCACAGCTTTCCTGGAAAGTGCTAACTTCTTTGGAACACACAGGAAGCTCTGTTTGTTCACATCCTCCAATGTTTCTGTCTCGACAATCGTACTTCTTGTTTTTGCTAGCAGCATACGTGCCTGAAACAGAATAGCTGTGTTAGTCATCATAGCCATTATAGCTCCTGTTGCTTTAAGAATGAAGTGATGCTTACAGAAAATAATAGGCGGGAAGGAAGACAGCACAGTGTCCTCGCAATTGGGATACACAACACTCCCCTCTCCCTCCATTTTTGAAATTCCCAAATAAAGCATACATATTTCCCCACCCTGAATCATTTGGCTCTATTCAGCTATGACAATGAGTCATAAATACAATACTTTTATCTTTTGTCAAGCTCATGTGATGCTGATAGACTAGAAACAGCTCTGATCGACTTCTCAGACCTTATGTAGATAATATTGCTTATCTGTTCTCTTTGTTAGTTGACCTCCAAAGCTTTTGAGCTGTCACTAAGCCTCTCTGTCTGCTAACAGGAGATACATCATCTCCTTCTCTTTCTACTTCTAAGGAGGTTGTTTGTTAGTGATAACAAGTGTGGCTTAAGTAAACCTGATAGTGTCTATTTTATATGAAATATGATGTGTTGATGCAGGCTACGGGTAAAGCATTCTTTTCTTCCTTTTCTTAAGCAAGACTTCCGCCTTTTCAGTGCTAACAAAAAAAAATGTCTGTCTTCACATGTTTCTGTTTCAAACAACTGATGACATGCATTGCTGAAATTCATTCTTCTTTTTGGATTAATGCTTATATCTTAATTATTCACACTTGTCTGCCTATGTGTTTCCAATTGTTGTTCTATTTTGACTGGGCTCCATGAACTCCTGTGACCTGCAGCATTGTGAAGGATGCTGTTAAACAATGCTTTGGTGCCGCTCCAAGCTCGAACATTTTACCACAGCCCAAATAACTGCAAAGAAAAACACAAGCAACAAGAAAAATAAAACACAAGCTATGTTGCTTAGTCGACGGGGGGGAGGGCCAGTCTTTCATGTGTCGCTGTGGAACTTGTTTTGCATTTTCTCCCCTCTGTACATTCTTGTGTGGCAGCAGTGGTGGAGGAAGTACTGAATCTCAGTACTTAAGTAAAAGTACAAATAACCAGAGACGTATTTACTTCAGTGAAAGTAGAAGTACCACAATGACAAACCCGACTTAAGTAAAAGTAAAAATGAACTGATTTGAAATGTACTTAAGTATTAAAAGTATAACTATTCATATTCTTAATGTCTATATTCTAAGATTTAAAAAAAAAAAATAGTATGGTCTGTGGCATTTTAATTAAGCTAGTTTTAGATTAATATAATTGTGCTTACCATCTGTGACCTAGTTTACATTCTGACTTACATTTCTGGTTATCTATCTTGGCTAACTACATGGCTTCACAGCTGAGTAGGGCTGGGACTGGGTTGTATATTAACTCTATGTGAACGGATGCTTCACATATGACCAAGCAGAGTATCAGGAGAAGCAGCAGTAACAGGAGCAGCGCCTGGCTAATAAATGCTGTTGAAGGGCAGGTCTTGACGTGGCCATAGTGGGATTTGTTATATCGCAAGCAGTACTGGGAGCTGGACACACCGCCGCCAGTGCAGGACCTGCTACTGAAGGCTTCCCTGCGGACTGCAAACGTGTGACCATCAGGAAGATGTTTTGGCAGGGGAGAAAAACTGATGTTGTTATGATGTTACTGAATGTAACGGAACATTGTAGAAATGTAGTGGAGTAGAAAGTAGAAATAATTTCTGCAAAATTTAACAATGTAAAAGTCAAAAGTATGCACTGTTGATTCTACTTAAGTAAAGTACAGATATGTGAAAAGTACTTTGTACAGAAACAAAGTATTTGTACTTTGTTGCATTCCATCACTGTGTGGCGGTACCAGAGTCCCACATTACAGACCTCTATCAGAAGGTGCAGCCTTCTTCTCCCAGTCTTTCCTGCCAAAATAACTACTCTGATCTGTGTGGGTTTGCATTTTCACGTCACGTAAAAATAGGGAAATGCGTGTAATTTACAGTATACAGTAATTATGACTTCCCACTGAGGTCATGAGGTCCGGCACCAAGAAGAATCAGTGCTGTTGTTCAAATCAAGTTTCCTCTGGCCATTCTCATTTACAGTTTTCAATAAATAAATAAATCCAAACAAAGCTTACCAGAGATAAGTACCAATTTCCTGTGAAGTACTTTTAAGTCCAACTCATGGCCTTTTCTCTTATTCTCCTGTTCTGATTGTTCTCTGTGATCACTGCAAGAAAGGTTTTGTTTGTGCCCTTAAGTACCCCGTTCTAAGCCTCTTAATGTACTATTCATCTTAATACCATTCTCTTGAAAGCACCATTAAGCGCTGCCTCTTTGACCTGAAACAATCCCAAATACAAAGACACTTTGGCATGGTGTGTAAATGTCAGGGAGGGAATTGTTAAAAATATTCCCTCCCTGACATTTACACACCATGATCAAAATTAATAAAGAGAATTAAATGTGCCTTCTCGGTAGTCATGGCTTGTTGATAAATGGACACAACATGTTATAGCCAAAACGACTGGATTTTATGCAATGCTTTTTCTTCAGTGAGACTTGTATGGCAATCTAGTTCAGGAATGTAAAACATTAAATTACCAATGAATTGAAGGCTGGAGCGCTCTGACAATTGTGTCAAGGCAGGGTTTATGTAAGCCAACTGAATAATATTGGAGCAGAGTTGGTGGTTTTGGCAGACCTCCTTTTATTTTATTTGTTGTTGTTTTGTTTTTTTTTGCATCACCCTGATATTTAACAGGACAGGAATGTCTTTATGTAACAGGAAGTTGCTGACAATAAATGCTTTGCCCCCTAGTGTTTTCCACAGGTCACATCTCTGCAAGTTTTCAGCAGTGCATCAGTTGTGTGACAAAAGACATAAAGTGTTGTTATATCTTAGCAATACATATACCATTTCAAAATAGATAGTGTTGCAGTAACAAAGTGGTTCTCCTTTAGGTGACCTCCAAAAAGCGTTTCCCCTCTGGTCCCAGACTGTGTGACCTCTCTGTTGGAAACTTGTGCTTCTTGTTTTGGGGCTCCAGTGAAAAGAAGTTGTTTAGTAACATGTTGCCTGCTGTGTGCTGCCACTGCTCTCACTTCTCCCCTGTTGTTTGACCCACAGGACTGCTCCAGCTCAGAGGAGTACACGGTGGCTGCTGCACTGCTGCCCCTGTCAACGGCCTTTTACAGGGTAAGAAAAGATAATTGTAAACATGGCTGTGTGTTTATTTTAATGCTTCTGCTTTTCATATTTTTATCAATGTGCATACAAACTACTGTTTGGTCAAAGTTTACAGTATAAAAGCATCATTTAAGGATCAATTCAACCAAAAAACAAAAAACAGTGGTTTATAACCATGCACACAGTTTGAGCCACTGAAACTACTGCCACCACTCTAATAAATATGTGTTGAATGGGATTTCTTTAGCTACTTGTAGCATTGATGAATGACATTTTAAAAATGAAATGTGACTTTCTGGCTATAAGCTATCAACTACCTCCGCAAAGGAGGCTTTAAACAACTTTAAACAATTTCAGTAAAAATAGAAGAAGAAGTGTTAACAGTATTTCTGATAATACATCTGCAATAAAGTGTTGTGCATTGTGATGTCACATAATCTAGACTGATAAAAAATTGGCTTGGGTCATTATATCAGCCAATATAACCAATTGTAGACAGCATTTGTCAACCCAAAATGTAGCAAAAAAAGGTCAGTACAAAGATGTTTGAGGTCATTTAGAAACACTGTCTCCAATGCATAGCTCATGCTTCCAATTCTCAAAACAAAAGTGTGTGTTTTATATAAAAAAAGGAATATCTGCCTATATGCTAATTGTTGTAACTCTCGACCAGTACCAGTCAGGCTCTAATTACTGCACTATAGAGGAAGTTGTAAGCAAGAATAGCCAGAGGGAGGACAGCTTTATCAACCTTATACCTTTGCTGATCCTGTAGCATGCACATGCACAGAACAGAATGTTAAAACCTCCATAGCAAAATATAGAGGACGGCTTTGGTTTTAAAACCCAATTATCAAAACAGGGTAGCTGCATTATTCACCACAATGTCTCCACTGCTTGCTTGTTGCTATGGGGACAGACACAACTGTCCGCATTGGCATTTTGTTGGGTACCAGTGCCATACCCTGATGGCCTGGAGTGGGACCTGGCTCGATCTCTACCACCACGTGACTTATCCATGGACTCATCCAGTTTACGTGCCAAAGGTTGATGTAACTTAGTTAAACTGTATGTTGTTGTTCTTTAGGGTCACCGGTATTGAAAATGTATTAATGATGTAACCCAAAGGGTGAAAAGTAAAGTGAGATCATCTGCCAAGATGATTCTGTAATCTCTGGATTAGTGGTGCAAGGATTATGCAGTGAAAATGTGAGAAAAACAAATAGAGCATCCCAACAGCTGTCATCATGGGTGTGGATTGAGAGCCATACATGGTCGGAACGTAAGTATTATAATTTGCAGCCTTACAAGTTTGGTAACATGAATGGGATGCCTTGGTTTTGCAAAAGAACACTATGTACCATGACATTGCAGCATACATAACCATCCAAACCTTCAGAGGCCCCTCACCAGCCGTCCATTGCTATCCTAATATGAAACTTATATAACGATCCCTGAGAGACTGCTCGCATGTTCTCTCAACTGTTGCTTATTCATTACAGTAGCTATGTGTTCTACAAATAGCTGTAAATGCTTTATGCAGTTAATGATCAACCTGCTCTTGAATCGGACCAGACAAGACCCTGAAAGTCATTGTAAAGATTGTGAGAGCAATTGAACATAGCCACCCAGGAAAGGCTGGTTCTTCTCTGTTGTAAACTTTGTTGTGTATGTGACTTATTTTATTTGACTTGATGGTTCCGCAGTGCCATTGTTCAATTCTATTAAGGAAGGCTCTGCTTCTTGTCAATACCACTAGGAAACTATATTTTCCGAGTCAGCAAGTTTGGGCTGTGAATCAAATCATTGACCTGCTCAAAACTGTTTCCTGCACTGACCCACTTACAGTAACTCCATGTTGACATTAATCTTGAACCAGTATCATAAGCAGGAGCAGATGAGGTATTTGCCCTTTGATTTCTTGCGCACTGCACAAGATAATTACTTTTAGATATTCTTTGTTTGAGTCAGAGGTGGCAATGTTAAAGTATCTACACATTTTGATCAGTAGTTCATATTTTTTTTACTTAATGTGCGCGCATGATTGATTTTCCAAAATATCTTTTAGCCTAGATCATGCCCGGATACTGTCATTTGGGACCTGTAGGTAAAGTTTATACAAATGCCACACAACCTTTGTACAATGGCCCTTTGTTAGAGTTGAAGTTTTACATTTAGTCGTTATTCTCTAATCTACCTTGATATTTCCTCTGGCATTTATTATCTAGCGAGGGGTGGGTTTATCAGGAGATAAACAGGTGTCATTGATGTCATATTCTGTCCTTTGAGGCCCCACCTGAGATGTCTTCTTCCTTTTGAATGTGTCACTAGAATAAATGCCTCTGATGGGGAAAAACAGATTGGATACAGCAGCAACACCATTCTAAATGACTTCCACAGCCAAAAGTAGTTTTCCTAACAATACACTTGTCGTGGCGTTGCATACAGTGAATGAATGATGGATTCTGTACAAGTCAGTTATGCATTCCCACAGAGGATTTCTTCCAAAACACTTGTGTGTACATGCAAGTATACACTCCCTTCAGTGATAACAGTCTCTGAGAGACATAGTTGACATGTGTGATGCTGTATGGAGGTCCAGCTGATGTTTGGAGGCCGCATTCAATCATACTGTGAAACTTGGGATCATGTCCCACAGTTAAAAAAAAAATGTCCCAAATCCTGATAGCTTCATTCATTTGACCTGTATACAGCATTTTCTTCTTTCTGTTTCCCCTTGTGCTTGTTTTTCAACCTTTCTCCTTCAACTCTGCATTCCTGCTCTTCACTAGTCACACGGCCAGATGGGTCTGATACGGCCATACTCCCTCCTTTGCCTTCATCTTCACTTCCTACTTTAGTTCTCTCCTTTCTCCTCTCCTTCCCTGTCCTCCTCCTTGCCCATCTGTCTTGTGGATGTCTCTGTGTATTATCATAATGGGAAGAGATGACCTCGGTCAAAATGACCTGCACATATCTGACCAGAACAGCCAGGCAAAGTATAGATAGCATAGCCAAATCATGCATAACCCCCACACCCCCACCCAAAAAAAAAAAAACACACAAAGACACACGCCCACACAACATCTGTCGCAAGACATGTAACACACTCCTGTGACAGAAATATGTTGCCAGACTAGTCAAAGGGCTTCACTTGTTTTTATTATATTTGTCATGTTTCGTTCCGCTCCATCCTTAAAATCTGACCTCCTGGCAGTCAGTCTTGAGACCATGTGTTCCACAGTCCAATGCCAAGGTTGGTCACAATATAGCCTCTCTTCTAAACATGTCTAGCCACAACAGATTTGTCATTTCATCCATTGTTTTTCTAGCCTAATTCCCATACTCAGTAGGCTTGGTTAATTTAATAACATTAGTGTAATCATCTGTATTTCTGGGGAGAAAACAGTTAATCCAAACAAACTCCCATTAAAACAATATTGCGTAACAGCGTGGTAAATGTTGCGGTTTGGTGCCCCTGCAGTGTCAGAGTGCAATTATTTATACACTACTGTCATACATATGGATAGTTGTACACAGCTGTTTGAATTGCATTACTTATGATGATCAAAAACGAGCGACACACAGCCAACCATGGACAACAATACAAGACAAAAAAGGCCAGCTAGTATTATTACTAGTCCAACAGCAAAAGGGTCGGCTCACCTTCTATCTTGCAGACTTTTATTTCGCAAAGCTCTTACCAACAACTAAAAACCAGTCCAAGATTTACTCAGCAGCCTCTTGCTCGGCCACTCTGCCTTTTTAGCTTTTACCATTATCGTCCTCTTCGATCTCTTTGCCTCTTCTTGATGTCCATAGGTACTGCTGAACCCAGTTCCGTTGCCCTCCCCGTTAGCATCCCTGCCCTTGGCCTGAAAACCTACAGCTGGAGGACATCATAAGGAAAACTAGAAAACATTTTGATCCAGTTTGACCAAAATCAGCGGTATTCCATTAAGTTTCACATTTCTCACATTAGATTGTAGCCACTTGTAAGTTACATAGTGTGAAAACAGGCATACAGGGTGCAGAGTGGAAAGGACAGACACCATTCTCCCTGTTACAAGTCAGTGTAGCAAATTATTTTAAAGCTGTTTTTAGGTAAAATAGTTGCACAATGTTGCTTTAATGTCATTATGTTGCCACATGATCTTAAACTACAGGTTTATAAACTCCCTTAGTTCCTTAATAATTCTCAAACAATAATATTGTTATCAACCTCAAAATAAAGGATCAGGTTTTATTCGTCAACATTTAAGTGTAGTAGGCTTTTTAGCCCATAATCAGGGAAAATTAAACAAATTCTGGATGGCAAATTGAAGTGAAAAGAAGTGTATCCCTTTTTTGTTTGCCTCTTTCATTAGCCAGCAGTATATCCTAGTATTTTTCTTTGAACATCTTGAAAACCCATGACAGTCTGCTGAACTCAGCAAACTGCTGAGTTCCCAAAAAACTTATTTTGTAATCTAATATCAGAAGAAAAGAAGCAGGAGCTTGCTTCAGCATTTATATAATAACAAGTTGGAGCGTGTTTCATTTTTTCAAGATGTATACCTAAGTTACCATTACATTTTTTTGATTTAATTCTGTTGTTAATCTTAACAACAAAATATATCTAAATCATAATGACACAATGAGTAGAGTTATAACTCCTGCATGTTACCAGTTCTGCATGTTAACTGCTTTATGGGCATGAGCTCTCTTTTCACCGCCTGTCCTCCCAGCTCTCCTCTCTTTTGGCTTCTGGCATATCACACTGGGAATAGAGTTGTTTTGGTTTGGTCTGCTGTAATTACAGTAACCCCTCTAGTTCTCATTTTTCTAAGGCAAACTGTGAAGTTAACCACTGTATTGGGCTGGGCTCAGGGGAGTGAAAACAGAAGCTAATCAAATAACAGACGTGAGCCTTACGCATGGCCTTCAGACTCTACTGGGAGATGGACGGTTGGTGAATGTTGGTTTGTGGCCAGTCATTTATTGTCTGTATTGCTTTTGTTGAGACCATGTTATTTGTAGTGTGATATTGTTTCTCCAGCATTGCTCTGCTGTTTTCCCCACAGTACAGTATGGATAAGCGTTGATGCCTTAAGCTGAGCACTGTATGTTCCCTTTGGTTGCTGTTTTTGTAAGTAGCAGGTGCTTTACTCTTCAGCCCGTATTAATGAAAAACAACAGCACTGCTTCCAAAAACATCCAGTCACAGAAGGAAACAAAGGTGGTCCATTGCTCCATTAGGGTTACTATCTGTTAAAAAGTTACGACTTACAAGGAATGATGGATTTCAGTTTAAATCCCATGGCTAACTTTCTTGTTTTGTTTTTCCACTTCTTCACAGCATTTTGGCAAACTCCTTTTCAAGGGGCACTCACTGCAGCCCAAATTCCTTCTTGATGCAAATACCCAATGAGAAAATAAAGTTGCAGTAACCCTGACTGCTCACAAGTAGAGGGCTGCAACAATTAGGATCTAGTGGGGAATGCAGGACTTAACACAGATATTGCAGGCAGAGGATATATTTACTCTAGACAGGAGCAGCGCTCAGTAGAAATAAATTGAATATAAGAGAGAGACTGTTATTTTAGCACTGTATGCGGCTTAACTTTTATTTAGTAGCTTTAAGTTTGGAAACATCTTCTGCACTGTCAATCAACTCTCAAATGAAGCTACTGTATATGATGTTTACACTGAGTAAAACATTAAGTGTTGGGTAAAATGTATACCCAAGACGTAATGTTTTTTTATGGCTGTACAGTTTTGTTATATTGAAAGGTGGCCCATAGAATAATTGATTTCTCTAAATTAAAAACAACAATGTTATGGGCAGGAGTGGGTTGGCACATTTGAACAAGTACACACACCTCTGCTTCAAAGGCATAGTTAGCTATTTAATGCTGCTTCTTTACGTCCTGACTCTATGCAGAAATTGGCTGCTGGCGTGGACCAATTTGCCTACACCTGCATTCAGGACCATCCCATCTGGACCAACCAGCAGTTCTGGGAAGCCACTTTCTACAGCGAGGTCCAGAGTCAGATTCGATCCCTTTATCTCAACACCCCAGAGGGAAAACACGGCATTACTGCCCAGCTAAAGGTAAGACATAAAAAGTGACCAATATGAGTAATTATTGCCTGAGAATTCATATGGAGACTATGTTTAACCCTAGAGATTAAAAGATTCACCAACAGAAAAAGCAAAAAGTATTTTTTAATTGCATATGTTCTTTGTCTTATGTGATAGTAAACTGAATTCCTTTGGCTTTGAAAAGTTGGTTGGACAAAACATGAGCTTTAAAGACATAGCCTTGGGCTTTTATGGATGAATGGATATTTTTGTTTGTGTCTGTTAATATTTGATGGGGAAAATTCATCCTCTGGTTGAACCACTCTACAGGTTCACACTCATCAGGTATCATTGCGTTTTTTAAGGGGTCAAGAAAGTCTGTCAAACTCAAAGTGTTTGCTCTGTCCTCTCCAGGATGCGAGCCTTAAGCCTGCAGCGGGCAGAGATGAGGAACACACAGCCATGGACCTGGCAGCAGAACAGCTGCGTTCGTGGCCAGGCCTGAGCAAGGAGAAGCAGCATGAGCTGGTTAAGAATGAGGAGAGCACTGTGTTCAGCCAGGCCATACACTACGCCAGCCTCATGGTTTACCTGCTAGTTCCTTTGGACACCAGCAAGATCCGGCTGTTGCGCAACGCCCCAGTTGCCGATTGGGAGAGCGGTAGCAACAGCATTGTCACAAACAGGTTAGCAGAGCAACAGCTTGATGTGTTTCACTATCTGAGTAGTGAAATAATGTAATCAACTGTTAAATGTCTTTCATGTGTCCTTACTGTCCAATGAGATCAAACACTACACCAGAATATATTTTTGGATTGTTCAGTATTTGTAAGGTAGAACAATCAATTTCCTCCAGATAACTGGAGGAAACCTCAAGGTAAAGTTTCATGATTTGGGAGTATGTGTACCTCTCTTAATAAGGTGATGATAAGTTTGTAGGTGGATGTGGCATATCATAGTCTACATGATACCTTCCTATCTAGCCAAATAGAACACAGTACCTCTTCTGTTTCCGGCTTATATCCATCCTGTGGGCTTAAATCGCTGCTACACAAAACAGAGTCAGGCTCATTCACCTCTGTTGGGAAGTTTAAAACCCTCAGGGCGTCTTGAATGGGGCTACACTGTACTCACCCAAACCAAACAAAATTGCAATGGAAGTGATTTCCCCTGCTCTGCAATAACTGTGGAGTGAAATAAATCTGGGAAGATCCCTCATGTATGTCTTTTCTTAGAATTGAAAGCAGCCATTTTTGTTCTGTACAACATTTAAGCTTTTGTTAATGTTTGGTCTAAATTAAACATCACATTTCTGCAAGAACACAATGTTACTACTTTGTTTTGTTTCTATTTTGAATGAGAAGAAATGCTGCTGCCAAAAATTTGTTTGTGTGAAAATGTTCCCTCATTTTTGCCCCAGACTTTGTTTCTTTCTCACAGATGACATTTGGATGTAATCACCAACTATGAACCAGAGGAAAGTTTGCATCACCGTTTCATGTGAAACATTCTTCTTGGCTAAGAGAGTCTGAGTGATTGATCAAGGCATCAACACTAAGCTCATGCTAGGCTTCAAATCACTTTCGCTTTCACTGCTCTTTACCACAGTGCATCTTCAAATTCCTTTCTGTCAACACATAACTCTCAGGTCAAATCGTCTCCTGGGACATGCTGGCGTGGCCTTTCTCAGTTTCATTGTGTCATCATGTGTGTTTTACAGCATTGCTGGTAGCGTCGCAGAGAGCTTTGACACAGAAAGCGGGTTTGAGGACTCGGAGAACAGCGATGTGGCCAACTCTGTGGTCAGGGATGTTGCCCGCTTTATCGATAAGGTGTGCACAGAGAGTGGAGTCACCCAGGAACACATCAAGAGCCTGCACAGCATGATCCCAGGTACAGCGCTCACAGTGTTCATTCACACTGCTGCTGTCCTAATTCCCTCTGCTTTACACAGAGTGACCTTTGCATGTGTGTATTCTCAGCTCAGGCCAACAGCAATAGAGTCTACTGATCTGATTAACTCCTGACATGTTTAGTAGCCTTAAAATTTGTAAATACACACTGTGGTTGTAAGGGCCATGTGTTTCTCTGTACCAGCTGTGTGTGTGCATATGGTAGCTGACCCAAACTTCTGACCCACAGGCATTGTAGCTATGCAGATGGAGGCTCTGGAGGCAGTTCACAGAGAGAGCCGGAGGTTGCCTCCCATTCAGAAGGTGAGTGTTGCTGGGGCTTCAGCTGTCTGTACAGTGTATATACAGTGTTAGACTTTAAAATCTAGACCCACATGTCCAAAACTGTCACAACGTAAATGTCATCAGCTTCAGAGTATGCAGTGTGCCAAGCTCATCTATTTCTTTTCCCACTCATCACTTTCAAGTCCTTTCAAGGACCTTGCTTGGCTATATGTCTGCCAGCTCTTGGTAATTCCTCTCGCACACACTCATACACACAGACAAACACCGTACCAGTACTGCCTTGGGAGCAAGCTGGAGACCGTGGTGAGCATTCTGGGCAGATTGTCTGCTGTACTTTGTGGCTAACCTCTAACACGTTTATGTGTTGGACAAAGCTTTCACCCTGGCCTGCTAGCTGCAATCAGCATGCCAAATAATACTAAAAAGTGTGTAAACAACACTGACTCTGTATCCATGACAAGTCAGAATAGTAGGAGTAATGGTGGCAATAACATGAAGAAGAAAAACAATGAATGCATTTAAGGTGCAGCTTTTATAGGAAGCAGAGCTCGCAGCAGTAATGAGGTGCAGAGGGACTCTTCTTGGTCTCGCACTCCATTCAAGGATGGATTCAAGAAGCTCTTATTATCTCCTGGCCAGACCTCAACAGACAACCCAGGCTGCCTGTGGCCTTAATGGGAAATGCTGTGAATGATCTAATTTCCCTCTTCATTCATTTTTGTGACAGTGGAACAACTTAGTATTTCTCTACTGGCTTTGGAGGCCAGAAGGAGCTGAAGCCACAGGGTACATTATCTGTTCTTAGTTATAGTTCATACTAGGGGTGAAATTGTAATCAAAATTCACGGTTCGATATTTACCTCCGTTTTGGGGTCACGGTTTGATATGTTTTTGGTTATGGGGTAAATTTAAAATTGCAGAAAATAATTTATTTGTTTTTCAGTTATGAACATCCAGTGGCTCATTGGCCATAATTAAGGTAACATTTTAGAGCAATCAAATAACATTTTGACAATAAAAAAAAACAATAAATAAGACTTGTCAGTAATGCATCATACACTACCCAAAATTATTACGCAACACTTTTGTTTTTGTCGCCATTTTTCATGAGCTGAACTCAAGGATTAGTGAGCGCTTCTCCTGGTTATTGCACAGCTGTGCCTTAGGCTGACCACAATAAAAGGCCACTCTAAAATGTGCAGTTTTACTGTATTGAGGGGGTCCGGGGATCCAAAAACTAGTCAGTATCTGGTGTGACCACCTTTTTCCTTTACGCAGTGCAACACATCTCCTTTGCATAGAGTTGATGAGGTTGATCCACTCCTCTTAAATGCCTGTGCAGCAGGACCTGGAACACGCTTTTGTACACGCCAATTCAGAGCATCCCAAACATGCGCAATGGGTGACATGTTTGTTAAGTCGATTACGACGACGAACTGCAGTCAGACCCTGATGAGGACGACGAGCATGGAGATGAGCTTCCTTGAGATGGTTTCTGACAGTTTATACAGAAATTCTTTGGTTATGCAAACTGATTGTTGCAGCAGCTGTCCGGGTGGCTGGTTTCAGACAATTTTGGAGGTGAAGATGCTGGATGTGGAGGTCCTGGGCTGGTGTGGTTACACGTGGTCTGCGGTTGTAAGGCCGCTTATCTGTACTGCCAAATTCTCTTAAACTCCTTTGGAGACAGCTTAAGGTAGAGAAATTACCGGTGAATTCACTGGCAACAGCTTTGGTGGACATTCCTGCAGTCAGCATGCCAATTGCACGCAGGTAGATGGATTATTTGACAAAGAAGAAGTGCTCACTAACACAGATTTAAACAGATTTTTGAACAATATTTGAGAGAAAAAACCTTTTGTGTACATAGATAAAGTTTAGGATCTTTGAGTTGTGCTCATTAAAATTGGGGGCAAATTGTCACATTTATAATTTTGTCCATTTAGTAAGACTATTTAAAATTCTGAGCCAAAAAAATGCACACGTCAAGTCACAGTGTAGCGGGGCTCAAGCACTTTAACCATATGCTTTACAGTAATAGGTATTCGCTATGGTCGCATGTCCGCAGTGATATATAGCATTAGTTATCACATGGCCCGGTCTGAATCTGCAGTGAGAGGCTGCCTGATCGCTTTGGGGAGAATGACTTGTCTTTGAGTCTGTTTTTGTTTTGTTCCGTTAATCAACACAGTTGGGTGATGCTGTCATGAATGAAATGTTTAAAGTGCTTCACTATCCCAGCTAACCGGGCTAAGTTGACTAGCATGCTACAGGTGACGGGCAACAGCTAGTGCACTAACAAAACTTTCTGTGTAAAACTCAGTATTTCTGTTGTGTGTGTGTGAATAGTCGCGTACCGATCTGAACGTCCTGAACCGAAACGGTTCGGGACAAATATATATATATCCGTTTCAGCCCTAGTTTCATACAGTAGAAATAGTTAGTTTTTGGTTAATGATCACCTCTGTGGTGCACATCATTTAAGGCACGTGTCACACTGCACGTTTCCTATTCTTCTTTCTTAAGAAGCGCCATTAACTTTTTTTTTTCTTTGAAAACCAATTCCAAACTCACACAAAATATGAAAAGTATTAAAAGAGATCCTGCATTATTATACAAAATATTTGCTGACAATGTTTTGAGTCTTTCTGATGTGAGTTTTGAGTTGCACTCTATCCTCGCTCCACTGGAAAAGAAAACGTGATAGGAATTGAGAAACTGGTAGTGTTAATAAGCCTTATTCTACAAGTAAAAACGCAACATGTCAGGCAGTGTCCACATTTCAATGTCAGATAAACAGAAAGAGGATTACAGGGTTCAATAAATTGAATAAACAGGAATCTTTTTATTTGAAAAACAGACCATGAGTTTTGCTTGGAGGGCAAGAGTATGAATTTGGTGTGTGTGTGTGTGTGTGTGTGTGTGTGTGTGTGTGTGTGTGTGTGTGTGTGTGTGTGTGTGTGTGTGTGTGTGTGTGTGTGTGTGTGTGTGTGTGTGTGTGTGTGTGTGTGTGTGTGTGTGTGTGTGTGTGTGTGTGTGTGTGTGTGTGTGTGTGTGTGTGTGTGTGATGCGCATGTGATACTTAAATACGTCCAAGGCAGTCATGTGGTGATTTTTGACATTATAATGATTAATTGATTTTCTGACTTTTTGAAATCTGACACTCTGACGCAAACGCTTTAGCTGAGTCCATCATTTAGAGAACTTTACAACCAATGAAAAATACCTCAATTTAATCTCAGTCATTCATAGACAGGTATAATTTTTTTTTTTCCATCAGCCTAAGATTCTGCGTCCTGCACTGCTTCCTGGAGAGGAGTTGGTTTCAGAGGGGTTGCGGGTGCTTTTGGACCCTGACGGAAGGGAGGAAGCTACTGGGGGCCTCCTGGGGGGGCCTCACATCCTGCCAGCAGAGGGAGCCCTCTTTCTCACCACATACCGCATCATTTTCAAAGGCACCCCTCATGATCCATTGGGTAAATATTGAACCACAGCAACACTAGCTTTTAAGTTGCAACTAAATTTAATATTACGTTTTTTTTTTTTATTTGTTAGCTAATTTTCAATGCTAATGTAATAAATATGCTTTTAAATAAATTGTCTATGCCTTTTATTTTCTTTAGTGCATTTTTAGTTGGTCTAATACATTGAAAACAAACCATCTTTTCTGCTAAAAAAGCAGCAGATTACACTGGTAAATCATACTGTAATGTTAGCTCTAACGCATTTGACTTTGGTTGGAGTTAGGTGGGCGCCCTGGTCTATGTCCCGCCATCTGACCTTTGTTGCATGTCTTTTCCTATCTCTCTCCTCCCTCATTCCAGTCAACTATCCAACAAAGACGTAAATGCCAACAAAAAGTTATTAACAGGCGGTCGAGTGTGTT
Source organism: Percina caprodes (assembly GCA_013375575.1). Classification (NCBI taxonomy): domain Eukaryota; kingdom Metazoa; phylum Chordata; class Actinopteri; order Perciformes; family Percidae; genus Percina; species Percina caprodes. The sequence goes on along the minus strand of JABXJD010000032.1, from coordinate 2,053,944 downwards.
GTGTCAGTAAGATGCTGCATGAATCATCTCAGTAACATAATGCTGATCTTGGTTTCTGTGTGTGTCCAGTGGGGGAGCAGGCAGTGATCAGAGCTTTCCCAGTGTCCACATTGACCAAAGAGAAGAAGATCAGCATTCAGAACCAACTGCAGCAGAACATGCAGGAAGGCCTGCAGCTCCGCTCTGCATTATTTCAGGTAAAGGCTAAAACACACTACTCTCTCATTTAAGTCCAGTATAGACACAAGCTACCAAAGATCTTAAATGGATGGGTGGACAAAGTGCAGTGCGTGGCTTTCCTGAGCTTTTAAATTAAATTATAGAAAAAACTCATAGCAGCGAAGATGTAGCATCAGTGGTTCTGTTTATAAGATATTCAATTTATGTTGTTATATCAACTTAATGCCTTTTCTTAATTCATTGCTCCCCACATTTATAGATGGCCTTAACACATGTTCATTCTGTCATAATCAGTTGCACGTATATATTTTATAGCTGATAAAGGTGGCTTTTGATGAGGAGGTGAGCTCAGAGATGGTGGAGATGTTCAGGAAGCACCTCCAGAGGATCCGTTACCCACAGTCCATCTTCAGCTCCTTTGCGTTTGCAGCAGGACAAACAGCACCTCAGCCAATACTTATAAAACAAAAAGAGAGGAACACTGGCTTCAGGTTTGTGGTGCAGCTTTACAACAAGTTCTGAACGAACTGGTTATTGTAAACAAATTTGCCAAACATCACTAATTGTGATTTGATGTGTCATCTGAAATTAGTGTAGCCAAATACTCAGCAGTTTGTTTCTCCTGTGGAATGTTGGAAAAAAAACTCATAAATTATGCCATTGTCTGCCCTGCACTCTTCACAGAACACTGTCTAAAACTATTGTCAAGGGAGCAAAGAAGGCCGGAAAGATCACCATGGGCCGTGGCAGCCAGACCACACTGAAGAAGAATGATAGAGGTAGCAGGATGACCTGGCATGAAGATGATGACATTTCAAGTGAGACAAATTAAACATTTCCACGGGATGGAGAACAACAGACTGAAGAAAATCTTAAAAGATTTAAAAATGTAATTTACCTTTGTATGTGTGTGTCAGTATCAGATGACGGTGAGCCGCCACCCAGCAGCACTTTGCGAGCATCAGAGAAGTCCACCATGGAGCAGCTAGTAGAGCAGTCCTGTTTCCGTGACTACCAGCGTCTGGGCCTGGGCACCATCACTGCCAGCTCATCTCGCTCCAAGTCAGGCGAGCAGTTCAGGATCACAGCCGTGAATAGACTCTACTCCCTCTGCCGCAGGTACACATTTCACAGACTGGATACCTGCTAAACTTAAATTATTCTATCTGCAACCGTGCAAATAAATTTGTCTCAGCACAGCACATCGGATCCATGATTTGTAGCCTTGCTGGAAGCTTTGTAAGCCTCAATATCTCAAAGGGCCAGTGGGCCAGTCCTTTCCCTGTTAGACAGATGTTTGACATATCTATTGAGACAGCTAGAATTAAATTTAGCCTGTTATACAAAAACACACAAACTGTGTCTAATACAGTCAAAGTCCCACTCTGTTTGCTGTAAATTCAGTAGGAGACCATTTATTCAGCTGCATCTCTGTGTGTAAAGTAATTCCTTTGCAGTGGTTAATTAGATGTTTTTCTTAATATTTGTGTTTGAGATTTCTATTCTGTCTCTGTCTATCAGTTACCCGGGGCTGTTGGTGGTTCCTCAGGCAGTACAGGACAGCAGTTTACACAAAGTGGCCCGCTGCTACAGACACAACCGTCTGCCTGTTGTGTGTTGGAAACATCCTCGCACCAAAGCCATGCTGCTCCGCTCAGGAGGCTTCCACGGCAAGAGTGTTGTGGGATTGTTCAAGTCCCAGAATCCCTCCTCAACAGGTGTGCATTCACAGCAGCGTAGAGTTGTTTGTTTTATAAGCACAGCTGTTCTATCTTTCTTTATGTTTAATGTTACCTTAGCTAACTGACCTCCTGCTAACTAAAGCTAACTATTTTGCAATTTTTTTGTTTATCCTTAACCCTAACTGTTTACATAATTTATACCACTTGTGCAGCTTTGCCTCTCAAACCTTTTGATGGTTATCCTATAAAACACTTGACCTGTAATTCAAACTGATTTTAAAATAATTATTTTCTGTCTAAATTACGTGTTTGTGTTTTGCCTTTAGCTCCTGCCTCATCCTCAGATTCGTCCAGTAGTCTTGAACAAGAGAAGTACCTGCAAGCCATCCTCAACTCCATCCCTATTTACTTCAAAATGAACGGAAACAACACACTGTCCAACCGCTCCCTCATTGGCCTCTCACCAGGTACACTGATCATAATGTCCAGATCGTATTCTTATTTATTTTGTGATGGCAAACACCACACTTCCCTCTGCTATTTGACTATTTTGATCTGCCTCTGGAATAATTTGGATAATTCCATAATATAAAAATTACATTGTTGTGACTTTAGTGTTTAGACCTCTGATAAATCAATTGGCAACAAGACAATTTGACTTTTGAAAACAGGAAAGGCACAGGTTTAAGTAAAACAACTTAGTCATAACATTAGCTGCTTTCCAACCAGGTAGTTAAAGGAACGTAGTTATAGGAATAGTCCACTTCTAAACAGTTCTAACTACTCTCCCCCAAAACCGGTTTTGTCATTTGCATTTGCACTTACATAGTGGCCATAGGAACTGGTAGAAGGGGTAAAGGAGTGACACAAGCACAGCAACAGTTCTTTATAGCGTTAAAATCAGAAAACAAATACACCCAAAAAAAAAAATCACTTCACGGAGCCTCTCAACTCTGAAAACCTTTAAGAAAATTGTTAATTCGGCAACAATTTTCACAATACTGCCTGTATTCAAAATCTAAACAGTTAATTTCTGCCTAAAACATTCTCAAAAGTGAATTTAGTGATGAATAAGATGGTGAAAATTGTCCCATTGTTGGTCTGTCATAGGTTCCTATGCAGAAAAGGGAACAGTGAAAAGGCTCTGCCCTGAAGTAGAAGCTGAAAAAGATACAGGAACTTAAAAATCCCCAAATTGGTCCTGTCGTAACACGAGACAAAAAGACTTCTAGCAATGTTATGTTCTAGGAACTGCAAAAATCCCTCCAGTCGGAAAGCGGCTGTTGAGCCTGCAAGCGTAGTAGCAGGACTCTGAAACAAGAACACTGTAAATGGAATGCAGCCATCGATGTTATCAATTACTCCTGTTGTAAGAGCCAATTATTGCCCTTAATATAAATAGTAACTAATCTTTGGTTCCTCAGGTGCAACCCAGAAGCACACACACCCGGACACACGCACAGCAACACACATAGGCATACATAAAAGCAGTAATTTGTCTGGACTATTAACTTAAATCTCATAGAACCAATGGTGTTAATTGCAAATATGACTAGGACTTTCACTGATCCAAAAAGGTAAAAAAAAAAAGTGCGTCAATTACTAAACCCGTGGATAGGCACCTCAGGGGCTGAAAGCTTGGGCTTAGCCTTTACATCTGTTTTTGACAAATCAAAGTGTTGGGCGAGAGAATGGGTAGAAGACATTGTTGCCCTGAGGTTGCCATCAGAAAATCTAAGATTTGCCAGTGTTTCTGGTGAACATTATTACCAATTAAAATATTTACTACTTGGATGCCGACACGAACAGTATTTATTTTCATGTCAAAAACTATCAATGACTTCCATATGATATGAACACAACTTTACTCTAACATGACTATAACTATCTATCTATACAGTAATTTCAACGTATTAGTTGGATTGGTAAAGTCTGCAGGGAGCCAGTAAGCAGTGCCTGTGAGGCTAAACTCTGGGATCAGTTGTTCCCTCAAACCAAACCTACGTCGCCTGACTGCCTGTGCTCCTACCTGACCTGTATTTGCTGATGCGATGTCCTCTGCTCTGCCGTGGGAAAAACTTATTTTGTTTGTAAGGGACAAGAGGCCACATAGAGTTCATGTCTGCTGATAAAGAGAAAATTTGCAGATTTGCACTCTATATTTTTGTCCACTCCAGCTCTGTTTTTTCTCTGGCATCAGGCAATCACTCTCTTCCTGTGTGTGTGTGTGTGTGTGTGTGTGTGTGTGTGTGTGTGTGTGTGTGTGTGTGTGTGTGTGTGTGTGTGTGTGTGTGTGTGTGTGTGTGTGTGTGCGCGCGTGCGCGCTGTGGGAGAAATACTGAATCTGATAATCGTTAACATTTGGAAGGACATGTATACAATAAAAGGTTATGTAAGAATCACAGGACAACCTGGGGTCACTGTCCAGCACATCCATCTCCTCTGACTTTACCTACTTCTGCTTGTATCCTGAACATACTGGACAACAACATACAGCACACTGTACTGGACTGACGCTGGGTCCAGGATGCTCACAGGCGCACACACACACTCATTTACTCATTTAACCATTATGTATCTTGTGTTTAGAGTGCTCAGATCAGATTAATGGCCTTTAATGCTCAATTCTGCAGTGCCACAATATTTTCAAACTGAGCCAAAATTCTTAACAAATCCTTGAAATCGGTTTGGTTTTCTCTTCTAGATGAAGGGAGTGCACATTTGTGATTTTGTCTTGTTTAGGATTTAGTGCGAACACTAAGTAGACAGTTGTTGTAATGTCCTGTGTATTGTTTGAATGATTTGTCTTCAGGCAGTGACAGGAGGACATCTAGGATGTCAAAGATGGCTCCTGTCCATTTAGACCTCCCATTCTCAAACAGCTTTACCAGAGGAGGTGAGTGTTGTACTCTGTTTTCTACTCAACACTTCCATGTGTCTTCCTGCTGCCAGGTGAAATATGAAACACTATAATCTGTAGTTATGAGTGTTTAAGCATCATCTAGACTCTCAAGGGATAGGTTATAAGGCAGGTGTATACATTTTGCTCACATATTATATATTCACAATAGCAAATGTTTTGCCAGCCCTCCTGGTTTTGCCAGATGTTCATTATTGTCCACTTGGGTCACATATTCTCCCATTGTTAACTTGCCACATTTCATCTCACATTTTAGAAAAAAAAAGTTGACACACTCCTGAAGACAAATATATTCAACTAAATCACAGACATCCTAGAAGGAGGAGTTTATCTTTTATTCCGATACTTTTGAGGCACCCTTCTTGTAAAAGATTATATTACTGCTATTTTAGAAAATTACATTTATGAAAATACAATACTTTTAAAGTTAGTTGCAAATGTTAATAGTGGTATTCATTTTGTTAAAACATATCTAAAAATAACTTGCATTCGTTTTTAGAGGCCATATTTGAAAGAGTTTGGTTTTAATAAATTTTAAGAGAATAATTGGAGTATAATGGAAAAAATGTTTATAATATGTATTTAAAATATATTTCAAAATTATGCTCATATTTATTTTAATAATTTAGGGAATCCTGTCGATCTAACTTCACAAACATGTCCAGTATACACACAGTATACATAAATTTAAGGATTTATATCTCCTAACAGAAACTCACTGCCACATTAACCTAGGTTTAACCTGTAGTGTTTCTGGAAAATGAGCATTACTGTAAATGTAATGTCACAGATAAAAACTTGATGTGCTTGTAAAATGACACACCATCATGACTGTAAATGGAACGGGAACTCTTGAGAGGAAACGATTAGTAAGTGTTTTGTCTCAGCCAGATGTGCTTGGTGCTGGCATGCATATATATATATATATATATATATATATATATATATATATATATATATATATATATATATATATATATATATATATATATATATATATATATATATATATATATACACACACACACACACACACACAGTACAGGTATATAGTTTGGAACCACCTTCTCATTCAATGCGTTTTCTTTATTTTCATGACTACATTGTAGCTTATCACTGAAGGCATCAAATCTATGAATGAACACATATGGAATTATGTACTTAACAAAAAAGTTTGAAATAACTGAAAACATCTCTTATATTCTAGTTTCTTCAAAGTAGCCACCCTTTGCTTTTTTATAGCGCTGCAAACCCTTGGTGTTCTCTCAATGAGCTTCATGAGGTAGTCACCTGAAATGGTTTACACTTCACAGGTGTGCCTTGTCAGGGTTAATTAGTGGAATTTCTTGCCTTATTAATGGGGTTGGGACCATCAGTTGTGTTGTGCAGAAGTCAGGTTGATACACATCCAACAGCCCTATTGGACAACTGTTAGAATTCATATTATGGCTAGAACCAATTGGCTAAGTAAAGAGAAAGAAGTGGCCATCATTACTTTAAGAAATGACGGTCAGTCAGTCTGGAAAATTGCAAAATACTTTGGATGTGTCCCCAAGTGCAGTTGCAAAAACCATCAAGCGCTACAATGAAACTGGCTCACATTATTACCGCCCCAGGAAAGGAAGACCAAGAGTCACCTCTGCTGCTGAGGATAAGTTACCAGCCTCAGAAATCGCAAGTTGACAGCAGCTCAGATTAGAGACCAGATGAATACAACACAGACTTCTAGCAGCAGACACATCTCTAGAACAACTGTTAAGAGGAGACTGCGTGAATCAGGCCTTCATGGCTGTGCTTTGGTCTGATGAGTCCAAGTTTGAGATCTTTGATTCCAACCACCATGTCTTTGCACGATGGAGAAAAGGTGACCGGATGGATTCTACATGCCTGGTTCCCACCGTAAAGCATGGAGGAGGAGGTGTGATGGTGTGGGGGTGCTTTGCTGGTGCCAATGTTGGGGATTTATTCCAAATTGAAGGCATACTGAACCAGCATGGCTACCACAGCATCCTGCAGCAGCATGCCATCCCATCCAGTTTGCGTTTAGTTGGACCATCATTTATTTTTCAACAGGACAATGACCCCAAACACACCTCCAGGCTGTGTAATGGCTATTTGACCAAGAAGGACAGTAATGGAGTGCTGCGCCTCCACAGTCACTGGACCTGAACCCAATCGAGATGGTTTGGGGAGAGCTGGACCGCAGAGTGAAGACAAAAGGGCCAACAAGTGTTGAGCATCTCTGGGAACTCCTTCAAGACTGTTGGGAAACCATTTCAGGTGACTACCTCTTGAAGCTCATCAAGAGAATGCCAAGAGTGTGCAAAGCAGTAATCAGAGCAAAGGGTGGCTACTTTGAAGAAACTAGAATATAAGACATGTTTTCAGTTATTTCACACTTTTTTGTTAAGTACATAATTCCATATGTGTTCATTCATAGTTTTGATGCCTTCAGTGAGAATCTACAATGTAAATAGTCATGAAAATAAAGAAAACGCATTGAATGAGAAGATGGTTCCAAACTATATGGAAAATAACAATCATAGAAAATAATGTAATTAGCAAAATTATAGGTATTGTGTTAAATTTTAACGATTATTAATTAGAAGGTTAATTAAGAATTGCTTTTTTGTTACGCTATCTATTTTATTAGTTTAGATATCACAGTGTAACTCTCTAAACAGCTAGTTCAGTATTGCGTTGTGCTAACTCTTTGTCATTGAATTTTTTGTAAAATAAAGTTTAATTCACATTTAATTTTCCCCACCACAGTCCTGGTTATGGCTTGTGCCTGCTCTTACTGTACGACGCAGAAAGTTTTCCCATGCTAAACTGACGCCTGCAAATTGTGGTAACTTTAGTAAATCCAGTGGAATACATGGTCAACCTCTGTTAACATGTCTCTACCCAGGGAGAGAACAAATTACGCCTGTTAAATATACAGACATCATAGGTTTCTGGAGCAGAATATGTCACATCAGTTCCTGATAAACTGGCACAAAAGGCTTTGTTTTCACACCATCGATCATAACCATGGACCAACATATTCATGCATGCTTTGCCACTCATTATCTGTTACTGTATGTAGGCAAGTCTGATCTTTGACCCTTAACTCTTCATTTGCATGTTTCCGTGGTCTGAAATGGTTAGTAGGCTAGGTGGTGATGTCCGTATGATGTTGACATGATTTATTTTTTTCATGCCCCTCTCCCTGCCCTCATCTTCTCTCTCTACCTCCTGTACAAACAACCACCCAGTGCTTGAGTACAGAGATAAACTATTCACTCAATCAAACCAAAAACCTGCCAGTAAGGAGAGAATCCATCATGAAGGTAATAGTCAAACTGTCTCTTTCCCCTGCCAGTCCTCTTAAAGTATTCCTTATCTTTCTGACGCATCCTCCAAGCCTCATCCTTTTTTCTTTTTCTAACCTACACAAGTGCTCAATAACCAGGTCATGTACTACACTACACAGCACTGCAAACCTCTTACAAAGACCTTGTGAGACATAGTACTAATCATGGCTGACTTTTCACATGATCCTCTGGGTTTTTCACAAACCAAAGTGGCTGCTGTAATGTGGTCTTTTCCATTGTTAATGTGTTGGCTCAGCAAGGCTATTTGTGGTCCGTTACAAGCCGGGTCCAGGCTTTTCTGGGTCAAAACATTTTTGATTTGGTCAAATGCTATAAAATGAAATAAAACACCCAAATTCAATAAAAGTAGTGGAATGATTATTTACTTATATATAGTATATGGTTGTATAGAAGCATCCACGTTATCTTTTTTGACAATTTGGTTGAAAGAAATCCAAATTTCTGATGTAGAAACTTTGTGAAAATGGTCAAATTTGACCCAATGATAAAAGGAGGGTTAATAGTGCAATCAGGTGTAGCGTCAGGTATTCATAGCAGTTAATATGTTAATTGTTCACACCTGTGAAAAGTGTATACTTTTATTATAAATTCTATTTAATTTAAGAGGCTGCCCTGAGAACAAAATTCGACATTAGTAGCAGCTTGACAGCTGTTCATTTGCAACTCTAAAGAGCTGAAAGTAATCACTGTAAAAAATCATGTCCTTCCTAAAATGAGTCATGCAGTTTGGAAGGTACTGCATGCTGGTTTTCAGAGAAATGTGCTTCTTTTAGACTTGTTGTCTTGCAAAGAAATTCCAACAACTTCTGCTTCTAATATCTCAACATTTACAGAAGCAACTGCTTTGTTAGTGAAGTTAAAGAATGAAGATCTTTTACATAATCTAAACCTGTTGTACTGCTGTGCATGTAAACGTAGTCCGCATGTCATGTGTCGTTCATCAATCAGTCTTGGTTTGTTTGACAGCATGTGTACATCAGTGGCATTGGAACAGGCCAGCTCCTGCGTGTATGACTTTTGTTTGTGTCTGTGTGTTTGCAGGCATGTGGGCTAGCCTGCGCTCCAGCAGCAGACTCAGCCATCACCCGTTGACAGCAGACGTGGGAGCCAGACTAGCAGGGAAGGATCTGGCGCCCCTTGCAGGTAGCAGCAGTCTGCAGGCGCAGCTCCTGAAACAGCAAGCTGCCCTCTACGTCTTTGGAGAAAAGTCCCATTTAAGGGTGAGAATAAAAAAGAAAGCTGCTCTCTGGGGGCAGAAGGGACATTTTGTTTAAAATTGTTGTAAATCTATGGCCTTACATTGTCATACTCAGACTCTAGTCAGAATAAATGAGTTGGACAAAAAACGCCTTTCAATTTAGTACAGTCCAATACAACACCAGCAAGTACAGCCTCAAAACTAGAGATGGTCCGATACCATTTTTTGCTCCCCGATACCAATTCTGATACCTGAACTTGTGTATCGGCCGATACGAGTACTGATCCGATACCAGTTTGTCATATATTTTATTATGTTTTAACAACTGTATACTATTATCCCTGTATGGATGTGATATGATTTCTATCATTGTTGTTGGTCTGGCTTAGGTTGAACTTTTTGTGAAACATAAAAAACAACAAACAATGAATGCCACAGAACTTTCTTTTTTCATCCAGTTTGACAGTCAGTTATAATGGAAAAAGAACATAAATAAACTACTTCAGCATAGATTTTCTTTAGGGCTTTATTACGTGGTATTGTATAAACTCCAGTACTTCCCAATACCAGCGTTTTAGACATAATCGGAGGTCATATCGACATTGATATCGGTATCGGAACATCTCTACTCAAAACATCCCATAGATTTGGGGCAACCCTGGTTCAAGGTTAACTTGGGACTTTTATTGCTTCTCTTTCTCCCTAATTTCCTGTCATCTTTGTCTGCTGTCTACTCTCGAACATAGGTGTAAAATGACCCAAAAAAATAATAACTAAAACAGATGCCATATATTTGAAACAACACGCAAAGAAAATTGAACTAGTACTGCAGTCTTAATAATAACTGAACATTTTGAGTAGAGTAGTATTCATTGCAGGAATGCGTATTGCATTCCATTGTGCCTTTGTATTTTGTGGTAACTCAGCATAGTTTCATTTTTAGTTTAATATGTTATAATTGTATCGTATGTTTTTATTTGTACCCACACCCCACCAGTAAAGCACTTTAATACTGAATTGATTACCTCAGTGAAATAAACTTTACATTTTTTACATGTTAGATTTCTCTCCCTGTTGTGACAGGGCCTCAGAGTGGACTCTTCTTTGAACTGTGAACTGGTGCCGGTGGACTTTGCAGACACGAGGCAGGTTAAAGCCTCTTTTAAGAAGCTGCTAAGAGCCTGTGCTCCCAGTGCCACCTCGTCAGACTCGGAGGACTCCTTCCTCAAAGCTTTGGAGGACTCTGAATGGATCCTACAGGTGAAAAAACACACAAACATTTTTTTTTTTTTTTTTTTTACAGTAATACTGTAACTCCAAATCAGACTCTAAAATTGATGTGAGAACAACCCAGCAGTCTGCTTTTACTGCTCATCCTGTGTATAAGATTCACATAATGAATAAATCCCCTCTGAAGCCATTTTCCCAAGGGAAGCAGATTCACAGCAGCAGATTTCTTATCATGCTGGTTATTTGATTTATCCCCTTCAGCCTTTGTCCGTACATTGAACATATCCAGAAAACAAAATCTGTGGGAAAACCCTTCATAGTCAACAAGCAGCACTCAGCATGCTATTTACCAGTACAGCAAACATGGTAACATATGCACAGTGCGGATTAATTGTGTGTGTTCACATGTGTAAATCTTCCACAGCTTCACAAGATCCTGCAGTTGGCACTGATTCTGGTGGAGCTTCTGGACAGCGGCTCATCTGTTCTCCTCAGCCTAGAGGATGGCTGGGACATTACCACACAAGTGAGAATAATGCACAAATACCTTTGTGAATTAAAGCATGATTAAGACCATATTTAAAACCAAAGCAAGATTAAGACAATATTTAAAACAGGAACAACATGGAGAGGTTTAATGTGATATAGTTTGTCTTTTATGCCTTCTATGAATTTTTGTTTTGCATACAAAAACCCTGAGGGGAAATACAAGAAGTAAAAGGCTTCATGCTTGGCAGAGAAGGCTGGCATAATAACAAAAAAAGTGGTACTGTAAATAGTTCACGTCATATAGCCACTCACCATTACATACCTCAACTGCACTTAAAGCCCATAAAAGAAGGAATAGGAAGGTTGTTAAGTGTATGTAAAAACAACTTCACTGCTACATGTCCAGATGGGGGTCCTTGTTACATTTTACTCTTTTTATAATCATAGCAGTTGATAAAAACACTACAGGGAACACATGGATCAAAAGAAACACATTAACTCATTAAAACACACACCCAAATCCAATCCTGAGTGGGAAGCAGCAATGAAAACCCATGATGTGTCCAAGTTCTCTCTCATCCTGCTTAAAAATATTAGCAAAAATGTTATTGTTAGAAAACGTGCAGATTTATGTTGTATTTTGCCAAAAATTTGACATTGTGACATTTTAATGAAAGCATACCTCACCTGTGGGCGCAAGCTGTAATGTAAAAAAAGACACTCTTTAAAGATAAATTACTGACAGCTGACTGTTCATAAAACACTTCTTATTAGTATTGATGTAAAACAAACGCCAAATATATATAAATATATAAAACATAAAAAGGATCCAGGTGCAGCCGTACAACCGTTTAACAATAGAGTCCCTCAGATAAAGAGTGCTGCTGCTACTAGACAATAATCAAACCATGTCTGAATAAATCTGGCACACATGCTTTTCCTGCTTGTCCTCTAATCAGGTGACCCAGTTATGCAAAGATACAAAATGAGAAGGTCTTGAAGGCACGCTGATTTGTGCTGTTTCCGAAAGTCCATGGTTCTGATTTGAAGGCATGTAAGCAAAAAGTTACTTTCGATCCTGATCAATTGTTGCAATCTATTTGCTGCCGCATTCAGCATTTTATCGCATGTTTGCTTTCTGAGCTCATATTTTCCATGTGGACCTGTTAAAGTGCACATGTTTGTGTTGCAAGCATGTGTCATTCAAAATGTCTTTACGGGGTTTGCAGAGCCCTAGGCGGCTGTTTAAAAGAACACTTTGTGGACCCCTTATGCCAGGCACGTGTTCGGCCCCCAGCATCTCTCTCCACGGGTCACCCGCTTCATCACGCCAGGTCCTGATCAGCCCGCACAGACAAATGGGCTCCATATGCTCTGGCTCTCCTGCCTATGTCCACGGACGATTGACACCCAGCTGACAGGATGCAGAACTGTCTTTGCTTTCTTTCTAAAAACCCTGTTTTCTGTTTATACATCTAACCCTCTGCCTCTCTCATGTCTTGCTTCTTTATTAGATCCACTATTCAGTCAGCTGTAGTCTCACAAATAATCTGAGGTGCTTATTTCAGTGCCGGGGGTTGCGGGGTACTTTCTCTACCACTCAGGGCTGAATGCGCTTTTAAACCTCATAGGGAAGCCATGAACGGTTTCTTGCTCATTCCACACGCGTCAGGGCTCATTTGTTGTGTTGGAGGAGACACAGGCAGGGAAGCAGGCCAAGCATACTGCATGTGTAGACAAGTGGTTCTCAACTGGTGTTTTTGAGGAGCTCAAGTGTGCCTGAAGACTTTGTCTTCGATGTTATATAAATGTAATTGGTAGCAGATGATAGGTTTAACGTTGTGTTGTCAGAAGATGGGGTGTGTAGCTTTTGAAAGGATGCAAAGCAAAGTCATACCATCCAAGAAAAGAAAAATTTGAGCAAAATTGTAGTCAAGCATGACAAATTCTGCACAGTGGTATTGAAACGGCTGCAATTGTCCTTCAGTGGTAAGATGATCAAACAGTGTATTTGCCAAAACATCAGGGATTTTCAGCCCTATATATTTAACATAATGAGAAGTGTTGTATTCAGTAGGTTTCAGTGGCAATAACAGTTGATCAAATACTTTTCCACTGAGACAAATTAAGCTACAGATAAATTGTTATCGGCATATTGGCAGGTAACAAGAAATATTTGCCAACTATTTAGAAACGGTGTCACCATTAATAACAGACAAGGTTTTTTTAACTATAAAATCTCCCAGTCAATACACATCTTAGTCACAACTCTTTAATAACCACAAATGTTTTGTCAGTGTAAAAAAAAAAAAAAAAAATCCTTTTTAGTAGGCTATAACAGGACCCAGACACACTACAATCCAGGAGAAACATACAGAACAGAATTCATTTCTTTCTAACATGACATCATTAAAAGCGTACATTGGGATGACGAGAGAGATGGATGCCTTAGCTTTATGCTGCAAAAAGAATGAGTGCTTGTTACATCCCATAGCTAGGGGTATCGGGACATAAACATAAAACCAGATGTAATTGGTATTTGAAAGGATAATGTAAAGAAGGCAATAAAAAAAAAAAAACTAATTTACAATGAAGAGTATGGACCGATGGGTGCTGTGGAAATCAAAAACGTAATATAACCAAAAAAGATACTCAAAAAGAAGACTGTTACTATACCTATAAGAAAGAAAACAAACAAATCTTCTCTAATAATATACAAAAACACTGTACTCACAGCACCCTTGCACCTAATGTATCTAGACAATTCCAACCTGTGAATGCAAAAAGATATCAGTTTTTTTTTTTAAGTCTTATCCCTGGCACACATTCTCACACAACAATTTTGGTCTGGCAGCTGCCCTCAATCAG